>CM059791.1:66002648-66100148 GCA_030435695.1 Brachymystax lenok tsinlingensis
CACACACACACACATAACACACACATAACACACAGATACACACACACACACATAACACACAGATACACACACACACACATAACACACAGATACACACACACACACACACACATAACACACAGATACACACACACACACATAACACACAGACACACACAGATACACACACACACACATAACACACAGATACACACAGATACACACACACACATAACACACACATAACACACAGATACACACACACACACATAACACACAGATACACACACACACACATAACACACAGATACACACAGATACACACACACACACATAACACACAGATACACACACACACACATAACACACAGATACACACAGATACACACAGATACACACACACACACATAACACACAGATACACACAGATACACACACACACACATAACACACAGATACACACACACACACATCACACACAGACACACACAGATACACACACACACACATAACACACAGATACACACAGATACACACACACACACATAACACACACATAACACACAGATACACACACACACACATAACACACAGATACACACACACACACATAACACACAGATACACACACAGATACACACACACACATAACACACAGATACACACACACACACATAACACACAGTGTTTTCCATTTTCAGCCGCCTACTTTTTCCACTTCAAATGAACTAGGCTGTTTTCATTTCAAAGGTTCAATTCACTAGTCTGTGGATTCCTCTCTCCCGCTAGAAGGAACGATCTGCATCTTCTAGGCGCCTGTTCAATTCACTAGTCTGTGGATTCCTCTCTAACGCTAGAAGGAACGATCTGCATCTTCTAGGCGCCTGTTCAATTCACTAGTCTGTGGATTCCTCTCTCCCGCTAGAAGGAACGATCTGCATCTTCTAGGCGCCTGTTCAATTCACTAGTCTGTGGATTCCTCTCTCCCGCTAGAAGGAACGATCTGCATCTTCTAGGCGCCTGTTCAATTCACTAGTCTGTGGATTCCTCTCTCCCGCTATAAGGAACGATACGCATCTTCTAGGCGCCTGTTCAATTCACTAGTCTGTGGATTCCTCTCTAACGCTAGAAGGAACGATACGCATCTTCTAGGCGCCTGTTCAATTCACTAGTCTGTGGATTCCTCTCTCCCGCTAGAAGGAACGATACGCATCTTCTAGGCGCCTGTTCAATTCACTAGTCTGTGGATTCCTCTCTCCCGCTAGAAGGAACGATACGCATCTTCTAGGCGCCTGTTCAATTCACTAGTCTGTGGATTCCTCTCTCCCGCTAGAAGGAACGATCTGCATCTTCTAGGCGCCTGTTCAATTCACTAGTCTGTGGATTCCTCTCTCCCGCTAGAAGGAACGATCTGCATCTTCTAGGCGCCTGTTCAATTCACTAGTCTGTGGATTCCTCTCTCCCGCTAGCAGGAACGATATGCATCTTCTAGGCGCCTGTCAGTCACAAAGCGAGCGATGGCAGGAAAAGCAGTGTGTCGTCTGTCCTGCCTCCCGGGTTCAGTACGCTGGGGTTGGTTGTAGTTACATTTCTTTACACAGAGGAGGGAGAGAGCACAATGTTGGTCAATTCGCACGTCCCCATGGAATGCAATGCTGAGTTCAAGACAACTGGGAACTCGGAAAATCTCGGACTTTTCCGACTTCAGTGTGTTCCAAGACAACTGGGAACTCGGGAAATCTCTGACTTTTCCGACTTCAGTGAGTTCCAAGACAACTGGGAACTCGGAAAATCTCTGACTTTTCTGACTTCAGTGTGTTCCAAGACAACTGGGAACTCGGGAAATCTCTGACTTTTCCGACTTCAGTGTGTTCAAGACAACTGGGAACTCGGAAAATCTCAGACTTTTCTGACTTCAGTGTGTTCCAAGACAACTGGGAACTCGGAAAATCTCAGACTTTTCCGACTTCAGTGAGTTCAAGACAACTGGGAACTCGGAAAATCTCGGACTTTTCCCGACTTCAGTGTGTTCCAAGACAACTGGGAACTCGGGAAATCTCTGACTTTTCTGACTTCAGTGTGTTCAAGACAACTGGGAACTCGGGAAATCTCAGACTTTTCTGACTTCAGTGTGTTCCAAGACAACTGGGAACTCGGAAAATCTCTGACTTTTCCCGACTTCAGTGTGTTCCAAGACAACTGGGAACTCTGGAAATCTCGGACTTTTCCAACTTCAGTGAGTTCAAAACAACTGGGAACTCGGAAAAAAAAAACTAGCTCCGACTGGGAAAAGTCGTTTTGAACTGTCATCCAACTTGGAATTCTAAGTCAGAAACTCACTGACGTCATGATTTGACCTAAGATTTGACCTAGTTCCCGGTTGTCTTGAAAGCACCATTAGTGGTAACGATTAGTGGAAATCCATGACTTCCATGACTAATTATTGTTTTCTGGGACATTCATTTTATTTTTGCATTTTCACACAGCGCAGCCAGTGCAGAGACGAGGCGGAAGAAGGCGACTTACTGTGCATCGATTGACAACTGAACAAGAAGTGTTGACTAGGTTTATAAAAGGTGTCGTGCTGACTGAATAAATGATGTGTTCTGAAGAGACAACTAGAATGCCCCTGTCTGTCTGTGTGTTCTGAAGAGACAACTAGAATGCCCCTGTCTGTGTGTGTGTTCTGAAGAGACAACTAGAATGTCCCTGTCTGTGTGTGTGTTCTGAAGAGACAACTAGAATGCCCCTGTCTGTCTGTGTGTTCTGAAGAGACAACTAGAATGCCCCTGTCTGTGTGTTCTGAAGAGACAACTAGAATGTCCCTGTCTGTGTGTGTGTTCTGAAGAGACAACTAGAATGTCCCTGTCTGTCTGTGTGTTCTGAAGAGACAACTAGAATGCCCCTGTCTGTCTGTGTGTTCTGAAGAGACAACTAGAATGCCCCTGTCTGTGTGTGTGTTCTGAAGAGACAACTAGAATGCCCCTGTCTGTCTGTGTGTTCTGAAGAGACAACTAGAATGCCCCTGTCTGTCTGTGTGTTCTGGAAGAGACAACTAGAATGCCCTGTCTGTGTGTGTGTTCTGAAGAGACAACTAGAATGCCCTGTCTGTCTGTGTGTTCTGAAGAGACAACTAGAATGCCCCTGTCTGTCTGTGTGTTCTGAAGAGACAACTAGAATGCCCCTGTCTGTCTGTGTGTTCTGAAGAGACAACTAGAATGCCCCTGTCTGTCTGTGTGTTCTGAAGAGACAACTAGAATGCCCCTGTCTGTGTGTGTGTTCTGAAGAGACAACTAGAATGCCCCTGTCTGTCTGTGTGTTCTGAAGAGACAACTAGAATGCCCTGTCTGTGTGTGTGTTCTGAAGAGACAACTAGAATGCCCCTGTCTGTCTGTGTGTTCTGAAGAGACAACTAGAATGCCCCTGTCTGTCTGTGTGTTCTGAAGAGACAACTAGAATGCCCCTGTCTGTGTGTGTGTTCTGAAGAGACAACTAGAATGCCCCTGTCTGTGTGTGTGTGTTCTGAAGAGACAACTAGAATGCCCCTGTCTGTCTGTGTGTTCTGAAGAGACAACTAGAATGCCCCTGTCTGTCTGTGTGTTCTGGAAGAGACAACTAGAATGCCCCTGTCTGTCTGTGTGTTCTGAAGGGACAACTAGAATGCCCCTGTCTGTGTGTGTGTTCTGAAGGGACAACTAGAATGCCCTGTCTGTCTGTGTGTTCTGAAGAGACAACTAGAATGCCCCTGTCTGTCTGTGTGTTCTGAAGAGACAACTAGAATGCCCCTGTCTGTCTGTGTGTTCTGAAGAGACAACTAGAATGCCCCTGTCTGTCTGTGTGTTCTGAAGAGACAACTAGAATGTCCCTGTCTGTGTGTGTGTTCTGAAGAGACAACTAGAATGCCCCTGTCTGTCTGTGTGTTCTGAAGAGACAACTAGAATGCCCCTGTCTGTGTGTGTGTTCTGAAGAGACAACTAGAATGCCCCTGTCTGTCTGTGTGTTCTGAAGAGACAACTAGAATGCCCCTGTCTGTCTGTGTGTTCTGAAGAGACAACTAGAATGCCCCTGTCTGTCTGTGTGTTCTGAAGAGACAACTAGAATGCCCCTGTCTGTGTGTGTGTTCTGAAGAGACAACTAGAATGCCCCTGTCTGTCTGTGTGTTCTGAAGAGACAACTAGAATGCCCCTGTCTGTCTGTGTGTTCTGAAGAGACAACTAGAATGCCCCTGTCTGTGTGTTGTGAAGAGACAACTAGAATGCCCCTGTCTGTCTGTGTGTTCTGAAGAGACAACTAGAATGTCCCTGTCTGTGTGTTGTGAAGAGACAACTAGAATGCCCCTGTCTGTCTGTGTGTTCTGAAGAGACAACTAGAATGCCCCTGTCTGTGTGTTGTGAAGAGACAACTAGAATGCCCCTGTCTGTCTGTGTGTTCTGAAGAGACAACTAGAATGCCCCTGTCTGTCTGTGTGTTGTGAAGAGACAACTAGAATGTCCCTGTCTGTCTGTGTGTTCTGAAGAGACAACTAGAATGTCCCTGTCTGTCTGTGTGTTCTGAAGAGACAACTAGAATGCCCCTGTCTGTCTGTGTGTTCTGAAGAGACAACTAGAATGCCCCTGTCTGTCTGTGTGTTCTGAAGAGACAACTAGAATGCCCCTGTCTGTCTGTGTGTGTTCTGAAGAGACAACTAGAATGCCCCTGTCTGTCTGTGTGTTCTGAAGAGACAACTAGAATGCCCCTGTCTGTCTGTGTGTTCTGAAGAGACAACTAGAATGCCCCTGTCTGTCTGTGTGTTGTGAAGAGACAACTAGAATGCCCCTGTCTGTCTGTGTGTTCTGAAGAGACAACTAGAATGCCCCTGTCTGTGTGTGTGTGTTCTGAAGAGACAACTAGAATGCCCTGTCTGTCTGTGTGTTCTGAAGAGACAACTAGAATGCCCCTGTCTGTCTGTGTGTTCTGAAGAGACAACTAGAATGCCCCTGTCTGTGTGTGTTGTGAAGAGACAACTAGAATGCCCCTGTCTGTCTGTGTGTTCTGAAGAGACAACTAGAATGCCCTGTCTGTCTGTGTGTTGTGAAGAGACAACTAGAATGCCCCTGTCTGTCTGTGTGTTCTGAAGAGACAACTAGAATGTCCCTGTCTGTCTGTGTGTTCTGAAGAGACAACTAGAATGCCCCTGTCTGTGTGTTCTGAAGAGACAACTAGAATGCCCCTGTCTGTCTGTGTGTTCTGAAGAGACAACTAGAATGCCCCTGTCTGTCTGTGTGTTCTGAAGAGACAACTAGAATGCCCCTGTCTGTCTGTGTGTTCTGAAGAGACAACTAGAATGTCCCTGTCTGTCTGTGTGTTCTGAAGAGACAACTAGAATGTCCCTGTCTGTCTGTGTGTTCTGAAGAGACAACTAGAATGCCCCTGTCTGTCTGTGTGTTCTGGAAGAGACAACTAGAATGCCCCTGTCTGTCTGTGTGTTCTGAAGAGACAACTAGAATGCCCCTGTCTGTCTGTGTGTTCTGAAGAGACAACTAGAATGCCCCTGTCTGTCTGTGTGTTCTGAAGAGACAACTAGAATGCCCCTGTCTGTGTGTTCTGAAGAGACAACTAGAATGCCCCTGTCTGTGTGTGTGTTCTGAAGAGACAACTAGAATGCCCCTGTCTGTGTGTGTGTGTTCTGAAGAGACAACTAGAATGCCCCTGTCTGTCTGTGTGTTCTGAAGAGACAACTAGAATGCCCCTGTCTGTGTGTGTTCTGAAGAGACAACTAGAATGTCCCTGTCTGTCTGTGTGTTCTGAAGAGACAACTAGAATGCCCCTGTCTGTGTGTGTTGTGAAGAGACAACTAGAATGCCCCTGTCTGTGTGTGTTGTGAAGAGACAACTAGAATGCCCCTGTCTGTCTGTGTGTTCTGAAGAGACAACTAGAATGTCCCTGTCTGTCTGTGTGTTCTGAAGAGACAACTAGAATGTCCCTGTCTGTCTGTGTGTTCTGAAGAGACAACTAGAATGCCCCTGTCTGTCTGTGTGTTCTGAAGAGACAACTAGAATGCCCCTGTCTGTCTGTGTGTTCTGAAGAGACAACTAGAATGCCCCTGTCTGTCTGTGTGTTCTGAAGAGACAACTAGAATGCCCCTGTCTGTCTGTGTGTTCTGAAGAGACAACTAGAATGCCCCTGTCTGTCTGTGTGTTCTGAAGAGACAACTAGAATGCCCCTGTCTGTGTGTGTGTTCTGAAGAGACAACTAGAATGCCCCTGTCTGTCTGTGTGTGTTCTGAAGAGACAACTAGAATGCCCCTGTCTGTCTGTGTGTTGTGAAGAGACAACTAGAATGCCCCTGTCTGTCTGTGTGTTCTGAAGAGACAACTAGAATGCCCCTGTCTGTCTGTGTGTTCTGAAGAGACAACTAGAATGCCCCTGTCTGTGTGTGTGTTCTGAAGAGACAACTAGAATGCCCCTGTCTGTGTGTGTTGTGAAGAGACAACTAGAATGCCCCTGTCTGTGTGTGTGTTCTGAAGAGACAACTAGAATGCCCCTGTCTGTCTGTGTGTTCTGAAGAGACAACTAGAATGCCCCTGTCTGTCTGTGTGTTCTGAAGAGACAACTAGAATGCCCCTGTCTGTCTGTGTGTTCTGAAGAGACAACTAGAATGCCCCTGTCTGTCTGTGTGTTGTGAAGAGACAACTAGAATGCCCCTGTCTGTGTGTGTTGTGAAGAGACAACTAGAATGCCCCTGTCTGTCTGTGTGTTGTGAAGAGACAACTAGAATGCCCCTGTCTGTCTGTGTGTTGTGAAGAGACAACTAGAATGCCCCTGTCTGTGTGTGTTGTGAAGAGACAACTAGAATGCCCCTGTCTGTCTGTGTGTTCTGAAGAGACAACTAGAATGCCCCTGTCTGTCTGTGTGTTCTGAAGAGACAACTAGAATGCCCCTGTCTGTCTGTGTGTTCTGAAGAGACAACTAGAATGCCCCTGTCTGTCTGTGTGTTCTGAAGAGACAACTAGAATGCCCCTGTCTGTGTGTGTGTTCTGAAGAGACAACTAGAATGCCCCTGTCTGTGTGTGTTGTGAAGAGACAACTAGAATGCCCCTGTCTGTGTGTGTGTTCTGAAGAGACAACTAGAATGCCCCTGTCTGTCTGTGTGTTCTGAAGAGACAACTAGAATGCCCCTGTCTGTCTGTGTGTTCTGAAGAGACAACTAGAATGCCCCTGTCTGTCTGTGTGTTCTGAAGAGACAACTAGAATGCCCCTGTCTGTCTGTGTGTTGTGAAGAGACAACTAGAATGCCCCTGTCTGTGTGTGTTGTGAAGAGACAACTAGAATGCCCCTGTCTGTCTGTGTGTTGTGAAGAGACAACTAGAATGCCCCTGTCTGTCTGTGTGTTGTGAAGAGACAACTAGAATGCCCCTGTCTGTGTGTGTTGTGAAGAGACAACTAGAATGCCCCTGTCTGTCTGTGTGTTCTGAAGAGACAACTAGAATGCCCCTGTCTGTCTGTGTGTTCTGAAGAGACAACTAGAATGCCCCTGTCTGTCTGTGTGTTCTGAAGAGACAACTAGAATGCCCCTGTCTGTCTGTGTGTTGTGAAGAGACAACTAGAATGCCCCTGTCTGTCTGTGTGTTGTGAAGAGACAACTAGAATGCCCCTGTCTGTCTGTGTGTGTTGTGAAGAGACAACTAGAATGCCCCTGTCTGTCTGTGTGTTCTGAAGAGACAACTAGAATGCCCCTGTCTGTGTGTTGTGAAGAGACAACTAGAATGCCCCTGTCTGTCTGTGTGTGTTGTGAAGAGACAACTAGAATGCCCCTGTCTGTGTGTGTGTTCTGAAGAGACAACTAGAATGCCCCTGTCTGTGTGTGTGTCCGATGTACACGTGTACCACTTTGTGTAGTCGTTAGTGAAGTAAGCTAATGACAACAGTCTTCTGGTAGATGGAAAGGCTTTTCCCAGAAACCTTCTTAATTAACTGTTAACCACGAAGTAGCCTGTGCTTACATGGCAGAATGATATCATGATTATTTGCATAAATCCAGTGGGTATTTGTTTTTCAGACTCTACCATCAAATGTGGGCTACCAAAACACAGCTAAACAACAAGCTGACAGACAGATAGACAGACAGACTGTTCACAGTCAGGAAACATGTCTGAGACCTACAGACTTTATCTCAGGGGGGACTAAACAGTCCCAGCAACAGCCCAGGCTGAGTCCTCGCTGTTTCCTCACACCAGAACACAACCAGACACGGGCTGTTAGGTCACATGCAAGTAAACCACACACACCAAACTCAGGCCCCACCCACCAAACGCAGGCCCCACCCACCACACTCAGGCCCCACCCACCACACTCAGGCCCCACCCACCAAACTCAGGCCCCACCCACCAAACTCAGGCCCCACCCACCAAACTCAGGCCCCACACACCAAACTCAGGCCCCACCCACCAAACTCAGGCCCCACCCACCAAACTCAGGCCCCACCCACCAAACTCATGCTCCACCCACCAAACTCAGGCCCCACCCACCAAACTCAGGCCCCACACACCAAACTCAGGCCCCACACACCAAACTCAGGCCCCACCCACCAAACTCAGGCTCCACCCACCAAACTCAGGCTCCACCCACCAAACTCAGGCCCCACCCACCAAACTCAGGAGTATCTCTCTTCAGTTCCTCCAGCAGCATGACCTTTTTCCGGACGATGCAGCCGTAGCGCCGGTCTACGCCACACAATCACAGTGAGCAACGCAGCCAAGGCAACAGGGCGTGTATCTGTGTGTGCGCCTGCGTGTCTCACCCTCCTCCAGCCCCTCCACGCTGTGCAGTCGGATGATGTCCCCCTTGTGGAAGCTGAGCAGAGTTCTGTCCTCTGTGACGTAGTTCCTTACTGCCACCACGTACTCAGAGTCCTGGAAAAACATCCCCGTTTCGCTTGTCAAAATCAATCTGAGGCGCACGGAAGAAAAGGGGGTAATAACGTCTCCGCCCCTTTCTATCTGGTTTTAGATGTTTCACCCTCTAACCTGTTTCACCCTCTAACCTGTTTCATCCTCTAACCCTTCTGAATGAACATAATCACTTTCCTTATCACTGGGCTACTTGTTTCACCCCCTAACCTGTTTCACCCTCTAACCTGTTTCATCCTCTAACCCTTCTGAATGAACATAATCACTTTCCTTATCACTGGGCTACTTGTTTCACCCTATAACCTGTTTCACCCTCTAACCTGTTTCACCCTCTAACCCTTCTGAATGAACATAATCACTTTCCTTATCACTGGTCTACCTGTCTCACCCTCTAACCTGTTTCACCCTCTAACCTGTTTCACCCTCTAACCTGTTTCACCCTCTAACCTGTTTCACCCTCTAACCCTTCTGAATGAACATAATCACTTTCCTTATCACTGGTCTACCTGTCTCACCCTCTAACCTGTTTCACCGTCTAACCTGTTTCACCCTCTAACCCCTCTGAATGAACATAATCACTTTCCTTATCACTGGGCTACTTGTTTCACCCTCTAACCTGTTTCACCCTCTAACCTGTTTCATCCTCTAACCCTTCTGAATGAACATAATCACTTTCCTTATCACTGGGCTACTTGTTTCACCCTATAACCTGTTTCACCCTCTAACCTGTTTCACCCTCTAACCCTTCTGAATGAACATAATCACTTTCCTTATCACTGGTCTACCTGTCTCACCCTCTAACCTGTTTCACCCTCTAACCTGTTTCACCGTCTAACCTGTTTCACCCTCTAACCCCTCTGAATGAACATAATCACTTTCCTTATCACTGGTCTACTTGTTTCACCCTCTAACCTGTTTCACCCTCTAACCTGTCTCACCCTCTAACCTGTTTCACCCTCTAACCTGTTTCACCCTCTAACCCTTCTGAATGAACATAATCACTTTCCTTATCACTGAGCTACCTGTTTCACCCTCTAACCTGTCTCACCCTCTAACCTGTTTCACCCTCTAACCCTTCTCACCCTCTGTCCTCTCACCTTCTACTTGTCTCACCCTCTATCCTCTCACCTTCAACCTGTCTCACCCTCTAACCTGTCTCACCCTCTAACCAGTCTCACCTTCTTCAGTTCTGTGATGAAGTAGTCCACCATGTGTTTGACCTGTGGAGCCTTGGCGGAGAACAGAATCAGCTTCTCATTGGTCAGGTTAAACTCCAACATGTTCTTAGATGGAATGGACACAAATAGGATGTCCGCGTAACTACGGAAACACACACAGAAACAAACAGGATGTCCGCGTAACTACGGAAACACACACAGAAACAAACAGGATGTTTTCGCGTAACTACGGAAACACACACAGAAACAAACAGGATGTCCGCGTAACTACGGAAACACACACAGAAACAAACAGGATGTCCGCGTAACTACGGAAACACACACAGAAACAAACAGGATGTCCACGGAACTACGGAAACACACAGAGAAACAAACAGGATGTCCACGGAACTATGGAAAAACACACAGAAAGTCAAATCAGATTGAACAGTACGTGTATACAGTGGTGTGTGTTTATTCATTTAACTATGCAAGTCAGTTCAGAACTAATTCTTATTTACACTGACGGCCTCCCGGGGAACAGTGGGTTAACTGCCTTGTTCTGGGGCAGAACGACAGATTTTTACCTCGTCAGCTCAGGGGTCGATCTAGAAACCTTTCGGTTACTGGCCCAGCGCTCTAACCACTAGGCTACCTGCCGCCCCAGGTGTATAGGTGTGTGGTGTGTGTGTGTTTATGTGTGTGGTGTGTGTGTTTATATGTGTGGGGGTGTGTATGTGTGTGTGTGTGTGTGTGTGTGTGTATGTGTTTATGTGTGTGGTGTATGTGTTTATGTGTGTGGTGTGTGGTGTGTGTGTGTGTGTGTGTGGTGTATGTGTTTATGTGTGTGGTGTGTGTGTTTATGTGTGTGGTGTGTGTGTGTGTGTGTGGTGTGTGGTGTGTGGTGTGTGTGTGTGTGTGTATGTGTTTATGTGTGTGTGTGTGTGGGGTGTGTGTGTATGTGTGTGTGTGTGTGGTGTATGTGTTTATGTTTGTGTGTGTGTGTGTGTGTGTGTGTGTGTGTGTGTGTGTGTACCTGTAAGGGCGTAACACTCTGAAGTAGTCCGGGGCAACAGCGTTGCTTCTCACCATCTTCAGCAGCTTGATGCCTCGATGAGACACTGAGACCACCTGTACCCCTGTACCCACACTGCCCTGCAACACCCACACACTGTAAACATCAACAGGCTCACAGCCACACACTGTAAACATGAACCCAACACCTAGCGACCTCAACCCATCACCTAGCGACCTCAACCCAACACCTAGCGACCTCAACCCATCACCTAGCGACCTCAACCCATCACCTAGCGCCCTCAACCCAACACCTAGCGACCTCAACCCATCACCTAGCGCCCTCAACCCAACACCTAGCGCCCTCAACCCAACACCTAGCGCCCTCAACCATCACCTAGCAACCTCAACCCAACACCTAGCAACCTCAACCCAACACCTAGCGACCTCAACCCAACACCTAGCGACCTCAACCCATCACCTAGCGACCTCAACCCAACACCTAGCGCCCTCAACCCAACACCTAGCGCCCTCAACCCAACACCTAGCGCCCTCAACCCATCACCTAGCGCCCTCAACCCATCACCTAGCGCCCTCAACCCAACACCTAGAGACCTCAACCCAACACCTAGCGACCTCAACCCATCACCTAGCGCCCTCAACCCAACACCTAGCGCCCTCAACCCAACACCTAGCAACCTCAACCCAACACCTAGCGACTTCAACCCAACACCTAGCGACCTCAACCCATCACCTAGCGCCCTCAACCCATCACCTAGCGCCCTCAACCCAACACCTATCAACCTCAACCCAACACCTAGCGACCTCAACCCAACACCTAGCGACCTCAACCCAACACCTAGCAACCTCAACCCAACACCTAGCGCCCTCAACCCAACACCTAGCAACCTCAACCCAACACCTAGCGACCTCAACCCAACACCTAGCAACCTCAACCCAACACCTAGCGACTTCAACCCAACACCTAGCGACCTCAACCCATCACCTAGCGCCCTCAACCCATCACCTAGCGCCCTCAACCCATCACCTAGCGACCTCAACCCAACACCTATCAACCTCAACCCAAACACCTAGCGACCTCAACCCAACACCTAGCGACCTCAACCCATCACCTAGCGACCTCAACCCAACACCTAGCGCCCTCAACCCAACACCTAGCGCCCTCAACCCATCACCTAGCGCCCTCAACCCATCACCTAGCGCCCTCAACCCAACACCTAGAGACCTCAACCCAACACCTAGCAACCTCAACCCAACACCTAGCAACCTCAACCCAACACCTAGCAACCTCAACCCAACACCTAGCGACCTCAACCCAACACCTAGCGACCTCAACCCAACACCTAGCGACCTCAACCCAACACCTAGCGACCTCAACCCAATACCTAGCGCCCTCAACCCAACACCTAGCGCCCTCAACCCATCACCTAGAGACCTCAACCCAACACCTAGCGCCCTCAAACTAGCGACCTCAACCCATCACCTAGCGCCCTCAACCTAGCGCCCTCAACCCAACACCTAGCGACCTCAACCCATCACCTAGCGACCTCAACCTAACACCTAGCGACCTCTTCAAGAGGTTTGGATGTCTTGGCTTAATGTGTTGTGTTGACAGTCGCTGGACCCGGGTGGAGCTACCCCAGAAATAGCTACGGTACAGTGAGGGAAAAAAGTATTTGATCCCCTGCTGATTTTGTACGTTTGCCCACTGACAAAGAAATTACCAGTCTATCATTTTAATGGTAGGTTTATTTGAACAGTGAGAGACAGAATAACAACAAAAAAATCCAGAAAAATGCATGTGAAAATTTTTATAAATGGAATTGCATTTTATTGAGGGAAATAAGTATTTGACCCCTCTGCAAAACATGACTTAGTACTTGGTGGCAAAACCCTTGTTGGCATTCACAGAGGTCAGACGTTTCTTGTAGTTGGCCACCAGGTTTGCACACGTCTCAGGAGGGATTTTGTCCCACTCCTCTTTGCAGATCTTCTCCAAGTCATTAAGGTTTCGAGGCTGACGTTTGGCAACTCGAACCATCAGCTCCCTCCACAGATTTTCTATGGGATTAAGGTCTGGAGACTGGCTAGGCCACTCCAGGACCTTAATGTGCTTCTTCTTGAGCCACTCCTTTGTTGCCTTGGCCGTGTGTTTTGGGTCATTGTCATGCTGGAATACCCATCCACGACCCATTTTCAATGCCCTGGCTGAGGGAAGGAGGTTCTCACCCAAGATTTGACGGTACATGGCCCCGTCCATCGTCCCTTTGATGCGGTGAAGTTGTCCTGTCCCCTTAGCAGAAAAACACCCCCCAAAGCATAATGTTTCCACCTCCATGTTTGACGGTGGAGATGGTGTTCTTGGGGTCATAGGCAGCATTCCTCCTCCTCCAAACACGGCGAGTTGAGTTGATGCCAAAGAGCTCCCTCTTTTGGTCTCATCTGACCACAACACTTTCACCCAGTTGTCCTCTGAATCATTCAGATGTTCATTGGCAAACTTCAGACGGGCATGTATATGTGCTTTCTTGAGCAGGGGGACCTTGCGGGCGCTGCAGGATTTCAGTCCTTCACGGCGTAGTGTGTTACCAATTGTTTTCTTGGTGACTATGGTCCCAGCTGCCTTGAGATCATTGACAAGATCCTCCCGTGTAGTTGTGGGCTGATTCCTCACCGTTCTCATGATCATTGCAACTCCACAAGGTGAGATCTTGCATGGAGCCCCAGGCCGAGGGAGATTGACAGTTCGTGTTTGTTCCATTTGCGAATAATCGCACCAACTGTTGTCACCTTCTCACCAAGCTGCTTGGCAATGGTCTTGTAGCCCATTCCAGCCTTGTGTAGGTCTACAATCTTGTCCCTGTCATCCTTGGAGAGCTCTTTGGTCTTGGCCATGGCGGAGAGTTTGGAATCTGATTGATTGATTGCTTCTGTGGACAGGTGTCTTTTATACAGGTAACAAACTGAGATTAGGAGCACTCCCTTTAAGAGTGTGCTCCTAATCTCAGCTCGTTACCTGTATAAAAGACACCTGGGAGCCAGAAATCTTTCCGATTGAGAGGGGGTCAAATACTTATTTCCTTCATTAAAATGCAATTCAATTTATAACATTTTTCACATGTGTTTCTCTGGATTTGTTTGTTGTTATTCTGTCTCTCACTGTTCAAATTAACCTACCATTAAAATTATAGACTGATCATTTCTTTGTCAGTGGGCAAACGTACAAAATCAGCAGGGGATCAAATACTTTTCTCCTCTCACTGTATATAGGCTCACACACACACACACACACACACACACACACACACACACACACACACACACACACACACACACACACACACACACACCACAGACACAGACACAGACACAGACACACTCACCGAGGCAGGGAAGAGTCGTGAGAAATATATTTCCCAGGAGTCTCTGGCCGTCGTCACGATTTTCTTCTTCACACTCTCATCCTGTGTGGCTCCATCCTGGCCCACCTTGTTCTCCGCTACACACACACACGCACGCACGACGCACGCACACGCACACGCACACGCGCACACACGCACACACACACACTGTAATGATGGTTCTAATAGTTTGATGGTGTTTTATGATGTTTCGTTTTCTAGTGGTTTGATGGTGTTTTGTTGGTGGTTTCTAGTGGTTTGATGGTGTTTTGTTGGTGGTTTCTAGTGGTTTGATGGTTTCTAGTGGTTTGATGGTGTTCTGTGGTGGTTTCTAGTGGTTTGATGGTGTTTTGTTGGTGGTTTCTAGTGGTTTGATGGTGGTTTCTAGTGGTTTGATGGTGTTTTGTTGGTGGTTTCTAGTGGTTTGATGGTGTTTTGTTGATGGTTTCTAGTGGTTTGATGGTGTTCTGTGGTGGTTTCTAGTGGTTTGATGGTGTTTTGTTGGTGGTTTCTAGTGGTTTGATGGTGTTTTGTTGGTGGTTTCTAGTGGTTTGATGGTGTTTTGTTGGTGGTTTCTAGTGGTTTGATGGTTTCTAGTGGTTTGATGGTGTTCTGTGGTGGTTTCTAGTGGTTTGATGGTGTTTTGTTGGTGGTTTCTAGTGGTTTGATGGTGTTTTGTTGGTGTTTTGCGGATTGCAGTGTTTTGTGGTGGTTCGTAGAGGGTTGTGATGTTTCGTGGTGGTTCCTAGAGGGTTGTGATGTTTCGTGATGTTATATGGTGGGTTGGGGTTGATTCATGATGTTTCGTGGTGGTTCTAATGGTTGCAGCGGTTGGTACCAAACAGAGCCTTCATCTTGGTCCTCTCCTCCTGAGTGATGCGGATGCAGGCCTCTGAGAAGGTGTCATGGACTATCTGCCTGAACAGCAGCTCCAGCAGCAGAGGAGTGTTGAAGTTGTCTTTAGGGTAGAACACCTACAGTACCACAACATGAACGCAGACAATACGAAGACTTGGAAGAGAATATGAACTACTGTTCTGTCCTGAGCTCTTTGGTTGGACAAACAATGAGTTGAATTGTTCCTATCTGGCTTGAAGGACCATGACGGATTGATACAGTACACCTCCAGTTAGTGTGTGTGTGGGCCCTTCTTTCCTCAGGTAAATCTCCCAGGGTGTGTTAGTGTGTGGGCCCTTCTTTCCTCAGGTAAATCTCCCAGGGTGTGTTAGTGTGTGGGCCCTTCTTTCCTCAGGTAAATCTCCCAGGGTGTGTTAGTGTGTGGGCCCTTCTTTCCTCAGGTAAATCTCCCAGGGTGTGTTAGTGTGTGGGCCCTTCTTTCCTCAGGTAAATCTCCCAGGGTGTGTTAGTGTGTGGGCCCTTCTTTCCTCAGGTAAATCTCCCAGGGTGTGTTAGTGTGTGGGCCCTTCTTTCCTCAGGTAAATCTCCCAGGGTGTGTTAGTGTGTCTACCTCTTTCCTCAGGTAAATCCTCCAGGGTGTGTTAGTGTAAGTGTAGTGTTCTTCACTGCTCCTGTGGTGGAGCTGGGTCTGGCTGGTCTCTTCCTCTACAGGCAGCTCTCTGGACACTATATATACACACACACCAACACAAACATGCACACACACACACAAGGACACTGATTGGTTATTATTCAACATTGAAAATTGTCTGGTTCTAGTTCAGGTCTGGTTGTAGTGCAGGTCTGGTTGTAGTTCAGGTTCTAGTTCAGGTCTGGTTGTAGTGCAGGTCTGGTTGTAGTTCAGGTTCTAGTTCAGGTCTGGTTGTAGTGCAGGTCTGGTTGTAGTTCAGGTCTGGTTCTAGTTCAGGTTCTAGTTCAGGTCTGGTTGTAGTTCAGGTTGTAGTTCAGGTCTGGTTCTAGTTCAGGTCTGGTTCTTCTTCAGGTTCTACTTCAGGTTCTAGTTCAGGTCTGGTTCTAGTTCAGGTTGTAGTTCAGGTCTAGTTCTACTTCAGGTTCTAGTTCAGGTTCTAGTTCATGTATGGTTCTATTTCAGGTCTGTCTGGTTGTAGTTCAGGTCTGGTTCTGGTTCAGGTTCTAGTTTAGGTCTGGTTCTACTTCAGGTATGGTTCTAGTTCAGGTCTGGTTCTAGTTCAGGTCTGGTTCTAGTTCAGGTCGAATTCTGGTTCTAGTGCAGGTCTGGATCTAGTTCAGGTCTGGTTCTAGTGCAGGTCTGGTTCTAGTTCAGGTCTGGTTCTAGTTCAGGTCTGGTTCTAGTTCAGGTCGAATTCTGGTTCTAGTTCAGGTCTGGTTCTAGTTCAGGTCGAATTCTGGTTCTAGTGCAGGTTTGGTTATAATTCAGGTCTGGTTCAGGTCTGGTTCTAGTTCAGGTCTGGTCCTAGTTCAGGTCTGATTATAATTCAGGTTCTGGTTCAGGTCTGGTTCTAGTTCAGGTCTGGTTCTAGTTCAGGTTGTAGTTCAGGTCTGGTTGTAGTTCAGGTCTGGTTGTAGTTCAGATTCAGGTCTGGTTCTAGTGCAGGTTTGGTTATAATTCAGGTTTGGTTATAATTCAGGTCTGGTTCTAGTTCAGGTCGAATTCTGGTTCTAGTGCAGGTTTGGTTATATTTCAGGTCTGGTTCAGGTCTGGTTCTAGTTCAGGTCTGGTTCTAGTTCAGGTTCTGGTTAAGGTCTGGTTCTAGTTCAGGTCTGGTTCTAGTGCAGGTTCTAGTTCAGGTCTGGTTCTAGTTCAGGTTTGGTTATAATTCAGGTCTGGTTGGAGTTCAGGTTCTGGTTCAGGTCTGGTTGTAGTTCAGGTCTGGTTCTATTGCAGGTTTGGTTATAATTCAGGTCTGGTTGTAGTTCAGGTTCTGGTTCAGGTCTGGTTCTAGTTCAGGTCTGGTTCTAGTGCAGGTTTGGTTATAATTCAGGTTTGGTTATAATTCAGGTTTGGTTCTAGTTCAGGTCTGGTTCTAGTTCAGGCCTGGTTCTAGTTCAGGTCTGGTTCTGACCTGGTGGGGGGAGGGGGCTGCTGTGGGAGTCGGCTAGGTCAGATGGGCGGGGTTTGGTTGTCTTGGTGACTTTGGATCCACCCTCCTCCCTTTTTTCCCGAGGCGCCGCCGGAGAAAAAGACTTCTGTGAGAGAGAGAGAGAGAGAGAGAGAGAACTTCCCAAACCTGTGTGTGTGTGTACTTGTGAGTGTGTACATGTGCATGAGTGTTTGTGTGTGTGTATACCTGTGGTGGTGGGTTGGCCATCTGGTCTTTCAGGATATTCATGGCCTCATCATGAGGGTCCGGCTTCTTCATGAACATCTTCCCCTCCCCCTTCCTACACACACACATTCACATGAACATTTACTGTGGTACCTGTGTGTGTGTGTGTTACCTCTGTGAGGAGGTACCTGTGTTTGTGTGTGTTACCTGTGAGTAACAGGCTGGCTGGGTGCAGGGTTAGATGGATATTGGTACTGTCTGATCATATCCTTGATGTTGTGGGAGGGGTTTTCTGAGTTAGAGACACTGGACTGGACCACTCCTTCTGGAGGGGGGGCCCTGGACCGCACCGTGTCATCAGGAGGGGCCACCCGTGTCGGACCTGGAAAAATACACACCGTCATACTAACATACTGTATACTATACAGTGAGGGAAAAAAGTATTTGATCCCCTGCTGATTTTGTACGTTTGTCCACTGACAAAGAAATGATCAGTCTATAAATTTAATGGTAGGTTTATATGAACAGTGAGAGACAGAATAACAACAAAAAATTCCAGAAAAACGCATGTGAAAAATGATATTAATTAAATGATTTGCATTTTAATGAGGGAAATAAGGTATTTGACTCTTTGCATCAACTTCATGTAATTGTCAATAAAAGCCTTTGACACTTATGAAATGCTGGTAATTATACTTCAGCATTCCATAGTAACATCTGACAAAAATATCTAAAGACACTGAAGCAGCAAAACTTTGTGGAAATTAATATTTGTGTCATTCTCAAAACTTTTGGCCACGACTGTATACTACATACTATTAGTTCATTTGAGTATACTGTAAACGAACGGTATCCTTTCAGTTGAGTGTACCAGCGCTTCGCCTGTCTACCGGAAGTTGATGCTGTTGCTATGCAACCTTCTTGCCAGCTTATTAGCATAACAAATGACTAGCGAGATCCTCTTACGACTTCATTGACAATGTCCACTGAGAAAGCACAACGACTGTACCACTTAGCTAAGCTAAGAATGACGTGAATAATCAAGTCAATAGGTTGCGTTTGAAAATTCACTCTGGCTATCTACAGCGGGGAGAACAAGTATTTGATACATTGCCGATTCTGCAGGTTTTCCCACTTACAAAGCATGTAGAAGTCTATTTATCATAGGTACTCTTCAACTGTGAGTGACGGAATCTAAAACAAAAATCCAGAAAATCACATTGTATGATTTTTAAGTAATTAATTAGCATTTTATTGCATGACATAAGTATTTGATACATCAGAAAAGCAGAACTTAATATTTGGTACAGAAACCTTTGTTTGCAATTACAGAGATCATACGTTTCCTGTAGTTCTTGACCAGGTTTCCACACACTGCAGCAGGGATTTTGGCCCACTCCTCCATACAGACCTTCTCCAGATCCTTCAGGTTTCGGGGGCTGTTGCTGGGCAATACGGACTTTCAGCTCCCTCCAAAGATTTTCTATTGGGTTCAGGTCTGGAGACTGGCTAGGCCACTCCAGGACCTTGAGATGCTTCTTACAGAGCCATTCCTTAGTTGCCCTGGCTGTGTGTTTCGTGTCGTTGACATGCTGGAAGACCCAGCCACGACCCATCTTCAATGCTCTTACTGAGGGAAGGAGGTTGTTGGCCAAGATCTCGCGATACATGGCCCCATCCATCCTCCCCTCAATACGGTGCAGTCGTCCTGTCCCCTTTGCAGAAAAGCATCCCCAAAGAATGATGTTTCCACCTCCATGCTTCACGGTTGGGATGGTGTTCTTGGGGTTGTACTCATCCTTCTTCTTCCTCCAAACACAGCGAGTGGAGTTTAGACCAAAAAGCTCTATTTTTGTCTCATCAGACCACATGACCTTCTCCCATTCCTCCTCTGGATCATCCAGATGGTCATTGGCAAACTTCAGACGGGTCTGGACATGCGCTGGCTTGAGCAGGGGGACCTTGCGTACGCTGCAGGATTTTAATCCATGACCGCGTAGTGTGTAACTAATGGTTTTCTTTGAGACTGTGGTCCCAGCTCTCTTCAGGTCATTGACCAGGTCCTGCCGTGTAGTTCTGGGCTGATCCCTCACCTTCCTCATGATCATTGATGCCCCACGAGGTGAGATCTTGCATGGTGCCCCAGACCGAGGGAGATTGACCGTCATCTTGAACTTCTTCCATTTTCTAATAATTGCGCCAACAGTTGTTGCCTTCTCACCAAGCTGCTTGCCTATTGTCCTGTAGCCCATCCCAGCCTTGTGCAGGTCTACAATTTTATCCCTGATGTCCTTACACAGCTCTCTGGTCTTGGCCATTGTGGAGAGGTTGGAGTCTGTTTGAGTGTGTGGACAGGTGTCTTTTTTACAGGTAACGAGTTCAAACTGGTGCAGTTAATACAGGTAATGAGTGGAGAACAGGAGGGCTTCTTAAAGAAAAACTAACAGGTCTGTGAGAGCCGGAATTCTTACTGGTTGGTAGGTGATCAAATACTTATGTCATGCAATAAAATGCAAATTAATTATTTAAAAATCATACAATGTGATTTTCTGGATTTTTGTTTTAGATTCCGTCTCTCACAGTTGAAGAGTACCTATGATAAAAATTACAGACTTCTACATGCTTTGTAAGTGGGAAAACCTGCAAAATCGGCAGTGTATCAAATACTTGTTCTCCCCACTGTACTTCGATTTCAGAGCACGCTCGTCTGTGTGCCAGAGAGCAGAATAACTGACAAATTTACTAACGCTCAAAAACTGTTGAATACGTCCGGTGTCAGTAAACATTGGCAAGAAAAAAAACGTCATTAAATTGATGCCAGCAGCACAGTTACAGTCACCGACGCGCTGGATAACATGAAAACAGTCTAACCAGCTCTGGATAACATGAAAACAGCCCAACCAGCTCTGGATAACATGAAACCAGCCTAACCAGCTCTGGATAACATGAAACCAGCCTAACCAGCTCTGGATAACATGAAACCAGCCTAACCAGCTCTGGATAACATGAAAACAGCCTAACCAGCTCTGGATAACATGAAAACAGCCTAACCAGCTCTGGATAACATGAAAACAGCCCAACCAGCTCTGGATAACATGAAAACAGCCTAACCAGCTCTGGATAACATGAAAACAGTCTAACCAGCTCTAGATAACATGACAACAGTCTAACCAGCTCTGGATAACATGAAAACAGCCTAACCAGCTCTGGATAACATGAAAACAGTCTAACCAGCTCTGGATAACATGAACACAGACTAACCAGCTCTGGATAACATGGAAACAGCCCAACCAGCTCTGGATAACATGAAAACAGCCTAACCAGCTCGGGATAACATGTAAACATCCTAACCAGCTCTGGATAACATGAAAACATCCTAACCAGCTCTGGATAACATGAAACCAGCCTAACCAGCTCTGGATAACATGAAAACAGCCTAACCAACTCTGGATAACATCCTAACCAGCTCTGGATAACATGAAAACATCCTAACCAGCTCTGGATAACATGAAAACAGCCTAACCAGCTCTGGATAACATGAAAACAGCCTAACCAGCTCTGGATAACATGAAAACAGCCTAACCAGCTCGGGATAACATGTAAACATCCTAACCAGCTCTGGATAACATGAAAACATCCTAACCAGCTCTGGATAACATGAAAACAGCCTAACCAGCTCTGGATAACATGAAAACAGCCTAACCAGCTCTGGATAACATGAAAACAGCTCAACCAGCTCTGGATAACATGAAAACAGCCCAACCAGCTCTGGATAACATGAAAACAGCCTAACCAGCTCTGGATAACATGAAAACAGCCTGACCAGCTCTGGATAACATGTAAACAGCCTGACCAGCTCTGGATAACATGAAAACAGCCTAACCAGCTCTGGATAACATGAAAACAGCCCAACCAGCTCTGGATAACATGAAAACAGACTAACCAGCTCTGGATAACATGAAAACAGCCTAACCAGCTCTGGATAACATGAAAACAGCCTGACCAGCTCTGGATAACATGAAAATAGCCCGACCAGCTCTGGATAACACGAAAACAGCCTAACCAGCTCTGGATAACACGAAAACAGCCTAACCAGCTCTGGATAACATGAAAACAGCCTAACCAGCTCTGGATAACATGTAAACAGGCTAACCAGCTCTGGATAACATGAAAACAGCCTAACCAGCTCTGGATAACATGTAAACAGCCTAACCAGCTCTGGATAACATGGAAACAGCCTAACCAGCTCTGGATAACATGTAAACAGGCTAACCAGCTCTGGATAACATGTAAACAGGCTAACCAGCTCTGGATAACATGAAAACAGACTAACCAGCTCTGGATAACATGAAAACAGCCTAACCAGCTGTGCTAGGGCGAGTAACATGGTCAGAGTGAGCTGTTCTCTCATTATGTGTCTGGAAGTAGCTAGCCAACGTTAGCCAGTTAGCTTGGGTGCTTGACTGCCGTTGTGAGGTCAGAACGCTCGGGGACCAACCAGTGTCCAGGGTGCGTTCAACGCTCTGAGAGCGAAACGTAATTTACCAACACACAGTTGGGTAGTTAGTTAGATAGCATATAGTTCATATTTATTTATTTATCCTTTATTTAATTAGGCAAGTCCGTTAAGAACAAATTCTTATTTTCATTGACGGCCTCCCGGGGAACAGTGGGTTTAACAGCCTTGTTCAGGGGCAGAACAACACATTTTTTTACCTTGTCAGCTCAGGGGATTTGAACTTGCAACCTTTCGGAAGCCACGTGCATTTTCGGGAAGAATTGCATTGTGGGCCCTAAAAGCACGGAACTAGTGTCCACTGCTTGTATACTTTGTGTGTTTTGCATCTGGGAACTTTTGGCACTCTAACTATATCCATACTATGAACAATACGCATACTGCATACTCCATTTACGTCACAGATAGTACGGTCAGTGTGGTTAGAAAGAGTATTGGAACACAGCTCAGGACTTGTAATGGGACTGGATTGAAAAATAGCAGATGAACACTAGATGTGTGTGGTTCACCTACTGGGTTTCCTGGAGGAGGGGTGGTGCTGGGCTGGGTTCAGGCTGGCCTGGTAAGGACTCTCTGGAGCTTCTTCAGTCTGGAAGGAGATAAAGAGAGTGACAGGGGTTGATGTTTTATTTATTTATTTCCCCTTTATTTAACCAGGTAGTTCTATATGATGTCATAATACACCTTTATTTAACCAGGTAGTTCTATATGATGTCATAATACACCTTTATTTAACCAGGTAGTTCTATATGATGTCATAATACACCTTTATTTAACCAGGTAGTTCTATATGATGTCATAATACACCTTTATTTAACCAGGTAGTTCTATATGATGTCATAATACACCTTTATTTAACCAGGTAGTTCTATATGATGTCATAATACACCTTTATTTAACCAGGTAGGCCAGTTGAGAACAAGTTCTCATTTACGACTGCGACCTGGCCAAGATAAAGCAAAGCAGTGCGACAAAAACAACAACACAGAGTTACACATAAACAAACAAACAGTCAATAACACAATAGAAACATCTATATACAGTGTGTGCAAATGTAGTAAGAAGGTACTTCAGCGATGTTTGCTATTCGTTCCAGTCATTGACAGCAGAGAACTGGAAGGAAAGGCGGACAAAGGAGGAGTTGGCTTTTGGGGATGACCAGTGAGATATATAGCTGTATAGAGAAGGTACTGCTCTGTTTCAGCTGTTATGGTCAGTCTAGCCGTATGGAGAAGGTACTGCTCTGTTTCAGCTGTTATGGTCAGTCTAGCTGTATGGAGAAGGTACTGCTCTGTTTCAGCTGTTATGGTCAGTCTAGCTGTATGGAGAAGAAGGTACTGCTCTGTTTCAGCTGTTATGGTCAGTCTAGCTGTATGGAGGAGAAGGTACTGCTCTGTTTCAGCTGTTATGGTCAGTCTAGCTGTATGGAGGAGAAGGTACTGCTCTGTTTCAGCTGTTATGGTCAGTCTAGCTGTATGGAGAAGGTACTGCTCTGTTTCAGCTGTTATGGTCAGTGTAGCTGTATGGAGAAGGTACTGCTCTGTTTCAGCTGTTATGGTCAGTCTAGCTGTATGGAGAAGGTACTGCTCTGTTTCAGCTGTTATGGTCAGTCTAGCTGTATGGAGGAGAAGGTACTGCTCTGTTTCAGCTGTTATGGTCAGTCTAGCTGTATTGAGGAGAAGGTACTGCTCTGTTTCAGCTGTTATGGTCAGTCTAGCTGTATGGAGAAGAAGGTACTGCTCTGTTTCAGCTGTTATGGTCAGTCTAGCTGTATGGAGGAGAAGGTACTGCTCTGTTTCAGCTGTTATGGTCAGTCTAGCTGTATGGAGAAGAAGGTACTGCTCTGTTCCAGCTGTTATGGTCAGTCTAGCTGTATGGACAAGGTACTGCTCTGTTTCAGCTGTTATGGTCAGTCTAGCTGTATGGAGAAGAAGGTACTGTTCTGTTTCAGCTGTTATGGTCAGTCTAGCTGGATGGAGAAGGTACTGCTCTGTTTCAGCTGTTATGGTCAGTCTAGCTGTATGGAGAAGGTACTGCTCTGTTTCAGCTGTTATGGTCAGTCTAGCTGTATGGAGAAGGTACTGCGCTGTTTCAGCTGTCATGGTCAGTCTAGCTGTATGGAGAAGGTACTGCTCTGTTTCAGCTGTTATGGTCAGTCTAGCTGTATGGAGAAGGTACTGCTCTGTTTCAGCTGTTATGGTCAGTCTAGCTGTATGGAGAAGAAGGTACTGCTCTGTTTAAGCTGTTATGGTCAGTCTAGCTGTATGGAGAAGGTACTGCTCTGTTTCAGCTGTTATGGTCAGTCTAGCTGTATGGAGAGAAGGTACTGCTCTGTTTCAGCTGTTATGGTCAGTCTAGCTGTATGGAGAAGAAGGTACTGCTGTTTCAGCTGTTATGGACAGTCTAGTTGTATGGAGAAGGTACTGCTCTGTTTCAGCTGTTATGGTCAGTCTAGCTGTATGGAGAAGGTACTGCTCTGTTTCAGCTGTTATGGCCAGTCAAGCTGTATGGAGAAGAAGGTACTGCTCTGTTTCAGCTGTTATGGTCAGTCTAGCTGTATGGAGAAGAAGGTACTGCTCTGTTTCAGCTGTTATGGTCAGTCTAGCTGTATGGAGAAGAAGGTACTGCTCTGTTTCAGCTGTTATGGTCAGTCTAGCTGTATGGACAAGGTACTGCTCTTTTTCAGCTGTTATGGGCAGTCTAGCTGTATGGAGAAGAAGGTACTGCTCTGTTTCAGCTGTTATGGTCAGTCTAGCTGGATGGAGGAGAAGGTACTGCTCTGTTTCAGCTGTTATGGTCAGTCTAGCTGTATGGAGGAGAAGGTACTGCTCTGTTTCAGCTGTTATGGTCAGCCTAGCTGTATGGAGAAGGTACTGCTCTGTTTCAGCTGTTATGGTCAGTCTAGCTGTATGGAGAAGGTACTGCTCTGTTTCAGCTGTTATGGTCAGTCTAGCTGTATGGAGAAGAAGGTACTGCTCTGTTTCAGCTGTTATGGACAGTCTAGCTGTATGGAGAACGTACTGCTCTGTTTCAGCTGTTATGGTCAGTCTAGCTGTATGGAGAAGGTACTGCTCTGTTTCAGCTGTTATGGCCAGTCAAGCTGTATGGAGAAGAAGGTACTGCTCTGTTTCAGCTGTTATGGTCAGTCTAGCTGTATAGAGAAGGTACTGCTCTGTTTCAGCTGTTATGGTCAGTCTAGCTGTATGGAGAAGGTACTGCTCTGTTTCAGCTGTTATGGCCAGTCAAGCTGTATGGAGAAGAAGGTACTGCTCTGTTTCAGCTTTTATGGTCAGTCTAGCTGTATAGAGAAGGTACTGCTCTGTTTCAGCTGTTATGGTCAGTCTAGCTGTATGGAGAAGGTACTGCTCTGTTTCAGCTGTTATGGTCAGTCTAGCTGTATGGAGAAGGTACTGCTCTGTTTCAGCTGTCATGGTCAGTCTAGCTGTATGGAGAAGGTACTGCTCTGTTTCAGCTGTTATGGTCAGTCTAGCTGTATGGAGAAGAAGGTACTGCTGTTTCAGCTGTTATGGACAGTCTAGCTGTATGGAGAACGTACTGCTCTGTTTCAGCTGTTATGGTCAGTGTAGCTGTATGGAGAAGGTACTGCTCTGTTTCAGCTGTTATGGCCAGTCAAGCTGTATGGAGAAGAAGGTACTGCTCTGTTTCAGCTGTTATGGTCAGTCTAGCTGTATAGAGAAGGTACTGCTCTGTTTCAGCTGTTATGGTCAGTCTAGCTGTATAGAGAAGGTACTGCTCTGTTTCAGCTGTTATGGTCAGTCTAGCTGTATGGAGAAGGTACTGCTCTGTTTCAGCTGTTATGGTCAGTCTAGCTGTATGGAGAAGGTACTGCTCTGTTTCAGCTGTTATGGTCAGTCTAGCTGTATGGAGAATAAGGTACTGCTCTGTTTCAGCTGTTATGGTCAGTCTAGCTGTATGGAGAAGGTACTGCTCTGTTTCAGCTGTTATGGTCAGTCTAGCTGTATGGAGAAGGTACTGCTCTGTTTCAGCTGTTATGGTCAGTCTAGCTGTATGGAGAAGAAGGTACTGCTCTGTTTCAGCTGTTATGGTCAGTCTAGTTGTATAGAGAAGGTACTGCTCTGTTTCAGCTGTTATGGACAGTCTAGCTGTACGGAAAAGGTACTGCTCTGTTTCAGCTGTTATGGTCAGTCTAGCTGTATGGAGAAGGTACTGCTCTGTTTCAGCTGTTATGGTTTGTCTAGCTGTATGGAGAAGGTACTGCTCTGTTTCAGCTGTTATGGTCAGTCTAGCTGTATGGAGAAGGTACTGCTCTGTTTCAGCTGTTATGGTCAGTCTAGCTGTATGGAGAAGAAGGTACTGCTGTTTCAGCTGTTATGGACAGTCTAGCTGTATGGAGAAGGTACTGCTCTGTTTCAGCTGTTATGGTCAGTCTAGCTGTATGGAGAAGGTACTGCTCTGTTTCAGCTGTTATGGCCAGTCAAGCTGTATGGAGAAGAAGGTACTGTTCTGTTTCAGCTGTTATGGTCAGTCTAGCTGTATAGAGAAGGTACTGCTCTGTTTCAGCTGTTATGGTCAGTCTAGCTGTATGGAGAAGAAGGTACTGCTCTGTTTCAGCTGTTATGGTCAGTCTAGCTGTATAGAGAAGGTACTGCTCTGTTTCAGCTGTTATGGTCAGTCTAGCTGTATGGAGAAGGTACTGCTCTGTTTCAGCTGTTATGGTCAGTCTAGCTGGATGGAGAAGGTACTGCTCTGTTTCAGCTGTTATGGTCAGTCTAGCTGTATGGAGAAGAAGGTACTGCTCTGTTTCAGCTGTTATGGTCAGTCTAGCTGTATGGAGGAGAAGGTACTGCTCTGTTTCAGCTGTTATGGTCAGTCTAGCTGTATGGAGAAGAAGGTACTGCTCTGTTTCAGCTGTTATGGTCAGCCTAGCTGTATGGAGAAGAAGGTACTGCTCTGTTTCAGCTGTTATGGTCAGTCTAGCTGTATGGAGAAGAAGGTACTGCTCTGTTTCAGCTGTTATGGTCAGTCTAGCTGTATGGAGGAGAAGGTACTGCTCTGTTTCAGCTGTTATGGTCAGTCTAGCTGTATGGAGAAGAAGGTACTGCTCTGTTTCAGCTGTTATGGTCAGCCTAGCTGTATGGAGAAGAAGGTACTGCTCTGTTTCAGCTGTTATGGTCAGTCTAGCTGTATGGACAAGGTACTGCTCTGTTTCAGCTGTTATCGTCAGTCTAGCTGGATGGAGGAGAAGGTACTGCTCTGTTTCAGCTGTTATGGTCAGCCTAGCTGTATGGAGGAGAAGGTACTGCTCTGTTTCAGCTGTTATGGTCAGTCTAGCTGGATGGAGGAGAAGGTACTGCTCTGTTTCAGCTGTTATGGTCAGCCTAGCTGTATGGAGGAGAAGGTACTGCTCTGTTTCAGCTGTTATGGTCAGTCTAGCTGTATGGAGAAGGTACTGCTCTGTTTCAGCTGTTATCGTCAGTCTAGCTGTATGGAGAAGGTACTGCTCTGTTTCAGCTGTTATGGCCAGTCAAGCTGTATGGAGAAGAAGGTACTGCTCTGTTTCAGCTTTTATGGTCAGTCTAGCTGTATAGAGAAGGTACTGCTCTGTTTCAGCTGTTATGGTCAGTCTAGCTGTATGGAGAAGGTACTGCTCTGTTTCAGCTGTTATGGTCAGTCTAGCTGTATGGAGAAGGTACTGCTCTGTTTCAGCTGTCATGGTCAGTCTAGCTGTATGGAGAAGGTACTGCTCTGTTTCAGCTGTTATGGTCAGTCTAGCTGTATGGAGAAGAAGGTACTGCTGTTTCAGCTGTTATGGACAGTCTAGCTGTATGGAGAACGTACTGCTCTGTTTCAGCTGTTATGGTCAGTGTAGCTGTATGGAGAAGGTACTGCTCTGTTTCAGCTGTTATGGTCAGTCTAGCTGTATGGAGGAGAAGGTACTGCTCTGTTTCAGCTGTTATGGTCAGTCTAGCTGTATGGAGAAGAAGGTACTGCTCTGTTTCAGCTGTTATGGTCAGTCTAGTTGTATAGAGAAGGTACTGCTCTGTTTCAGCTGTTATGGACAGTCTAGCTGTATGGAAAAGGTACTGCTCTGTTTCAGCTGTTATGGTCAGTCTAGCTGTATGGAGAAGGTACTGCTCTGTTTCAGCTGTTATGGTTTGTCTAGCTGTATGGAGAAGGTACTGCTCTGTTTCAGCTGTTATGGTCAGTCTAGCTGTATGGAGAAGGTACTGCTCTGTTTCAGCTGTTATGGTCAGTCTAGCTGTATGGAGAAGAAGGTACTGCTGTTTCAGCTGTTATGGACAGTCTAGCTGTATGGAGAAGGTACTGCTCTGTTTCAGCTGTTATGGTCAGTCTAGCTGTATGGAGAAGGTACTGCTCTGTTTCAGCTGTTATGGCCAGTCAAGCTGTATGGAGAAGAAGGTACTGTTCTGTTTCAGCTGTTATGGTCAGTCTAGCTGTATAGAGAAGGTACTGCTCTGTTTCAGCTGTTATGGTCAGTCTAGCTGTATGGAGAAGGTACTGCTCTGTTTCAGCTGTTATGGTCAGTCTAGCTGTATGGAGGAGAAGGTACTGCTCTGTTTCAGCTGTTATGGTCAGTCTAGCTGTATGGAGAAGGTACTGCTCTGTTTCAGCTGTTATGGTCAGTCTAGCTGTATGGAGAAGGTACTGCTCTGTTTCAGCTGTTATGGTCAGTCTAGCTGTATGGAGAAGGTACTGCTCTGTTTCAGCTGTTATGGTCAGTCTAGCTGTATGGAGGAGAAGGTACTGCTCTGTTTCAGCTGTTATGGTCAGTCTAGCTGTATGGAGAAGGTACTGCTCTGTTTCAGCTGTTATGGTCAGTCTAGCTGTATGGAGAAGGTACTGCTCTGTTTCAGCTGTTATGGTCAGTCTAGCTGTATGGAGGAGAAGGTACTGCTCTGTTTCAGCTGTTATGGTCAGTCTAGCTGTATGGAGAAGGTACTGCTCTGTTTCAGCTGTTATGGTCAGTCTAGCTGTATGGAGAAGGTACTGCTCTGTTTCAGCTGTTATGGTCAGTCTAGCTGTATGGAGGAGAAGGTACTGCTCTGTTTCAGCTGTTATGGCCAGTCAAGCTGTATGGAGAAGAAGGTACTGCTCTGTTTCAGCTGTTATGGTCAGTCTAGCTGTATGGAGAAGGTACTGCTCTGTTTCAGCTGTTATGGTCAGTCTAGCTGTATGGAGAAGAAGGTACTGCTCTGTTTCAGCTGTTATGGTCAGTCTAGCTGTATGGAGAGAAGGTACTGCTCTGTTTCAGCTGTTATGGTCAGTCTAGCTGTATGGACAAGGTACTGCTCTGTTTCAGCTGTTACCGTCAGTCTAGCTGGATGGAGGAGAAGGTACTGCTCTGTTTCAGCTGTTATGGTCAGTCTAGCTGTATGGAGAAGGTACTGCTCTGTTTCAGCTGTTATGGTCAGTCTAGCTGTATGGAGAAGGTACTGCTCTGTTTCAGCTGTTATGGTCAGTCTAGCTGTATGGAGAAGAAGGTACTGCTCTGTTTCAGCTGTTACCGTCAGTCTAGCTGGATGGAGGAGAAGGTACTGCTCTGTTTCAGCTGTTATGGTCAGTCTAGCTGTATGGACAAGGTACTGCTCTGTTTCAGCTGTTATGGTCAGTCTAGCTGGATGGAGGAGAAGGTACTGCTCTGTTTCAGCTGTTATGGTCAGTCTAGCTGTATGGAGAAGGTACTGCTCTGTTTCAGCTGTTACCGTCAGTCTAGCTGGATGGAGGAGAAGGTACTGCTCTGTTTCAGCTGTTATGGACAGTCTAGCTGTATGGAGAAGGTACTGCTCTGTTTCAGCTGTTATGGACAGTCTAGCTGTATGGAGAAGGTACTGCTCTGTTTCAGCTGTTATGGTCAGTCTAGCTGTATGGAGAAGAAGGTACTGCTCTGTTTCAGCTGTTATGGTCAGTCTAGCTGTATGGAGAAGAAGGTACTGCTCTGTTTCAGCTGTTATGGTCAGTCTAGCTGTATGGAGGAGAAGGTACTGCTCTGTTTCAGCTGTTATGGTCAGCCTAGCTGTATGGAGGAGAAGGTACTGCTCTGTTTCAGCTGTTATGGTCAGTCTAGCTGGATGGAGGAGAAGGTACTGCTCTGTTTCAGCTGTTATGGTCAGTCTAGCTGGATGGAGGAGAAGGTACTGCTCTGTTTCAGCTGTTATGGTCAGTCTAGCTGTATGGAGGAGAAGGTACTGCTCTGTTTCAGCTGTTATGGTCAGTCTAGCTGTATGGAGAAGGTACTGCTCTGTTTCAGCTGTTATCGTCAGTCTAGCTGGATGGACGAGAAGGTACTGCTCTGTTTCAGCTGTTATGGTCAGTCTAGCTGTATGGAGAAGGTACTGCTCTGTTTCAGCTGTTATGGTCAGTCTAGCTGTATGGAGAAGGTACTGCTCTGTTTCAGCTGTTATGGTCAGTCTAGCTGTATGGAGAAGGTACTGCTCTGTTTCAGCTGTTATGGTCAGTCTAGCTGGATGGAGGAGAAGGTACTGCTCTGTTTCAGCTGTTATGGTCAGCCTAGCTGTATGGAGGAGAAGGTACTGCTCTGTTTCAGCTGTTATGGTCAGTCTAGCTGTATGGAGAAGGTACTGCTCTGTTTCAGCTGTTATCGTCAGTCTAGCTGGATGGAGGAGAAGGTACTGCTCTGTTTCAGCTGTTATGGTCAGTCTAGCTGTATGGAGAAGGTACTGCTCTGTTTCAGCTGTTATGGTCAGTCTAGCTGTATGGAGAAGGTACTGCTCTGTTTCAGCTGTTATGGTCAGTCTAGCTGTATGGAGAATAAGGTACTGCTCTGTTTCAGCTGTTATGGTCAGTCTAGCTGTATGGAGAAGGTACTGCTCTGTTTCAGCTGTTATGGCCAGTCAAGCTGTATGGAGAAGAAGGTACTGCTCTGTTTCAGCTTTTATGGTCAGTCTAGCTGTATAGAGAAGGTACTGCTCTGTTTCAGCTGTTATGGTCAGTCTAGCTGTATGGAGAAGGTACTGCTCTGTTTCAGCTGTTATGGTCAGTCTAGCTGTATGGAGAAGGTACTGCTCTGTTTCAGCTGTCATGGTCAGTCTAGCTGTATGGAGAAGGTACTGCTCTGTTTCAGCTGTTATGGTCAGTCTAGCTGTATGGAGAAGAAGGTACTGCTGTTTCAGCTGTTATGGACAGTCTAGCTGTATGGAGAACGTACTGCTCTGTTTCAGCTGTTATGGTCAGTGTAGCTGTATGGAGAAGGTACTGCTCTGTTTCAGCTGTTATGGCCAGTCAAGCTGTATGGAGAAGAAGGTACTGCTCTGTTTCAGCTGTTATGGTCAGTCTAGCTGTATAGAGAAGGTACTGCTCTGTTTCAGCTGTTATGGTCAGTCTAGCTGTATAGAGAAGGTACTGCTCTGTTTCAGCTGTTATGGTCAGTCTAGCTGTATGGAGAAGGTACTGCTCTGTTTCAGCTGTTATGGTCAGTCTAGCTGTATGGAGAAGGTACTGCTCTGTTTCAGCTGTTATGGTCAGTCTAGCTGTATGGAGAATAAGGTACTGCTCTGTTTCAGCTGTTATGGTCAGTCTAGCTGTATGGAGAAGGTACTGCTCTGTTTCAGCTGTTATGGTCAGTCTAGCTGTATGGAGAAGGTACTGCTCTGTTTCAGCTGTTATGGTCAGTCTAGCTGTATGGAGAAGAAGGTACTGCTCTGTTTCAGCTGTTATGGTCAGTCTAGTTGTATAGAGAAGGTACTGCTCTGTTTCAGCTGTTATGGTCAGTCTAGCTGTATGGAGAAGAAGGTACTGCTCTGTTTCAGCTGTTATGGTCAGTCTAGCTGTATGGAGAAGGTACTGCTCTGTTTCAGCTGTTATGGTTTGTCTAGCTGTATGGAGAAGGTACTGCTCTGTTTCAGCTGTTATGGTCAGTCTAGCTGTATGGAGAAGGTACTGCTCTGTTTCAGCTGTTATGGTCAGTCTAGCTGTATGGAGAAGAAGGTACTGCTGTTTCAGCTGTTATGGACAGTCTAGCTGTATGGAGAAGGTACTGCTCTGTTTCAGCTGTTATGGTCAGTCTAGCTGTATGGAGAAGGTACTGCTCTGTTTCAGCTGTTATGGCCAGTCAAGCTGTATGGAGAAGAAGGTACTGTTCTGTTTCAGCTGTTATGGTCAGTCTAGCTGTATAGAGAAGGTACTGCTCTGTTTCAGCTGTTATGGTCAGTCTAGCTGTATGGAGAAGGTACTGCTCTGTTTCAGCTGTTATGGTCAGTCTAGCTGTACGGAGAAGGTACTGCTCTGTTTCAGCTGTTATGGTCAGTCTAGCTGGATGGAGAAGGTAATGCTCTGTTTCAGCTGTTATGGTCAGTCTAGCTGTATGGAGAAGAAGGTACTGCTCTGTTTCAGCTGTTATGGTCAGTCTAGCTGTATGGAGGAGAAGGTACTGCTCTGTTTCAGCTGTTATGGTCAGTCTAGCTGTATGGAGAAGAAGGTACTGCTCTGTTTCAGCTGTTATGGTCAGCCTAGCTGTATGGAGAAGAAGGTACTGCTCTGTTTCAGCTGTTATGGTCAGTCTAGCTGTATGGAGAAGAAGGTACTGCTCTGTTTCAGCTGTTATGGTCAGTCTAGCTGTATGGAGGAGAAGGTACTGCTCTGTTTCAGCTGTTATGGTCAGTCTAGCTGTATGGAGAAGAAGGTACTGCTCTGTTTCAGCTGTTATGGTCAGCCTAGCTGTATGGAGAAGAAGGTACTGCTCTGTTTCAGCTGTTATGGTCAGTCTAGCTGTATGGACAAGGTACTGCTCTGTTTCAGCTGTTATCGTCAGTCTAGCTGGATGGAGGAGAAGGTACTGCTCTGTTTCAGCTGTTATGGTCAGCCTAGCTGTATGGAGGAGAAGGTACTGCTCTGTTTCAGCTGTTATGGTCAGTCTAGCTGGATGGAGGAGAAGGTACTGCTCTGTTTCAGCTGTTATGGTCAGCCTAGCTGTATGGAGGAGAAGGTACTGCTCTGTTTCAGCTGTTATGGTCAGTCTAGCTGTATGGAGAAGGTACTGCTCTGTTTCAGCTGTTATCGTCAGTCTAGCTGTATGGAGAAGGTACTGCTCTGTTTCAGCTGTTATGGCCAGTCAAGCTGTATGGAGAAGAAGGTACTGCTCTGTTTCAGCTTTTATGGTCAGTCTAGCTGTATAGAGAAGGTACTGCTCTGTTTCAGCTGTTATGGTCAGTCTAGCTGTATGGAGAAGGTACTGCTCTGTTTCAGCTGTTATGGTCAGTCTAGCTGTATGGAGAAGGTACTGCTCTGTTTCAGCTGTCATGGTCAGTCTAGCTGTATGGAGAAGGTACTGCTCTGTTTCAGCTGTTATGGTCAGTCTAGCTGTATGGAGAAGAAGGTACTGCTGTTTCAGCTGTTATGGACAGTCTAGCTGTATGGAGAACGTACTGCTCTGTTTCAGCTGTTATGGTCAGTGTAGCTGTATGGAGAAGGTACTGCTCTGTTTCAGCTGTTATGGTCAGTCTAGCTGTATGGAGGAGAAGGTACTGCTCTGTTTCAGCTGTTATGGTCAGTCTAGCTGTATGGAGAAGAAGGTACTGCTCTGTTTCAGCTGTTATGGTCAGTCTAGTTGTATAGAAGGTACTGCTCTGTTTCAGCTGTTATGGACAGTCTAGCTGTACGGAAAAGGTACTGCTCTGTTTCAGCTGTTATGGTCAGTCTAGCTGTATGGAGAAGGTACTGCTCTGTTTCAGCTGTTATGGTTTGTCTAGCTGTATGGAGAAGGTACTGCTCTGTTTCAGCTGTTATGGTCAGTCTAGCTGTATGGAGAAGGTACTGCTCTGTTTCAGCTGTTATGGTCAGTCTAGCTGTATGGAGAAGAAGGTACTGCTGTTTCAGCTGTTATGGACAGTCTAGCTGTATGGAGAAGGTACTGCTCTGTTTCAGCTGTTATGGTCAGTCTAGCTGTATGGAGAAGATACTGCTCTGTTTCAGCTGTTATGGCCAGTCAAGCTGTATGGAGAAGAAGGTACTGTTCTGTTTCAGCTGTTATGGTCAGTCTAGCTGTACGGAGAAGGTACTGCTCTGTTTCAGCTGTTATGGTCAGTCTAGCTGTATGGAGAAGGTACTGCTCTGTTTCAGCTGTTATGGTCAGTCTAGCTGTATGGAGAAGGTACTGCTCTGTTTCAGCTGTTATGGTCAGTCTAGCTGTATGGAGAAGGTAATGCTCTGTTTCAGCTGTTATGGTCAGTCTAGCTGTATGGAGAAGGTACTGCTCTGTTTCAGCTGTTATGGTCAGTCTAGCTGTATGGAGAAGGTACTGCTCTGTTTCAGCTGTTATGGTCAGTCTAGCTGTATGGAGGAGAAGGTACTGCTCTGTTTCAGCTGTTATGGTCAGTCTAGCTGTATGGAGAAGGTACTGCTCTGTTTCAGCTGTTATGGTCAGTCTAGCTGTATGGAGAAGGTACTGCTCTGTTTCAGCTGTTATGGTCAGTCTAGCTGTATGGAGGAGAAGGTACTGCTCTGTTTCAGCTGTTATGGTCAGTCTAGCTGTATGGAGAAGGTACTGCTCTGTTTCAGCTGTTATGGTCAGTCTAGCTGTATGGAGAAGGTACTGCTCTGTTCCAGCTGTTATGGTCAGTCTAGCTGTATGGAGGAGAAGGTACTGCTCTGTTTCAGCTGTTATGGCCAGTCAAGCTGTATGGAGAAGAAGGTACTGTTCTGTTTCAGCTGTTATGGTCAGTCTAGCTGTACGGAGAAGGTACTGCTCTGTTTCAGCTGTTATGGTCAGTCTAGCTGTATGGAGAAGGTACTGCTCTGTTTCAGCTGTTATGGTCAGTCTAGCTGTATGGAGAAGGTACTGCTCTGTTTCAGCTGTTATGGTCAGTCTAGCTGTATGGACAAGGTACTGCTCTGTTTCAGCTGTTACCGTCAGTCTAGCTGGATGGAGGAGAAGGTACTGCTCTGTTTCAGCTGTTATGGTCAGTCTAGCTGTATGGAGAAGGTACTGCTCTGTTTCAGCTGTTATGGTCAGTCTAGCTGTATGGAGAAGGTACTGCTCTGTTTCAGCTGTTATGGTCAGTCTAGCTGTATGGAGAAGAAGGTACTGCTCTGTTTCAGCTGTTACCGTCAGTCTAGCTGGATGGAGGAGAAGGTACTGCTCTGTTTCAGCTGTTATGGTCAGTCTAGCTGTATGGAGAAGGTACTGCTCTGTTTCAGCTGTTACTGTCAGTCTAGCTGGATGGAGGAGAAGGTACTGCTCTGTTTCAGCTGTTATGGTCAGTCTAGCTGTATGGACAAGGTACTGCTCTGTTTCAGCTGTTACCGTCAGTCTAGCTGGATGGAGGAGAAGGTACTGCTCTGTTTCAGCTGTTATGGTCAGTCTAGCTGTATGGAGAAGGTACTGCTCTGTTTCAGCTGTTATGGTCAGTCTAGCTGTATGGAGAAGGTAATGCTCTGTTTCAGCTGTTATGGTCAGTCTAGCTGTATGGAGAAGAAGGTACTGCTCTGTTTCAGCTGTTATGGTCAGCCTAGCTGTATGGAGGAGAAGGTACTGCTCTGTTTCAGCTGTTATGGTCAGTCTAGCTGTATGGAGGAGAAGGTACTGCTCTGTTTCAGCTGTTATGGTCAGCCTAGCTGTATGGAGGAGAAGGTACTGCTCTGTTTCAGCTGTTATGGTCAGTCTAGCTGGATGGAGGAGAAGGTACTGCTCTGTTTCAGCTGTTATGGTCAGTCTAGCTGGATGGAGGAGAAGGTACTGCTCTGTTTCAGCTGTTATGGTCAGCCTAGCTGTATGGAGGAGAAGGTACTGCTCTGTTTCAGCTGTTATGGTCAGTCTAGCTGTATGGAGAAGGTACTGCTCTGTTTCAGCTGTTATCGTCAGTCTAGCTGGATGGACGAGAAGGTACTGCTCTGTTTCAGCTGTTATGGTCAGTCTAGCTGTATGGAGAAGGTACTGCTCTGTTTCAGCTGTTATGGTCAGTCTAGCTGTATGGAGAAGGTACTGCTCTGTTTCAGCTGTTATGGTCAGTCTAGCTGTATGGACAAGGTACTGCTCTGTTTCAGCTGTTACCGTCAGTCTAGCTGGATGGAGGAGAAGGTACTGCTCTGTTTCAGCTGTTATGGTCAGCCTAGCTGTATGGAGGAGAAGGTACTGCTCTGTTTCAGCTGTTATGGTCAGTCTAGCTGTATGGAGAAGGTACTGCTCTGTTTCAGCTGTTATCGTCAGTCTAGCTGGATGGAGGAGAAGGTACTGCTCTGTTTCAGCTGTTATGGTCAGTCTAGCTGTATGGAGAAGGTACTGCTCTGTTTCAGCTGTTATGGTCAGTCTAGCTGTATGGAGAAGGTACTGCTCTGTTTCAGCTGTTATGGTCAGTCTAGCTGTATGGAGAATAAGGTACTGCTCTGTTTCAGCTGTTATGGTCAGTCTAGCTGTATGGAGAAGAAGGTACTGCTCTGTTTCAGCTGTTATGGCCAGTCAAGCTGTATGGAGAAGAAGGTACTGCTCTGTTTCAGCTTTTATGGTCAGTCTAGCTGTATAGAGAAGGTACTGCTCTGTTTCAGCTGTTATGGTCAGTCTAGCTGTATGGAGAAGGTACTGCTCTGTTTCAGCTGTTATGGTCAGTCTAGCTGTATGGAGAAGGTACTGCTCTGTTTCAGCTGTCATGGTCAGTCTAGCTGTATGGAGAAGGTACTGCTCTGTTTCAGCTGTTATGGTCAGTCTAGCTGTATGGAGAAGAAGGTACTGCTGTTTCAGCTGTTATGGACAGTCTAGCTGTATGGAGAACGTACTGCTCTGTTTCAGCTGTTATGGTCAGTGTAGCTGTATGGAGAAGGTACTGCTCTGTTTCAGCTGTTATGGCCAGTCAAGCTGTATGGAGAAGAAGGTACTGCTCTGTTTCAGCTGTTATGGTCAGTCTAGCTGTATAGAGAAGGTACTGCTCTGTTTCAGCTGTTATGGTCAGTCTAGCTGTATAGAGAAGGTACTGCTCTGTTTCAGCTGTTATGGTCAGTCTAGCTGTATGGAGAAGGTACTGCTCTGTTTCAGCTGTTATGGTCAGTCTAGCTGTATGGAGAAGGTACTGCTCTGTTTCAGCTGTTATGGTCAGTCTAGCTGTATGGAGAATAAGGTACTGCTCTGTTTCAGCTGTTATGGTCAGTCTAGCTGTATGGAGAAGGTACTGCTCTGTTTCAGCTGTTATGGTCAGTCTAGCTGTATGGAGAAGGTACTGCTCTGTTTCAGCTGTTATGGTCAGTCTAGCTGTATGGAGAAGAAGGTACTGCTCTGTTTCAGCTGTTATGGTCAGTCTAGTTGTATAGAGAAGGTACTGCTCTGTTTCAGCTGTTATGGACAGTCTAGCTGTACGGAAAAGGTACTGCTCTGTTTCAGCTGTTATGGTCAGTCTAGCTGTATGGAGAAGGTACTGCTCTGTTTCAGCTGTTATGGTTTGTCTAGCTGTATGGAGAAGGTACTGCTCTGTTTCAGCTGTTATGGTCAGTCTAGCTGTATGGAGAAGGTACTGCTCTGTTTCAGCTGTTATGGTCAGTCTAGCTGTATGGAGAAGAAGGTACTGCTGTTTCAGCTGTTATGGACAGTCTAGCTGTATGGAGAAGGTACTGCTCTGTTTCAGCTGTTATGGTCAGTCTAGCTGTATGGAGAAGGTACTGCTCTGTTTCAGCTGTTATGGCCAGTCAAGCTGTATGGAGAAGAAGGTACTGTTCTGTTTCAGCTGTTATGGTCAGTCTAGCTGTATAGAGAAGGTACTGCTCTGTTTCAGCTGTTATGGTCAGTCTAGCTGTATGGAGAAGGTACTGCTCTGTTTCAGCTGTTATGGTCAGTCTAGCTGTATGGAGAAGGTACTGCGCTGTTTCAGCTGTTATGGTCAGTCTAGCTGTATGGAGAAGAAGGTACTGCTCTGTTTCAGCTGTTATGGTCAGTCTAGCTGTATGGACAAGGTACTGCTCTGTTTCAGCTGTTATCGTCAGTCTAGCTGGATGGAGGAGAAGGTACTGCTCTGTTTCAGCTGTTATGGTCAGCCTAGCTGTATGGAGGAGAAGGTACTGCTCTGTTTCAGCTGTTATGGTCAGTCTAGCTGTATGGAGGAGAAGGTACTGCTCTGTTTCAGCTGTTATGGTCAGTCTAGCTGGATGGAGGAGAAGGTACTGCTCTGTTTCAGCTGTTATGGTCAGTCTAGCTGTATGGAGAAGGTACTGCTCTGTTTCAGCTGTTATCGTCAGTCTAGCTGGATGGACGAGAAGGTACTGCTCTGTTTCAGCTGTTATGGTCAGTCTAGCTGTATGGAGAAGGTACTGCTCTGTTTCAGCTGTTATGGTCAGTCTAGCTGTATGGAGAAGGTACTGCTCTGTTTCAGCTGTTATGGTCAGTCTAGCTGTATGGACAAGGTACTGCTCTGTTTCAGCTGTTACCGTCAGTCTAGCTGGATGGAGGAGAAGGTACTGCTCTGTTTCAGCTGTTATGGTCAGCCTAGCTGTATGGAGGAGAAGGTACTGCTCTGTTTCAGCTGTTATGGTCAGTCTAGCTGTATGGAGAAGGTACTGCTCTGTTTCAGCTGTTATGGTCAGTCTAGCTGTATGGAGAAGGTACTGCTCTGTTTCAGCTGTTATGGTCAGTCTAGCTGTATGGAGAATAAGGTACTGCTCTGTTTCAGCTGTTATGGTCAGTCTAGCTGTATGGAGAAGGTACTGCTCTGTTTCAGCTGTTATGGTCAGTCTAGCTGTATGGAGAAGAAGGTACTGCTCTGTTTCAGCTGTTATGGTCAGTCTAGCTGTATGGAGTAGGTACTGCTCTGTTTCAGCTGTTATGGTCAGTCTAGCTGTATAGAGAAGGTACTGCTCTGTTTCAGCTGTTATGGTCAGTCTAGCTGTATGGAGAAGGTACTGCTCTGTTTCAGCTGTTATGGTCAGTCTAGCTGTATAGAGAAGGTACTGCTCTGTTGCAGCTGTTATGGTCAGTCTAGCTGTATGGAGAATGTATTTTGATTAGTGGATTCAAATGAAGTATTTAAAGTGTGTGTGTGTCAGTGTGTGTGTGTCAGTGTTTGTCAGTGTGTGTGTGTGTGTGTGTGTCAGTGTGTGTGTGTGTGTGTGTCAGTGTGTGTGTGTGTGTGTGTGTGTATGTCAGTGTGTGTGTGTGTGTGTGTCAGTGTGTGTGTGTGTGTGTGTACTCACATGGCTAGAGGTGCGGGGGGGTGTTTGTATGGGAGGGGCCTGGGGGGCGAGGGGGAAGGAAGACAACATCTGCTGCTGGTAAGCCATGGCCTGCATGGTCATCTGCTGGGCCTGAAAAACAGTAACACAGTAGTATTATAGTAGTATTATTACAGTAGTTTTACAGTATTATAGTAGTATTACAGTAGTATTATAGTGGTATTACTGTGTTATAGAAGAACTGTAGTAGTATTACAGTAGGTTTATAGTAGTATTACAGTATTATAGAAGTATTATAGTAGTATTACAGTAGTTATATAGTGGTATTACAGTATTATAGAAGAACTCTAGCAGTATTACAGTAGGTTTATAGTAGTATTACAGTAGTATTATAGTGGTATTATAGTATTATAGAATAACTGTAGAAGTATTACAGTAGATTTATAGTAGTATTACAGTATTACAGAAGTATTATAGTAGTATTACAGAAGTATTACAGTAGTATTACAGTAGTATTATAGAAGTATTATAGCATTAATACAGAGCGTTATAGTAGTAATACAGTATGATTATAATAGTATTACAGTAGTATTATATAATTATTATAGTAGTATTACAGTAGGTTTATAGTAGTATAACAGTATTATAATAGTATTACAGTAGTATTTTAGTAGGTTTATAGCATTAATACAGAGCATTATAGTATTATTGTAGTATTATAGCAGTATTACAGAAGTATTATAGTAGTATTACAGAAGTATTATAGTAGTATTACAGTGGTTTTATAGTAGGTTTATAGCATTACTACAGAGCATTATAGTAGTAATACATTATGATTATAATAGTATTACAGTAGTATTATATAATTATTATAGTAGTATTACAGTAGGTGTATAGTAGTATAATAGTATTATAATAGTATTATAGTAGTATTATAGAAGTATTATAGTAGTATTACAGTAGTATTATAGAAGTATTGTAGCATTACTACAGAGCATTATAGTATTATAGAAGTATTATAGTAGTATTACAGTAGGTTTATAGTAGTATTATAGCAGTATTATAGTAAAATTATAGAAGTATTATAGTAGTATTATAGAAGTATTATAGCATTACTACAGAGCACTATAGTATTATAGTAGTATTATAGAAGTATTATAGAAGTATTATAGTAGTATTACAGTAGGTTTATAGTACTATTACAGTAATGTAGTAGTATTATAGAAGCATTATAGTAGTTTTACAGAAGGTTTATAGCATTACTACATAGCATTATAGTAGTAACAGTATGATTATAGTAGTATTACAGTAGTATTACAGAATTATTATTGTAGTACTACAATAGGTTTATAGTAGTATTACAGTATTATAGCAGTATTACAGTAGTATTATTGAAGTATTATAGCATTACTACAGAGCATTATAGTAGTATTAGTATTATAGTAGTATTATTGAAGTATTATAGTAGCATTATAGTAGTATTACAGTAGGTTTATAGTAGTATTAGTATTATAGAAGTATTATAGCATTACTACAGAGCATTATAGTAGTATTACAGTATGATTATAGTAGTATTGCAGTATTATAGTAGCATTATAGTAGTATTACAGTAGGTTTATAGTAGTATTAGTATTATAGTAGTATTATAGAAGTATTATAGCATTACTACAGAGCATTATAGTAGTACTACAGTATGATTATAGCAGCTTTTAGTGTATAAACTGAATCGTACAAAACCGGATCCGACGCTCGTCAGATGTGGCAGGGCTTGCAAACTTTTACAGACTACAAAGGGAAGCACAGCCACGAGCTGCCCAGTGACACGAGCCTACCAGACGAGCTAAATAACTTCTAAGCTCGCTTCGAGGCAAGCAACACTGAAGCATGGATGAGAGCATCAGCTGTTCTGGATGACTATGCGATCACGCTCTCCGTAGCCGATGTGAGTGAGACCTTGAAACAGGTCAATATTCACAAGGCCGCAGGGCCAGACGGATTACCAGGACGTGTACTCCGAGCATGCACTGACCAATGTCTTCACTGACATCTTCAACCTCTCCCTGACCGAGTCTGTAACAACATGTTTAAAGCAGACCACCACAGTCCCTGTGCCCAAGAACAGGTAACCTGTCTAAATGACTACCGACCCGTAGCACTGACATCTGTAGCCATGAAGTGCTTTGAAAGGCTGGTCATGGCTCACATCAACACCATTATCCCAGAAACCCTAGACCCACTCCAATTTGCATACCACACCAACAGATCCACAGATGATGCAATCTCTATTGCACTCCACACTGCCCTTTCTCACCTGGACAAAAGGAACACTTACGTGAGAATGCTATTCATTGACTACAACTCAGCGTTCAACACCATAGTGCCCTCAAAGCTCATCACTAAGCTAAGGACCCTGGGACTAAACACTTTCCCATCTGCAACTGAATCCTGAACTTCCTGACGGGCCGCCCCCGTCCCCAGGTGATAAGGGAAGGTAACAACACATCGGCCACACTGATCCTCAACACAGGGGCCCCTCAGGGGTGCATGCTCAGTCCCCTCCTGTACTCCCTGTTCACCCATGACTGCATGGCCAAGCACGACTCCAACACCATCATTAAGTTTGCTGATGACTCAACAGTGGTAGGCCTGATCACCGACAACGATGAGACAGTCTATAGGGAGGAGGTCAGAGACCAGGCGGTGTGGTGCCAGAATAACAACCTCTCCCTCAACATGATCAAGACTAAGGAGATGACCGAGCACGCCCCCATTCTCATCGACGGGGCTGTAGTGGAGCAGGTTGAGAGCTTCAAGTTCCTTGGTGTCCACATCACCAACAAACTAACATGGTCCAAACACACCAAGACAGTCGTGAAGAGGGCACGACAAAACCTGTTCCCCCTCAGGAGACTGAAAAGATTTGGCATGGGTCCTCAGATCCTCAAAAGGTTGCATCATCAAGAGCATCCTGACTGGTTGCATCACCACCTGGTATGGCAACTGCTCTGCCTCCGACAGCAAGGCACTACAGAGGGTAGTGCCCAAGTACATCACTGGAGCCAAGCTTCCTGCCATCCAGGACCTCTATACCATGCGGTGTCAGAAGAAGGCCCAAGTAATTGCCAAGGGCTCCAGCCACCCTAGTCATAGACTGTTCTCTCTGATGCCGCACAGCAAGCGGTACCGGAGCGACCAAGTTTAGGTCCAAAAGGCTTCTGGACAGCTTCTACCCCCAAGCCATAAGGCTTCTGAACAGCTTCTACCCATAAGGCTTCTTAACAGCTTCTACCCCCAATCCATAAGACTCCTTAACAGCTTCTATCCCCAAGCCATACGACTCCTGAACAGCTTCTACCCCCAAGCCATTAGACTCCTGAACAGCTTCTACCCCCAAGCCATTACTCCTGAACAGCTTCTACCCCCAAGCCATTACTCCTGAACAGCTTTTACCCCCAAGCCATAAGACTCCTGAACAGCTTCTACCCCCAAGCCATTAGACTCCTAAACAGCTTCTATCCCCAAGCCATAAGACTGCTGAACGGCTTCTACCCCCAAGCCATTAGACTCCTGAACGGCTTCTACCCCCAAGCCATTAGACTCCTGAACAGCTTCTACCTCCAAGCCATAAGACTCCTGAACGGATTCTACCCCCAAGCCATTAGACTCCTGAACAGCTTCTACCCCCAAGCCATTACTCCTGAACAGCTTCTACCCCCAAGCCATTACTCCTGAACAGCTTTTACCCCCAAGCCATAAGACTCCTGAACAGCTTCTACCCCCAAGCCATTAGACTCCTAAACAGCTTCTATCCCCAAGCCATAAGACTGCTGAACGGCTTCTACCCCCAAGCCATTAGACTCCTGAACGGCTTCTACCCCCAAGCCATTAGACTCCTGAACAGCTTCTACCTCCAAGCCATAAGACTCCTGAACGGATTCTACCCCAAGCCATTAGACTCCTGAACAGCTTCTACCCCCAAGCCATTACTCCTGAACAGCTTCTACCCCCAAGCCATTACTCCTGAACAGCTTTTACCCCCAAGCCATAAGACTCCTGAACAGCTTCTACCCCCAAGCCATTAGACTCCTAAACAGCTTCTATCCCCAAGCCATAAGACTGCTGAACGGCTTCTACCCCCAAGCCATTAGACTCCTGAACGGCTTCTACCCCCAAGCCATTAGACTCCTGAACAGCTTCTACCTCCAAGCCATAAGACTCCTGAACGGATTCTACCCCCAAGCCATTAGACTCCTGAACAGCTTCTACCCCCAAGCCATAAGACTCCTTAACAGCTTCTACCCCCAAGCCATTAGACTCCTGAACAGCTTCTACCTCCAAGCCATAAGACTCCTGAACAGCTTCTACCCCCAAGCCATTAGACTCCTGAACAGCTTCTACCCCCAAGCCATTAGACTCCTGAACAGCTTCTACCCCCAAGCCATTAGACTCCTGAACAGCTTCTACCTCCAAGCCATAAGACTCCTGAACGGCTTCTACCCCCAAGCCATTAGACTCCTGAACAGCTTCTACCCCCAAACCATTAGACTCCTGAACGGCTTCTACCCCCAAGCCATTAGACTCCTGAACAGCTTCTACCCCCAAGCCATTAGACTCATGAACAGCTTCTACCCCCAAGCCATTAGACTCCTGAACAGCTTCTATCCCAAAGCCATAAGACTGCTGAACAGCTTCTACCCCCAAGCCATTAGACTCCTGAACAGCTTGTACCTCCAAGCCATAAGACTCCTGAACAGCTTCTACCCCCAAGCCATTAGACTCCTGAACAGCTTCTACCCCCAAGCCATTAGACTGCTGAAAAGCTTCTACCCTAAGCCATTAGACTCCTGAACAGCTGATCAGACTGCTGAACAGCTGATCAAATGGCTACCCGGACTATTTGCATTGTCCCCAACCCCCCTCCCCCCTTCCCCTCCTCAGACAATCCCGCAGGTGAAGAAGTCGGATATGGAGGTCCTGGGCTGGCGTGGTTACACGTGGTCTGTGAGGCCGGTTGGACGTACTGCTAAATTCTCTCAAATGTAATTGGAGGTAGCTTATGGTAGAGAAATGAACATTCACATTTTGGGCAACACCTCTGTTGGACATTCCCAGTAGTCAGCATGCCAATTGCACGCTCCCTCAAAACTTGGGACATCTGTGACATTGTGTTGTGACAAAACTGCACATTTTAGAGTGGCCTTTTATTGTCCCCCAGCACAAGGTGTACTGTTCATGCTGTTTAATCAGCTTCCTGATATGCCACACCTGTCAGGTGGATGGATTATCTTGACAAAGGAGAAATGCTCACTAACAGGGATGTAAACACATTTCTGCACAACATTTGAGAGAAAGAAGCTTATTGTGCGTATGGAAGATTTCTGGGATCTTTTATTTCAGCTCAAGAAACATGAGATTAACACTTTACATATTTTTGTTCAGTATAGTATAATGAGACAAACCAGTATGATGGCTTGCTGGTTGATGATGGTCTGTTGCTGCTGAGCCATCCCTGTCTGTTCTGGAGAACCTGGAGAAACAGACAGACAGTCAGTTTCAACACAACTAGAAACAACCGTCCTCCTTTTGAGATACAAAAACATAAACGCACACACGGTAGGGTACAGGGCAGGGTATAGGGTTAGTGTCTGACTCGGTAGGGTACAGGGTTAGTGTCTGACTCGGTAGGGTACAGGGCAGGGTATAGGGTTAGTGTCTGACTCGGTAGGGTACAGGGTTAGTGTCTGACTCGGTAGGGTACAGGGCAGGGTATAGGGTTAGTGTCTGACTCGGTAGGGTACGGGCCAGGGTATAGGGTTAGTGTCTGACTCAGTAGGGTACAAGGCAGGGTATAGGGTTAGTGTCTGACTCAGTAGGGTATAGGGTTAGTGTCTGACTCGGTAGGTTACAGGGTTAGTGTCTGACTCCGTAGGGTACAGGGTTAGTGTCTGACTCGGTAGGGTACAGGGCAGGGTATAGGGTTAGTGTCTGACTCGGTAGGGTACGGGCCAGGGTATAGGGTTAGTGTCTGACTCAGTAGGGTACAAGGCAGGGTATAGGGTTAGTGTCTGACTCAGTAGGGTATAGGGTTAGTGTCTGACTCGGTAGGTTACAGGGTTAGTGTCTGACTCCGTAGGGTACAGGGTTAGTGTCTGACTCGGTAGGGTACAGGGCAGGGTATAGGGTTAGTGTCTGACTCGGTAGGGTACGGGCCAGGGTGTAGGGTTAGTGTCTGACTCAGTAGGGTATAGGGTTAGTGTCTGACTCGGTAGGTTACAGGGTTAGTGTCTGACTCAATAGGGTACAGGGTTAGTGTCTGACTCCGTAGGGTACAAGGTTAGTGTCTGACTCCGTAGGGTACAGGGTTAGTGTCTGACTTTGGAGGGTACAGGGCAGGGTATAGGGTTAGTATCTGACTCGGTAGGGTACAGGGTTAGTGTCTGACTCCATAGGGTACAAGGCAGGGTATAGGGTTAGTGTCTGACTCGGTAGGGTACAGGGCAGTGTACAGGGTAGGGTACAAGGTGGGGTACATGGTAGGGTACAGGGCAGGGTACAGAGTTAGTGTCTGACTCAGCAGGGAACAGGGTAGGGTACAGGGTTAGTGTCTGACTCAGTAGGGTACAGGCTTAGTGTCTGATTCCGTAGGGTACAGGGTTAGTGTCTGACTCCGTAGGGTACAGGGTAGGGTTCAGGGTTAGTGTCTGACTCGGTAGGGTACAGGGTAGGGTACAGGGTTAGTGTCTGACTCGGTAGGGTACAGGGTTAGTGTCTGATTCCGTAGGGTACAGGGTTAGTGTCTGACTCCGTAGGGTACAAGGCAGGGTATAGGGTTAGTGTCTGACTCAGTAGGGTACAGGCTTAGTGTCTGATTCCGTAGGGTACAGGGTTAGTGTCTGACTCCGTAGGGTACAGGGTAGGGTTCAGGGTTAGTGTCTGACTCGGTAGGGTACAAGGCAGGGTATAGGGTTAGTGTCTGACTCAGTAGGGTACAGGCTTAGTGTCTGATTCCGTAGGGTACAGGGTTAGTGTATGACTCCGTAGGGTACAGGGTAGGGTTCAGGGTTAGTGTCTGACTCAGTAGGGTACAGGGTAGGGTTCAGGGTAGGGTACAGGGTTAGTGTCTGACTCGGTAGGGTACAGGGTTAGTGTCTGACTTGATAAGGTACAAGGTAGGGTACAGGGTTAGTGTGTGACTTGTTAGGGTACAGGGCAGTGTACAGGGTAGGGTACAAGGTGGGGTACATGGTAGGGTACAGGGCAGGGTACAGAGTTAGTGTCTGACTCAGTAGGGAACAGGGTAGGGTACAGGGTTTGTGTCTGACTGGGTAGGGTACAGGGTTAGTGTCTGACTCAGTAGGGTACAGGGTAGGGTACAGGGCTAGTGTCTGACTCGGTAGGGTACAGGGTTAATGTCTGACTCGGTAGGTTACAGGGTAGGGTACAGGGTTAGTATCTGACTCAGCAGGGTACAGGGTAGGGTACAGAATAGGGTACAGTGTAGGGTACAGGCTTAGTGTCTGACTTGATAGGGTACAGGGTAGGGTACAGGGTTAGTGTCTGACTTGGTAGGGTACAGGGCAGGGTACAGGGCAGGGTACAGGGTTAGTGTATGACTTGGTAGGGTACAGGTCAGGGTACAGGGTAGGGTACAGGTCAGGGTACAGGGTAGGGTTCAGGGATAATGTCTGACTCAGCAGGGTACAGGTCAGGGTACAGGGTAGGGTACAGGGTTAGTGTCTGAATTGGTAGGGTACAGGATAGGGTACAGGGTAGGGTACAGGGTTAGTGTCTGACTCAGCAGGGTACAGGGCTGGGTACAGGGTAGGATCCAGGGTAGGGTACTGGGTTAGTGTTTGACTCAGCAGGGTACAGGGCAGGGTCAAAGTCAAAGTCACCATTATTAGTCAGTTGTACAACCGAATGCCTTCAACCGAAATGTGTATTCCGCATTTAACCCAACCCCTCTGAATCAGAGAGGTGCGGGGGGCTGCCTTTAATCGACATCCACGTCTTTGGCGCCCGGGGAACAGTGGGTTAACTGCCTTGTTCAGGGGCAGAACGACAGATTTTTACCTTGTCAGCTCGGGGATTTGAACTTGCAGCCCTCCGGTTACAAGTCCAACGCTCTAACCACTAGGCTACCTGCCGCCCCTGTAGACAGTGCAGGGCAGGCTAGGGTACAGGGTAGGGTCTAGGGTTAGTGTATGACTTGGTAGGGTACAGGTCAGGGTACGGGGTAAGGTTCAGGGTTAGTGTCTGACTCAGCAGGGTCCAGGGCAGGGTCCAGGGCAGGGTCCAGGGCAGGGTCCAGGGCAGGCTACAGGGCAGGCTACAGGGCAAGGTATAGTAACACTGCATGGTAAGATGATAAACACACTAACACACCGTGCCTGGCATCACACCATACCTGGCATCACACCTGGCATCAGAGGTAGGCCTGGCATGGAAGGCATGAGGGGTATCCCATGGGGAGGAACAGCAGCAGGGGGTGAGGCAGGAGAGGTAGGCTGGGTGTGGTAGGGGTGGTGGGCAGTTGGAGGGGGTGAGGCAGGAGAGGTAGGCTGGGTGTGGTAGGGGTGGTGGGCAGTTGGAGGGGGTGAGGCAGGAGAGGTAGGCTGGGTGTGGTAGGGGTGGCGGGCAGCAGGGGGTGAGGCAGGAGAGGTAGGCTGGGTGTGGTAGGGGTGGCGGGCAGCAGGGGGTGAGGCAGGAGAGGTAGGCTGGGTGTGGTAGGGGTGGCGGGCAGCAGGGGGTGAGGCAGGAAGCTGGTACTGCTGGTGGTACTGATGGTGGGAGGGGCTTGGCATTGTGGGTATAGGGGGTATCATCCCTCCCATCACTGGAAGCACTGGCACAGCTGGGCAGCAGACAGACAGGAGACAGGGTTAGGATACAGCTGGGCAGCAGACAGACAGGAGACAGGGTTAGGATACAGCTGGGCAGCAGACAGACAGGAGACAGGGTTAGGATACAGCTCGGCAGCAGAACACACAGGGAACAGGCTTAGGGTTTAGGATGTAGTGTCAGGGTACAGGCTTAGGGTTTAGGATGTAGTGTTAGGGTACAGGCTTAGGGTTTAGGATGTAGTGTTAGGGTACAGGGTTAGGGTTTAGGATGTAGTGTTAGGGTACAGGGTTAGGGTTTAGGGTGTAGTGTTAGGGTACAGGGTTAGGGTTTAGGATGTAGTGTTAGGGTACAGGGTTAGGGTTTAGGATGTCGTGTTAGGGTACAGGGTTAGGGTTTAGGATGTAGTGTTAGGGTACAGGGTTAGGGTTTAGGATGTAGTGTTAGGGTACAGGGTTAGGGTTTAGGATGTAGTGTTAGGGTACAGGGTTAGGGTTTAGGATGTAGTGTTAGGGTACAGGGTTAGGGTTTAGGATGTAGTGTTAGGGTACAGGGTTAGGGTTTAGGATGTAGTGTTAGGGTACAGGGTTAGGGTTTAGGATGTAGTGTTAGGGTACAGGGTTAGGGTTTAGGATGTAGTGTTAGGGTACAGGGTTAGGGTTTAGGATGTAGTGTTAGGGTACAGGGTTAGGGTTTAGGATGTAGTGTTAGGGTACAGGGTTAGGGTTTAGGATGTAGTGTTAGGGTACAGGGTTAGGGTTTAGGATGTAGTGTTAGGGTACAGGGTTAGGGTTTAGGATGTAGTGTTAGGGTACAGGGTTAGGGTTTAGGATGTAGTGTTAGGGTACAGGGTTAGGGTTTAGGATGTAGTGTTAGGGTACAGGGTTAGGGTCTAGTGTTAGGGTACAGGGTTAGGGTTTAGGGTGTAGTGTTAGGGTACAGGGTTAGGGTTTAGGGTGTAGTGTTAGGGTACAGGGTTAGGGTTTAGGGTGTAGTGTAAGGGTACAGGGTTAGGGTTTAGGGTGTAGTGTTAGGGTACAGGGTTAGGGTTTAGGATGTAGTGTTAGGGTACAGGGTTAGGGTTTAGTGTTAGGGTACAGGGTTAGGGTTTAGGATGTAGTGTTAGGGTACAGGGTTAGGGTTTAGGGTGTAGTGTTAGGGTACAGGGTTAGGGTTTAGGATGTAGTGTTAGGGTACAGGGTTAGGGTTTAGGATGTAGTGTTAGGGTACAGGGTTAGGGTTTAGGATGTAGTGTTAGGGTACAGGGTTAGGGTTTAGGATGTAGTGTTAGGGTACAGGGTTAGGGTTTAGGATGTAGTGTTAGGGTACAGGGTTAGGGTTTAGGGTGTAGTGTTAGGGTACAGGGTTAGGGTTTAGGATGTAGTGTTAGGGTACAGGGTTAGGGTTTAGGATGTAGTGTTAGGGTACAGGGTTAGGGTTTAGGATGTAGTGTTAGGGTACAGGGTTAGGGTTTAGGATGTAGTGTTAGGGTACAGGGTTAGGGTTTAGGATGTAGTGTTAGGGTACAGGGTTAGGGTTTAGGATGTAGTGTTAGGGTACAGGGTTAGGGTTTAGGATGTAGTGTTAGGGTACAGGGTTAGGGTTTAGGATGTAGTGTTAGGGTACAGGGTTAGGGTTTAGGTGTAGTGTTAGGGTACAGGGTTAGGGTTTAGGATGTAGTGTTAGGGTACAGGGTTAGGGTTTAGGATGTAGTGTTAGGGTACAGGGTTAGGGTTTAGGATGTAGTGTTAGGGTACAGGGTTAGGGAACAGCTTTGAGCTGAAAACAGGGTTTAGGGTATAGGGCAAAGCATCAAGATCACTAGGACTTTGATCTCACAAAAAAAACTATCCTAACAGCTGAACATAAACCCTGAACAATAAGATATCACTGAAAACATTTCCAGTGGTGGTTTATTATGTATGAGGTCAGAGAGAGAGAGGCCTGGTTTAAACAGGAACACAGAGAGAGAGAGAGGCCTGGTTTAAACAGGAACACACAGAGAGAGAGAGGCCTGGTTTAAACAGGAACACAGAGAGAGAGAGAGGCCTGGTTTAAACAGGAACACAGAGAGAGAGAGAGGCCTGGTTTAAACAGGAACACAGAGAGAGAGAGAGGCCTGGTTTAAACAGGAAAAGAGAGAGAGGTCTGATTTAAACGGGAACAGAGAGAGAGAGGCCTGGTTTAAACGGGAACAGAGAGAGAGAGGCCTGGTTTAAACAGGAACAGAGAGAGAGAGGCCTGGTTTAAACAGGAACAGGGAGAGAGAGGCCTGGTTTAAACAGGAACTAAACAGGAACAGAGAGAGAGAGAGAGCCCTGGTTTAAACAGGAACAGAGAGAGGCCTGGTTTAAACAGGAACTAAACAGGAACAGAGAGAGAGAGAGAGAGCCCTGGTTTAAACAGGAACAGAGAGAGGTCTGGTTTAAACAGGAACAGGTCACAGTCTCTGGGCTAACTGAGTAAGAGAAAGCTCATATGGGGTTACCGTCTCTGGTAACCCCATATGAGAGAGAGAGAGAGAGAGAGAGAGAGAGAGAGAGAGAGAGAGAGAGAGAGAGAGAACAGAGAGAGAGAACAGAGAGAGAGAACTTCCCAAACCTTCCATTCTCATGGGCTAGCTAAGGAGTATTGGTGTCTCTGAGGGATCTTTGGCCTGGTTTGCTAACTACCTCTCTCAAGTCAGAACATCTGCTGTCTCAGCCACTGCCTGTCACCCAAGGGAGTTCCCCAAGGCTCAATCCTAGGTCCCAAGCGCTTCTCAATTTACATCAACAACATAGCTCAGGCAGTAGGAAGCCCTCTCATCCATTTATATGCAAATGATACAGTCTTATACTCAGCTGGCCCCTCTCCGGATTTTGTGTTAAATGCTCTACAACAAAGCTGTCTTAGTGTCCAACAAGCTTTCTCTACCCTTAACCTTGTTCTGAACACCTCCAAAACAAAGGTCATGTGGTTTGGTAAGAAGAATGCCCCTCTCCCCACCGGTGTGAGTACTACCTCTGAGGGTTTAGAGATTGAGGTAGTCACCTCATACAAGTACTTGGGAGTATGGCTAGATGGTACACTGTCCTTCTCTCAGCACATATCAAAGCTGCAGGCTAAAGTTAAATCTAGACTTGGTTTCCTCTATCGTAATCGCTCCTCTTTCACCCCAGCTGCCAAACTAACCCTGATTAAGATGACCATCCTACCCATGCTAGATTACGGAGATGTAATTTATAGATCGGCAGGTAAGGGTGCTCTCGAGCGGCTAGATGTTCTTTACCATTCGGCCATCAGATTTGCCACCAATGGTCCTTATAGGACACATCACTGCACTCTATACTCCTCTGTAAACGGGTCATCTCTGCATACCTGTCGCAAGACCCACTGGTTGATGCTTATTTATAAAACCCTCTTAGGCCTCACTCCCCCCTATCTGAGATATCTACTGCAGCCCTCATCCTCCACATACAACACCCGTTCTGCCAGTCACATTCTGTTAAAGGTCCCCAAAGCACACACATCCCTGGGTCGCTCCTCTTTTCAGTTCGCTGCAGCTAGCGACTGGAACGAGCTGCAACAAACACTCAAACTGGACAGTTTTATCTCCGATCTCTTCATTCAAAGACTCAATCATGGACACTCTTACTGACAGTTGTGGCTGCTTTGTGTGATGTATTGTTGTCTCTACCTTCTTGCCCTTTGTGCTGTTGTCTGTGCCCAATAATGTTTGTACCATGTTTTGTGCTGCTAACAGACCCCACAGAGCCCCAGGACAGCAACACAATTAGACCCAACCAAATCATGAGAAAACAAAAAGATAATTACTTGACACATTGGAAAGATCTACCAAAAAAACAGAGAAAACTAGAATTGCTATTTGGCCCTAAACAGAGAGTCCACAGTGGCAGAATACCTGACCACTGTGACTGACCCAAACTGAAGGAAAGCTTTGACTATGTACAGACTCAGTGAGCATAGCCTTGCTATTGAGAAAGGCCGCAGTAGGCAGACCTGGCTCTCAAGAGAAGACAGGCTATGTGCACACTGCCCACACAATGAGGTGGAAACTGAGCTGCACTTCCTGACCTCCTGCCAAATGTATGACCACATTAGAGACACATATTTCCCTCAGATTACACAGATCCACAAAGAATTAGGAAACAAACCCGATTTTGATAAACTCCCATATCTACTGGGTGAAATACCACAGTGTGTCATCACAGCAGCAAGATGTGTGACCTGTTGCCACAAGAAAAGGACAACCAGTGAAGAACAAACACCATTGTAAATACGACACATATTTATGTTTATTTATTTTCCACTTGTAACTTTAACTATTTGCACAGAATATGACATTTGAAATGTCTTTATTGTTTTGGAACTTCTGTGAGTGTAATTATTATTGTTTATTTCACTTTGTTTCTTATCTACATCACATGCTTTGGCAATATTAACTCGTTTCCCATGCCAACAAACCCTTAAATTGAAATTGTAATTGACAGAGAGACAGACAGACAGAGAGAGAGAAAGAATTGGGGAGCAGACAGACAGACAGACTGACCTCCGGGCTGTAGTCCTGGGGGGTATGGTCTGCTGGCGGGGGCCTGACCCCTCTCCTCCTCTCCTCCTCCTATTCCTCTTTCTCCCTTCATCCGGCCTGTCATACCGGCTGGCTTGTCCAGGTCCTGAGAGAGACGGAGAGAGAGAACAGTGGTGAGACTAAACAAAGCCTGATGGATGAAGCGAGAGAGACAGAGGGACAGAGAGGGAGGTCCGTATTGGCCCAGTCATTGGAACTCTATCCTCCCTGCGTAATACCATGCACACCCTAAGAGCTGCACACAACATTCTGCTCTGTTACCAATCCCCCCAGACAGACACACAACCTTCTGCTCTGCTCTCAATCCCCCAGACAGACACACAACCTTCTGCTCTGCTCCCAATCCCCCAGACAGACACACAACCTTCTGCTCTGCTCTCAATCCCCCAGACAGACACACAACCTTCTGCTCTGCTCTCAATCCCCCAGACAGACACACAACCTTCTGCTCTGCTCTCAATCCCCCAGACAGACACACAACCTTCTGCTCTGCTCCCAATCCCCCAGACAGACACACAACCTTCTGCTCCCAATCCCCCAGACAGACACACAACCTTCTGCTCTCAATCCCCCAGACAGACACACAACCTTCTGCTCTGCTCCCAATCCCCAGACAGACACAGAACCTTCTGCTCTGCTACCAATCCCCCAGACAGACACACAACCTTCTGCTCTGCTCTCAATCCCCCAGACAGACACACAACCTTCTGCTCTGCTCTCAATCCCCCAGACAGACACACAACCTTCTGCTCTGCTCCCAATCCCCCAGACAGACACACAACCTTCTGCTCCCAATCCCCCAGACAGACACACAACCTTCTGCTCTCAATCCCCCAGACAGACACACAACCTTCTGCTCTGCTCCCAATCCCCCAGACAGACACAGAACCTTCTGCTCTGCTACCAATCCCCCAGACAGACACACAACCTTCTGCTCTGCTCCCAATCCCCCAGACAGACACACAACCTTCTGCTCTGCTACCAATCCCCCAGACAGACACACAACCTTCTGCTCTGTTACCAATCCCCCAGACAGACACACAACCTTCTGCTCTGCTCTCAATCCCCCAGACAGACACACAACCTTCTGCTCTCAATCCCCCAGACAGACACACAACCTTCTGCTCTGCTCTCAATCCCCCAGACAGACACACAACCTTCTGCTCTGCTCCCAATCCCCCAGACAGACACACAACCTTCTGCTCTGCTACCAATCCCCCAGACAGACACACAACCTTCTGCTCTGTTACCAATCCCCCAGACAGACACACAACCTTCTGCTCTGCTCTCAATCCCCCAGACAGACACACAACCTTCTGCTCTGCTCTCAATCCCCAGACAGACACACAACCTTCTGCTCTGCTCTCAATCCCCCAGACAGACACACAACCTTCTGCTCTGCTCTCAATCCCCCAGACAGACACACAACCTTCTGCTCTGCTCTCAATCCCCCAGACAGACACACAACCTTCTGCTCTGCTCCCAATCCCCCAGACAGACACACAACCTTCTGCTCTGCTACCAATCCCCCAGACAGACACACAACCTTCTGCTCTGTTACCAATCCCCCAGACAGACACACAACCTTCTGCTCTGCTCTCAATCCCCCAGACAGACACACAACCTTCTGCTCTGCTCTCAATCCCCCAGACAGACACACAACCTTCTGCTCTGCTCTCAATCCCCCAGACAGACACACAACCTTCTGCTCTGCTCTCAATCCCCCAGACAGACACACAACCTTCTGCTCTGCTCTCAATCCCCCAGACAGACACACATCCTTCTGCTCTGCTACCAATCCCCCAGACAGACACACAACCTTCTGCTCTGTTACCAATCCCCCAGACAGACACACAACATTCTGCTCTGTTACCAATCCCCCAGACAGACACACAACCTTCTGCTCTGCTCTCAATCCCCCAGACAGACACACAGCCTTCTGCTCTGCTACCAATCCCCCAGACAGACACACAACATTCTGCTCTGTTACCAACCCCCCAGACAGACACACAACCTTCTGCTCTGTTACCAATCCCCCAGACAGACACACAACCTTCTGCTCTCAATCGCCCAGACAGACACACAACCTTCTGCTCTGCTACCAACCCCCCAGACAGACACACAACCTTCTGCTCTCAATCCCCCAGACAGACACACAACCTTCTGCTCTGTTACCAACCCCACAGACAGACACACAACCTTCTGCTCTGCACCCAATCCCCCAGACAGACACACAACCTTCTGCTCTGTTACCAATCCCCCAGACAGACACACAACCTTCTGCTCTGTTACCAACCCCCCAGACAGACAAACAACCTTCTGCTCTGCTACCAATCCCCCAGACAGACACACAGCCTTCTGCTCTGTTACCAATCCCCCAGACAGACACACAACCTTCTGCTCTGCTCTCAATCCCCCAGACAGACACACAACCTTCTGCTCTGCTACCAATCCCCCAGACAGACACACAACCTTCTGCTCTGCTCCCAACCCCCCAGACAGACACACAACCTTCTGCTCTGCTACCAATCCCCCAGACAGACACACAACCTTCTGCTCTGCTCCCAATCCCACAGACAGACACACAACCTTCTGCTCTGTTATTAACCCCCCAGACAGACACACAACCTTCTGCTCTGCTACCAATCCCTCAGACAGACACAAACATTGGGAGAATGTGAGCTAGTTGTGTTGTGTTACGTTATGATGTGTTATGATGTGTTATGTTATGTTATGTTATGTTATGATGTGTTATGATGTGTTATGTTATGGTGTGTTACGTGTTATGTTATGATGTGTTATGATTTGTTATGTTATGATGTGTTATGAAATGATGTGTTATGATGTGTTATGATGTGTTATGATTTGTTATGTTATGATGTGTTATGATATGATGTGTTATGATGTGTTATGTTATGATGTGTTATGATGTGTTATGTTATGATGTGTTATGATGTGTTATGTTATTATGTGTTATGTTATGATGTGTTATGATATGATATGTTATGATGTGTTATGTTATGATGTGTTATGATATGTTATGATGTGTTATGATGTGTTATGATGTGTTATGATGTGTTATGATATGATGTGTTAAGATGTGTTATGATGTGTTGTGTTATGATGTGTTATGATGTGTTATGTTATGGTGTGCTATGATGTGTTATGATATGATGTGTTATGCTATGATGTGTTATGTTATGATGTGTTATGATGTGTTATGATGTGTTGTGTTATGATGTGTTATGATGTGTTATGTTATGATGTGTTGTGTTATGATGTGTTATGATGTGTTGTGTTATGATGTGTTATGTTATGATGTTTTATGATGTGTTATGATTCGTTATGATATGATGTGTTATGATGCGTTATGTTATGTTGTGTTATGATGCGTTATGTTATGTTGTGTTATGATGCGTTATGATATGATGTGTTATGTTATGTTGTGTTATGATGCGTTATGTTATGTTGTGATGCGTTATGAAATGATGTGTTATGATGTGTTATGATGTTTTATGTTGTGTTGTGTTATGTTATGATATGTTATGATGTGTTATGTTATGATGTGTTATGATGTGTTGTGATATGATGTGTTATGATGTGTTGTGATATGATATGATGTGTTATGATATGATGTGTTATGATGTGTTATGTTATGATGTGTTATGTTATGATGTGTTATAATGTGTTATATTATGATGTGTTATGATGTATTATGATGTGTTATGTTATGATGTGTTGTGTTATGATGTGTTATGATGTGTTATGTTGTGTTATGTTGTGTTATGATGTGTTATGATGTGTTATAATGTGTTATGTTATGATGTGTTATGATGTGTTATGTTATGATGTGTTATGATGTGTTGTGTTATGATGTGTTATGATGTGTTATGTTATGATGTGTTATGATGTGTTATGATGCGTTATGTTGTGTTATTATGTGTTATGATGTGTTGTGTTATGATGTGTTATGATGCGTTATGTTGTGTTATTATGTGTTATGATGTGTTGTGTTATGATGTGTTATGATGTGTTATGATGTGTTATGTTATGTTGTGTTATGATGTGTTATGTTATGATGTGTTATGATGTGTTATGATTTGTTATTTTATGATGTGTTATGATGTGTTATGATATGATGTGTTATGATGTGTTATGATGTGTTATGTTATGATGTGTTATGATGTGTTATGATATGATGTGTTATGATGTGTTTCGATGTGTTATGATGTGTTTTAATATGATGTGTTATGATATGATGTGTTATGTTATGATGTGTTATGATGTGTTATGATATGATGTGTTATGATGTGTTATGTTATGGTGTGTTATGATGTGTTATGATATGATGTGTTATGATGTGTTATGATGTGTTATGTTATGATGTGTTATGATGTGTTGTGTTATGATGTGTTATGTTATGATGTGTTATGATGTGTTGTGTTATGATGTGTTATGATGTGTTATGTTGTGATGTGTTATGATGTGTTATGATATGATGTGTTATGATGTGTTATGTTATGGTGTGTTATGATGTGTTATGATATGATGTGTTATGTTATGATGTGTTATGATGTGTTATGTTATGATGTGTTATGATGTGTTATGATGTGTTGTGTTATGATGTGTTATGTTATGATGTGTTATGATGTGTTGTGTTATGATGTGTTATGATGTGTTATGTTGTGTTATGTTATGATGTGTTATGATATGATGTGTTATGATGTGTTATGTTATGTTGTGTTGTGTTATTATGTGTTATGACGTGGTACGTTATGATGTGTTATGATGTTTTATGATGTGTTATGTTATGTTGTGTTATGATGCGTTATGTTGTGTTATTATGTGTTATGATGTGTTATGATGTGTTATGATGTGTTGTGTTATGATGTGTTATGTTATGATGTGTTATGTTATGTTGTGTTATGATGTGTTATGATACGTTATGTTATGTTGTGTTATTATGTGTTATGACGTGGTATGTTATGATGTGTTATGATTTGTTACGTTATGTTGTGTTATGTTATGATGAGTTGCGTTATGTGCTTGTTATGTTATGATGTGTTGTGTTATGATGCGTTATGATGTGTTGTGTTATGATGCGTTATGATATGATGTGTTATGATGCGTTATGTTATGTTGTGTTATGTTATGTTATGTTGTGTTATGTTATGATGTTTTATGATGTGTTATGATTCGTTATGATATGATGTGTTATGATGCGTTATGTTATGTTGTGTTATGATGCGTTATGATGTGTTGTGTTATGATGCGTTATGATATGATGTGTTATGTTATGTTGTGTTATGATGCGTTATGTTATGTTGTGTTATGATGCGTTATGCTATGTTGTGTTATGATGCGTTATGATATGATGTGTTATGTTGTGTTGTGTTATGTTATGATGTGTTATGATGTGTTATGTTGTGTTATAATGTGTTATGATGTTTCATGTTGTGCTGTGTTGTGTTATGTTATGATGTGTTATGTTGTGTTATGATGTGTTATGATGTGTTATGTTGTCTTATGTTGTGATGTGTTATGTTGTTATGATGTTTTATGTTGTGCTGTGTTGTGTTATGTTATGATGTGTTATGTTGTGTTATGATGTGTTATGTTGTGTTATGTTGTGTTATGATGTGTTATTTTATGATGTGTTATGATATGATGTGTTATGATATGATGTGTTATGTTATGATGTGTTATGATGTGTTATGTTATGATGTGTTATGATGTGTTATGATATGATGTGTTATGATGTGTTATGTTATGATGTGTTATGATGTGTTATGTTATGATGTGTTATGATATGATGTGTTATGATGTGTTATGTTATGATGTGTTATATGTTATGATATGATGTGTTATGATATGATGTGTTATGTTATGATGTGTTATGATGTGTTATGTTATGATGTGTTATGATGTGTTGTGTTATGATGTGTTATGATATGATGTGTTATGATGTGTTATGTTATGTTGTGTTATTATGTGTTATGACGTGGTATGTTATGATGTGTTATGATGTTTTATGATGCGTTATGTTATGTTGTGTTATTATGCGTTATGTTGTGTTATTATGTGTTATGATGTGTTATGATGTGTTTTGTTATGATGTGTTATGTTATGATGTGTTATGATGTGTTATGATGCGTTATGTTATGTTGTGTTATGATGTGTTATGATGCGTTATGTTATGTTGTGTTATTATGTGTTATGACCTGGTATGTTATGATGTGTTACGTTATGTTGTGTTATGTTATGATGAGTTGCGTTATGTGCTTGTTATGTTATGATGTGTTGTGTTATGATGCGTTATGATGTGTTGTGTTATGATGTGTTATGATATGATGTGTTATGATGCGTTATGTTATCTTGTGTTATGATGCGTTATGTTATGTTGTGTTATGATGCGTTATGATATGATGTGTTATGATGCGTTATGATATGATGTGTTATGTTATGTTGTGTTATGATGCGTTATGTTATGTTGTGATGCGTTATGAAATGATGTGTTATGATGTGTTATGATGTTTTATGTTGTGTTGTGTTATGTTATGATGTGTTATGATGTGTTATGTTGTGTTATAATGTGTTATGATGTTTTATTTTGTGCTGTGTTGTGTTATGTTATGATGTGTTATGATGTGTTATGCTGTGTTATGTTGTGTTATGATGTGTTATGATGTGTTATGTTGTGTTATGATGTGCTATGTTGTGTTATGATGTGTTATGATGTGTTATGATGTGTTATGATGTTTTATGTTGTGCTGTGCTGTGTTGTGTTATGTTATGATGTGTTATGTTGTGTTATGATGTGTTATGTTGTGTTATGATGTGTTATGATGTGTTATGTTGTGTTATGTTGTGTTATGATGTGTTATGATGTGTTGTTATCCAGGGCCCAACAGCAGAAGAGGGAACCTGGGGTCTGAATCCAGCAGCCCTTCAGTTGTATGAAATACGGTAGCTTAGTAACCTAATCACCCCGCTGTAGTCTGCTCCATTCATACAGCACACACACACGATCAGATGGCCTACATAAATGATAGCAATGTATTGTGAATAAAAAGGCCAGGTTGAAGAGGAAGTGTAGACAGCTGTGTGTGTGTCTCACCGTGCTGCCGTCTGATAACACAGGGTTGAAGAGGCTGTCCAGGTAGCGATCCACCCCTCTCTGAGTCTGACCATCGCTGGACTCCACTGGAGAAGAGACACTGTTAATATCACAATACTGGTGTACGGTGTGTGTGTGTGTGTGTGTGTACCGTGGCTGGAGAATCCGTCAGAGTCTGGCAGGCTGTACGCAGGTTGGGTGGTGCTGAGGGAGGGCGAGAGCAGCTCCTCATCACTGTCAAAACCACTGCCAAACAGAGTCCTGGTCACACACAAACAGGCTGGGTGATTAGTAACGTTCCCTGAGACCTGAAGACCTGTGTTAGCTCCCCAGTGAATGTCTAGACTGGGGTTGTGTGTGTGGACTCACAGGCTGGCGTTGGTTCTAACTCTATTTGGATCCTCAGCTGAGATGATGAAGTAACTCTTCTGTTTGGGGAAGTCAGACGGCAGCTCCAAGTCTGAGATCTAAAACAGGATTCAGTTAGGGCCAGCCGTTCTCAAAGTCTGACCTCTAAAACAGGATTCAGTTAGGGCCAGCCATTCTCAAAGTCTGACCCCTAAAACAGGATTCAGTTATGGGCCAGCCGTTCTCAAAGTCTGACCTCTAAAACAGGATTCAGTTAGGGCCAGCCGTTCTCAAAGTCTGACATCCAAAACAGGATTCAGTTAGGGCCAGCCGTTCTCAAAGTCTAACCTCTAAAACAGGATTCAGTTAGGGCCAGCCGTTCTCAAAGTCTGACATCCAAAACAGGATTCAGTTAGGGCCAGCCGTTCTCAAAGTCTGACCTCTAAAGCAGGATTCAGTTAGGGACAGCCGTTCTCAAAGTCTGACCTCTAAAACAGGATTCAGTTAGGGCCAGCCGTTCTCAAAGTCTGACCTCTAAAACAGGATTCAGTTAGGGCCAGCCATTCTCAAAGTCTGACCCCTAAAACAGGATTCAGTTAGGGCCAGTCGTTCTCAAAGTCTGACCTCTAAAACAGGATTCAGTTAGGGCCAGCCGTTCTCAAAGTCTGACCTCTAAAACAGGATTCAGTTAGGGCCAGCCGTTCTCAAAGTCTGACCTCTAAAACAGGATTCAGTTAGGGCCAGCCATTCTCAAAGTCTGACCTCTAAAACAGGATTCAGTTAGGGCCAGCCGTTCTCAAAGTCTGACTAAAACAGGATTCAGTTAGGGCCAGCCGTTCTCAAAGTCTGACCTCTAAAACAGGATTCAGTTAGGGCCAGCCGTTCTCAAAGTCTGACTAAAACAGGATTCTGTTAGGGCCAGCCGTTCTCAAAGTCTGACCTCTACAACAGGATTCAGTTAGGGTTTTACATCAAGACAATCGAGTTTTGATCAGTCAGGGGAATTAAAGTGTAACAAGCTATAGCATGAAAAATACCAGTTTTGGCACAGGTACAACAGCCGAGCTAACTAACGCTACCTACAGTAGCGAGACTTGGAGTCAAATATCGATGTATACTGAACTAAAACATAAACGCAACATGCAACAATTTCTACGACTTTACTGAGTTACTGTTCTCAGAATAATAATAGACTAACGAATTTCAGAAGAAAGGTCTTTCTGACCATTTTGAGCCTGTAATCGAACCCACAAACGCAGATGCTCCAGATACTCAACTAGTCTAAAGAAGGACAGTTTTATTACTTCTTTAATCAGAACAACAGTTTTCTAACATAATTGCAAAAGGGTTTTCTACTGATCAATTAGCCTTTTAAAATGATAAACTTGGATTAGCTAACACAAAGTGCCATTGGAACACAGGAGTGATGGTTGCTGATAATGGGCCTCTGTGCCCATTTCCAGCTACAAGAGTCATTTACAACATTAACAATGTCTACACTGTATTTCTGATCAATTTGATGTGATTTTAAGGGACTAAAAATTGCTTTTCTTTAAAAAAATAATAATAATTCTAAGTGACTCCAAACTTTTGAACGGTACTGTATATATATTTATATCCTGGACTCTGAAATTGCTCATCCTAATATTTATATATTTATTTTTAGATTTGTGTGTATTGTTTTATATTGTTAGATATTACTGCACTGTTGGATCTAGAAACACAAGCATTTAGTTAGATACTATTGTACTGTTGGAGCTAGAAACACAAGCATTTAGTTAGATATTACTGCACTGTTGGATCTAGAAACACAAGCATTTAGTTAGATACTACTGCACTGTTGGAGCTAGGAACACAAGCATTTAGTTAGATACTACTGCACTGTTGGAGCTAGAAACACAAGCATTTAGTTAGATACTACTGCACTGTTGGAGCTAGGAACACAAGCATTTAGTTAGATACTACTGTACTGTTGGAGCTAGAAACACAAGCATTTAGTTAGATATTACTGCACTGTTGGATCTAGAAACACAAGTATTTAGTTAGATATTACTGCACTGTTGGAGCTAGGAACACAAGCATTTAGTTAGATATTACTGCACTGTTGGATCTAGAAATACAAGCATTTAGTTAGATATTACTGCACTGTTGGAGCTAGAAACACAAGCATTTAGTTAGATATTACTGCACTGTTGGAGCTAGGAACACAAGCATTTAGTTAGATATTACTGCACTGTTGGAGCTAGGAACACAAGCATTTAGTTAGATATTACTGCACTGTTGGAGCTAGAAACACAAGCATTTAGTTAGATATTACTGCACTGTCGGATCTAGAAACACAAGCATTTAGTTAGATATTACTGCACTGTTGGATCTAGAAACACAAGCATTTAGTTAGATACTACTGCACTGTTGGAGCTAGGAACACCAGCATTTAGTTAGATACTACTGCACTGTTGGAGCTAGGAACACCAGCATTTAGTTAGATACTACTGCACTGTTGGAGCAAGGAACACCAGCATTTAGTTAGATACTACTGCACTGTTGGAGCTAGAAACACAAGCATTTAGTTAGATATTACTGCACTGTTGGATCTAGAAACACAAGCATTTAGTTAGATACTACTGCACTGTTGGAGCTAGGAACACAAGCATTTAGTTAGATACTACTGCACTGTTGGAGCTAGAAACACAAGCATTTAGTTAGATACTACTGCACTGTTGGAGCTAGAAACACAAGCATTTAGTTATATACTACTGCACTGTTGGAGCTAGAAACACAAGCATTTAGTTAGATACTATTGTACTGTTGGAGCTAGAAACACAAGCATTTAGTTAGATATTACTGCACTGTTGGAGCTAGGAACACCAGCATTTAGTTAGATATTACTGCACTGTTGGAGCTAGGAACACAATCATTTAGTTAGATACTACTGCACTGTTGGAGCTAGGAACACAAGCATTTAGTTAGATATTACTGCACTGTTGGAGCTAGAAACACAAGCATTTAGTTAGATATTACTGCACTGTTGGAGCTAGGAACACAAGCATTTAGTTAGATACTACTGCACTGTTGGAGCTAGAAACACAATCATTTAGTTAGATACTACTGCACTGTTGGAGCTAGAAACACAAGAATTTAGTTAGATACTACTGTACTGTTGGAGCTAGAAACACAAGCATTTAGTTAGATATTACTGCACTGTTGGAGCTAGAAACATAAGTATTTAGTTACATACTACTGCACTGTTGGAGCTAGGAACATAAGTATTTAGTTAGATACTACTGCCCTGTCGATCAGATAGCCTGATAACTCTCAGTTAACCTGATAACACTCAGTTAGCCTGATAACTCTCCGTTAACCTGATAACTCTCAGTTAACCTGATAACTCTCAGTTAACCTGATAACTCTCAGTTAACCTGATAACACTCAGTTAGCCTGATAACTCTCAGTTAGCCTGATAACTCTCAGTTAACCTGATAACTCTCCGTTAACCAGATAACTCTCCGTTAGCCTGATAACTCTCAGTTAGCCTGATAACTCTCAGTTAACCTGATAACTCTCAGTTAACCTGATAACTCTCAGTTAACCTGATAACACTCAGTTAGCCTGATAACTCTTCGTTAACCTGATAACTCTCCGTTAGCCTGATAACTCTTCGTTAACCAGATAACTCTCCGTTAGCCTGATAACTCTCTGTTAGCCTGATAACTCTCAGTTAACCTGATAACTCTCAGTTAGCTCAATGTGTGTATGTGGTGTGTGTGTGCAATACCCACCAGATCCATGACGTAATCATGACCGGCTAGCTCCGCCCACTGCCCATGCTCCTTCATCAGTATAGAACACCCCCTCCACGCCTCACACACTCCCCTACAGGAACACAGACAGTCAGTATTTTATTTTTTTTATTTCCCCTTTATTTAACCAGGGAGTTCTATATGATGTCATAATACACCTTTATTTAACCAGGTAGTTCTATATGATGTCATAATACACCTTTATTTAACCAGGTAGTTCTATATGATGTCATAATACACCTTTATTTAACCAGGTAGTTCTGTATGATGTCATAATACACCTTTATTTAACCAGGGAGTTCTATATGATGTCATAATACACCTTTATTTAACCGGGTAGTTCTATATGATGTCATAATACACCTTTATTTAACCAGGTAGTTCTATATGATGTCATAATACACCTTTATTTAACTAGGTAGTTCTATATGATGTCATAATACAGAACAAGTTCTCATTTACAACTGCGACCTGGCCAAGATAAAGCAAAGCAGTTCGACACATACAACCCCACAGAGTTACACATGGAATAAACAAACATACAATCAATAATACAGTAGGAAACATTTAACACTGGAATGGTAAATGTGCAGTAGATGAATGTGCAAAGTAAAAATACTGGGGTGCAAAGGAGCAAGATAAATAAATGACTACGGTAGGGGATGAGGTAGTTGGTTGGGCTGTGTACAGGTGCAGTGATCTGTGAGCTGCTCTGACAGCTGGTGCTTGAAACTAGTGAGGGAGATAAGTGTCTCCAGTTTCAACGATTTTTGTAGTTCGTTCCAGTCATTGGCAGCAGAGAACTGGAAGGGAAGGCGGCCAAAAGAGGAATTGGCTTTGGGGGTGACAAGTGAGATATACCTGCTGGAGCGCGTGCTACGGGTTGGTGCTGCTATGGTTACCAGTGAGCTGAGATAAGGTGGGGCTTTACCTAGCAGGGACTTGTAGATGACCTGGAGCCAGTGGGTCTGGCGACGAGTATGTAGCGAGGGCCAGCCGACTAGAGCGTACAGGTCGCAGTGGTGGGTGGTATATGGGGCTTTGGTGACAAAGCGGATGGCACTGTGATAGACTGCATCCAGTTTGCTGAGTAGAGTGTTGGAGGCTATTTTGTAGATGACATCGCCGAAGTCAAGGATCGACAGGATAGTCAGTTTTACTAGTGCAAGTTTGGTAGCATGAGTGAAGGAGGCTTTGTTGCGAAATAGAAAGCCGATTCTAGATCTAATTTTGGATTGGAGATGTTTAATGTGAGTCTGGAAGGAGAGTTTACAGTCTAGCCAGACACCTAGGTATTTGTAGTTGTCCACGTATTCTAGGTCCGAGCCGTCCAGAGTAGAGATGCTGGACGGGCGGGCAGGTGCGGGCAGCGATTGGTTGAAGAGCATGCATTTGGTTTTACTAGCGTTTAAGCAGTTGGAGGCCACGGAAGGAGAGTTGTATGGCATTGAAGCTCGTCTGGAGGGTAGTTAACACAGTGTCCAAAGAAGGGCCAGAAGTATACAGAATGGTGTCGTCCACGTAGAGGTGGATCAGAGAATCACCAGCAGCAAGAGCGACATCATTGATGTATACAGAGAAGAGAGTCGGCCCAAGAATTGAACCCTGTGGCACCCCCATAGGGACTGCCAGAGGTCCGGACAACAGGCCCTCCGATTTAACACACTGAACTCTGTCTGCAAAGTAGTTGGTGAACCAGGCGAGGCAATCATTAGAGAAACCAAGGCTGTTGAGTCTGCCGATAAGGAAGTGGTGATTGACAGAGTCGAAAGCCTTGGCCAGGTCGATGAATACGGCTGCACAGTAATGTCTCTTATCGATGGCGGTTATGATATCGTTTAGTACCTTGAGCGTGGCTGAGGTGCACCCGTGACCAGCTCGGAAACCGGATTGCACAGCGGAGAACGTACGGTGGGATTCGAAGTGGTCAATGATCTGTTTATTAACTAGGCTTTCAAAGACTTTAGAGAGGCAGGGCAGGATGGATGGATATAGGTCTATAGCAATTTGGGTCTAGGGTGTCACCCCCTTTGAAGAGAGGGATGACCGCAGCAGCTTTCCAATCTTTTGGGATCTCGGACGACACCAAAGAGAGGTTGAGCAGACTGGTAAAAGGAGCTGCAACAATGGCAGCAGATAGTTTTAAAAAGAGAGGGTCAAGATTATCTAGTTCGGCTGATTTGTACGGGTCCAGATTTTATAGAATATAAGATACCTGTGTAGTAGGATGGTAGGATAGGATACCTGTGTAGTAGGATGGTAGGATAGGATACCTGTGTAGTAGGATGGTAGGATGGAATACCTGTGTAGTAGGATGGTAGGATAGGATACCTGTGTAGTAGGATAGGATACCTGTGTAGTAGGATGGTAGGATAGGATACCTGTGTAGTAGGATAGGATACCTGTGTAGTAGGATGGTAGGATAGAATACCTGTGTAGTAGGATGGTAGGATAGGATACCTGTGTAGTAGGATGGTAGGATGGAATACCTGTGTAGTAGGATGGTAGGATAGGATACCTGTGTAGTAGGATAGGATACCTGTGTCGTAGGATGGTAGGATAGGATACCTGTGTAGTAGGATAGGATACCTGTGTAGTAGGATAGTAAGATAGGATACCTGTGTAGTAGGATGGTAGGATAGGATACCTGTGTAGTAGGAATGAATACCTGTGTGGTAGGATGGTAGGATAGAATACCTGTGTAGTAGGAAAGAATACCTGGCTCTTAGGATAGCAGGATAGGATACCTGTGTAGTAGGAAAGAATACCTGTGTAGTATGATGGTAGGATAGAATACCTGTGTAGTAGGAAAGAATACCTGTGTAGTAGGATAAGATACCTGTGTCGTAGGATGGTAGGATAGACTTTCTGTGTAGTAGGATAGGATACCTGTGTAGTAGGATGATGGGATACCTGTGTCGTAGGATAGTAGGATAGGATACCTGTGTAGTAGGATAGGATGCCTGTGTCGTAGGATAGTAGGATAGGATACCTGTGTAGTAGAAAGAATACCTGTGTCGTAGGATGGTAGGATAGGATACCTGTGTAGTAGGATGGTAGGATAGAAGACCTGTGTAGTAGGATAAGATACCTGTGTAGTAGGATAGTAGGATAGGATGCCTGTGTAGTAGGATGGTATAATAGGATACCTGTGTAGTAGGATGGTCGAATAGGATACCTGTGTAGTAGGATGGTAGGATAGAAGACCTGTGTAGTAGGATAAGATACCTGTGTAGTAGGATAGTAGGATAGAATACCTGTGTAGTAGGATAGGATACCTGTGTAGTAGGATAAGATACCTGTGTAGTAGGATGGTAGAATAGGATACCTGTGTAGTAGGATAAGATACCTGTGTAGTAGGAGAAGATACCTGTGTAGTTGGAGAAGATACCTGTGTAGTAGGATGGTAGAATAGGATACCTGTGTAGTAGGATAGTAGGATAGGATACCTGTGTAGTAGGATAGTAGGATAGGATACCTGTGTAGTAGGATGGTAGAATAGGTTACCTGTGTAGTAGGATGGTAGGATATAATACCTGTGTAGTAGGATGGTAGGATAGGATACCTGTGTAGTAGGATGGTAGGATAGGATACCTGTGTAGTAGGATAGGATACCTGTGTAGTAGGATAGGATACCTGTGTAGTAGGATGGTAGGATAGAATACCTGTGTAGTAGGATGGTAGGATAGGATACCTGTGTAGTAGGATGGTAGGATGGAATACCTGTGTGGTAGGATGGTAGGATAGGATACCTGTGTAGTAGGATAGGATACCTGTGTCGTAGGATGGTAGGATAGGATACCTGTGTAGTAGGATGGGATACCTGTGTAGTAGGATAGTAAGATAGGATACCTGTGTAGTAGGATGGTAGGATAGGATACCTGTGTAGTAGGAATGAATACCTGTGTGGTAGGATGGTAGGATAGAATACCTGTGTAGTAGGAAAGAATACCTGGCTCTTAGGATAGCAGGATAGGATACCTGTGTAGTAGGAAAGAATACCTGTGTAGTATGATGGTAGGATAGAATACCTGTGTAGTAGGAAAGAATACCTGTGTAGTAGGATAAGATACCTGTGTCGTAGGATGGTAGGATAGACTTTCTGTGTAGTAGGATAGGATACCTGTGTAGTAGGATGATGGGATACCTGTGTCGTAGGATAGTAGGATGGGATACCTGTGTAGTAGGATGGGATGCCTGTGTCGTAGGATAGTAGGATAGGATACCTGTGTAGTAGAAAGAATACCTGTGTCGTAGGATGGTAGGATAGGATACCTGTGTAGTAGGATGGTAGGATAGAAGACCTGTGTAGTAGGATAAGATACCTGTGTAGTAGGATAGTAGGATAGGATGCCTGTGTAGTAGGATGGTATAATAGGATACCTGTGTAGTAGGATGGTCGAATAGGATACCTGTGTAGTAGGATGGTAGGATAGAAGACCTGTGTAGTAGGATAAGATACCTGTGTAGTAGGATAGTAGGATAGAATACCTGTGTAGTAGGATAGGATACCTGTGTAGTAGGATAAGATACCTGTGTAGTAGGATGGTAGAATAGGATACCTGTGTAGTAGGATAAGATACCTGTGTAGTAGGAGAAGATACCTGTGTAGTTGGAGAAGATACCTGTGTAGTAGGATGGTAGAATAGGATACCTGTGTAGTAGGATAGTAGGATAGGATACCTGTGTAGTAGGATAGTAGGATAGGATACCTGTGTAGTAGGATGGTAGAATAGGTTACCTGTGTAGTAGGATGGTAGGATATAATACCTGTGTAGTAGGATGGTAGGATAGGATACCTGTGTAGTAGGATGGTAGGATAGAATACCTGTGTAGTAGGATGGTAGAATAGGATACCTGTGTAGTAGGATGGTAGGATAGGATACTTGTGTAGTAGGATGGTAGGATAGAATACCTGTGTAGTAGGATAAGATACCTGTGTAGTAGGAGAAGATACCTGTGTAGTAGGATGGTAGGATATAATACCTGTGTAGTAGGATGGTAGGATAGAATACCTGTGTAGTAGGATGGTAGAATAGGATACCTGTGTAGTAGGATGGTAGGATAGGATACCTGTGTAGTAGGATGGTAGGATAGAATACCTGTGTAGTAGGATAAGATACCTGTGTAGTAGGAGAAGATACCTGTGTAGTAGGATGGTAGGATATAATACCTGTGTAGTAGGATGGTAGGATAGAATACCTGTGTAGTAGGATGGTAGGATAGAATACCTGTGTAGTAGGATGGTAGGATAGGATACCTGTGTAGTAGGATAGTAGGATAGGATACCTGTGTAGTAGGATGGTAGGATAGAAGACCTGTGTAGTAGGATGGTAGAATAGGATACCTGTGTAGTAGGATGGTAGGATAGGATACCTGTGTAGTAGGATGGTAGAATAGGATACCTGTGTAGTAGGATGGTAGGATAGAAGACCTGTGTAGTAGGATAAGATACCTGTGTAGTAGGATGGTAGAATAGGATACCTGTGTAGTAGGATGGTAGGATAGAAGACCTGTGTAGTAGGATAAGATACCTGTGTAGTAGGACAGTAGGATAGGATACCTGTGTAGTAGGATAGGATGCCTGTGTAGTAGGATGGTAGAATAGGATACCTGTGTAGTAGGATGGTAGGATAGAATACCTGTGTAGTAGGATGGTAGGATAGGATACCTGTGTAGTAGGATAGTAGGATAGGATACCTGTGTAGTAGGATGGTAGGATAGAAGACCTGTGTAGTAGGATGGTAGAATAGGATACCTGTGTAGTAGGATGGTAGGATAGGATACCTGTGTAGTAGGATGGTAGAATAGGATACCTGTGTAGTAGGATGGTAGGATAGAAGACCTGTGTAGTAGGATAAGATACCTGTGTAGTAGGATGGTAGAATAGGATACCTGTGTAGTAGGATGGTAGGATAGAAGACCTGTGTAGTAGGATAAGATACCTGTGTAGTAGGACAGTAGGATAGGATACCTGTGTAGTAGGATAGGATGCCTGTGTAGTAGGATGGTAGAATAGGATACCTGTGTAGTAGGATGGTAGAATAGGATACCTGTGTAGTAGGATGGTAGGATAGAAGACCTGTGTATTAGGATAAGATACCTGTGTAGTAGGACAGTAGGATAGGATACCTGTGTAGTAGGATAGGATGCCTGTGTAGTAGGATGGTAGAATAGGATACCTGTGAAGTAGGATGGTAGAATAGGATACCTATGTAGTAGGATGGTAGGATAGAAGACCTGTGTAGTAGGATAAGATACCTGTGTAGTAGGATAGAATACCTGTGTCGTAGGATGTCTCCAGCCAGGTCTTCTCCACTGGTCCAGGATTGGACAGGACATAAAAATGATTCTCCTAGAGAGAGAGAGAGACAGAGGAGGAGGGGAGGAGGGAGAGAGAGAGGAGGGAGGGAGGGAGGGAGGGAGAGAGGGAGAGAGGGAGAGAGAGAGAGAGAGAGAGAGAGAGAGAGAGAGAGAGAGAGAGAGAGAGAGAGAGAGAGAGAGAGAGAGAGAGAGAGAGAGAGAGAGAGAGAGAGAGAGAGAGAGAGAGAGGAGGGGAGGAGGGAGAGAGAGAGAGAGAGAGAGAGGAGGAGGGAGAGAGAGAGGAGGGGAGGAGAGTTATGGAGTCAGTTGATCCCCTGTGTGGCAGTTAGTTGACAGCCCTGTGATGTCATCAGAAAGCGCAGCTCACCGTCGAAGCAGGTCACCTGCAGCACCATGTTAGCCCTCTTCCTATTGGCTGTCCACTCTAACAGAGCCGGTGGATAGGTGCGTGCTGTCTCAGGGGTGGAGCTTGATCCCAGCCGGGACTTCTGATTGGCCTGGATCAGTCGGTGCTGCAGCAGCGCCTGGCAACCAGCAGGGGCGTGGTCAGACACAAACCTAGGAGGAGACAGGTGTGAGCAGGTAGAACCATGGTCTGTGTGTGTTATTACTCCAGTAGGTCTGTGTTCTTACTCCAGTAGGTGTGTGTTCTTACTCCAGTAGGTGTGTGTGTGTTCTTACTCCAGTAGGTGTGTGTGTGTTCTTACTCCAGTAGGTGTGTGTGTGTGTGTTCTTACTCCAGTAGGTGTGTGTGTTCCTACTCCAGTAGGTTTGTGTGTGTGTGCTCTTACTCCAGTAGGTGTGTGTGTGTGTGTTCTTACTCCAGTAGGTGTGTGTGTGTGTGTTCTTACTCCAGTAGGTGTGTGTGTGTGTTCTTACTCCAGTAGGTGTGTGTGTTCTTACTCCAGTAGGTGTGTGTGTTCTTACTCCAGTAGGTGTGTGTGTGTTCTTCCTCCAGTAGGTGTGTGTGTGTTCTTACTCCAGTAGGTGTGTGTGTTCTTACTCCAGTAGGTGTGTGTGTGTTCTTACTCCAGTAGGTGTGTGTGTGTGTTCTTACTCCAGTAGGTGTGTGTGTGTTCTTACTCCAGTAGGTGTGTGTGTGTTCTTACTCCAGTAGGTGTGTGTGTGTGTTCTTACTCCAGTAGGTGTGTGTGTGTGTTCTTACTCCAGTAGGTGTGTGTGTGTGTGTGTGTGTGTTCTTACTCCAGTAGGTGTGTGTGTGTTCTTACTCCAGTAGGTGTGTGTGTGTTCTTACTCCAGTAGGTGTGTGTGTGCGTTCTTACTCCAGTAGGTGTGTGTGTGTTATTACTCCAGTAGGTGTGTGTGTGTTATTACTCCAGTAGGTGTGTGTGTGTGTGTTCTTACTCCAGTAGGTGTGTGTGTGTGTTCTTACTCCAGTAGGTGTGTGTGTTATTACTCCAGTAGGTGTGTGTGTGTGTGTTCTTACTCCAGTAGGTGTGTGTGTGTGTTCTTACTCCAGTAGGTGTGTGTGTGTGTTCTTACTCCAGTAGATGTGTGTGTGTTCTTACTCCAGTAGGTGTGTGTGTGTGTGTTCTTACTCCAGTAGGTGTGTGTGTGTGTTCTTACTCCAGTAGGTGTGTGTGTGTGTTCTTACTCCAGTAGGTGTGTGTGTGTGTTCTTACTTCAGTGGGTGTGTGTGTGTGTTCTTACTCCAGTAGGTGTGTGTGTGTGTTCTTACTACAGTAGGTGTGTGTGTGTGTGTTCTTACTCCAGTAGGTGTGTGTGTGTGTTCTTACTCCAGTAGGTGTGTGTGTGTGTTCTTACTCCAGTAGGTGTGTGTGTGTTCTTACTCCAGTAGGTGTGTGTGTGTTCTTACTCCAGTAGGTGTGTGTGTGTGTTCTTACTCCAGTAGGTGTGTGTGTGTGTTCTTACTCCAGTAGGTGTGTGTGTGTTCCTACTCCAGTAGGTGTGTGTGTGTGTTCTTACTCCAGTAGGTGTGTGTGTGTTCTTACTCCAGTAGGTGTGTGTGTGTGTTCTTACTCCAGTAGGTGTGTGTGTGTGTTCTTACTCCAGTAGGTGTGTGTGTGTGTGTTCTTACTCCAGTAGGTGTGTGTGTGTTATTACTCCAGTAGGTGTGTGTGTGTGTGTGTAATTACTCCAGTAGGTGTGTGTGTGTGTGTGTTATTACTCCAGTAGGTGTGTGTGTGTGTGTTCTTACTCCAGTAGGTGTGTGTGTGTGTGTTCTTACTCCAGTAGGTGTGTGTGTGTGTGTTCTTACTCCAGTAGGTGTGTGTGTGTGTTCTTACTCCAGTAGGTGTGTGTGTGTGTTCTTACTCCAGTAGGTGTGTGTGTGTTCTTACTCCAGTAGGTGTGTGTGTGTGTTCTTACTCCAGTAGGTGTGTGTGTGTGTTCTTACTCCAGTAGGTGTGTGTGTGTTATTACTCCAGTAGGTGTGTGTGTGTGTTATTACTCCAGTAGGTGTGTGTGTGTGTGTTCTTACTCCAGTAGGTGTGTGTGTGTGTTATTACTCCAGTAGGTGTGTGTGTTCTTACTCCAGTAGGTGTGTGTGTGTTCTTACTTCAGTAGGTGTGTGTGCAGCCTGGCGGAGGGGGGGAAGCAGCAGACACACCCCAGCAGCAGCAGCCAGCCTCTCTCTGCATTGTCATGGTTAGGGTTCCGCCACACCTGGTTGGCCAGCTGAGCCAGGATCTCGTCTCGCAGGCCCTGATTGGCCAGTCCTCTCTGGATTATGTAGTTCCCAAACAGATTCTCCTGAGCCCCGTTCAGGTGGGGGTCGCCCATGAACCTCAGGATCTGGAACACAGAACCACATCCCTTAATACTTAGAACACAGATAGACAGAACTCTAACACTTAATCACCTAGAACACAGAGATAGACAGAATCCCAACACTTAAACACCTAGAACACAGACAGACAGAACCCTAACACTTAAACACCTAGAACACAGAGATAGACAGAATCCTAACACTTAAACACAGAATTCCAACACTTAAACACCTAGAACACAGAATCCTAACACCTAGAACAGAGGTACACACACACACACACACACACACGCACGCACACACGCACGCACACACGCACGCAGACAGAACCCTAACACTTAAACACCTAGAATACAGAGCTAGACATAACCCTAACACTTAAATACCGAGAACACAGAATCCTAACACTTAAACACCTAGAACACGGGGAAAGGGTTTTGTCTATCTCTGTGTTCTAGGTGTTTAAGTGTTAGGGTTATGATGAACACTTAAACACCTATAACCCAGAGCTAGACATAACCCTAACACTTAAACACCTGGAACACAGAGATAGACTGTGTGAGAGACCACATCTTCCTCTCTGGTTTAAACAGACAACAAGCCCCAGCCTCTCACGCCAACACAGCTGAGACCACATCTTCCTCTCTGGTTTAAACAGACAACAAGCCCCAGCCTCTCACGCCAACACAGCTGAGGGACCACATCTTCCTCTCTGGTTTAAACAGACAACAAGCCCCTGCCTCTCACGCCAACACAGCTGAGACCACATCTTCCTCTCTGGTTTAAACAGACAACAAGCCCCTGCCTCTCACGCCAACACAGCTGAGAGACCACATCTTCCTCTCTGGTTTAAACAGACAACAAGCCCCTGCCTCTCACGCCAACACAGCTGAGGGACCACATCTTCCTCTCTGGTTTAAACAGACAACAAGCCCCAGCCTCTCACGCCAACACAGCTGAGAGACCACATCTTCCTCTCTGGTTTAAACAGACAACAAGCCACTTCCTCTCACGCCAACACAGCTGAGACCACATCTTCCTCTCTGGTTTAAACAGACAACAAGCCACTTCCTCTCTGGTTTAAACAGACAACAAGCCACTTCCTCTCACGCCAACACAGCTGAGAGACCACATCTTCCTCTCTGGTTTAAACAGACAACAAGCCCCTGCCTCTCACGCCAACACAGCTGAGAGACCACATCTTCCTCTCTGGTTTAAACAGACAACAAGCCTCTGCCTCTCACGCCAACACAGCTGAGGGACCACATCTTCCTCTCTGGTTTAAACAGACAACAAGCCCCTGCCTCTCACGCCAAACCAGAGTGGGTCATTATGGACAGCAACACACAAGGAGACATTATTATACTGTAATAGAGGATAAGTTATCTTTTGTAGCGATACCCTTATATCTCATACCATCAATTTGAGTACAGAGTAAACGCTTCTATAACGAGAGTATCAATGAACAGGAGTCACCATAATGAACAGCTCCAGAGCTTCCTGTCGGAGGCTGTCATCCGTACACGTCAGGGTCCTCTCCAAGGGAACCGTGAGCATCCCAAACATAGGCTCCTACAGAGAGAGACGATCAGGGGGGTCAGACCCTGGAGATTATACATGTGTATGTCAGGGGTTGGTGCCAATTCCAGTCTCATTTTAAATTCCAATTCAATTCTTGAATTCACTCATGAAGAGGAGAATTTATGTGTTTTAATTAAAAATCTGAATTTCAACCATCTTCAAGTTTTGGAATTTAATTAGAACTAGACTGTTTGGACTTTCTGAATTGGAATTGAATTAGAACTAGAATGTTTGGACTTTCTGAATTGGAATTGAATTAGAACTAGACTGTTTGGACTTTCTGAATTGGAATTGAATTAGAACTAGAATGTTTGGACTTTCTGAATTGGAATTTAATTAGAATTAGAATGTTTGGAATTTCTGAATTGGAATTGAATTAGAACTAGAATGTTTGGACTTTCTGAATTGGAATTGAATTAGAACTAGACTGTTTGGACTTTCTGAATTGGAATTGAATTAGAACTAGAATGTTTGGACTTTCTGAATTGGAATTTAATTAGAATTAGAATGTTTGGAATTTCTGAATTGGAATTGAATTAGAACTAGAATGTTTGGACTTTCTGAATTGGAATTGAATTAGAACTAGAATGTTTGGACTTTCTGAATTGGAATTGAATTAGAACTAGAATGTTTGGACTTTCTGAATTGGAATTGAATTAGAACTAGAATGTTTGGACTTTCTGAATTGGAATTGAATTAGAACTAGAATGTTTGGACTTTCTGAATTGGAATTGAATTAGAACTAGAATGTTTGGACTTTCTGAATTGGAATTTAATTAGAACTAGACTGTTTGGACTTTCTGAATTGGAATTGAATTAGAACTAGAATGTTTGGACTTTCTGAATTGGAATTTAATTAGAACTATAATGTTTGGACTTTCTGAATAGGAATTGAATTAGAACTAGAATGTTTGGACTTTCTGAATTGGAATTGAATTAGAACTAGAATGTTTGGACTTTCTGAATTGGAATTGAATTAGAACTAGAATGTTTGGACTTTCTGAATTGGAATTTAATTAGAATTAGAATGTTTGGACTTTCTGAATTGGAATTGAATTAGAACTATAATGTTTGGACTTTCTGAATTGGAATTTAATTAGAACTAGACTGTTTGGACTTTCTGAATTGGAATTGAATTAGAACTAGAATGTTTGGACTTTCTGAATTGGAATTAAATTAGAACTATAATGTTTGGACTTTCTGAATAGGAATTGAATTAGAACTAGAATGTTTGGACTTTCTGAATTGGAATTTAATTAGAAGTAGAATGTTTGGACTTTCTGAATTAGAATTGAATTAGAACTAGAATGTTTGGACTTTCTGAATTGGAATTTAATTAGAACTAGAATGTTTGGACTTTCTGAATTGGAATTTAATTAGAACTAGAATGTTTGGACTTTCTGAATTGGAATTTAATTAGAACTAGAATGTTTGGACTTTTGTTGTAGATATTTTAATACCATTATGTTGCATTTTCTCATTTCTGAACAGAATGCATAGCACACCTTTTAAGTAGAAACATATGTTAAGGGTTGCCTCAGCTGAAAAACTGCACATACCACACGTTTCACTTTTAAGTGAAAACACATGTCTGCCTATAGGAATACTATAAAGGCTGTGCTCTGGGACACAGAGTCAGCTGATTCCTAGGTTACTTGTATGAATGTCATAATTTGAAGATCATTTTCTCCACGACACTTTCTGAATTGGAATTGAACTAGAACTAGAATGTTTGGACTTTCTGAATTGGAATTTAATTGAAATTGTTAAAACATTTAATCTTCGGGAATTGAATTAGAACTAGACTGTTTGGACTTTCTGAATTGGAATTTAATTGAAATTGTTAAAACATTTAATCTTCGGGAATTGAATTAGAATTAAACAGTTTGGACTTTCTGAATTGGAATTTAATTGAAATTGTAAAACATTTAATCTTCGGGAATTGAATTAGAATTAGACTGTTTGGACTTTCTGAATTGGAATTGAAATGAAATTGTAAAACATTTAATCTTCGGGAATTGAATTAGAATTAGACTGTTTGGACTTTCTGAATTGGAATTTAATTGAAATTGTTAAAACATTTAATCTTCGGGAATTGAATTAGAATTAGACTGTTTGGACTTTCTGAATTGGAATTTAATTGAAATTGTAAAACATTTAATCTTCGGGAATTGAATTAGAATTTAGTATTTTAACATTTCCCAGTTAATGGAATGATCGGACATAGTATTCAACTGCAGGATTTGTTTTAAATCAGTTCAACTTGTATTTCTATATTTCCGATATAACGAGGCTGTCTGAACACTGACAAGACTGAACGCCTGAGATGATTTGAATTGGAATGTGTGGAAATGTTGGGGATAATATATTGAATTGGGAATTTAATTCTTGGAATTGACCTAACATTGGAATTGAGATGAATTGAATGATATAGAATGTACAGGGAGAGAGAATTGAATTGACTCTGAATTGAATGATATAGAATGTACAGGGAGAGAGAATTGAATTAACTCTGAATTGAATGATATAGAATGTACAGGGAGAGAGAATTGAAATTGACTCTGAATTGAAAGACTGACCTGAAATTTGAATTGAATGATATAGAATGTACAGGGAGAGAGAATTGAAATTGAATTGAATGAAATACAATGTACAGGGAGAGAGAATTGAATTGAATGAAATACAATGTACAGATAGAGACAATTTAATTGAATGAGTGGTGTGTTACCCTGAAGTAGAGTTGTGCGTAGCGGCTGAAGGGGTAGTTGTTGATGTCCAGCGGCAGAGTCAGCTGGTTCTCCTCCTGGATGTGTGGTGCCTGGACCAGAGCTAGACACTCAGAATGGAGCTCTCTGCCACCTAGACACACAGAGAGATGTGAGGAGATGGACCAGAGCTAGACAGAGAGATGTGAGGAGATGAACCAGAGCTAGACAGAGAGATGTGAGGAGATGGACCAGAGCTAGAAACTCAGAATGGAGCTCTCTGCCACCTAGACACACAGACAGATGTGAGGAGATGGATCAGAGCTAGACAGAGAGATGTGAGGAGCTGGACCAGAGCTAGACACTCAGAATGGAGCTCTCTGCCACCTAGACACACAGAGAGATGTGAGGAGATGGACCAGAGCTAGACAGAGAGATGTGAGGAGATGAACCAGAGCTAGACAGAGAGATGTGAAGAGATGGACCAGCGCTAGACAGAGAGATGTGAGGAGATGGACCAGAGCTAGACAGAGATATGTGAGGAGATGGAACAGAGCTAGAACTAGAGATGTGGGGAGATGGACCAGAGCTAGACAGAGAGATGTGAGGAGATGGACCAGAGCTAGACATAAAGATGTGGAGACAGAGAGATGTGAGGAGATGGACCAGAGCTAGACAGAGAGATGTGAGGAGATGGACCAGAGCTAGACATAAAGATGTGGAGACAGAGAGATGTGAGGAGATGGACCAGAGCTAGACAGAGAGATGTGAGGAGATGGACCAGAGCTAGACATAAAGATGTGGAGACAGAGAGATGTGAGGAGATGGACCAGAGCTAGACAGAGAGATGTGAGGAGATGGACCAGAGCTAGACAGAGAGATGTGAGGAGATGGACCAGAGCTAGACAGAGAGATGTGAGGAGATGGACCAGAGCTAGACAGAGAGATGTGAGGAGATGGACCAGAGCTAGACAGAGAGATGTGAGGAGATGGACCAGAGCTAGACAGAGAGATGTGAGGAGATGGACCAGAGCTAGACAGAGAGATGTGAGGAGATGGACCAGAGCTAGACAGAGAGATGTGAGGAGATGGACCAGAGAGAATCAGCATGGAGCATTGCACACACACCAACCTGCTGCAGCCTGCAGTAAAGAGCCTAGCTCGGCAGGGATCACCAGGTGTGTGACGTTAACCACCTCTCTCTTCGTCAGCTCCTACACACACACACACACACACACACACACACACACACACACACACACACACACACACACACACACACACCAAGATATAAGAGATTCAAAGACAACTATCTCCATTCGCTCCCTCTCCTCTACTCACCATCTCCCTCCTCCCCTATCCTTTCCTCATATAATTTCCTACTCCCTTTCTTTCCTCCTCAATTCCACTAACCTCCTCTTTCCTGTTCCTCTACGCACCTCCTCTTCCTCTACTCACCTCCTCTTCCTCTACTCACCTCCTCTCTCCTCTTCCTCTCCTCCTCTGCTTTCCTGCGGGCCTCCAGCTTCATCTACAACAGAATAAAACATTATTAACCCTAACTAGAACAGGTCAGCTTTACTAACAGATCATTATTAACCCTAACTAGAACAGGTCAGCTTTACTAACAGATCATTATTAACCCTAACTAGAACAGGTCAGCTTTACTAACAGGACATTATTAACCCTAACTAGAACAGGTCAGCTTTACTAACAGGACATTATTAACCCTAACTAGAACAGGTCAGCTTTACTAACAGGACATTATTAACCCTAACTAGAACAGGTCAGCTTTACTAACAGGACATTATTAACCCTAACTAGAACAGGTCAGCTTTACTAACAGATCATTATTAACCCTAACTAGAACAGGTCAGCTTTACTAACAGGACATTATTAACCCTAACTAGAACAGGTCAGCTTTACTAACAGGACATTATTAACCCTAACTAGAACAGGTCAGCTTTACTAACAGGACATTATTAACCCTAACTAGAACAGGTCAGCTTTACTAACAGGACATTATTAACCCTAACTAGAACAGGTCAGCTTTACTAACAGGACATTATTAACCCTAACTAGAACAGGTCAGCTTTACTAACAGGACATTATTAACCCTAACTAGAACAGGTCAGCTTTACTAACAGGACATTATTAACCCTAACTAGAACAGGTCAGCTTTACTAACAGATCATTATTAACCCTAACTAGAACAGGTCAGCTTTACTAACAGGACATTATTAACCCTAACTAGAACAGGTCAGCTTTACTAACAGGACATTATTAACCCTAACTAGAACAGGTCAGCTTTACTAACAGGACATTATTAACCCTAACTAGAACAGGTCAGCTTTACTAACAGATCATTATTAACCCTAACTAGAACAGGTCAGCTTTACTAACAGGACATTATTAACCCTAACTAGAACAGGTCAGCTTTACTAACAGGACATTATTAACCCTAACTAGAACAGGTCAGCTTTACTAACAGGACATTATTAACCCTAACTAGAACAGGTCAGCTTTACTAACAGGACATTATTAACCCTAACTAGAACAGGTCAGCTTTACTAACAGATCATTATTAACCCTAACTAGAACAGGTCAGCTTTACTAACAGATCATTATTAACCCTAACTAGAACAGGTCAGCTTTACTAACAGGACATTATTAACCCTAACTAGAACAGGTCAGCTTTACTAACAGGACATTATTAACCCTAACTAGAACAGGTCAGCTTTACTAACAGGACATTATTAACCCTAAATAGAACAGGTCAGCTTTACTAACAGATCATTATTAACCCTAACTAGAACAGGTCAGCTTTACTAACAGGACATTATTAACCCTAACTAGAACAGGTCAGCTTTACTAACAGGACATTATTAACCCTAACTAGAACAGGTCAGCTTTACTAACAGATCATTATTAACCCTAACTAGAACAGGTCAGCTTTACTAACAGGACATTATTAACCCTAACTAGAACAGGTCAGCTTTACTAACAGGACATTATTAACCCTAACTAGAACAGGTCAGCTTTACTAACAGGACATTATTAACCCTAACTAGAACAGGTCAGCTTTACTAACAGGACATTATTAACCCTAACTAGAACAGGTCATCTTTACTAACAGGACATGATTAACCCTAACTAGAACAGGTCAGCTTTACTAACAGGACATTATTAACCCTAACTAGAACAGGTCAGCTTTACTAACAGGACATTATTAACCCTAACTAGAACAGGTCAGCTTTACTAACAGGACATTATTAACCCTAACTAGAACAGGTCAGCTTTACTAACAGATCATTATTAACCCTAACTAGAACAGGTCAGCTTTACTAACAGATCATTATTAACCCTAACTAGAACAGGTCAGCTTTACTAACAGGACATTATTAACCCTAACTAGAACAGGTCAGCTTTACTAACAGGACATTATTAACCCTAACTAGAACAGGTCAGCTTTACTAACAGGACATTATTAACCCTAACTAGAACAGGTCAGCTTTACTAACAGGACATTATTAACCCTAACTAGAACAGGTCAGCTTTACTAACAGGACATTATTAACCCTAACTAGAACAGGTCAGCTTTACTAACAGGACATTATTAACCCTAACTAGAACAGGTCAGCTTTACTAACAGGACATTATTAACCCTAACTAGAACAGGTCAGCTTTACTAACAGGACATTATTAACCCTAACTAGAACAGGTCAGCTTTACTAACAGGACATTATTAACCCTAACTAGAACAGGTCAGCTTTACTAACAGGACATTATTAACCCTAACTAGAACAGGTCAGCTTTACTAACAGGACATGATTAACCCTAACTAGAACAGGTCAGCTTTACTAACAGATCATTATTAACCCTAACTAGAACAGGTCAGCTTTACTAACAGGACATTATTAACCCTAACTAGAACAGGTCAGCTTTACTAACAGGACATTATTAACCCTAACTAGAACAGGTCAGCTTTACTAACAGGACATTATTAACCCTAACTAGAACAGGTCAGCTTTACTAACAGGACATTATTAACCCTAACTAGAACAGGTCAGCTTTACTAACAGGACATTATTAACCCTAACTAGAACAGGTCAGCTTTACTAACAGGACATTATTAACCCTAACTAGAACAGGTCAGCTTTACTAACAGGACATTATTAACCCTAACTAGAACAGGTCAGCTTTACTAACAGGACATTATTAACCCTAACTAGAACAGGTCAGCTTTACTAACAGATCATTATTAACCCTAACTAGAACAGGTCAGCTTTACTAACAGGACATTATTAATCCTAACTAGAACAGGTCAGCTTTACTAACAGATCATTATTAACCCTAACTAGAACAGGTCAGCTTTACTAACAGGACATTATTAACCCTAACTAGAACAGGTCAGCTTTACTAACAGGACATTATTAACCCTAACTAGAACAGGTCAGCTTTACTAACAGGACATTATTAACCCTAACTAGAACAGGTCAGCTTTACTAACAGGACATTATTAACCCTAACTAGAACAGGTCAGCTTTACTAACAGATCATTATTAACCCTAACTAGAACAGGTCAGCTTTACTAACAGATCATTATTAACCCTAACTAGAACAGGTCAGCTTTACTAACAGGACATTATTAACCCTAACTAGAACAGGTCAGCTTTACTAACAGGACATTATTAACCCTAACTAGAACAGGTCAGCTTTACTAACAGATCATTATTAACCCTAACTAGAACAGGTCAGCTTTACTAACAGATCATTATTAACCCTAACTAGAACAGGTCAGCTTTACTAACAGATCATTATTAACCCTAACTAGAACAGGTCAGCTTTACTAACAGGACATTATTAACCCTAACTAGAACAGGTCAGCTTTACTAACAGGACATTATTAACCCTAACTAGAACAGGTCAGCTTTACTAACAGGACATTATTAACCCTAACTAGAACAGGTCAGCTTTACTAACAGATCATTATTAACCCTAACTAGAACAGGTCAGCTTTACTAACAGGACATTATTAACCCTAACTAGAACAGGTCAGCTTTACTAACAGGACATTATTAACCCTAACTAGAACAGGTCAGCTTTACTAACAGATCATTATTAACCCTAACTAGAACAGGTCAGCTTTACTAACAGGACATTATTAACCCTAACTAGAACAGGTCAGCTTTACTAACAGGACATTATTAACCCTAACTAGAACAGGTCAGCTTTACTAACAGGACATTATTAACCCTAACTAGAACAGGTCAGCTTTACTAACAGGACATTATTAACCCTAACTAGAACAGGTCAGCTTTACTAACAGGACATTATTAACCCTAACTAGAACAGGTCAGCTTTACTAACAGGACATTATTAACCCTAACTAGAACAGGTCAGCTTTACTAACAGGACATTATTAACCCTAACTAGAACAGGTCAGCTTTACTAACAGATCATTATTAACCCTAACTAGAACAGGTCAGCTTTACTAACAGGACATTATTAACCCTAACTAGAACAGGTCAGCTTTACTAACAGGACATTATTAACCCTAACTAGAACAGGTCAGCTTTACTAACAGGACATTATTAACCCTAACTAGAACAGGTCAGCTTTACTAACAGGACATTATTAACCCTAACTAGAACAGGTCAGCTTTACTAACAGGACATTATTAACCCTAACTAGAACAGGTCAGCTTTACTAACAGGACATTATTACCCTAACTAGAACAGGTCAGCTTTACTAACAGGACATTATTAACCCTAACTAGAACAGGTCAGCTTTACTAACAGGACATTATTAACCCTAACTAGAACAGGTCAGCTTTACTAACAGGACATTATTAACCCTAACTAGAACAGGTCAGCTTTACTAACAGGACATTATTAACCCTAACTAGAACAGGTCAGCTTTACTAACAGGACATTATTAACCCTAACTAGAACAGGTCAGCTTTACTAACAGGACATTATTAACCCTAACTAGAACAGGTCAGCTTTACTAACAGGACATTATTAACCCTAACTAGAACAGGTCAGCTTTACTAACAGGACATTATTAACCCTAACTAGAACAGGTCAGCTTTACTAACAGGACATGATTAACCCTAACTAGAACAGGTCAGCTTTACTAACAGATCATTATTAACCCTAACTAGAACAGGTCAGCTTTACTAACAGGACATTATTAACCCTAACTAGAACAGGTCAGCTTTACTAACAGGACATTATTAACCCTAACTAGAACAGGTCAGCTTTACTAACAGGACATTATTAACCCTAACTAGAACAGGTCAGCTTTACTAACAGGACATTATTAACCCTAACTAGAACAGGTCAGCTTTACTAACAGGACATTATTAACCCTAACTAGAACAGGTCAGCTTTACTAACAGGACATTATTAACCCTAACTAGAACAGGTCAGCTTTACTAACAGGACATTATTAACCCTAACTAGAACAGGTCAGCTTTACTAACAGGACATTATTAACCCTAACTAGAACAGGTCAGCTTTACTAACAGATCATTATTAACCCTAACTAGAACAGGTCAGCTTTACTAACAGGACATTATTAATCCTAACTAGAACAGGTCAGCTTTACTAACAGGACATTATTAACCCTAACTAGAACAGGTCAGCTTTACTAACAGGACATTATTAACCCTAACTAGAACAGGTCAGCTTTACTAACAGGACATTATTAACCCTAACTAGAACAGGTCAGCTTTACTAACAGGACATTATTAACCCTAACTAGAACAGGTCAGCTTTACTAACAGGACATTATTAACCCTAACTAGAACAGGTCAGCTTTACTAACAGATCATTATTAACCCTAACTAGAACAGGTCAGCTTTACTAACAGGACATTATTAACCCTAACTAGAACAGGTCAGCTTTACTAACAGGACATTATTAACCCTAACTAGAACAGGTCAGCTTTACTAACAGGACATTATTAACCCTAACTAGAACAGGTCAGCTTTACTAACAGATCATTATTAACCCTAACTAGAACAGGTCAGCTTTACTAACAGGACATTATTAACCCTAACTAGAACAGGTCAGCTTTACTAACAGGACATTATTAACCCTAACTAGAACAGGTCAGCTTTACTAACAGGACATTATTAACCCTAACTAGAACAGGTCAGCTTTACTAACAGATCATTATTAACCCTAACTAGAACAGGTCAGCTTTCCTAACAGGACATTATTAACCCTAACTAGAACAGGTCAGCTTTACTAACAGATCATTATTAACCCTAACTAGAACAGGTCAGCTTTACTAACAGGACATTATTAACCCTAACTAGAACAGGTCAGCTTTACTAACAGATCATTATTAACCCTAACTAGAACAGGTCAGCTTTACTAACAGATCATTATTAACCCTAACTAGAACAGGTCAGCTTTACTAACAGGACATTATTAACCCTAACTAGAACAGGTCAGCTTTACTAACAGGACATTATTAACCCTAACTAGAACAGGTCAGCTTTACTAACAGGACATTATTAACCCTAACTAGAACAGGTCAGCTTTACTAACAGATCATTATTAACCCTAACTAGAACAGGTCAGCTTTACTAACAGGACATTATTAACCCTAACTAGAACAGGTCAGCTTTACTAACAGGACATTATTAACCCTAACTAGAACAGGTCAGCTTTACTAACAGGACATTATTAACCCTAACTAGAACAGGTCAGCTTTACTAACAGATCATTATTAACCCTAACTAGAACAGGTCAGCTTTACTAACAGGACATTATTAACCCTAACTAGAACAGGTCAGCTTTACTAACAGGACATTATTAACCCTAACTAGAACAGGTCAGCTTTACTAACAGGACATTATTAACCCTAACTAGAACATTTTGTGTGTTGTGTGTTGTGTGTATTGTGTAATGTGTGTTGTGTAGTGTGTATTATTTATTGTGTGTAACGTTGTGTTGTGTGTATTGTGTGTTGTGTATTGTTGTGTAGTGTGTGTTGTGTATTTTGTGTTGTGTAGTGTGTGTAATGTTGTGTTGTGTGTATTGTTGTGTAGTGTGTGTTGTGTAATGTTGTGTTGTGTGTATTGTGTGTTGTGTATTGTTGTGTAGTGTGTGTTGTGTATTTTGTGTTGTGTAGTGTGTGTAATGTTGTGTTGTGTGTATTGTTGTGTAGTGTGTGTTGTGTATTGTGTATTGTTGTGTAGTGTGTGTAGTGTGTATTGTGTATTGTGTATTGTGTGTTGTGTATTGTTGTGTAGTGTGTGTAATGTGTGTTGTGTATTGTGTATTGTTGTGTAGTGTGTGTTGTGTGTTGTGTAGTGTGTATTGTGTGTAATGTGTGTTGTGTGTTGTGTATTGTTGTGTAGTGTGTGTTGTGCATCGTACCTTGATGTATCTCTTGCGGGTGACGTACATGTGGATGAGAGAACGGAACTTGACCAGACTCTTTCTCATCTTCAAATAGCGCTTCCTGGAGGGAGGGAGGGAGGGAGGGAGGGAGGGAGGAGCGAGGGAGGGGGAGGAGAGAGAGAGGGAGGGAAAAGGCAGAGAGAGAGAGGGAGGGAAAAGGCAGAGAGAGAAGGATGGAAGGAGAGACAGAGGGAGAAGTAACACAGGCGTCTCAGTAGTTTTACAGTATACAGTATGTACCGTGGTAAAAGCATTAGGTTGCCATCGGGTGGTTGTGTGTTCTATACCCTGTCTGGTATCTGTAGCGAGGGTGGTTGTGGGTTCTATACCCTGTCTGGTATCTGTAGTGAGGGTGGTTGTGGGTTCTATACCCAGTCTGGTATCTGTAGTGAGGGTGGTTGTGGATTCTATACCCTGTCTGGTATCTGTAGCGAGGGTGGTTGTGGGTTCTACACCCTGTCTGGTATCTGTAGCGAGGGTGGTTGTGGGTTCTATACCCTGTCTGGTATCTGTAGCGAGGGTGGTTGTGGGTTCTATACCCTGTCTGGTAACTGTAGCGAGGGTGGTTGTGGGTTCTATACCCTGTCTGGTATCTGTAGCGAGGGTGGTTGTGGGTTCTATACCCTGTCTGGTATCTGTAGTGAGGGTGGTTGTGGGTTCTATATTCTGTCTGGTATCTGTAGCGAGGGTGGTTGTGGGTTCTATATTCTGTCTGGTATCTGTAGCGAGGGTGGTTGTGGGTTCTATATTCTGTCTGGTATCTGTAGCGAGGGTGGTTGTGGGTTCTATACCCTGTTTGGTATCTGTAGCGAGGGTGGTTGTGGGTTCTATACCCTGTCTGGTAACTGTAGCGAGGGTGGTTGTGGGTTCTACACCCTGTCTGGTATCTGTAGCGAGGGTGGTTGTGGGTTCTATACCCTGTCTGGTATCTGTAGTGAGGGTGGTTGTGGGTTCTATATTCTGTCTGGTATCTGTAGCGAGGGTGGTTGTGGGTTCTATATTCTGTCTGGTATCTGTAGCGAGGGTGGTTGTGGGTTCTATATTCTGTCTGGTATCTGTAGCGAGGGTGGTTGTGGGTTCTATATTCTGTCTGGTATCTGTAGCGAGGGTGGTTGTGGGTTCTATACCCTGTTTGGTATCTGTAGCGAGGGTGGTTGTGGGTTCTATACCCTGTCTGGTAACTGTAGCGAGGGTGGTTGTGGGTTCTACACCCTGTCTGGTATCTGTAGCGAGGGTGGTTGTGGGTTCTATAACCTGTCTGGTAACTGTAGCGAGGGTGGTTGTGGGTTCTATATTCTGTCTGGTATCTGTAGCGAGGGTGGTTGTGGGTTCTATATTCTGTCTGGTATCTGTAGCGAGGGTGGTTGTGGGTTCTATATTCTGTCTGGTATCTGTAGCGAGGGTGGTTTTGGGGTCTATAACCTGTCTGGTATCTGTAGCGAGGGTGGTTGTGGGTTCTATATTCTGTCTGGTATCTGTAGCGAGGGTGGTTGTGGGTTCTATACCCTGTCTGGTATCTGTAGTGAGGGTGGTTGTGGGTTCTATACCCTGTCTGGTAACTGTAGTGAGGGTGGTTGTGGGTTCTATACCCTGTCTGGTAACTGTAGTGAGGGTGGTTGTGGGTTCTATACCCGGTCTGGTAACTGTAGTGAGGGTGGTTGTAGGTCCCCTTACGCAGGGATCAGGGTAAGAGGTCAGGGGTTAGAGGTTAGGCTCAGTACCTGGTGAGGAAGCCTCTACAGTAGGCCTGTAGTCTGATGATCCTGGTCCTGAACTCCTGGTATCGTTTCCTGACGAAGAACATGCGTGTGTATCTCTGCAGGGTGAGGGCCGCCACCTGACGGACACGCTCTCTCTTAGACTCCAACAACTGGTACACATCCTCCTTCAGAAACAGCTGGAACAACACACACAGAGAGAAGAACCAGACATCACTGCTGGACTGCAGTTTCCATTGTTACTGTAAGTGTTGTACAGGAACAGAAGGCCAGGTGAAGAGGCTCTGGTCTCTCACCCACAAAACACATCCTGAATTAACATGCTCAACTTAGTAACTACTACTTGGTAGGTCCTGGGTAGAAGGGTTAGTGGTTATTTATAGATGGTTACCTTAGTAACTACTACTTGGTAGGTCCTGGGTAGAAGGGTTAGGGGTTATTTATAGATGGTTACCTTAGTAACTACTACTTGGTAGGCCCTGGGTAGGAGGGTTAGGTGTTAGGTATAGATGGTTACCTTAGTAACTACTACTTGGTAGGCCCTGGGTCGGGGGGTTTGGGGTTAGGTATAGATGGTTACCTTAGTAACTACTACTTGGTAGGCCCTGGGTAGAAGGGTTAGGGGTTAGGTATAGATGGTTACCTTAGTAACTACTACTTGGTAGGCCCTGGGTAGAAGGGTTAGGGGTTAGGTATAGATGGTTACCTTAGTAACTACTACTTGGTAGGCCCTGGGTAGAAGGGTTAGTGGTTAGGTATAGATGGTTACCTTAGTAAATCCTACTTGGTAGGCCCTGGGTAGAAGGGTTAGTGGTTAGGTATAGATGGTTACCTTAGTAACTACTACTTGGTAGGCCCCGGGTAGGAGGGTTAGGTATAGATGGTTACCTTAGTAACTCCTACTTGGTAGGCCCCGGGTCGGAGGGGAACCAGTTTGCTGAGCATGATGACACAGTTCTCCCCATCAGGAGCTGGAGGCTGCTTCAAACCCACCAGAGACTTATACCTGACACACACACAATCACACACACACACACACACACACACACACACACACACACACACACACACACACACACACACACACACACACACACACACACACACACACACACACACACACACACACACACAGGTTAGAGGAGGCTGTCCCCACCAGGGACTGATACCTGAGATAGGGGCAGGGTTAGAGGGTGTGTGTGTTACCTGTACAGGAAGACGTTGAAGGCCAGTCTAACAGGGTGTGTTACCTGAACAGGAAGACGTTGAAGGCTAGTCTAACAGGGTGTGTTACCTGAACAGGAAGACGTTGAAGGCCAGTCTAACAGGGTGTGTTACCTGAACAGGAAGACGTTGAAGGCCAGTCTAACAGGGTGTGTTACCTGAACAGGAAGACGTTGAAGGCCAGTCTAACAGGGTGTGTTACCTGAACAGGAAGACGTTGAAGGCCAGTCTAACAGGGTGTGTTACCTGAACAGGAAGACGTTGAAGGCCAGTCTAACAGGGTGTGTTACCTGAACAGGAAGACGTTGAAGGCCAGTCTAACAGGGTGTGTTACCTGAACAGGAAGACGTTGAAGGCCAGTCTAACAGGGTGTGTTACCTGAACAGGAAGACGCGTTGAAGGCCAGTCTAACAGGGTGTGTTACCTGAACAGGAAGACGTTGAAGGCCAGTCTAACAGGGTGTGTTACCTGTACAGGAAGACGTTGAAGGCCAGTCTAACAGGGTGTGTTACCTGAACAGGAAGGACGTTGAAGGCCAGTCTAACAGGGTGTGTTACCTGTACAGGAAGACGTTGAAGACCAGTCTAACAGGGTGTGTTACCTCAACAGGAAGACGTTGAAGGCCAGTCTAACAGGGTGTGTTACCTGAACAGGAAGGCGTTGAAGGCCAGTCTAACAGGGTGTGTTACCTGAACAGGAAGGACGTTGAAGGCCAGTCTAACAGGGTGTGTTACCTGAACAGGAAGACGTTGAAGGCCAGTCTAACAGGGTGTGTTACCTGTACAGGAAGACGTTGAAGGCCAGTCTAACAGGGTGTGTTACCTGAACAGGAAGACGTTGAAGGCCAGTCTAACAGGGTGTGTTACCTGAACAGGAAGACGTTGAAGGCCAGTCTAACAGGGTGTGTTACCTGAACAGGAAGGACGTTGAAGGCCAGTCTAACAGGGTGTGTTACCTGAACAGGAAGACGTTGAAGGCCAGTCTAACAGGGTGTGTTACCTGAACAGGAAGACGTTGAAGGCCAGTCTAACAGGGTGTGTTACCTGAACAGGAAGACGTTGAAGGCCAGTCTAACAGGGTGTGTTACCTGTACAGGAAGGCGTTGAAGGCCAGTCTAACAGGGTGTGTTACCTGAACAGGAAGGCGTTGAAGGCCAGTCTAACAGGGTGTGTTACCTGAACAGGAAGACGCGTTGAAGGCCAGTCTAACAGGGTGTGTTACCTGAACAGGAAGACGTTGAAGGCCAGTCTAACAGGGTGTGTTACCTGAACAGGAAGACGTTGAAGGCCAGTCTAACAGGGTGTGTTACCTGAACAGGAAGACGTTGAAGGCCAGTCTAACAGGGTGTGTTACCTGAACAGGAAGACGTTGAAGGCCAGTCTAACAGGGTGTGTTACCTGAACAGGAAGGCGTTGAAGGCCAGTCTAACAGGGTGTGTTACCTGAACAGGAAGGCGTTGAAGGCCAGTCTAACAGGGTGTGTTACCTGAACAGGAAGACGTTGAAGGCCAGTCTAACAGGGTGTGTTACCTGAACAGGAAGACGCGTTGAAGGCCAGTCTAACAGGGTGTGTTACCTGTACAGGAAGACGTTGAAGGCCAGTCTAACAGGGTGTGTTACCTGTACAGGAAGACGTTGAAGGCCAGTCTAACAGGGTGTGTTACCTGAACAGGAAGACGCGTTGAAGGCCAGTCTAACAGGGTGTGTTACCTGTACAGGAAGGCGTTGAAGACCAGTCTAACAGGGTGTGTTACCTCAACAGGAAGACGTTGAAGGCCAGTCTAACAGGGTGTGTTACCTGAACAGGAAGACGTTGAAGGCCAGTCTAACAGGGTGTGTTACCTGAACAGGAAGACGTTGAAGGCCAGTCTAACAGGGTGTGTTACCTGAACAGGAAGACGTTGAAGGCCAGTCTAACAGGGTGTGTTACCTGTACAGGAAGACGTTGAAGGCCAGTCTAACAGGGTGTGTTACCTGAACAGGAAGACGTTGAAGGCCAGTCTAACAGGGTGTGTTACCTGAACAGGAAGACGTTGAAGGCCAGTCTAACAGGGTGTGTTACCTGAACAGGAAGACGTTGAAGGCCAGTCTAACAGGGTGTGTTACCTGAACAGGAAGGCGTTGAAGGCCAGTCTAACAGGGTGTGTTACCTGAACAGGAAGGCGTTGAAGGCCAGTCTAACAGGGTGTGTTACCTGAACAGGAAGACGTTGAAGGCCAGTCTAACAGGGTGTGTTACCTGTACAGGAAGACGTTGAAGGCCAGTCTAACAGGGTGTGTTACCTGAACAGGAAGACGTTGAAGGCCAGTCTAACAGGGTGTGTTACCTGAACAGGAAGACGTTGAAGGCCAGTCTAACAGGGTGTGTTACCTGAACAGGAAGACGTTGAAGGCCAGTCTAACAGGGTGTGTTACCTGAACAGGAAGACGTTGAAGGCCAGTCTAACAGGGTGTGTTACCTGAACAGGAAGACGTTGAAGGCCAGTCTAACAGGGTGTGTTACCTGAACAGGAAGACGTTGAAGGCCAGTCTAACAGGGTGTGTTACCTGAACAGGAAGACGTTGAAGGCCAGTCTAACAGGGTGTGTTACCTGAACAGGAAGACGTTGAAGGCCAGTCTAACAGGGTGTGTTACCTGAACAGGAAGGCGTTGAAGGCCAGTCTAACAGGGTGTGTTACCTGAACAGGAAGACGTTGAAGGCCAGTCTAACAGGGTGTGTTACCTGTACAGGAAGACGTTGAAGGCCAGTCTAACAGGGTGTGTTACCTGTACAGGAAGACGTTGAAGGCCAGTCTAACAGGGTGTGTTACCTGAACAGGAAGACGTTGAAGGCCAGTCTAACAGGGTGTGTTACCTGTACAGGAAGACGTTGAAGACCAGTCTAACAGGGTGTGTTACCTCAACAGGAAGACGTTGAAGGCCAGTCTAACAGGGTGTGTTACCTGAACAGGAAGACGTTGAAGGCCAGTCTAACAGGGTGTGTTACCTGAACAGGAAGACGTTGAAGGCCAGTCTAACAGGGTGTGTTACCTGAACAGGAAGACGTTGAAGGCCAGTCTAACAGGGTGTGTTACCTGTACAGGAAGACGTTGAAGGCCAGTCTAACAGGGTGTGTTACCTGAACAGGAAGACGTTGAAGGCCAGTCTAACAGGGTGTGTTACCTGAACAGGAAGACGTTGAAGGCCAGTCTAACAGGGTGTGTTACCTGAACAGGAAGACGTTGAAGGCCAGTCTAACAGGGTGTGTTACCTGTACAGGAAGACGTTGAAGGCCAGTCTAACAGGGTGTGTTACCTGAACAGGAAGACGTTGAAGGCCAGTCTAACAGGGTGTGTTACCTGTACAGGAAGACGTTGAAGGCCAGTCTAACAGGGTGTGTTACCTGAACAGGAAGACGTTGAAGGCCAGTCTAACAGGATAACCCTCTCTCCGGATCCTGATGGTCTCCAGGATACCAGAATACCTCAGCTGACTGCTGACCAGCTCCGTCTCAAACACACCTGGCTCCTACACACGCATGGACACGCACACACACACATATTATGGCAATACCAACAATATCACTGTTAAACTGTGATGCGGAGACCTACCTTCTGACTGTTTGGCTTAATGCAGCGTATAAACCATGGGTTGCACCTGTCAAGAGAAAGACAAAGATTCAGTGACAATAACTCTACCTCTTCATTTCCCTCTCATCTTGTCTCACCTCTCCTCCTAGAATAATAACACCTCTCCTCCTAGAATAATAACCCCTCTCCTCCTAGAATAATAACACCCCTCTCCTCCTAGAATAATAACACCCCTCTCCTCCTAGAATAATAACACCTCTCCTCCTAGAATAATAACACCTCTCCTCCTAGAATAATAACACCTCTCCTCCTAGAATAATAACACATCTCCTCCTAGAATAATAACCCCCCTCCTCCTAGAATAATAACACCCCTCCTCCTAGAATAATAACACCTATCCTCCTAGAATAATAACACCCCTCCTCCTAGAATAATAACACCTCTCCTCCTAGAATAATAACACCTCTCCTCCTAGAATAATAACACCTCTCCTCCTAGAATAATAACACCTCTCCTCCTAGAATAATAACACCTCTCCTCCTAGAATAATAACACCTCTCCTCCTAGAATAATAACACCCCTCCTCTTAGAATAATAACACCTCTCCTCCTAGAATAATAACACCCCTCCTCCTAGAATAATAACACCTCTCCTCCTAGAATAATAACACCTCTCCTCCTAGAATAATAACACCTCTCCTCCTAGAATAATAACACCCCTCCTCCTAGAATAATAACACCCCTCCTCCTAGAATAATAACACCCCTCCTCCTAGAATAATAACACCTATCCTCCTAGAATAATAACACCCCTCCTCCTAGAATAATAACACCTCTCCTCCTAGAATAATAACACCCCTCCTCCTAGAATAATAACACCTCTCCTCCTAGAATAATAACACCTCTCCTCCTAGAATAATAACACCTCTCCTCCTAGAATAATAACACCTCTCCTCCTAGAATAATAACACCCCTCCTCCTAGAATAATAACACCCCTCCTCCTAGAATAATAACACCCCTCCTCCTAGAATAATAACACCCCTCCTCCTAGAATAATAACACCTATCCTCCTAGAATAATAACACCCCTCCTCCTAGAATAATAACACCCCTCCTCCTAGAATAATAACACCCCTCCTCCTAGAATAATAACACCCCTCCTCCTAGAATAATAACACCCCTCCTCCTAGAATAATAACACCTATCCTCCTAGAATAATAACACCTCTCCTCCTAGAATAATAACACCCCTCCTCCTAGAATAATAACACATCTCCTCCTAGAATAATAACACCTCTCCTCCTAGAATAATAACCCCCCTCCTCCTAGAATAATAACACCTATCCTCCTAGAATAATAACACCCCTCCTCCTAGAATAATAACACCCCTCCTCCTAGAATAATAACACCTCTCCTCCTAGAATAATAACCCCTCTCCTCCTAGAATAATAACACCCCTCCTCCTAGAATAATAACACCCCTCCTCCTAGAATAATAACACCTATCCTCCTAGAATAATAACACCTATCCTCCTAGAATAATAACACCTCTCCTCCTAGAATAATAACACCTCTCCTCCTAGAATAATAACACCCCTCCTCCTCCCTTTAATATTAAGAAGAATAATAACACCTCTCCTCCTCCCTTTAATATTAAGAAGAATAATAACACCTCCTCCTCCCTTCAATATTAAGAAGAATAATAACACCTCTCCTCCTCCCTTTAATATTAAGAATAATAACACCTCTCCTCCTCCCTTTAATATTAAGAAGAATAATAACACCTCTCCTCCTCCCTTTAATATTAAGAAGAATAATAACACCTCTCCTCCTCCCTTTAATATTAAGAAGAATAACACCTCTCCTCCTCCCTTTAATATTAATGATAATAATAACACCTCTCCTCCTCCCTTTAATATTAAGAAGAATAACACCTCTCCTCCTCCCTTTAATATTAAGAATAATAATAACACCTCTCCTCCTCCCTTTAATATTAAGAAGAATAACACCTCTCCTCCTCCCTTTAATATTAAGAATAATAATAACACCTCTCCTCCTCCCTTTAATATTAAGAAGAATAACACCTCTCCTCCTCCCTTTAATATTAATGATAATAATAACACCTCTCCTCCTAGAATAATAACACCTCTCCTCCTCCCTTTAATATTAAGAAGAATAATAACACCTCTCCTCCTCCCTTTAATATTAAGAATAATAATAACACCTCTCCTCCTCCCTTTAATATTAAGAAGAATAATAACACCTCTCCTCCTCCCTTTAATATTAATGATAATAATAACACCTCTCCTCCTCCCTTTAATATTAATGATAATAATAACACCTCTCCTCCTCCCTTTAATATTAATGATAATAATAACACCTCTCCTTCTCCCTTTAATATTAAGAAGAATAACACCTCTCCTCCTCCCTTTAATATTAATGATAATAATAACACCTCTCCTCCTAGAATAATAACACCTCTCCTCCTCCCTTTAATATTAAGAAGAATAATAACACCTCTCCTCCTCCCTTTAATATTAAGAATAATAATAACACCTCTCCTCCTCCCTTTAATATTAATGATAATAATAACACCTCTCCTCCTCCCTTTAATATTAAGAAGAATAACACCTCTCCTCCTCCCTTTAATATTAAGAATAATAATAACACCTCTCCTCCTCCCTTTAATATTAATGATAATAATAACACCTCTCCTCCTCCCTTTAATATTAAGAAGAATAACACCTCTCCTCCTCCCTTTAATATTAAGAATAATAATAACACCTCTCCTCCTCCCTTTAATATTAAGAAGAATAACACCTCTCCTCCTCCCTTTAATATTAAGAATAATAATAACACCTCTCCTCCTCCCTTTAATATTAAGAAGAATAACACCTCTCCTCCTCCCTTTAATATTAAGAATAATAATAACACCTCTCCTCCTAGAATAATAACACCTCTCCTCCTCCCTTTAATATTAATGATAATAATAACACCTCTCCTCCTCCCTTTAATATTAATGATAATAACACCTCTCCTCCTCCCTTTAATATTAAGAAGAATAACACCTCTCGTCCTCCCTTTAATATTAAGAAGAATAATAACACCTCTCCTCCTAGAATAATAACACCTCTCCTCCTCCCTTTAATATTAAGAAGAATAACACCTCTCCTCCTCCCTTTAATATTAAGAAGAATAATAACACCTCTCCTCCTCCCTTTAATATTAAGAAGAATAATAACACCTCTCCTCCTCCCTTTAATATTAAGAAGAATAACACCTCTCCTCCTCCCTTTAATATTAATGATAATAATAACACCTCTCCTCCTCCCTTTAATATTAATGATAATAATAACACCTCTCCCCTCCCTTTAATATTAATGATAATAATAACACCTCTCCTCCTCCCTTTAATATTAATGATAATAATAACACCTCTCCTCCTCCCTTTAATATTAATGATAATAATAACACCTCTCCTCCTCCCTTTAATATTAATGATAATAATAACACCTCTCCTCCTCCCTTTAATATTAATGATAATAATAACACCTCTCCTCCTCCCTTTAATATTAATGATAATAATAACACCTCTCCTCCTCCCTTTAATATTAAGAAGAATAACACCTCTCCTCCTCCCTTTAATATTAATGATAATAATAACACCTCTCCTCCTAGAATAATAACACCTCTCCTCCTCCCTTTAATATTAAGAAGAATAATAACACCTCTCCTCCTCCCTTTGATATTAATGATAATAATAACACCTCTCCTCCTCCCTTTAATATTAATGATAATAATAACACCTCTCCTCCTCCCTTTGATATTAATGATAATAATAACACCTCTCCTCCTCCCTTTAATATTAATGATAATAATAACACCTCTCCTCCTCCCTTTAATATTAATGATAATAATAACACCTCTCCTCCTCCCTTTAATATTAAGAAGAATAATAACACCTCCTCCTCCCTTCAATATTAAGAAGAATAATAACACCTCTCCTCCTCCCTTTAATATTAATGATAATAATAACACCTCTCCTCCTAGAATAATAACACCTCTCCTCCTCCCTTTAATATTAATGATAATAATAACACCTCTCCTCCTCCCTTTAATATTAATGATAATAATAACACCTCTCCTCCTCCCTTTAGTATTAATGATAATAATAACACCTCTCCATCTTGTCTACCAGTTCCAGTAGTGACTGGGTGAACTTGGTGGAGACGGTGGGGGGCTGGTGTCTCCGGGTCACCGTGCTGCTCTTCCTCACGTGACCTCTATGCTGACCTACGACCTCCGCGTGAACCAGGAAGAGGTTGGCCACCATCTGGAGAACACACCGTAGACTTAGACAGACATTACATAATTGTATCTGCCCCATTATGACGTCTGTGAGAGCATGGGCAGCACCATTGAGGCCATCTCCATTTAGAAGATGGACATGATTTACTGCCCCCTGGAGGGTGTTGTCTGAACAGGTATAAAGACAAGGTTGGTGATTTACTGCCCCCTGGAGGGTGTTGTCTGAACAGGTATAAAGACAAGGTTGGTGATTTACTGCCACCTGCAGTTACGGAATGTTTGCTTATTAATATAATTAATTGGCTGATCCCTCCCGATGACCTGGACGCAGGGATAAAGCAAGACGACATTGTCCTTTAAGATGTCATTGTCCTTTTAAGACGACATTGTCCTTTAAGATGTCATTGTCCTTTAAAACCTCTTTGGGATCATTGGGGCGCTAGCTGTCCAACCTGGTCCTAGTTCTAACCCATAACCCCTGCTACCTTGTTCTTGCTGAACAGATATAGAACCTGCTGTCCAACCTGGTCCTAGTTCTAGCCCCTAACCCCTCCAACCTTGTTCTTGTTGAACATATCTAGAACCTGTTGTCCAACCTGGTCCTAGTTCTAACCCCTAACCCATTCTACCTTGTTCTTGCTGTGGCTGAACAGATCTAGAACCTGCTGTCCAACCTGGTCCTAGTTCTAGCCCCTAACCCCTGCTACCTTGTTCTTGCTGTGGCTGAACAGATCTAGAACCTGCTGTCCAACCTGGTCCTAGTTCTAACCCCTAACCCCTCCTACCATGTTCTTGTTGAACATATCTAGAACCTGCTGTCCAACCTGGTCCTAGTTCTAACCCCTAACCCTTGCTACCTTGTTCTTGCTGTGGCTGAAGAGATCTAGAACCTGCTGTCCAACCTGGTCCTAGTTGTAACCCCTAACCCCTGCTACCTTGTTCTTTTTGAACATATCTAGAACCTG
>CM059791.1:66105148-66182497 GCA_030435695.1 Brachymystax lenok tsinlingensis
TACCAAGGTGTATTGAAGCTGTTCTGGCTGGTGGAGACCCAACACCCTGTTAACACACTAGTAGAATCTATACCAAGGTGTATTGAAGCTGTTCTGGCTGGTGGAGACCCAACACCCTGTTAACACACTAGTAGAATCTATACCAAGGTGTATTGAAGCTGTTCTGGCTGGTGGAGACCCAACACCCTGTTAACACACTAGTAGAATCTATACCAAGGTGTATTGAAGCTGTTCTGGCTGGTGGAGACCCAACGCCCTGTTAACACACTATGTTGGTGTTTCCTTTATTCTGGCAGTTACCTGTACATCCACCCTGATTCAGTACCAGTCAAAAGTTTGGACACACCGACTCATTCAAGGGGTTACTCTTTATTTTTGACTATTTTCTACATTGTATAATAATAGTGAAGACGTCAAAACTATGAAATAACACATATGGAATCATGTAGTAACCAAAAAGAAGTGTTGAACAAATCAAAACATATTTTAGGTTTTTCAAAGTAGCCACGCTTTGCCTTGATGACTCAATATTAGGACAGAGCGTGGTGTCGAGAGAGCGTGGTGTCGAGGGGTGGTGGGAGGGAGAGAGATGGAGAGACAGACGGAGGGAGAGAGAGATGGAGGGACGGAGAGAGATGGAGAGACAGACGGAGGGAGAGAGAGATGGAGGGACGGAGGGAGGGAGAGACAGACGGAGGGAGAGAGAGATGGAGGGACGGAGGGAGGGAGAGAGATGGAGAGACAGACGGAGGGAGAGAGAGATGGAGGGACGGAGGGAGGGAGAGAGAGATGGATAGATGGAGGGACGGACGGCGAGAGAGATGTAGGGACAGACGGAGGGAGAGATGGAGGGACAGACGGAGGGAGAGAGAGATGGAGGGACAGACGGAGGGAGAGAGAGATGGAGGGACAGACGGAGGGAGGGAGAGATGGAGGGACAGACGGAGGGAGAAAGAGATGGAGGGAGAGAGAGATGGAGGGAGAGAGAGATAGAGGGACAGATGGAGGGAGAGAGAGAGGGAGGGAGAGAGAGATAGAGGGACATACAGAGGGAGAGAGAGATGGAGGGAGAGATGGAGGGAGAGAGATACAGAGGGACAGATGGAGGGAGAGAGAGATGGAGGGACAGATGGAGGGAGAGAGAGATGGAGAGAGAGATGGAGGGAGAGAGAGATGGAGAGAGAGAGAGATGGAGGGAGAGAGAGATGGAGGGAAGGATAAAGTGGAGTACCTCAAAGCCATATATATCCAGCACAGATATTGACAGAGCGTGACGTCGAGGGTACACCTGTCCGTTAATCCTCTCAGTCAGCCAGTTGAACAACAGAGCGTACAGAATCTTGGCAACAGCATCTCTGGAGCAGGACAGACGGACACAGAGACAGACGGACACAGAGACAGACATTCAGATGGACAACTGGTGCTGGGCTTAACAAGTGGCATGTCTACAGCATGCTGAAGAGTGCATGCTGGGAGTTGTAGTGAAGTTAGAGTGAATTAGCTGTGGTTCCTACCTGGCGTCTACAGCATGCTGAAGAGTGCATGCTGGGAGTTGTAGTGAAGTTAGAGTGAATTAGCTGTGGTTCCTACCTGGCGTCTACAGCATGCTGAAGAGTGCATGCTGGGAGTTGTAGTGAAGTTAGAGTGAATTAGCTGTGGTTCCTACCTGGCGTCTACAGCATGCTGAAGAGTGCATGCTGGGAGTTGTAGTGAAGTTAGAGTGAATTAGCTGAGGTTCCTACCTGGCGTCTACAGCATGCTGAAGAGTGCATGCTGGGAGTTGTAGTGAAGTTAAAGTGAATTAGCTGAGGTTCCTACCTGGCATCTACAGCATGCTGAAGAGTGCATGCTGGGAGTTGTAGTGACGTTAGAGTGAATTAGCTGAGGTTCCTACCTGGCGTCTACAGCATGCTGTAGAGTGCATGCTGGGAGTTGTAGTGAAGTTAAAGTGAATTAGCTGAGGTTCCTACCTGGCGTCTACAGCACTCTCTACTGTCAGAGGGGTGTAGATCTTCTCCCTCATGGTCTCCTGAAGAGACACAACACTGAGAGTTAGTTACCAACGGATTGGTGGAACACAACTCATCACCAATCAAAGGAAAGTCATACTCTTCTCTATATTTGCAGTGTCAAATGTTTTCCACCCTCTTGAGTCTTCCTCCCTCTCTCTCTCTCTCTCTCAATACACCATAATGACATCACAATACCTCATAATGACATCACAATACCCCATAATGACATCACAATACCTCATAATGACATCACAATGACAAAGTGAAAACAAGTTTTAAAAATGCATGCAAATGTATTAAAAATAATAACAGAAATACCTTACTTACATAAGTATTCAGACCCTTTGCTATGAGACTCTACATTGAGCTCAGGTGCATCCTGTTTCCAGTGATCATCCTTGAGATGTTTCTACAACTCGATTGGAGTCCACCTGTGGTAAATTCAATTGATTGGACATGATTTGGAAAGGCACACACCTGTCTATATAAAAGGTCCCACTGTTGACAGTGCATGTCAGAGCAAAAACCAAGCCATGAGAAGGAAATGTCCATAGAGCTCCGAGACAGGATTGTGTCGAGGCACAGATCTGGGGAAGGGTACCAAAACATTTCTGCAGCATTGAAGGTCCCCAAGAACACAGTGGCCTCCATCATTCTTAAATGGAAGAAGTTTGGAACCACCAAGACTCTTCCTAGAGCTGGCCGCCCGGCCAAACTGAGCAATCGGGGGAGAAGGGCCTTGGTCAGGGAGGTGATCAAGAACCCGATGGTCCCTCTGACAGAGTTCCAGTGTTCCTCTGTGGAGATGGGAGAACCTTCCAGAAGGACAACCATCTCTGCAGCACTCCACCAATCAGGCCTTTATGGTAGAGTGGCCAGACGGAAGCCACTCCTCAGTAAAAGGCACATGACAGCCCGCTTGGAGTTTGCCAAAGGCACCTAAAGGATTCTCAAACCATGAGAAACAAGATTCTCTGGTCTGATGTAACCAAGACTGAACTATTTGGCCTGAATGCCAAGGGTCATGTCTGGAGGAAACCTGGCACCATCCCTACAGGGAAGCATGGTGGTGGCAGCATCATGCTGTGGGGATGTTTTTCAGCGGCAGGGACTGGGAGACTCGTCAGAATCGAGGCAAAGATGAACGGAGAAAAGTACAGAGAGATCCTTGATGAAAACCTGCTCCAGAGCGCTCAGGACCTCATACTGTGGCCAAGGTTCACCTTTCAACAGGACAACGACCCTAAGCACACAGCCAAGACAACGCAGGAGTGGCTTCGGTACAAGTCTCTTAATGTCTTTGAGTCGTCCAGCCAGAGGCCGGCCTTGAACCCGATCGAACATCTCTGGAGAGACCTGAAAATAGCTGTGCAGCGACGCTCCCCATCCATCTTGACAGAGCTTGAGAGGATCTGCAGAGAAGAATGGGAGAAATTCCCCAAATACAGGTGTGCCAAACTTGTAGCGTCATACCCAAGAAGACTCGAGGCTGTAATCGCTGCCAAAAGGTGCTTCAACAAAGTACTGAGTAAAGGGTCTGAATACTTATGTAAATGTGATATTTCAGTTTTTTGGTTTTTATTTAAAAAAATCTTTGTCATTATGGGGTAATGTGATGTCATAATGGGGTATTGTGATGTCATAATGGGGTATTGTGATGTCATAATGGGGTATTGTGTGTAAGTTGATGAGGGGGGGAAGACTATTGAATCCATTTTAGAATAAGGCTGTAACGTCACAACATGTGGAAAAAGTCAAGCGGTCTGAATCCTTTCCAAAGGCGCTGTGTAACAGGGCAGTCTACCAGACCCCAACCCCCCACACTATGTGATGACAGAGTAGAGATGAGAGTATAGATGATAGAGACTACAGATGATAGAGTAGAGATGATAGAGACTACAGATGATAGAGTAGAGATGATAGAGTAGAGATGATAGAGTAGAGATGATAGAGACTACAGATGATAGAGTAGAGATGATAGAGACTACAGATGATAGAGACTACAGATGATAGAGAAGAGATGATAGAGTAGAGATGATAGAGACTACAGATGATAGAGTAGAGATGATAGAGACTACAGATGATAGAGACTACAGATGATAGAGTAGAGATGATAGAGTAGAGATGATAGAGTAGAGATGATAGAGTAGAGATGATAGAGACTACAGATGATAGAGTAGAGATGATAGAGACTACAGATGATAGAGTAGAGATGATAGAGACTACAGATGATAGAGACTACAGATGATAGAGACTACAGATGATAGAGTAGAGATGATAGAGTAGAGATGATAGAGTAGAGATGATAGAGACTACAGATGATAGAGTAGAGATGATAGAGTAGAGATGATAGAGTAGAGATGATAGAGACTACAGATGATAGAGTAGAGATGATAGAGTAGAGATGATAGAGTAGAGATGATAGAGTAGAGATAATAGAGACTACAGATGATAGAGTAGAGATGATAGAGTAGAGATGATAGAGACTACAGACGATAGAGTAGAGATGATAGAGACTACAGATGATAGAGTAGAGATGATAGAGTAGAGATGATAGAGACTACAGATGATAGAGTAGAGATGATAGAGTAGAGATGATAGAGTAGAGATGATAGAGTAGAGATAATAGAGACTACAGATGATAGAGTAGAGATGATAGAGACTACAGACGATAGAGTAGAGATGATAGAGACTACAGACGATAGAGTAGAGATGATAGAGACTACAGATGATATAGTAGAGATGATAGAGACTACAGATGATAGAGTAGAGATGATAGAGACTACAGATGATAGAGTAGAGATGATAGAGACTACAGATGATAGAGACTACAGATGATAGAGACTACAGATGATAGAGTAGAGATGATAGAGTAGAGATGATAGAGTAGAGATGATAGAGTAGAGATGATAGAGACTACAGATGATAGAGTAGAGATGATAGAGTAGAGATGATAGAGTAGAGATGATAGAGACTACAGATGATAGAGTAGAGATGATAGAGTAGAGATGATAGAGTAGAGATGATAGAGACCACAGATGATAGAGTAGAGATGATAGAGACTACAGATGATAGAGTAGAGATGATAGAGACTACAGATGATAGAGTAGAGATGATAGAGAAGAGATGATAGAGACTACAGATGATAGAGTAGAGATGATAGAGACTACAGATAGTAGAGTAGAGATGGTAGAGTAGAGATGATAGAGACTACAGATGATAGAGTACAGATGATAGAGTAGAGATGATAGAGTAGAGATAATAGAGTAGAGATGATAGAGACTACAGATGATAGAGTAGAGATGATAGAGACTACAGATGATAGACTACAGATGATAGAGTAGAGATGATAGAGTAGAGATGATAGAGACTACAGATGATAGAGTAGAGATGATAGAGTAGAGATGATAGAGTAGAGATGATAGAGACTACAGATGATAGAGTAGAGATGATAGAGACTACAGATGATAGAGTAGAGATGATAGAGACTACAGATGATAGAGTAGAGATGATAGAGTAGAGATGATAGAGACTACAGATGATAGAGTAGAGATGATAGAGACTACAGATAGTAGAGTAGAGATGGTAGAGTAGAGATGATAGAGACTACAGATGATAGAGTACAGATGATAGAGTAGAGATGATAGAGTAGAGATAATAGAGTAGAGATGATAGAGACTACAGATGATAGAGTAGAGATGATAGAGACTACAGATGATAGACTACAGATGATAGAGTAGAGATGGTAGAGTAGAGATGATAGAGTAGAGATGATAGAGACTACAGATGATAGAGTAGAGATGATAGAGTAGAGATGATAGAGACTACAGATGATAGAGTAGAGATGATAGAGACTACAGATGATAGAGTAGAGATGATAGAGTAGAGATGATAGAGTAGAGATGATAGAGACTACAGATGATAGAGTAGAGATGATAGAGTAGAGATGATAGAGACTACAGATGATAGAGTAGAGATGATAGAGTAGAGATGATAGAGTAGAGATGATAGAGTAGAGATGATAGAGACTACAGATGATAGAGTAGAGATGATAGAGACTACAGATGATAGAGTAGAGATGATAGAGTAGAGATGATAGAGACTACAGATGATAGAGTAGAGATGATAGAGACTACAGATAGTAGAGTAGAGATGATAGAGTAGAGATGATAGAGTAGAGATGATAGAGTAGAGATGATAGAGACTACAGATGATAGACTACAGATGATAGAGTAGAGATGATAGAGTAGAGATAGTAGAGTAGAGATGATAGAGACTACAGATGATAGAGTAGAGATGATAGAGACTACAGATGATAGAGTAGAGATGATAGAGTAGAGATGATAGAGTAGAGATGATAGAGACTACAGATGATAGAGTAGAGATGATAGAGACTACAGATGATAGAGTAGAGATGATAGAGACTACAGATGATAGAGACTACAGATGATAGAGACTACAGATGATAGAGTAGAGATGATAGAGTAGAGATGATAGAGTAGAGATGATAGAGTAGAGATGATAGAGACTACAGATGATAGAGTAGAGATGATAGAGTAGAGATGATAGAGTAGAGATGATAGAGACTACAGATGATAGAGTAGAGATGATAGAGTAGAGATGATAGAGTAGAGATGATAGAGTAGAGATAATAGAGACTACAGATGATAGAGTAGAGATGATAGAGTAGAGATGATAGAGACTACAGACGATAGAGTAGAGATGATAGAGACTACAGATGATATAGTAGAGATGATAGAGACTACAGATGATAGAGTAGAGATGATAGAGTAGAGATGATAGAGACTACAGATGATAGAGTAGAGATGATAGAGTAGAGATGATAGAGTAGAGATGATAGAGTAGAGATAATAGAGACTACAGATGATAGAGTAGAGATGATAGAGACTACAGACGATAGAGTAGAGATGATAGAGACTACAGACGATAGAGTAGAGATGATAGAGACTACAGATGATATAGTAGAGATGATAGAGACTACAGATGATAGAGTATTGATGATAGAGACTACAGATGATAGAGTAGAGATGATAGAGACTACAGATGATAGAGACTACAGATGATAGAGACTACAGATGATAGAGTAGAGATGATAGAGTAGAGATGATAGAGTAGAGATGATAGAGTAGAGATGATAGAGACTACAGATGATAGAGTAGAGATGATAGAGTAGAGATGATAGAGTAGAGATGATAGAGACTACAGATGATAGAGTAGAGATGATAGAGACTACAGATGATAGAGTAGAGATGATAGAGTAGAGATGATAGAGTAGAGATGATAGAGACCACAGATGATAGAGTAGAGATGATAGAGACTACAGATGATAGAGTAGAGATGATAGAGACTACAGATAGTAGAGTAGAGATGGTAGAGTAGAGATGATAGAGACTACAGATGATAGAGTACAGATGATAGAGTAGAGATGATAGAGTAGAGATAATAGAGTAGAGATGATAGAGACTACAGATGATAGAGTAGAGATGATAGAGACTACAGATGATAGACTACAGATGATAGAGTAGAGATGATAGAGTAGAGATGATAGAGACTACAGATGATAGAGTAGAGATGATAGAGTAGAGATGATAGAGTAGAGATGATAGAGACTACAGATGATAGAGTAGAGATGATAGAGACTACAGATGATAGAGTAGAGATGATAGAGACTACAGATGATAGAGTAGAGATGATAGAGTAGAGATGATAGAGACTACAGATGATAGAGTAGAGATGATAGAGACTACAGATGATAGACTACAGATGATAGAGTAGAGATGGTAGAGTAGAGATGATAGAGTAGAGATGATAGAGACTACAGATGATAGAGTAGAGATGATAGAGTAGAGATGATAGAGTAGAGATGATAGAGTAGAGATGATAGAGACTACAGATGATAGAGTAGAGATGATAGAGACTACAGATGATAGAGTAGAGATGATAGAGTAGAGATGATAGAGTAGAGATGATAGAGACTACAGATGATATAGTAGAGATGATAGAGACTACAGATGATAGAGTAGAGATGATAGAGTAGAGATGATAGAGTAGAGATGATAGAGTAGAGATGATAGAGACTACAGATGATAGAGTAGAGATGATAGAGTAGAGATGATAGAGTAGAGATGATAGAGTAGAGATGATAGAGACTACAGATGATAGAGTAGAGATGATAGAGTAGAGATGATAGAGTAGAGATGATAGAGTAGAGATGATAGAGAGTACAGATGATAGAGTAGAGATGATAGAGACTACAGATGATAGAGTAGAGATGATAGAGTAGAGATGATAGAGACTACAGATGATAGAGTAGAGATGATAGAGACTACAGATAGTAGAGTAGAGATGATAGAGTAGAGATGATAGAGTAGAGATGATAGAGTAGAGATGATAGAGTAGAGATGATAGAGACTACAGATGATAGACTACAGATGATAGAGTAGAGATGATAGAGTAGAGATAGTAGAGTAGAGATGATAGAGACTACAGATGATAGAGTAGAGATGATAGAGACTACAGATGATAGAGTAGAGATGATAGAGTAGAGATGATAGAGTAGAGATGATAGAGACTACAGATGATAGAGTAGAGATGATAGAGACTACAGATGATAGAGTAGAGATGATAGAGTAGAGATGATAGAGTAGAGATGATAGAGACTACAGATGATATAGTAGAGATGATAGAGACTACAAATGGTAGAGTAGAGATGATAGAGACTACAGATGATAGAGTAGAGATGATAGAGTAGAGATGATAGAGTAGAGATGATAGAGACTACAGATGATAGAGTAGAGATGATAGAGTAGAGATGATAGAGTAGAGATGATAGAGTAGAGATGATAGAGACTACAGATGATAGAGTAGAGATGATAGAGACTACAGATGATAGAGTAGAGATGATAGAGTAGAGATGATAGAGACTACAGATGATAGAGTAGAGATGATAGAGACTACAGATAGTAGAGTAGAGATGATAGAGTAGAGATGATAGAGTAGAGATGATAGAGTAGAGATGATAGAGTAGAGATGATAGAGACTACAGATGATAGACTACAGATGATAGAGTAGAGATGATAGAGTAGAGATAGTAGAGTAGAGATGATAGAGACTACAGATGATAGAGTAGAGATGATAGAGACTACAGATGATAGAGTAGAGATGATAGAGTTGAGATGATAGAGTAGAGATGATAGAGACTACAGATGATAGAGTAGAGATGATAGAGACTACAGATGATAGAGACTACAGATGATAGAGAAGAGATGATAGAGTAGAGATGATAGAGACTACAGATGATAGAGTAGAGATGATAGAGACTACAGATGATAGAGACAACAGATGATAGAGTAGAGATGATAGAGTAGAGATGATAGAGTAGAGATGATAGAGTAGAGATGATAGAGACTACAGATGATAGAGTAGAGATGATAGAGACTACAGATGATAGAGTAGAGATGATAGAGACTACAGATGATAGAGACTACAGATGATAGAGACTACAGATGATAGAGTAGAGATGATAGAATAGAGATGATAGAGTAGAGATGATAGAGTAGAGATGATAGAGACTACAGATGATAGAGTAGAGATGATAGAGACTACAGATGATAGAGTAGAGATGATAGAGACTACAGATGATAGAGACTACAGATGATAGAGTAGAGATGATAGAGACTACAGATAGTAGAGTAGAGATGATAGAGTAGAGATGATAGAGTAGAGATGATAGAGTAGAGATGATAGAGACTACAGATGATAGACTACAGATGATAGAGTAGAGATGATAGAGTAGAGATGATAGAGTAGAGATGATAGAGACTACAGATGATATAGTAGAGATGATAGAGACTACAAATGGTAGAGTAGAGATGATAGAGACTACAGATGATAGAGTAGAGATGATAGAGTAGAGATGATAGAGTAGAGATGATAGAGTAGAGATGATAGAGACTACAGATGATAGAGTAGAGATGATAGAGTAGAGATGATAGAGTAGAGATGATAGAGTAGAGATGATAGAGACTACAGATGATAGAGTAGAGATGATAGAGACTACAGATGATAGAGTAGAGATGATAGAGTAGAGATGATAGAGACTACAGATGATAGAGTAGAGATGATAGAGACTACAGATAGTAGAGTAGAGATGATAGAGTAGAGATGATAGAGTAGAGATGATAGAGTAGAGATGATAGAGTAGAGATGATAGAGACTACAGATGATAGACTACAGATGATAGAGTAGAGATGATAGAGTAGAGATAGTAGAGTAGAGATGATAGAGACTACAGATGATAGAGTACAGATGATAGAGTAGAGATGATAGAGTAGAGATAATAGAGTAGAGATGATAGAGACTACAGATGATAGAGACTACAGATGATAGAGTAGAGATGATAGAGTAGAGATGATAGAGTAGAGATGATAGAGTAGAGATGATAGAGACTACAGATGATAGAGTAGAGATGATAGAGTAGAGATGATAGAGTAGAGATGATAGAGACTACAGATGATAGAGTAGAGATGATAGAGACTACAGATGATAGAGTAGAGATGATAGAGTAGAGATGATAGAGTAGAGATGATAGAGTAGAGATGATAGAGTAGAGATGATAGAGACTACAGATGATAGAGTAGAGATGATAGAGTAGAGATGATAGAGTAGAGATGATAGAGACCACAGATGATAGAGTAGAGATGATAGAGACTACAGATGATAGAGTAGAGATGATAGAGACTACAGATAGTAGAGTAGAGATGGTAGAGTAGAGATGATAGAGACTACAGATGATAGAGTACAGATGATAGAGTAGAGATGATAGAGTAGAGATAATAGAGTAGAGATGATAGAGACTACAGATGATAGAGACTACAGATGATAGAGTAGAGATGATAGAGTAGAGATGATAGAGTAGAGATGATAGAGTAGAGATGATAGAGACTACAGATGATAGAGTAGAGATGATAGAGTAGAGATGATAGAGACTACAGATGATAGAGTAGAGATGATAGAGACTACAGATGATAGAGTAGAGATGATAGAGTAGAGATGATAGAGTAGAGATGATAGAGTAGAGATGATAGAGACTACAGATGATAGAGTAGAGATGATAGAGACTACAGATGATAGAGTAGAGATGATAGAGACTACAGATGATAGAGACTACAGATGATAGAGACTACAGATGATAGAGTAGAGATGATAGAGTAGAGATGATAGAGTAGAGATGATAGAGTAGAGATGATAGAGACTACAGATGATAGAGTAGAGATGATAGAGTAGAGATGATAGAGTAGAGATGATAGAGACTACAGATGATAGAGTAGAGATGATAGAGTAGAGATGATAGAGTAGAGATGATAGAGTAGAGATAATAGAGACTACAGATGATAGAGTAGAGATGATAGAGTAGAGATGATAGAGACTACAGACGATAGAGTAGAGATGATAGAGACTACAGATGATAGAGTAGAGATGATAGAGTAGAGATGATAGAGACTACAGATGATATAGTAGAGATGATAGAGACTACAAATGGTAGAGTAGAGATGATAGAGACTACAGATGATAGAGTAGAGATGATAGAGTAGAGATGATAGAGTAGAGATGATAGAGACTACAGATGATAGAGTAGAGATGATAGAGTAGAGATGATAGAGTAGAGATGATAGAGTAGAGATGATAGAGACTACAGATGATAGAGTAGAGATGATAGAGACTACAGATGATAGAGTAGAGATGATAGAGTAGAGATGATAGAGTAGAGATGATAGAGACTACAGATGATATAGTAGAGATGATAGAGACTACAAATGGTAGAGTAGAGATGATAGAGACTACAGATGATAGAGTAGAGATGATAGAGTAGAGATGATAGAGTAGAGATGATAGAGTAGAGATGATAGAGACTACAGATGATAGAGTAGAGATGATAGAGTAGAGATGATAGAGTAGAGATGATAGAGTAGAGATGATAGAGTAGAGATGATAGAGACTACAGATGATAGAGTAGAGATGATAGAGACTACAGATGATAGAGTAGAGATGATAGAGACTACAGATGATAGAGACTACAGATGATAGAGTAGAGATGATAGAGACTACAGATAGTAGAGTAGAGATGATAGAGTAGAGATGATAGAGTAGAGATGATAGAGTAGAGATGATAGAGTAGAGATGATAGAGACTACAGATGATAGACTACAGATGATAGAGTAGAGATGATAGAGTAGAGATAGTAGAGTAGAGATGATAGAGACTACAGATGATAGAGTAGAGATGATAGAGACTACAGATGATAGAGTAGAGATGATAGAGACTACAGATGATAGAGTAGAGATGATAGAGTAGAGATGATAGAGTAGAGATGATAGAGACTACAGATGATATAGTAGAGATGATAGAGACTACAAATGGTAGAGTAGAGATGATAGAGTAGAGATGATAGAGACTACAGATGATAGAGTAGAGATAATAGAGACTACAGATAGTAGAGTAGAGATGGTAGAGTAGAGATGATAGAGTAGAGATGATAGAGTAGAGATGATAGAGACTACAGATGATAGAGTAGAGATGATAGAGACTACAGATAGTAGAGTAGAGATGGTAGAGTAGAGATGATAGAGACTACAGATAGTAGAGTAGAGATGGTAGAGTAGAGATGATAGAGTAGAGATGATAGAGTAGAGATGATAGAGTAGAGATAATAGAGTAGAGATAATAGAGTAGAGATGATAGAGTAGAGATGATAGAGACTACAGATGATAGAGTAGAGATGATAGAGACTACAGATAGTAGAGTAGAGATGGTAGAGTAGAGATGATAGAGTAGAGATGATAGAGTAGAGATAATAGAGTAGAGATGATAGAGTAGAGATGATAGAGACTACAGATGATAGAGTAGAGATGATAGAGTAGAGATGATAGAGTAGAGATAATAGAGTAGAGATGATAGAGTAGAGATGATAGAGACTACAGATGATAGAGTAGAGATGATAGAGTAGAGATGATAGAGACTACAGATGATAGAGTAGAGATGATAGAGACTACAGATGATAGACTACAGATGATAGAGTAGAGATGATAGAGACTACAGATGATAGAGTAGAGATAATAGAGTAGAGATGATAGAGTAGAGATGATAGAGTAGAGATGATAGAGACTACAGATGATAGAGTAGAGATGATAGAGACTACAGATGATAGAGTAGAGATGATAGAGTAGAGATGATAGAGACTACAGATAGTAGAGTAGAGATGATAGAGACTACAGATGATAGAGTAGAGATGATAGAGACTACAGATGATAGAGTAGAGATGATAGAGTAGAGATGATAGAGACTACAGATGATAGAGTAGAGATGATAGAGACTACAGATAGTAGAGTAGAGATGATAGAGTAGAGATGATAGAGACTACAGATGATAGAGTAGAGATAATAGAGTAGAGATGATAGAGTAGAGATGATAGAGACTACAGATGATAGAGTAGAGATGATAGAGTAGAGATGATAGAGTAGAGATGATAGAGTAGAGATGATAGAGTAGAGATGATAGAGACTACAGATAGTAGAGTAGAGATGGTAGAGTAGAGATGATAGAGTAGAGATAATAGAGTAGAGATGATAGAGTACAGATGATAGAGTAGAGATGGTAGAGTACAGATGATAGAGTAGAGATGATAGAGTAGAGATGATAGAGTAGTAGATACTGTATTCAGGGAGTAGAGTAGAAATGCTAAGTAGAAATGTCCTGACCGTGACTTTGTGTGTGATGGCCTTCTGGAGTCCCTCAGGGGAGATCTGGAGGAGCTCAGCGACCACTCTGATCTCCTGAGCACTGACCACAGACGCCACCTCCTGGCCATCCGCCTGCAGTACAACACATCATTAACAACTTCTGCTTTATCCCAACCCCTCTGAAAGACACACAGTGGCAGCCCTCTGCTCCAACCATACAGTGGAATAATCTAGAGGAGAGCTATTCCAGATTATAGTGATACTACATTAACAGTGGCAGCCCTCTGCTGCAACCATACGGTGGAATAATCTAGAGGAGAGCTATTCCAGATTATAGTGATACTACATTAACAGTGGCAGCCCTCTGCTCCAACCATACGGTGGAATAATCTAGAGGAGAGCTATTCCAGATTATAGTGATACTACATTAACAGTGGCAGCCCTCTGCTGCAACCATACGGTGGAATAATCTAGAGGAGAGCTATTCCATAAGGTTGGGGTCAGACAGCCATACCTCGTATCTTTGGAAGTAGACATTCCCCAGGTGTAGAATAGAAGACAGGACTCTAAAGATGGACGCCTGGTCGTCAGGGGTGAAGTGAAGGATGTCCATGGCAGCCAGCAGACGAAGGAAGTCCTCCCGGTCACTCTTTCCTGCTATCCCACAATCCCCTCCCTGGACACACAGGACCTTCGCCATTAGCTGTGTGTGTGTGTGTGCGTGTGTGTGCGCGCGTACTGCGTGTGTGAGTGTGTGAGTGTGTGTGTCTTTGCGTTTGTGTGTGTGCATGCGTACCTGGTTAAGGTAATAGTATGTCTCAGCCTCCTGCAGGTAGAAGGCCTGTCTCTGTTGAGGGGGGAGACCTGACAGCATCTCATAGAAGATGTGATAGTTCCTCTCATCTTTGGCCTGTAGGGACACACATCTCCATGTCATTTAGCAGATAGAAGACCTGTCTCTGTTGGGGGCCTGACAGCATCTCCATGTCATTTAGCAGAGGCACCTATTCAGTGTCCATGTGACTGAGTGAGAGTGTGTGTGTGTGTGTGTGTGTCTCACCTGGAAGACTATACGGGACTTTTCCATCAGATACTGAGAAGTTATGGCACCGCTGATCACACCCCTAGAGTTAACACACACACACACCCCTAGAGTTAACACACACACACACCTAGAGTTAACACACACACCCCTAGAGTTAACACACACACACACACACACCTAGAGTTAACACACACACACACACACACCTAGAGTTAACACACACACACACACACACATCTAGAGTTAAGGTTATAGATAGAGGTTATAGTCATTGATCATTACTCACTGTTCCAAATAGATCTATATATTCCAGATCATACTCACTGTTCCAGATAGATCTATATATACCAGATCATACTCACTCCTCCAGATAGACTTATATATACCAGATCATACTCACTGTTCCAGATAGATCTATATATACCAGATCATACTCACTGTTCCAGATAGATCTATATATACCAGATCATACTCACTGTTCCAGATAGATCTATATATACCAGATCATACTCACTCCTCCAGATAGATCTATATATACCAGATCATATTCACTCCTCCAGATAGACCTATATATACCAGATCATACTCACTGTTCCAGATAGATCTATATATACCAGATCATACTCACTCCTCCAGATAGACCTATATATACCAGATCATACTCACTGTTCCAGATAGATCTATATATACCAGATCATACTCACTCCTCCAGATAGACCTATATATACCAGATCATACTCACTCCTCCAGATAGATCTATATATACCAGATCATACTCACTCCTCCAGATAGACCTATATATACCAGATCATACTCACTGTTCCAGATAGATCTATATATACCAGATCATACTCACTGTTCCAGATAGATCTATATATACCAGATCATACTCACTCCTCTAGATAGACCTATATATACCAGATCATACTCACTCCTCCAGATAGACTTATATATACCAGATCATACTCACTCCTCCAGATTGATTTATATATACCAGATCATACTCACTGTTCCAGATAGACCTATATATACCAGATCATACTCACTCCTCCAGATAGACCTATATATACCAGATCATACTCACTGTTCCAAATTGATTTATATATACCAGATCATACTCACTCCTCCAGATAGATCTATATATACCAGATCATATTCACTCCTCCAGATAGACCTATATATACCAGATCATACTCACTGTTCCAGATAGACCTATATATACCAGATCATACTCACTGTTCCAGATAGATCTATATATACCAGATCATACTCACTCCTCCAGATAGACCTATATATACCAGATCATACTCACTGTTCCAGATAGATCTATATATACCAGATCATACTCACTCCTCCAGATAGACCTATATATACCAGATCATACTCATTGTTCCAGATAGACCTATATATACCAGATCATACTCACTCCTCTAGATAGACCTATATATACCAGATCATACTCACTCCTCCAGATAGACTTATATATACCAGATCATACTCACTCCTCCAGATAGATCTATATATACCAGATCATACTCACTGTTCCAGATAGATCTATATATACCAGATCATACTCACTGTTCCAGATAGACCTATATATACCAGATCATACTCACTGTTCCAGATAGATCTATATATACCAGATCATAGTCACTCCTCCAGATAGATCTATATATACCAGATCATACTCACTGTTCCAGATAGATCTATATATATCAGATCATACTCACTCCTCCAGATAGATCTCCACGTATTTCCCGAAGCGACTGGAGTTGTCGTTGCGAACTGTTTTGGCATTTCCAAATGATTCTAGAAGAGGAGCTGCCTCAAGAATCTGGCAACGTATTCAGAGATAAAACATCACAATGAAAATACCATCATGTAGAACAAGCCCGGTGTAGCTAGCAGTCAGAACACAGCAGGTAGAACATGCAGACAGTGTAGCTAGCTCCTCCTCTGAACACAGCAGGTTGAACATGCAGACAGTGTAGCTAGCTCCTCCTCTGAACACAGCAGGTTGAACATGCAGACAGTGTAGCTAGCTCCTCCTCTGAACACAGCAGGTAGAACATGCAGACAGTGTAGCTAGCTCCTCCTCTGAACACAGCAGGTAGAACATGCAGACAGTGTAGCTAGCTCCTCCTCTGAACACAGCAGGTTGAACATGCAGACAGTGTAGCTAGCTACCAGTCAGAACAGTCACAACAGTTACAACAGTCACAACAGTCACAACAGTCACAACAGCCAGAACAGTCACAACAGTCAGAATAGTCACAACTGTCAGAACAGTCACAACAGCCAGAACAGTCACAACAGTCACAACAGTCACAACAGTCACAACAGTCAGAACAGTCACAACTGTCACAACTGTCACAACAGTCACAACAGTCACAACAGTCACAACAGCCAGAACAGCCAGAACAGCCAGAACAGTCACAACAGTCACAACAGTCAGAACAGTCAGAACAGTCACAGTTTAAACAGAAAAATAAGAGTTGTATTTATCCGTACGAGCTGGAAATGGCGAGATGCAAGACGGGACACGTAAATATAAACATCTACTATGTCCAGTATTCACCACGTAGCGTCATTACACCACTACATACAGGGCATTCAGAATGGATCCACACCCTTTCACTGTTTCCACATGTTGTTACAGTACAGCTTCATTCCAACACGCATCAAATAATGTTTAGTTCTCATCAATCTACACACAACACCCCATCATGACATCACAATACCCCATCATGACATCACAACACCCCATCATGACATCACAATACCCCATCATGACATCACAACACCCCATCATGACATCACAACACCCCATCATGACATCACAATACCCCATCATGACATCACAATACCCCATCATGACATCACAATACCCCATCATGACATCACAACACCCCATCATGACATCACAACACCCCATCATGACATCACAACACCCCATCATGACATCACAATACCCCATCATGACAAAGTAAAAACTGTTGTTTAGACATTTTTGCAAATGTATAAAAAAAAATACATTTATATACCTTATTTACATAAGTATTCAGCTGCATCCTGTTTCCATTGATCATCCTTGAGATGTTTCTACAACTTGATCGGAGTTCGCCTGTGGTAAATTCAATTGATTGGCACACAACTGTCGTGTATACGGTCCCACAGTTGACAGTGCGTGTCAGAGCAAAAACCAAACCATGATTGTCCGTAGACCTCTGAGACTGGATTGTGTCGAGGCACAGATCTGGGGAAGGGTACCAAAACATTTCTGCAGCATTGAAGGTCCCCAAGAACACTGTGTCCTCCATCATTCTTAAATGGAAGAAGTTTGGAACCACCAAGACTCTTCCTAGAGCTGGCCGCCCGGCCAAACTGAGCAATCGGGGTAGAAGGGCCTTGGTCAGGGAGGTGACCAAGAACCCGATGGTCACTCTGACAGAGCTCCAGAGTTCCTCTGTGGAGATGAGAGAACCTTCCAGAAGGACAATCATCTCTGCAGCACTCCACCAATCAGGCCTTTATGGAAGAGTGGCCAAATGGAAGCCACTCCTCAGTAAAAGGCACATGACAGCCCACTTGGAGTTTGCCAAAAGGCACCTAAAGGACTCTCAGACCATGAGAAACAAGATTCTCTGGTCTGATGAAACCAAGATTGAACTCTTTGGCCTCAATTTTTAAGCGTCACGTCTGGAGGAAATCCTACAGTGAAGCATGGTGGTGGCAGCATCATACTGTGGGGATGTTTTTCAGTGGCAGGGGCTGGGAAACTAGTCAGGATCGAGAGAAAGTTGAACGGAGTAAAGTATAGAGAGATCCTTGATGAAAACCTGCTCCAGAGCCCTCAGGACCACAGACTGGGGCAAAGGTTGCCCTTCCAACAGGACAACAACCCTAGTCTCTGAATGACCTTGAGTGGCCCAGCCAGAGCCCGGACTTGAACCCAATCGAACATCTCTGGAGAGACCTGAAAATAGCTGTGCAGCAACGCTCCCCATCCATCTTGACAGAGCTTGAGAGGATCTGCAGAGAAGAATGGGAGAAACTCCCCAAATACAGGTGTGCCAAACTTGTAGCGCCATACCCAAGAAGACTCGAGGCTGTAATTGCTGCCAAAAGGTGCTTCAACAAAGTACTGAGTAAAGGGTCTGAATACTTATGTAAATGTAATATTTAAGTTTTTTATTTTTAATACATTTGCAAACATTTATAAAAACCTATTTTGGATTTGTTATTATGGGGTATTGTGTGTAGATTCATGAGGGAAAAAACTATTTAATCCATTATAGAATGAGGCTGTAACGTAGCAACATGTGGAAAAAGTCAAGGGGTCTGAATACTGTCCGAATGCTCTGTAGACAAAAGTATGTGGACACCCCTTCAAATGAGTGGATTCTATTTCAGCCACACCCGTTGCTGACAGGTGTATAAAATCGAGCACACAGCCATGCAATCTCCATAGACAAACACTCCTTACTGAAGAGCTCAGTGACTTTCAACGTAGAGTGGAGGCTGTTGTAGCAGCAAAGGGGGGACCAACTCCATATTAATGGCCATGATTTTAGAATGAGATGTTTGACGAGCAGGTGTCCACATACTTTTGGTCATGTAGTGTATATATGTCCAAATGTGGATACTGTCTACTATTTATTATGCCAAAATAGAATGCAATATGATAGTATGGTAATAGAATGCAATATGATAGTATGGTAATATAATGCAATATGATAGAATGCAATTTGATAGTATGGTAATAGAATGCAATTTGATAGTATGGTAATAGAATGCAATATGATAGTATGGTAATAGAATGCAATATGATAGTATGGTAATAGAATGCAATATGATAGTATGGTAATAGAATGCAATTTGATAGTATGGTAATAGAATGCAATATGATAGTATGGTAATAGAATGCAATATGATAGTATGGTAATAGAATGCAATATGATAGTATGGTAATAGAATGCAATTTGATAGTATGGTAATAGAATGCAATATGATAGAATGCAATATGATAGTATGGTAATAGAATGCAATTTGATAGTATGGTAATAGAATGCAATATGATAGTATGGTAATAGAATGCAATATGATAGTATGGTAATAGAATGCAATTTGATAGTATGGTAATAGAATGCAATATGATAGTATGGTAATAGAATGCAATTTGATAGTATGGTAATAGAATGCAATATGATAGTATGGTAATAGAATGCAATTTGATAGTATGGTAATAGAATGCAATTTGATAGTATGGTAATAGAATGCAATATGATAATATGGTAATAGAATGCAATATGATAGTATGGTAATAGAATGCAATATGATAGTATGGTAATAGAATGCAATATGATAGTATGGTAATAGAATGCAATATGATAGTATGGTAATAGAATGCAATTTGATAGTATGGTAGTAGAATGCAATATGATAGTATGGTAATAGAATGCAATTTGATAGTATGGTAATAGAATGCAATATGATAGTATGGTAATAGAATGCAATATGATAGAATGCAATTTGATAGTATGGTAATAGAATGCAATTTGATAGTATGGTAATAGAATGCAATATGATAGTATGGTAATAGAATGCAATATGATAGTATGGTAATAGAATGCAATATGATAGTATGGTAATATAATGCAATATGATAGAATGCAATTTGATAGTATGGTAATAGAATGCAATTTGATAGTATGGTAATAGAATGCAATATGATAGTATGGTAATAGAATGCAATATGATAGTATGGTAATAGAATGCAATATGATAGTATGGTAATAGAATGCAATTTGATAGTATGGTAATAGAATGCAATATGATAGTATGGTAATAGAATGCAATATGATAGTATGGTAATAGAATGCAATATGATAGTATGGTAATAGAATGCAATTTGATAGTATGGTAATAGAATGCAATATGATAGAATGCAATATGATAGTATGGTAATAGAATGCAATTTGATAGTATGGTAATAGAATGCAATTTGATAGTATGGTAATAGAATGCAATATGATAGTATGGTAATAGAATGCAATATGATAGTATGGTAATAGAATGCAATTTGATAGTATGGTAATAGAATGCAATATGATAGTATGGTAATAGAATGCAATTTGATAGTATGGTAATAGAATGCAATATGATAGTATGGTAATAGAATGCAATATGATAGTATGGTAATAGAATGCAATATGATAGTATGGTAATAGAATGCAATTTGATAGTATGGTAATAGAATGCAATTTGATAGTATGGTAATAGAATGCAATATGATAATATGGTAATAGAATGCAATATGATAGTATGGTAATAGAATGCAATATGATAGTATGGTAATAGAATGCAATATGATAGTATGGTAATAGAATGCAATATGATAGTATGGTAATAGAATGCAATATGATAGTATGGTAATAGAATGCAATATGATAGTATGGTAATAGAATGCAATTTGATAGTATGGTAATAGAATGCAATATGATAGTATGGTAATAGAATGCAATTTGATAGTATGGTAATAGAATGCAATATGATAGTATGGTAATAGAATGCAATATGATAGTATGGTAATAGAATGCAATTTGATAGTATGGTAATAGAATGCAATATGATAGTATGGTAATAGAATGCAATATGATAGTATGGTAATAGAATGCAATATGATAGTATGGTAATAGAATGCAATTTGATAGTATGGTAATAGAATGCAATATGATAGAATGCAATATGATAGTATGGTAATAGAATGCAATTTGATAGTATGGTAATAGAATGCAATTTGATAGTATGGTAATAGAATGCAATATGATAGTATGGTAATAGAATGCAATATGATAGTATGGTAATAGAATGCAATATGATAGTATGGTAATAGAATGCAATATGATAGTATGGTAATAGAATGCAATTTGATAGTATGGTAATAGAATGCAATTTGATAGTATGGTAATAGAATGCAATATGATAATATGGTAATAGAATGCAATATGATAGTATGGTAATAGAATGCAATATGATAGTATGGTAATAGAATGCAATATGATAGTATGGTAATAGAATGCAATTTGATAGTATGGTAATAGAATGCAATTTGATAGTATGGTAGTAGAATGCAATATGATAGTATGGTAATAGAATGCAATTTGATAGTATGGTAATAGAATGCAATATGATAGTATGGTAATAGAATGCAATATGATAGTATGGTAATAGAATGCAATATGATAGTATGGTAATAGAATGCAATATGATAGTATGGTAATAGAACGGAATATGATAGTATGGTAATAGAATGCAATAGGATAGTATGGTAGTAGAATGCAATAGGATAGTATGGTAATAGAATGCAATAGGATAGTATGGTAATAGAATGCAATATGATAGTATGGTAATAGAAAAGAATATGATAGTATGGTAATAGAATGCAATAGGATAGTATGGTAATAGAATGCAATATGATAGTATGGTAATAGAATGCAATAGGATAGTATGGTAGTAGAATGCAATAGGATAGTATGGTAATGGAATGCAATAGGATAGTATGGTAATAGAATGCAATATGATAGTATGGTAATAGAAAGGAATATGATAGTATGGTAATAGAATGCAATAGGATAGTATGGTAATAGAATGCAATATGATAGTATGGTAATAGAATGCAATAGGATAGTATGGTAATAGAATGCAATATGATAGTATGGTAATAGAATGCAATATGATAGTATGGTAATAGAAGGCAATAGGATAGTATGGTAATAGAATGCAATATGATAGTATGGTAATAGAATGCAATATGATAGTATGGTATTAGAAAATAATATGATAGTATGGTAATAGAATGCAATAGGATAGTATGGTAATAGAATGCAATAGGATAGTATGGTAATAGAATGCAATAGGATAGTATGGTAATATAATGCAATATGATAGTATGGTAATAGAATGCAATAGGATAGTATGGTAATAGAATGCAATATGATAGTATGGTAATAGAATGCAATATGATAGTATGGTAATAGAAGGCAATAGGATAGTATGGTAATAGAATGCAATATGATAGTATGGTAATAGAATGCAATATGATAGTATGGTATTAGAAAATAATATGATAGTATGGTAATAGAATGGAATATGATAGTATGGTAATAGAATGCAATAGGATAGTATGGTAATAGAATGCAATATGATAGTATGGTAATAGAATGCAATATGATAGTATGGTATTAGAAAATAATATGATAGTATGGTAATAGAATGCAATATGATAGTATGGTAATTGTGACACAAACCAAGCATTACTGAACACAGACAGACAGATAGACAGAGAGACAGACAGAGAGACAGGCAGACAGACAGAGAGGCAGACAGACAGAGAGGCAGACAGACAGAGAGGCAGACAGACAGACAGACAGACAGAGAGAGAGAGAGAGAGAGAGAGAGCGAGAGAGAGACAGACAGACAGAGAGACAGAGAGACATGCAGAAACCAACTACCTTAATCTGAGCAGCACAGAAACACAGGGAGTCAGGGAGGTTAGGATACAGAAGTGTGTGTGTGTGTGTGTGTGTGTGTGTGTGTGTGTGTGTGTGTGTGTGTGTGTGTGTGTGTGTGTGTGTGTGTGTGTGTGTGTGTGTGTGTTTACCTGTTGTGTAATGTTGTGTTTGTGGTGTATTGCTGCTAGGTAACGCAGCAACAGTTTAGTGGCCTCAGTCTTCCCTGATCCACTCTCCCCACTGAAACACACAGACACAACTTCATGTCAATATAAACACTCAGTAACACTGAAACACCACCAGCACACAGCAGAGGTCACTACTGGGTCTACACTTAGTGCTAAATAGAAACTAAATGCTTTTGTCTAGGTCCCACAACCCAGATTTAAATTCATTTGTAATGACTAGTTTTAACAGTACACAAATTGAGCGAGTTCCTTCGTACAAATATCTTGATGACAAACTGTCATTAAAAAACATGTCACTGAGCTGGTGAAGAAGTTGAAGTTCAAGGTTGGTTTATTTTACAGAAACAAAGCATGTCTGACTTTTGTTAATAGGAAGGATATTGTCCAGTCCATTTTAATGTCTATTTTAGATTCTGGGGAATAGTATCTATATGCCTGCAGCAGCAACTACACTTAAACCACTAGATGTTGTTTTCCATTGGGCCCTCAGGTTTATTACTGGTGATGGTTCTAGAACTCACCATTGGGCCCTCAGTTTTATTACTGGTGATGGTTCTAGAACTCACCATTGGGCCCTCAGGTTTATTACTGGTGATGGTTCTAGAACTCACCATTGGGCCCTCAGGTTTATTACTGGTGATGGTTCTAGAACTCACCATTGGGCCCTCAGGTTTATTACTGGTGATGGTTCTAGAACTCACCATTGGGCCCTCAGGTTTATTACTGGTGATGGTTCTAGAACTCACCATTGGGCCCCCAGGTTTATTACTGGTGATGGTTCTAGAACTCACCATTGGGCCCTCAGGTTTATTACTGGTGATGGTTCTAGAACTCACCATTGGGCCCTCAGGTTTATTACTGGTGATGGTTCTAGAACTCACCATTGGGCCCTCAGGTTTATTACTGGTGATGGTTCTAGAACTCACCATTGGGCCCTCAGGTTTATTACTGGTGATGGTTCTAGAACTCACCATTGGGCCCTCAGGTTTATTACTGGTGATGGTTCTAGAACTCACCATTGGGCCCTCAGGTTTATTACTGGTGATGGTTCTAGAACTCACCATTGGGCCCTCAGGTTTATTACTGGTGATGGTTCTAGAACTCACCATTGGGCCCTCAGGTTTATTACTGGTGATGGTTCTAGAACTCACCATTGGGCCCTCAGGTTTATTACTGGTGATGGTTCTAGAACTCACCATTGGGCCCTCAGGTTTATTACTGGTGATGGTTCTAGAACTCACCATTGGGCCCTCAGGTGTATTACTGGTGATGGTTCTAGAACTCACCATTGGGCCCCCAGGTTTATTACTGGTGATGGTTCTAGAACTCACCATTGGGCCCTCAGGTTTATTACTGGTGATGGTTCTAGAACTCACCATTGGGCCCTCAGGTTTATTACTGGTGATGGTTCTAGAACTCACCATTGGGCCCTCAGGTTTATTACTGGTGATGGTTCTAGAACTCACCATTGTGTTTTGTATTAAAAAGTGGGTTGGGCCTCTTTGTATATAAGGAGAGCAGCAGCATTCTCTTGTGTTTATTTCCAAAGCATTCAGGCAGAAACGTCCTATATATCTATCATCGTTAATTCCATTCATTCTTCCAAATGACCAAACCTGGTCTCAAGCCTAGATAACACTGGAGGCCCCTTCGGTCTTCACAGAGTTGGGTAAAGCTGCTTTTAGTGTTTTGGGGCCCTTTATGGGGGATAAGTCACAGAGCTGTCTGAAAGGAGATGTTCTGGTCGACCTGGGTCCGTTCAGGCTAATGATCAGAGAGCTGTTTCATTCTGTTTCATTCTATATCGTATGTGTTGGATGTGTTTCAGTTAGGACATCTACTTTGTGCATGACAGAAGTAATTTTTCCAACAATTGTTTACAGACAGATTATTTCACGTATAATTCACTGTATCACAAATCCAGTGGGTCAGAAGTTTACATACACTAAGTTGACTGTGCCTTTAAACAGCTTGGAAAATTCCAGAAAATTATGTCATGGCTTTAGAAGCTAAATGACATCATTTGAGTCAATTGGAGGTGTACCTGTGGATGTATTTCAAGGCCTGCCTTCAAACTCAGTGGCTCTTTGCTGGACATCATGGGAAAATCTAAAGAAATCAGCCAAGACCTCAGAATTTATTTTTTATACCTCCACAAGTCTGGTTCATCCTTGGGAGCAATTTCCAAACGCCTGAAGGTACCACGTTCATCTGTACAAACAATAGTACACAAGTATAAACACCATGGAACCACGCAGCCGTCATACCGCTCAGGAAGGAGACACGTTCTGTCTCCTAGAGATGAATGTACTTTGGTGCGAAATGTGCAAATCAATTCCTGAACAACAGCAAAGGACCTTGTGAAGATGCTGGAGGAAACAGGTACAAAAGTAACTATATCCACAGTAAAACGAGTCCTATATCGACATAATCTGAAAGGCCGCTCAGCAAGGAAGAAGCCACTGCTCCAAAACCGCCATTAAAAAGCCAGACTACGGTTTGCAACTGCACATGGGGACAAAGGTCGTACTTTTTGGAGAAATGTCCTCTGGTCTGATGAAACAAAAATAGAACTGTCCGGCCATAATGACCATCGTTATGTTTGGAGGGAAAAGGGGGAGGCTTGGAAGCCGAAAAACACCATCCCAACCGTGAAGCACGGGGGTGGCAGCATCATGTTGTGGGGGTGCTTTGCTGCAGGAGGGACTGGTGCACTTCACAAAATAGATGGCATCATGAGGCAGGAAAATTCTGTGGATATATTGAAGCAACATCTCAAGACATCAGTCAGGAAGTTAAAGTTTGGCCGCAAATGGGTCTTCCAAATGGACAACGACCCCAAGCATACTTCCAAAGTTGTGGCAAAATGGCTTAAGGACAACAAAGTCAAGGTATTGGAGTGGCCATCACAAAGCCCTGACCTCAATCCCATAGAAAATTTGTGGGCAGAACTGAAAAAGCGTGTGCGAGCAAGGAGGCCTACAAACCTGACCCTGTTACACCAGCTCTGTCAGGAGGAACGGGACAAAATTCACCCAACTTATTGTGGGAAGCTTGTGGAAAGCTACCTGAAACGTTTGACCCAAGTTAAACAATTTAAAGGCAATGCTACCAAATACTAATTGAGTGTATGTAAACTTCTGACCCACTGGGAATGTGATGAAAGAAATAAAAGCTGAAATAAATCATTCTCTCTACTATTATTCTGACATTTCACATTCTTAAAATAAAGTGGTGATCCTAACTGACCTAAGACAGGGAATTCTTACTAGGATTAAATGTCAGGAATTGTGAAAAACTGAGTGTAAATGTATTTGGCTAAGGTGTATGTCAATTTCCATCTTCAACTGTATATAGGGCTCCTCTGGAAAAAGTGTCTGTTTCATTGTGTATCGTATGTGTTGGATGTGCTTCTGCAGGGCTCCTCTGGGAAAAGTGTCTGTTTCATTGTGTATCGTATGTGTTGGATGTGCTTCTGCAGGGCTCCTCTGGGAAAAGTGTCTGTTTCATTGTATATCGTATGTGTTGGATGTGCTTCTGCAGGGCTCCTCTGGGAAAAGTGTCTGTTTCATTGTGTATCGTATGTGTTGGATGTGCTTCTGCAGGGCTCCTCTGGGAAAAGTGTCTGTTTCATTGTATATCGTATGTGTTGGATGTGCTTCTGCAGGGCTCCTCTGGGAAAAGACACCCTAGTCTCAGAATGACTTTCCCTGTCAAGAAGAAGGTCAAAAAAGAACAAGACTTTCCAACCCTCCACACTGCCAACAGCTTAACGCTAAACACCGTCATTACGACAACTGGCCAGAGTGGAGCTGTGCGTGCTCGGTGTAGGGTAACGGTAACGGGGAGGTTTTCAGTTAAACCCGGAGACGTGGGAGAGGTGAAACTTAACGCTGGAATGCACTCACTGTGCCAACTTCACACTCACTCTGAGACATGATATGATACCGGCCCAGACATGGCTGGTCTTTCCTTACAGGTGTCTCCTTCAGAACAGAGCTAGAGTGTCCCAGACAGCTGGGGGGGGTTCCTTCAGAAGCCTTAGAAACAGGACTGGGTTAGCACGTTACACTAAAGCCTTAGAAACAGGACTGGGTTAGCACGTTACACTAAAGCCTTAGAAACAGGACTGGGTTAGCACGTTACACTAAAGCCTTAGAAACAGGACTGGGTTAGCACGTTACACTAAAGCCTTAGAAACAGGACCGGGTTAGCACGTTACACTAAAGCCTTAGAAACAGGACCGGGTTAGCACGTTACACTAAAGCCTTAGAAACAGGACTGGGTTAGCACGGTACACTAAAGCCTTAGAAACAGGACTGGGTTAGCACGTTACACTAAAGCCTTAGAAACAGGACTGGGTTAGCACGTTACACTAAAGCCTTAGAAACAGGACTGGGTTAGTACGTTACACTAAAGCCTTAGAAACAGGACTGGGTTAGCACGTTACACTAAAGCCTTAGAAACAGGACTGGGTTAGCACGTTACACTAAAGCCTTAGAAACAGGACTGGGTTAGTACGTTACACTAAAGCCTTAGAAACAGGACTGGGTTAGCACGTTACACTAAAGCCTTAGAAACAGGACTGGGTTAGCACGGTACACTAAAGCCTTAGAAACAGGACTGGGTTAGCACGTTACACTAAAGCTTAGACCGTAGAAACAGGACTGGGTTAGCACGTTACACTAAAGCCTAGAACTTAGAAACAGGACTGGGTTAGCACGTTACACTAAAGCCTTAGAAACAGGACTGGGTTAGCACGTTTCACTAAAGGCTAGACCTTAGAAACAGGACTGGGTTAGCACGTTACACTAAAGCCTAGACCTTAGAAACAGGACTGGGTTAGCACGTTACACTAAAGCCTTAGAAACAGGACTGGGTTAGCACGTTACACTAAAGCCTTAGAAACAGGACTGTGTTAGCATGTTACACTAAAGCCTAGACCTTAGAAACAGGACCGGGTTAGCACGTTACACTAAAGCCTTAGAAACAGGACTGGGTTAGCACGTTACACTAAAGCCTTAGAAACAGGACTGGGTTAGCGCGTTATACTAAAGCCTAGACCTTAGAAACAGGACTGGGTTAGCACGTTACACTAAAGCCTTAGAAACAGGACTGGGTTAGCACGTTACACTAAAGCCTTAGAAACAGGACTGGGTTAGCACGTTATACTAAAGCCTAGACCTTAGAAACAGGACTGGGTTAGCACGTTACACTAAAGCCTTAGAAACAGGACTGGGTTAGCACATTACACTAAAGCCTAGACCTTAGAAACAGGACTGGGTTAGCACGTTACACTAAAGCCTTAGAAACAGGACTGTGTTAGCACGTTATACTAAAGCCTAGACCTTAGAAACAGGACTGGGTTAGCACGTTACACTAAAGCCTTAGAAACAGGACTGGGTTAGCACGTTACACTAAAGCCTTAGAAACAGGACTGGGTTAGTACGTTACACTAAAGCCTTAGAAACAGGACTGGGTTAGCACGTTACACTAAAGCCTTAGAAACAGGACTGGGTTAGCACGTTACACTAAAGCCTTAGAAACAGGACTGGGTTAGCACGTTTCACTAAAGCTTAGACCGTAGAAACAGGACTGGGTTAGCACGTTACACTAAAGCCTAGACCTTAGAAACAGGACCGGGTTAGCACGTTACACTAAAGCCTTAGAAACAGGACTGGGTTAGCACGTTACACTAAAGCCTTAGAAACAGGACTGGGTTAGCACGTTACACTAAAGCCTTAGAAACAGGACTGGGTTAGTACGTTACACTAAAGCCTTAGAAACAGGACTGGGTTAGCACGTTACACTAAAGCCTTAGAAACAGGACTGGGTTAGCATGTTACACTAAAGCCTAGACCTTAGAAACAGGACTGGGTTAGCACGTTACACTAAAGCCTAGACCTTAGAAACAGGACTGGGTTAGCACGTTACACTAAAGCCTTAGAAACAGGACTGCGTTAGCACGTTACACTAAAGCCTAGACCTTAGAAACAGGACTGGGTTAGCACGTTACACTAAAGCCTTAGAAACAGGACTGGGTTAGCACGTTTCACTAAAGCCTAGACCTTAGAAACAGGACTGGGTTAGCACGTTACACTAAAGCCTTAGAAACAGGACTGGGTTAGCACGTTACACTAAAGCCTTAGAAACAGGACTGGGTTAGCACGTTATACTAAAGCCTAGACCTTAGAAACAGGACTGGGTTAGCACGTTACACTAAAGCCTTAGAAACAGGACTGGGTTAGCACATTACACTAAAGCCTAGACCTTAGAAACAGGACTGGGTTAGCACGTTACACTAAAGCCTTAGAAACAGGACTGTGTTAGCACGTTATACTAAAGCCTAGACCTTAGAAACAGGACTGGGTTAGCACGTTACACTAAAGCCTTAGAAACAGGACTGGGTTAGCACGTTACACTAAAGCCTTAGAAACAGGACTGGGTTAATGCGTTACACTAAAGCCTTAGAAACAGGACTGGGTTAGCACGTTACACTAAAGCCTTAGAAACAGGACTGGGTTAGCACGCTACACTAAAGCCTTAGAAACAGGACTGGGTTAGCACGTTTCACTAAAGCTTAGACCGTAGAAACAGGACTGGGTTAGCACGTTACACTAAAGCCTAGACCTTAGAAACAAGACCGGGTTAGCACGTTACACTAAAGCCTTAGAAACAGGACTGGGTTAGCACGTTACACTAAAGCCTTAGAAACAGGACTGGGTTAGCACGTTACACTAAAGCCTTAGAAACAGGACTGGGTTAGTACGTTACACTAAAGCCTTAGAAACAGGACTGGGTTAGCACGTTACACTAAAGCCTTAGAAACAGGACTGGGTTAGCAGGTTACACTAAAGCCTAGACCTTAGAAACAGGACTGGGTTAGCACGTTACACTAAAGCCTAGACCTTAGAAACAGGACTGGGTTAGCACGTTACACTAAAGCCTTAGAAACAGGACTGCGTTAGCACGTTATACTAAAGCCTAGACCTTAGAAACAGGACTGGGTTAGCACGTTACACTAAAGCCTTAGAAACAGGACTGGGTTAGCACGTTTCACTAAAGCCTAGACCTTAGAAACAGGACTGGGTTAGCACGTTACACTAAAGCCTTAGAAACAGGACTGTGTTAGCACGCTATACTAAAGCCTAGACCTTAGAAACAGGACTGGGTTAGCACGTTACACTAAAGCCTTAGAAACAGGACTGGGTTAGCACGTTACACTAAAGCCTTAGAAACAGGACTGGGTTACGTTACACTAAAGCCTTAGAAACAGGACTGGGTTAGCACATTACACTAAAGCCTAGACCTTAGAAACAGGACTGGGTTAGCACGTTACACTAAAGCCTTAGAAACAGGACTGTGTTAGCACGTTATACTAAATACCTTAGAAACAGGACTGGGTTAGCACGTTACACTAAAGCCTAGACCTTAGAAACAGGACTGGGTTAGCACGTTACACTAAAGCCTTAGAAACAGGACTGGGTTAGCACGTTACACTAAAGCCTTAGAAACAGGACTGGGTTAGCACGTTACACTAAAGCCTTAGAAACAGGACTGGGTTAGTACGTTACACTAAAGCCTTAGAAACAGGACTGGGTTAGCACGTTACACTAAAGCCTTAGAAACAGGACTGGGTTAGCATGTTACACTAAAGCCTAGACCTTAGAAACAGGACTGGGTTAGCACGTTACACTAAAGCCTAGACCTTAGAAACAGGACTGGGTTAGCACGTTACACTAAAGCCTTAGAAACAGGACTGGGTTAGCACGTTACACTAAAGCCTTAGAAACAGGACTGGGTTAGCACGTTACACTAAAGCCTTAGAAACAGGACTGGGTTAGCATGTTACACTAAAGCCTAGACCTTAGAAACAGGACTGGGTTAGCACGTTACACTAAAGCCTTAGAAACAGGACTGGGTTAGTACGTTACACTAAAGCCTTAGAAACAGGACTGGGTTAGCACGTTACACTAAAGCCTAGACCTTAGAAACAGGACTGGGTTAGCACGTTACACTAAAGCCTTAGAAACAGGACTGGGTTAGCACATTACACTAAAGCCTAGACCTTAGAAACAGGACTGGGTTAGCACGTTACACTAAAGCCTTAGAAACAGGACTGTGTTAGCACGCTATACCTAAAGCCTAGACCTTAGAAACAGGACTGGGTTAGCACGTTACACTAAAGCCTTAGAAACAGGACTGGGTTAGCACGTTACACTAAAGCCTTAGAAACAGGACTGGGTTAGCACGTTACACTAAAAGCCTTAGAAACAGGACTGGGTTAGCACGTTACACTAAAGCCTTAGAAACAGGACTGGGTTAGCACGTTACACTAAAGCCTTAGAAACAGGACTGGGTTAGCACGTTCACTAAAGCTTAGACCGTAGAAACAGGACTGGGTTAGTTACACTAAAGCCTAGACCTTAGAAACAGGACCGGGTTAGCACGTTACACTAACCTTAGAAACAGGACTGGGTTAGCACGTTACACTAAAGCCTAGACCTTAGAAACAGGACTGGGTTAGCACGTTACACTAAAGCCTTAGAAACAGGACTGGGTTAGCACGTTACACCTAAAGCCTTAGAAACAGGACTGGGTTAGCACGTTACACTAAAGCCTTAGAAACAGGACTGGGTTAGCAGGTTACACTAAAGCCTAGACCTTAGAAACAGGACTGGGTTAGCACGTTACACTAAAGCCTAGACCTTAGAAACAGGACTGGGGTTAGCACGTTACACTAAAGCCTTAGAAACAGGACTGCGTTAGCACGTTATACTAAAGCCTAGACCTTAGAAACAGGACTGGGTTAGCACGCTACACTAAAGCCTTAGAAACAGGACTGGGTTAGCACGTTTCACCAAAGCCTAGACCTTAGAAACAGGACTGGGTTAGCACGTTACACTAAAGCCTTAGAAACAGGACTGGGTTAGCACGTTACACTAAAGCCTTAGAAACAGGACTGGGTTAGCACGTTATACTAAAGCCTAGACCTTAGAAACAGGACTGGGTTAGCACGTTACACTAAAGCCTTAGAAACAGGACTGGGTTAGCACATTACACTAAAGCCTAGACCTTAGAAACAGGACTGGGTTAGCACGTTACACTAAAGCCTTAGAAACAGGACTGTGTTAGCACGTTATACTAAAGCCTAGACCTTAGAAACAGGACTGGGTTAGCACGCTACACTAAAGCCTTAGAAACAGGACTGGGTTAGCACGTTACACTAAAGCCTTAGAAACAGGACTGGGTTAGTACGTTACACTAAAGCCTTAGAAACAGGACTGGGTTAGCACGCTACACTAAAGCCTTAGAAACAGGACTGGGTTAGCACGTTACACTAAAGCCTTAGAAACAGGACTGGGTTAGCACGTTTCACTAAAGCTTAGACCGTAGAAACAGGACTGGGTTAGCACGTTACACTAAAGCCTAGACCTTAGAAACAGGACCGGGTTAGCACGTTACACTAAAGCCTTAGAAACAGGACTGCTAGCACGTTACACTAAAGCCTTAGAAACAGGACTGGGTTAGCACGCTACACTAAAGCCTTAGAAACAGGACTGGGTTAGTACGTTACACCTAAAGCCTTAGAAACAGGACTGGGTTAGCACGTTACACTAAAGCCTTAGAAACAGGACTGGGTTAGCATGTTACACTAAAGCCTAGACCTTAGAAACAGGACTGGGTTAGCACGTTACACTAAAGCCTTAGAAACAGGACTGGGTTAGTACGTTACACTAAAGCCTTAGAAACAGGACTGGGTTAGCACGTTACACTAAAGCCTAGACCTTAGAAACAGGACTGGGTTAGCATGTTACACTAAAGCCTAGACCTTAGAAACAGGACTGGGTTAGCACGTTACACTAAAGCCTTAGAAACAGGACTGCGTTAGCACGTTATACTAAAGCCTAGACCTTAGAAACAGGACTGGGTTAGCACGTTACACTAAAGCCTTAGAAACAGGACTGGGTTAGCACGTTACACTAAAGCCTAGACCTTAGAAACAGGACTGGGTTAGCACGTTACACTAAAGCCTAGACCTTAGAAACAGGACTGGGTTAGCACGTTACACTAAAGCCTTAGAAACAGGACTGCGTTAGCACGTTATACTAAAGCCTAGACCTTAGAAACAGGACTGGGTTAGCACGTTACACTAAAGCCTTAGAAACAGGACTGGGTTAGCACGTTTCACTAAAGCTTAGACCTTAGAAACAGGACTGGGTTAGCACGTTACACTAAAGCCTAGACCTTAGAAACAGGACTGGGTTAGCACGTTACACTAAAGCCTAGACCTTAGAAACAATCTTGCTGCCTTAACCCTAGAACAGCATAAGGTCTGTCCTAAAGGAACAGTCCTGTTAGTTCTAGCCCAACGTTTCCTAAACTCAGCTGATTCCACCTGATTCCACTTGAGGTTGATTATTGGAATCAGCTGTGTAGTGCTTAGGGCAAAACCCAAAACGTGTTCCCCTCTGGGTCCCCAGGACCAAGTTTAGGGAACTCTGGGCTAGAGCGTATCTGGAGGAATCAGCTGTGTAGTGCTAGGGAAAAACCCAAAACGTGTTCCCCTCTGGGTCCCCAGGACCAAGTTTAGGGAACGCTGGGCTAGAGCGTATCAGGAGGAATCAGCTGTGTAGTGCTAGGGCAAAACCCAAAACGTGTTCCCCTCTGGGTCCCCAGGACCAAGTTTAGGGAACGCTGGGCAGAGCGTATCAGGAGGAATCAGCTGTGTAGTGCTAGGGCAAAACCCAAAACGTGTTCCCCTCTGGGTCCCCAGGACCAGGTTTAGGGAACGCTGGGCAGAGCGTATCAGGAGGAATCAGCTGTGTAGTGTAGTGTAGTCACCTGATTATAATAACCTGGTTCTGTTTGGCATCCATCATTTTGGTGTAGGAGACGTTTGCTATGGCAAACAGGTGTCTGGGGAGGACCACAGAATGAACACACAGATAAACATTAACATGAATAACACGTCATTTAGCACACAATACACCAATAATAACACACACAATACACCAATAACACACACACACAATACACCAATAACACACAATAAACCAATAACACACACACAATACACCAATAACACACAATAAACCAATAACACACACACAATACACCAATAAAACACACACAATACACAAATAATACACAATACACCAATAACACATACACAAATAATACACAATACACCAATAAAACACACACAATACACAAATAATACACAATACACCAATAACACACCAATATTACACCAATAACACACACAATACACCAATAACACACACACACAATACACAAATAATACACAATACACCAATAACACCCCAATATTACACCAATAACACACACAATACACCAATAACACACACAATACACCAATAAAACACACACAATACACCAATAACACACACAATACACCAATAACACACACAATACACCAATAAAACACACACAATACACAAATAATACACAATACACCAATAACACCCCAATATTACACCAATAACACACACAATACACCAATAACACACACACACAATACACCAATATTACACCAATAACACACACAATACACCAATAAAACACACACAATACACCAATAACACACACAATACACCAATAACACACACACAATACACCAATAACACACACACAATACACCAATAACACACACAATACACCAATAAAACACACACAATACACCAATAACAAACAGACACACATCACACTAACACAGTAACAGGCAGTGTTCTTACGGAGGGTTCTCTCCCAGAGCGGTTCCCTTGTGCTTCAGCACCATGTCAGTTCCGTACATGTTGAACATCCTGTAGGGGTTCACTGAGACCAGGATACTACCTATATATGTCTGGAGACAGAGAGACACATGGTGAACATCCTGTAGGGGTTCACTGAGACCAGGACACTACCTATATATGTCTGGAGACAGAGAGACACATGTTGAACATCCTGTAGGGGTTCACTGAGACCAGGATACTACCTATATATGTCTGGAGACAGAGAGACACATGGTGAACATCCTGTAGGGGTTCACTGAGACCAGGATACTACCTATATATGTCTGGAGACAGAGAGACACATGGTGAATATCCTGTAGGGGTTCACTGAGACCAGGATACTACCTATATATGTCTGGAGACAGAGAGATACATGGTGAACATCCTGTAGGGGTTCACTGAGACCAGGATACTACCTATATATGTCTGGAGACAGAGACACATGGTGAACATCCTGTAGGGGTTCACTGAGACCAGGACACTACCTATATATGTCTGGAGACAGAGAGACACATGGTGAACATCCTGTAGGGGTTCACTGAGACCAGGATACTACCTATATATGTCTGGAGACAGAGAGACACATGTTGAACATCCTGTAGGGGTTCACTGAGACCAGGATACTACCTATATATGTCTGGAGACAGAGAGATACATGTTGAACATCCTATAGGGGTCACTGAGACCAGGACACTACCTATATATGTCTGGAGACAGAGAGATACATGTTGAACATCCTATAGGGGTCACTGAGACCAGGACACTACCTATATCCCCTGGTCATCCCTACTGCCTCTGATCAGGAGAACATCCCTGGTCATCCCTACTGTCTCTGATCAAGAGAACATCCCTGGTCATCCCGTTACTGCCTCTGATAAAGAGAACATCCCTGGTCATCCCTACTGTCTCTGATCAACAGAACATCCCCTGGTCATCCCTACTGCCTCTGATCAAGAGAACATCCCTAGTCATCCCTACTGTCTCTGATCAAGAGAACATCCCTGGTCATCCCTACTGCCTCTGATCAACAGAACATCCCTGGTCATCCCTACTGTCTCTGATAAACAGAACATCCCTGGTCATTCCTACTGTCTCTGATAAAGAGAACATCCCCTGGTCATCCCTACTGCCTCTGATCAACAGAACATCCCTGGTCATCCCTACTGTCTCTGATAAACAGAACATCCCCTGGTCATCCCTACTGCCTCTGATCAAGAGAACATCCCTGGTCATCCCTACTGCCTCTGATCAAGAGAACATCCCTCGTCCTCCCTACTGTCTCTGATCAACAGAACATCCCTGGTCATCCCTACTGCCTCTGATCAAGAGAACATCCCTGGTCATCCCTACTGTCTCTGATCAAGAGAACATCCCTGGTCATCCCTACTGTCTCTGATCAAGAGAACATCCCTGGTCATTCCTACTGCCTCTGATAAAGAGAACATCCCTGGTCATTCCTACTGTCTCTGATAAAGAGAACATCCCTGGTCATCCCTACTGCCTCTGATCAACAGAACATCCCTGGTCATCCCGTTACTGCCTCTGATCAACAGAACATCCCTGGTCATCCCTACTGCCTCTGATCAAGAGAATATCCCTGGTCATCCCTACTGCCTCTGATCAAGGGAACATCCCTGGTCATCCCTACTGCCTCTGATCTGGCAGACTCACTAAACACACATGCTTGGTTTGTAAATTATGTCTGAGTTTTGGAGTGTGCCCCTGGCTATCCGTAAAAAAATTAAATCTAAAAAAACAATATGGTCTGGTTTGCTTCATATAAGGAATTTCAAATGATTTCTACTTTTACTTTTGATACTTTGAAACCAAATACTCAAGTAGTATTTTACTGGGCGACTTTCACTTTAGTAATATTCTATTATCTTTACTTTTACTCAAGTATGACAATTGGGTACTTTTCCACTGTACGCACGCACGCATACGCACACACACACACACACACACACACACACACACACACAAATACAAGCACAGGAATAACCCACCCAGCAGGATCCTACCTATGTGTCTGTACAGGGGATAGAGGGACGTGTGTGAACGTTATTTGTGTCATTGGTAATGGACGTACAGTGTCCGTGTGTTGTTAGTAAACTCACATAGATGATCTCTCTCTCAAACCTCTTCTTCAGGTTGAGCAGCACAGCTCCCTCACACAGCTCCCTGGAACAACAGACACAGAAACACACAGACCAGCTCAAATAGCAACATCCACATCCTTTAAATAAGGGTGTTGTGTTGTGTTGTGTGCGCTCACTCCAGCTGTGTCATGTCCTCTACTCCGTCTTCCTCTGGCTGCTCCCGGTACACCATGCTGGGCAGGCTGCGGATGGAGTACATCTACACACAGACACACCGTTGAGTTCATCTACCAACACTGACAAGTCATCGCATCCAGTACCACTTATCGTACCAGTGTTACCGGCATTACCTCATCGTACCAGTATTACCTTATCGTACCAGTGTTACCGGCATTACCTCATCGTACCAGTATTACCTTATCGTACCACTGTATTACCTTATCGTACCGGTATTACCTTATCGTACCGGTATTACTTTATCGTACCACTGTTACCGGTATTACCTTATCATACCAGTATTAATTTATCGTACCAGTATTACTTTATCGTACCAGTATTAATTTATCGTACCAGTATTACCTTATTGTACCGGTATTACTTTATCGTACCAGTATTACCTTATCGTACCCGTATTACTTTATCGTACCCGTATTACTTTATCGTACCAGTATTACCGGTATTACCTTATCATACCAGTATTACCTTATCATACCAGTATTACCTTATCATACCAGTATTACCTTATCGTACCAGATTTACTTTATCGTACCAGTATTACTTTATTGTACCAGTATTACTTTATCGTACCAGTATTACCTTATCGTGCCTGTATTACCGGTATTACCTTATCGTACCAGTATTACCGGTATTACCTTATTGTACCAGTATTACCTTATCGTACCAGTATTACTTTATCGTACCAGTATTAACGGTATTACCTTATCGTACCAGTATTACCTTGCCGTACCAGTATTACGTTATCGTACCAGTATTACCTTATTGTACCCGTATTACTTTATCGTACCAGTATTACCTTATTGTACCAGTATTACTTTATCGTACCAGTATTACCTTGCCGTACCAGTATTACTTTATCGTACCAGTATTACCTTATCGTACCCGTATTACTTTATCGTACCAGTATTACCTTATCGTACCAGTATTACCGGTATTACCTTATCATACCAGTATTACCTTATCGTACCAGATTTACTTTATCGTACCTGTATTACTTTATCGTACCAGTATTACTTTATCGTACCAGTATTACCTTGTCGTGCCTGTATTACCGGTATTACCTTATTGTACCAGTATTACCTTATCGTACCAGTATTACTTTATCGTACCAGTATTAACAGTATTACCTTATCGTACCAGTATTACCTTGCCGTACCAGTATTACTTTATCGTACCAGTATTACCGGTATTACCTTATCATACCAGTATTACCTTATCATACCAGTATTACCTTATCGTACCAGTATTACTTTATCGTACAAGTATTACTTTATCGTACCAGTATTAACGGTATTACCTTATCGTACCAGTATTACTTTATCGTACCAGTATTAACGGTATTACCTTATCGTACCAGTATTACTGGTATTACCTTATCGTACCAGTATTACCTTCTCGTACCAGTATTACCAGTATTACCTTATCGTACCAGTATTACCTTATTGTACCAGTGTTACTGGTATTACCTTATCGTACCAGTATTACCTTATTGTACCAGTGTTACCGGTATTACCTTATCGTACCAGTATTGCCTTATCATAAAAGTATTACCAGTATTACCTTATCATACCAGTAGTGCCAGTATTATCTTATCGTATCCGTATTACCAGTAGTACCTTATCATACAAGTAGTTTGAGTATTACCAGTGGTACCGGTAGTACGTTATCATGCCAGTAGTACCAGTATTACCTTATCGACCCAGTATTACAAGTAGTACCTTATCATACGAGTAGTATGAGTATTACCAGTGGTACCTGTAGTACCTTATCATGCCAGTAGTACCAGTATTACCTTATCGACCCAGTATTACAAGTAGTACCTTATCATACGAGTAGTATGAGTATTACCAGTGGTACCAGTAGTACCTTATCATGCCAGTAGTACCAGTATTACCTTATCGACCCAGTATTACAAGTAGTACCTTATCATACGAGTAGTATGAGTATTACCAGTGGTACCAGTAGTACCTTATCATGCCAGTAGTACCAGTAGTATCTTATCGTACCAGTACTACCACTGGTATGTGTTTTTGAATGATAAAGCGTGTTTGGACGGGGGTGTAAATAGAGGCATTCCTCTGGAGAGGAGAGGAGGCCAGGGGGTAGGAGTAGGAGGCGTTACGCAGGTTAGTGTTCTGCTGGGGGGCGGAACCCTGGCTAATACATATCATACCAGTAGTAGCTTACTGTATTACCATATCATACCAGTAGTAGCTTACTGTATTACCATATCATACCAGTAGTAGCTTACTGTATTACCATATCATACCAGGAGTTTACTGTATTACCATATCATACCAGTAGTAGCTTACTGTATTACCATATTATACCAGTAGTTTACTGTATTACCATATCATACCAGTAGTAGCTTACTGTATTACCATATCATACCAGTAGTAGCTTACTGTATTACCATATCATACCAGTAGTTTACTGTATTACCATATCATACCAGTAGTTTACTGTATTACCATATCATACCAGTAGTAGCTTACTGTATTACCATATCATACCAGTAGTAGCTTACTGTATTACCATATCATACCAGTAGTAGCTTACTGTATTACCATATCATACCAGTAGTTTACTGTATTACCATATCATACCAGTAGTAGCTGTATTACCAGTATTTTCAGTATTACGGTAATACCTTGTCATACCAGGGCCCAGTGTGTTCTATAGTTAAACCAGTATTACCTTGTCATACCAGGGCCCAGTGTGTTCTATAGTTAAACCAGTATTACCTTGTCATACTAGGGCCCAGTGTGTTCTATAGTTAAACCAGTATTACCTTGTCATACCAGGGCCCAGTGTGTTCTATAGTTAAACCAGTATTACCTTGTCATACCAGGGCCCAGTGTGTTCTATAGTTAAACCAGTATTACCTTGTCATACCAGGGCCCAGTGTGTTCTATAGTTAAACCAGTATTACCTTGTCATACCAGGGCCCAGTGGGTTCTATAGTTAAACCAGTATTACCTTGTCATACCAGGGCCCAGTGGGTTCCCCTTCTCTGTTAGGAGCCCAGTCCGGCTCCAAGTCTTCCATCTCTCTCTGTCCATGGTGGAGGGGCCCCGGGGGGTCCAGCAGCTCCTCATCCCGGTACATGGACCACTTGGTGAGGTTCTGGACGGTGGGGTGGGGCAGCACTGTCTCTGACCCCCACACATCCATCTGCTCCCCTGGACCCCCAGGCTGTGTCCCCATCCCAGCCCCACGCCCCGGGCCCTGAGCCCAGTGATGCCCTGCCCCTTTCCCTGGCCCAGAGCCCTGGACCTGGGGCATGACCACAGCATATCGCCCCCCTCCAGGCTCCTCCAGCGAGGTGGGCAGGCGGTAGGAAGCCCCACGGAGGTTCTGGTTCTGTAGGGCATTGCCAAGCTGGGGGGTGGCGGGAACAGGTCTCGTCATCAGGCTCCCGTCAGGAAGTCTGTATGTAGCTGAACGCAGGTTCTGGTTCTGGAGAGCATTTGACAGGTTGGGGGAGGGGCTAGGAGGGGCCAGAGACCCCCCCCTATAGGTGGCTCCACGGACGTTAGGGTTGAGGAGAGCAGAGGAGAGGTTAGGAGAGGAGGGGGTCTTGGCCCGGGACAGCAGGGAGCCGTCCGGGAGGCGATAGGAGGCGGAGCGCAGATCAGAGTTCAGGAGAGCGCCCGACAGGTTGGGGGAGGAGGGAGCTGCACTGGGAGGGGCCAGAGAGCCGTCTGGGAGTCTGTAGGACACTGTCCGCAAGCTGGAGTTGAGGAGGGCAGAGGAGAGCATCGGAGAAGAAGCTTGTTGAGGCTCGTTCCTGGTTACTAGAGTTCCATCGGGTAAACGGTACGTAGCCTTGGTAAGATTTTGGTTGAGGATGGCAGAGGAGAGCATCGGAGAAGAAGCTTGTTGAGGCTCGTTCCTGGTTACTAGAGTTCCATCGGGTAAACGGTACGTAGCCTTGGTAAGATTTTGGTTGAGGAGGGCAGAGGAGAGCATCGGAGAAGAAGCTTGTTGAGGCTCGTTCCTGGTTACTAGAGTTCCATCGGGTAAACGGTACGTAGCCTTGGTAAGATTTTGGTTGAGGAGGGCAGAGGAGAGCATCGGAGAAGAAGCTTGTTGAGGCTCGTTCCTGGTTACTAGAGTTCCATCGGGTAAACGGTACGTAGCCTTGGTAAGATTTTGGTTGAGGAGGGCAGAGGAGAGCATCGGAGAAGAAGCTTGTTGAGGCTCGTTCCTGGTTACTAGAGTTCCATCGGGTAAACGGTACGTAGCCTTGGTAAAATTTTGGTTGAGGATGGCAGAGGAGAGCATCGGAGAAGAAGCTTGTTGTGGCTCGTTCCTGGTTACTAGAGTTCCATCGGGTAAACGGTACGTAGCCTTGGTAAGATTTTGGTTGAGGAGGGCAGAGGAGAGCATCGGAGAAGAAGCTTGTTGAGGCTCGTTCCTGGTTACTAGAGTTCCATCGGGTAAACGGTACGTAGCCTTGGTAAGATTTTGGTTGAGGAGGGCAGAGGAGAGCATCGGAGAAGAAGCTTGTTGAGGCTCGTTCCTGGTTACTAGAGTTCCATCGGGTAATCTGTACGTAGCCTTGGTAAGATTTTGGTTGAGGAGAGCTGAGGAGAGATTTGGGGAGAAGGAGGGAGAGGGAACCGGTTGAGGCTCGTTCTGGGTTACTAGTGTCCCATCTGGTAATCTGTACGTAGCCTGTTGCATGTTGGGGTTGAGGAGAGTGGAGGAGAGGTTTGGAGAGAAGGAGGATGGTTGAGGATCGGGTTCAGTTCTGGTGACCAGGGTACCGTCTGGTAGGCGGTAGGTAGCTTGTCTCATGCTGGTGTTCTGCAGAGCATTTGACATCAGAGAGACAGAACCAGGAGAACCACTGCTCTTGTTCCCCGCGGAACCCCCTGACATCACCGCGGAACCATGTGACATCATCACGGAACTGTCGGGTAGGCGGAATGCTGACCCCTGTAGGTGGTGGGAGGAGTTGGACAGCGCGGGGGAAGAGGGGGGAGGAGGTCTGTGAAGAGCGGGGGAGGCGTGGCGGAGCCGAGGGCTGAGCACGGTGCTGGAGAGACGAGGTGAAGAGGACTGGGTCTGATACGGGGAGAGGACGGGGGTGTAAAGAGAGGCATTCCTCTGGAGAGGAGAGGAGGCCAGGGGGTAGGAGTAGGAGGCGTTACGCAGGTTAGTGTTCTGCTGGGGGGCGGAACCCTGGCTAACCTGTCCATCGTATGACATCATCGGCTGGCCACCAGGTGAGGGGGAGGGGCCTCTCTGTGCAGGTGAACTGTTGGACGCGTTACCCAGGTAAGAGTTCTGGAGTGTGGAGGAACGAGGATGGTAATGGAGGGAGGGATGAGGGGACGGGTAGTTGGCTCCTCTAAGGTGAGCGTTGGCCAGTAAGGGAGAGGCTCCCGGCTCCATAGTGTGGTTGTACTGGCTCACGACCTGGGAGTGATGGGGGGGTCTGAAGGAGGCTGGGGAGGAGTGGTGGAAGGGAGAGGGGGCGCGGGGCGGCAGGGGGGAAGAGGGGTGCTTGTGTTGTGGGTGTTGGGGGGAGGAAGGGCGCCTAACAGAGTGCTGTGGAGAGAGAGGACCAACCTGCTGCTTCATGGAGGGCTGGGGGGAGAGAGGACGGCCTCTGAACGACTGCCTGCCAGGAGGAGGGTTCCTGGGCATGCGGACGAGAGGGTGGCCCCTCCCTACGGGGCGATGGAAACCTCCCTGGGGGGTCCGCTGCGACTCCCTGATCCCTCCCGGCCGGGACCCTGAGCGTGCCAACATGGGGGTGCCGGGGCCCTGGAGCTGTCCTGCTGGTGGGGGTTGGCCCTCGGGGACGCTGTGAACCGACGACCTGAAGGGAGCCACGTTCTGGGTGAGAGGGGTGCCGTGCCGACTGCGTCTCTGCAGGTAGGGGTTACCTGGCGAGGGCTTCACCGCCCCCATGGGCACCTGGCCACGACCCCCTCTGAGGTGCCGTGTGGAGGCGCGGGAAGGGAGGGGGCTGGACATACAGGAGGGGTGGGAGAGGAGAGTCGGCGGGGAAGAGAGGTTAGGGAGGGAGGCAGGACGGAATTTTGGAGACAGAGGTCTGTATTCCACGAGGGGGTTCCTTCTGAGGGGGCGGAGGGAGGAGGACCGAGACAAGGTGCTTTGTTGCTTCCTTCCTCCAATCAGACGAGCTCTGGAGAGAGGAGGAGGAGGTGGGCATGGGGGAGGAGGAGGGCTCCTTTTCCTCAGGGATCCTCGGGGAGGAGGGGGACTGGCCAGGGGGAGCAGGGGGAGAGGGGAGTCTCCTCCGCCTGGACGGCTGACTCTGAGCCCTGAGGGAGGGGCCTGCGTCTGGAGGGGAGGGGCGAGGAGGGGAGGTGCGCCTCCTGGCTAGCAGGGAGGGGGAAGATGGGGGGGAGGAATCCCCCTCCTGGACAGCCGAGGGGAGAGGTGGGGGTCCATGGGTTGAGTGGGATGAGGGACGCGCCCCGTACCTGGAGAACCAGGCCTTAGAGAGAGCTGAGGGGACGGGTTGGTGACGAGACGACGCACCGGCATTGGGGAAAACATGGGGGAATATGGGGAGACGATCTGTGGAGCCATCGATGGATAAGGTGAAGCCATGGGTGGATAGGGTCCCATCCCAGAGATCTGTGGAGCCATCGATGGATAAGGTGATGCCATGGGTGGATTGGGTCCCATCCCTGAGATCTGTGGAGCCATCGATGGATAAGGTGAAGCCATGGGTGGATAGGGTCCCATCCCAGAGATCTGTGGAGCCATCGATGGATAAGGTGATGCCATGGGTGGATTGGGTCCCATCCCTGAGATCTGTGGAGCCATCGATGGATAAGGTGAAGCCATGGGTGGATAGGGTCCCATCCCAGAGATCTGTCCCATCTGTGGGGTGTATTGCTGGAACACGGGCTCTAGAGGGAGAGGGGAGTGGTGATAGAGGGGGGAGGCATGAGGGGGGAGCTGTGTCACCCCAACAGGGGTGAGGGAGATCCGGCTCGGGGAGGCAGAGAGAGGGGTGCGGCCGTGGGCCTGCTGGATGAGCTTAGCTGTGGGGGTGGGGGAGGGAGGCCGGGGGTGAAATGTGGGGGTGTACTGGGGGAGGGGCTCGTACTGGATCTCTGACATAATGTCCAGGTCTTTGAGGGCCAGGTGAGGGGAGGAGGGGGCGTGGCCGACCTCTAATCTCTCCTTGCCAAACAGCCTGACCTGCGGCCGCGGCAGCCGGAACTGGTCTGATCCTGGGGCAGCTGCCGGGTAGGACAGCTGGTCAGCCCCGTACACCACCCCCGGCTGCACTGACTCCAGAACAGCTTCCATGGGGAAAGGGTAGGGCTGAGGGTAGGGAGGGTAGGGGTCGAATTGATCAATAGCAGCATAGCCCATCATCCCAGCAGCAGGGTCTGTGTGGTACAGCAGGGACTGGTCTGGAAGATAGAAACCCTCGTAACCCGGCAACATCCCATACTGCTCAGACATCCCATAATCCAGGTACTGCGGGTTGTAATACCCCAACTGGTCGTCATAGTAATCCAACATCTCGTTAGTGTCGTAGTATTCGTTATCTTGGTAGTAACCGTATTCCCCCGTCTCCATCGGATACAGCAGTCCGTCATCGCCATAGTAGTACTCCAGACCGTCATCGCCGTAGTAACAATACTCCTCCAGCGTCAGCCCCTGCCTATGGTCGAGGTAGTAACTGTACGGGTCGTAGTATTCCACCTCATCGTCATGGAACTCATAGTCGTCCTCGCTGTAGTAGTCGTAGTAGTTGCCCTTGTCGTCATAGTAACCGTACTTGTCCTCGTAGTATTCTGTGACCTCTCCGTAGGGGTCGTAGGAGGCGTAGGTTAAAGGTCGTCTGTAACGACCTCGGGACCTCTGGTCGTACTCCTCTTCGTCATAGCTGAATTCCTCCTCTTCCTCGTCATCCTCATAGTCCTCGTTGTAGTAGCCCCCCCCCAGCCTGGCACGGGGGTCCCGCGTGGCGAACGACAGCTTCTTACTTGCCCTCAGCCGCCCCTGGCCCTTAGAGGACAGGAATCTCCCAGTCAGCCAGTTAGCAGCTCCTGCTATCCTCCCAAGCAAACAGGCTTTACTCTTAAACCCAGACTCAGAGCCCTCGTCCTTCTTCTTGACAAACATGCCTTTAAACTTCCCCCCCAGTCCTTTAGCCTGCTCTGAGGCGGCGGGGCCACGGGCTCCCAGGTTTGACAGCAGCAGACCCTTCTTACCAGGAGGCTCCTTGGGCTTCTCCTCCTTCCTGGTGAACATGGAGAACTTGGAGGTGCTGGGCAGCGCTGGCTTGTCTTTCTCCGGAGGAGGAGATTTGGGTTTCCCGAAGCCAGCGAACAACTTAGTGGTGCCTAGGATCTGCTTGGTGTTGATGGGAGGCTTGGTCTTCTTATGTCCTGACAGCCTGAAGAACAGACGAGACGTGCTCTTCATGTTCCTCTTGGGCTGGGTCTTCACCGGCGGCGGGGGATTTTTAGGTGTGGAGGTAGAGAAGGGTGAGGCCTTACCTGTCAGACCACTCAGAGCCTTCAAGTGAGACTTGGCTTCTTGTTTCTTCTGGACCTTCTGGGCAGCGACTGTCTTTTTCTGTCCCTCGGCAGTGAACCCCATCATGGCCTTGGTTCCCTTGATGTTCCCCTGAGTCATCTTCTTCAAGTTCAACCCTCCCATCTTCTTCATCTGCGGCTTCCTCACCTCCTCTTCCTCGTCCTGCTCCTCGTCCTCGGGGGGCCGGGGCTGGCCTCGTTTGGGGGGCGGCTTGACCATAGCCTTCATGGCTACAGCTTTCGAGGCTCCCTTCAAAGCAACCTTCCCTTTCCCTTTCTGTGGCGGTGGAGCTTTCTGCTCTTCCTCACTCTGTTCGTCATCCTCTTCCTCCTCGCTTGGCACCTCCTCCTCCTCCTCCTCCTCCTCCTCTGGCTTCTTTCCTTTACCTTTCTTCCCATCATCCTTTGCTTTATCTTTAGCCGGTTCCTCTTTCTTCCCTCCTTTCTTGTCCTCCTTTCCTCCTCCTTTCTTGTCCTCCTTTCCTCCTCCTTTCTTGGCTGCTGCTCCTTTCTTAGGTGGCATGTCGTCTCAGGCCAGGGACCATGCTAGAGGCAGATGGAGCCGGTCAAAGGGTTGCTGTCCAACCCGTCAGTCAAACACAGCAGCATCTCCTTCTGTCTGTCTCTGTCTGAATGAAGCTACACCTCGGATCCACTCTTCTCTGTGAAGACTCTTTGTAATGCGAACTGTAACAGCAGCCGAACCGCGATCTAGTAACACAGTCTGAATCACAGCGGTCAGCGGTCGGTCACATTACTTCTCAGAGTCGGACAGCTCTGTAGTCTAGCAGACTGATCCAGACTGGGGCTCCTTACAGCACAGCTCTGTAGTCTAGCAGACTGATCCAGACTGGGGCTCCTTACAGCACACAGTACAGCTCTGTAGTCTAGCAGACTGATCCAGACTGGGACTCCTTACAGCACACAGTACAACTCTGTAGTCTAGCAGACTGATCCAGACTGGGGCTCCTTACAGCACACAGTACAGCTCTGTAGTCTAGCAGACTGATCCAGACTGGGGCTCTTTACAGCACACAGTACAGCTCCCATTGTTCACTACTGGCTTGTTTACTTCTGGCCTACTGTACACCAGGCTGATACCATCAGCCACACTTACCACACAGACAAGTCCCCTTTAAAACAGCCCGAAAAGGTCCAGACAGTCTAACATAGCAGAAAAGATCATACAGGATATTTCCAAACCCAGGCAGGCAGAAAGAATCCAAAGTGTTTCCTCTGTGGTTTATAGATGCTCCAGATATATCAACTGTATCGTCCTCAGACTGTCTCCCATTGTCCCAGTGTTCTGTCTGTGTTCTTCCAGTGTTCTTCCAGTGTTCTTCCAGTGTTCTTCCAGTGTTCTGTCAGTGTTCTCCCATTGTCCCAGTGTTCTGTCTGTGTTCTGTCTGTGTTCTTCCAGTGTTCTTCCAGTGTTCTTCCAGTGTTCTGTCTGTGTTCTGTCTGTGTTCTGCCAGTGTTCTGTCAGTGTTCTGTCTGTGTTCTGCCGGTGTTCTTCCAGTGTTCTTCCAGTGTTCTTCCAGTGTTCTGTCAGTGTTCTCCCATTGTCCCAGTGTTCTGTCTGTGTTCTGTCTGTGTTCTTCCAGTGTTCTTCCAGTGTTCTTCCAGTGTTCTGTCGGTGTTCTGTCGGTGTTCTGCCAGTGTTCTGTCGGTGCTCTCCAGCCGTTGGTTGCCTTCTTGGCTGCAGCCTGAGTTTTGGCAGGAGTTCCCCCCCCCCCACACGGAGAGACGTGCGTCTGAGAGACTCCCCGGTTCAGGGGTATCCTCTCCTACACACAGTGTGTCAGGTGTGTGTCGGGTGTGTGAGAAAGCATATCCCACGTCAGCGTTCCTTTGTGTCCCGCAGCAGGTCCTTTGTGTCTCTCCCACTGAGTCGAGACGACACTCTCTCTGGTTATGGAGCCTCCGTCCCCCGCTCACCTCAGCCCTGGCCCTGTCACCGCCTCACAGCGTGTGCCAGGTGTGTGTAGTGTATGTGTGTGTGTGGTCCGTTATAGTTGCAAAGGGCACCTTAATGTATCAGCTGTACTGCTTGGGGTAACCCTATCCTGGGGCTCAGTCGTGGCTGAATAATGCAGGCGGGGTGAGCTGCTGCTAAACTGTGTCTAAGAGCTCCAGCCTCATAGAGCCAAAACACATACAGCTGGCACACACACCTGATACAAACACAGCTGGCCTACACACCTGATACAAACACAGCTGGCCTACACACCTGATACAAACACAGCTGGCACACACACCTGATACAAACACAGCTGGCCTACACACCTGATACAAACACAGCTGGCACACACACCTGATACAAACACAGCTGGCCTACACACCTGATACTAACACAGCTTTCACACACCTGACACAAACACAGCTGGAAAACACACCTGATACAAACACAGCTTCCACACACCTGATACAAATACAGCTGACCTACACACCTGATACAAACACAGCTTTCAAACACACACACCTGATACAAACACAGCTTTCACACACCTGATACAAACACAGCTTTCAAACACACACACCTGATACAAACACAGCTTTCACACACCTGATACAAACACAGCTGGCACACACCTGATACAAACACAGCTTTCACACACACCTGATACAAACACAGCTAGCACACACACCTGATACAAACACAGCTTTCACACACCTGATACAAACACAGCTGGCCTACACAGCTGATACAAACACAGCTTCCACACACCTGATACAAACACAGCTAGCACACAGCTAGCACACACCTGATACAAACACAGCTTTCACACAGCTAGCACACACCTGATACAAACACAGCTGGCACACACCTGATACAAACACAGCTGGCACACACACCTGATACAAACACAGCTTTCACACACCTAATACAAACACAGCTTTCACACACCTGATACAAACACAGCTGGCACACACCTGATACAAACACAGCTGGCACACACCTGATACAAACACAGCTTTCACACACACCTGATACAAACACAGCTAGCACACACACCTGATACAAACACAGCTTTCACACACCTGATACAAACACAGCTTTCACACACCTGATACAAACACAGCTGGCCTACACAGCTGATACAAACACAGCTTCCACACACCTGATACAAACACAGCTGGCACACACCTGATACAAACACAGCTTTCACACACACCTGATACAAACACAGCTAGCACACACACCTGATACAAACACAGCTTTCACACACCTGATACAAACACAGCTTTCACACACCTGATACAAACACAGCTGGCCTACACAGCTGATACAAACACAGCTTCCACACACCTGATACAAACACAGCTAGCACACACCTGATACAAACACAGCTTTCACACACCTGATACAAACACAGCTGGCACACACACCTGATACAAACACAGCTTTCACACACCTGATACAAACACAGCTGGCACACACCTGATACAAACACAGCTTTCACACACACCTGATACAAACACAGCTAGCACACACACCTGATACAAACACAGCTTTCACACACCTGATACAAACACAGCTTTCACACACCTGATACAAACACAGCTGGCCTACACAGCTGATACAAACACAGCTTCCACACACCTGATACAAACACAGCTAGCACACACCTGATACAAACACAGCTTTCACACACCTGATACAAACACAGCTGGCACACACCTGATACAAACACAGCTGGCACACACACCTGATACAAACACAGCTTTCACACACCTAATACAAACACAGCTTTCACACACCTGATACAAACACAGCTGGCACACACCTGATCCAAACACAGCTTTCACACACCTGATACAAACACAGCTTTCACACACCTGATACAAACACAGCTTCCACACACCTGATACAAACACAGCTTTCACACACCTGATACAAACACAGCTTTCACACACCTGATACAAACACAGCTTTCACACACCTGATACAAACACAGCTTTCACACACCTAATACAAACACAGCTTCCACACACACCTGATACAAACACAGCTTTCACACACCTGATACAAACACAGCTTTCACACACCTAATACAAACACAGCTTCCACACACACCTGATACAAACACAGCTTTCACACACCTAATACAAACACAGCTTCCACACACACCTGATACAAACACAGCTTTCACACACCTAATACAAACACAGCTTTCACACACCTAATACAAACACAGCTTCCACACACACCTGATATAAACACAGCTTTCACACACCTGATACAAACACAGCTTCCACACACCTAATACAAACACAGCTTCCACACACCTGATACAAACACAGCTTTCACACACCTAATACAAACACAGCTTTCACACACCTGATACAAACACAGCTTTCACACACCTGATACAAACACAGCTACCACACACACCTGATACAAACACAGCTTTCACACACCTGATACAAACACAGCTGGCCTACACAGCTGATACAAACACAGCTTCCACACACCTGATACAAACACAGCTTCCACACACCTGATACAAACACAGCTAGCACACAGCTTTCACACACCTAATACAAACACAGCTGGCCTACACACCTGATACAAACACAGCTTTCACACACCTGATACAAACACAGCTTTCACACACCTGATACAAACACAGCTTCCACACACACCTGATACAAACACAGCTTTCACACACCTGATACAAACACAGCTGGCCTACACAGCTGATACAAACACAGCTTCCACACACCTGATACAAACACAGCTTCCACACACCTGATACAAACACAGCTAGCACACAGCTTTCACACACCTAATACAAACACAGCTGGCCTACACACCTGATACAAACACAGCTTCCACACACCTGATACAAACACAGCTTCCACACACCTGTTACAAACACAGCTTTCACACACCTGATACAAACACAGCTTTCACACACCTGATACAAACACAGCTTCCACACACACCTGATACAAACACAGCTTTCACACACCTGATACAAACACAGCTAGCACACACCTGATACAAACACAGCTAGCACACACACCTGATACAAACACAGCTGGCACACACCTGATACAAACACAGCTAGCACACACACCTGATACAAACACAGCTTCCACACCTGATACAAACACAGCTAGCACACACCTGATACAAACACAGTTTTCACACACCTGATACAAACACAGCTTTCACACTCACACCTGACACACAGTGTGGTGAGTCACTGAACCATGATACAGCAAACAGCACTAAACCAAATATACAGAGGTGGAGTTTCATGCAAAACAAGGAAAGATAAAAGGCAGACAAATCTATTATTGCAAGAACCAGAACTTTGTGTCGGTGTTGTTTTGGTGAGCGGGTTGTGTTGTCAGAGAGCAGTATGTAAATTAATCATGTTAATTCAATGATGACTGGTTGATATGCCAGGAGGTCATGACTGTGGCAGATATACATATTTAATAGCTGCCCTGCATTCAGCCCACGCTGCAGGATAAAACATTCATCACAACCAGCTAAATATACCACTGGGTTAACCTGCTAAATATGTAATAAATATACCACTGGGTTAACCTGCTAAATATATAATAATATACCACTGGGTTAACCTGCTAAATATGTAACAAATATACCACTGGGTTAACTTGCTAAATATGTAATAAATATACCACTGGGTTAACCTGCTAAATATGTAACAAATATACCACTGAGTTAACCTGCTAAATATGTAATAAATATACCACTGGGTTAACCTGCTAAATATATAATAATATACCACTGGGTTAACCTGCTAAATATGTAACAAATATACCACTGGGTTAACTTGCTAAATATGTAATAAATATACCACTGGGTTAACCTGCTAAATATGTAACAAATATACCACTGGGTTAACCTGCTAAATATGTAACAAATATACCACTGGGTTAACTTGCTAAATATGTAATAAATATACCACTGGGTTAACCTGCTAAATATGTAATAAATATACCACTGGGTTAACCTGCTAAATATGTAATAAATATACCACTGGGTTAACCTGCTAAATATGTAATAAATATACCACTGGGTTAACCTGCTAAATATGTAATAAATATACCACTGGGTTAACCTGCTAAATATGTAATAAATATACCACTGGGTTAACCTGCTAAATATGTAACAAATATACCACTGGGTTAACCTGCTAAATATGTAACAAATATACCACTGGGTTAACTTGCTAAATATGTAATAAATATACCACTGGGTTAACCTGCAAAATATGTAATAAATATACCACTGGGTTAACCTGCTAAATATGTAATAAATATACCACTGGGTTAACCTGCTAAATATGTAATAAATATACCACTGGGTTAACCTGCTAAATATATAATAAATATACCACTGGGTTAACCTGCTAAATATATAATACATATCCAATGGGTTAACCTGCTAAATATGTAATAAATATACCACTGGGTTAACCTGCTAAATATGTAATAAATATACCACTGGGTTAACCTGCTAAATATGTAATAAATATACCACTGTGTTAACCTGCTAAATATATAATAAATATACCACTGGGTTAACCTGCTAAATATATAATAAATATACCACTGGGTTAACCTGCTAAATATGTAATAAATATACCACTGGGTTAACCTGCTAAATATGTAATAAATATACCACTGGGTTAACCTGCTAAATATGTAATAAATATACCACTGGTGTTAACCTGCTAAATTTATAATAAATATACCACTGGGTTAACCTGCTAAATATATAATAAATATACCACTGGGTTAACCTGCTAAATATGTAATAAATATACCACTGGGTTAACCTGCTAAATATGTAATAAATATACCACTGGGTTAACCTGCTAAATATGTAATAAATATACCACTGGGTTAACCTGCTAAATATGTAATAAATATACCACTGGGTTAACCTGCTAAATATGTAATAAATATACCACTGGGTTAACCTGCTAAATATGTAATAAATATACCACTGGGTTAACCTGCTAAATTTATAATAAATATACCACTGGGTTAACCTGCTAAATATATAATAAATATACCACTGGGTTAACCTGCTAAATATGTAATAAATATACCACTGGGTTAACCTGCTAAATATGTAATAAATATACCACTGGGTTAACCTGCTAAATATGTAATAAATATACCACTGGGTTAACCTGCTAAATATGTAATAAATATACCACTGGGTTAACCTGCTAAATATATAATAATATACCACTGGGGTTAAACTGCTAAATATATAATAATATACAACTGGGTTAACCTGCTAAATATGTAATAATATACAACTGGGTTAAACTGCTAAATATATAATAATATACCACTGGGTTAACTTGCTAAATATGTAATAAATATTCCACTGGGTTAACCTGCTAAATATGTAATAAATATACCACTGGGTTAACCTGCTAAATATGTAATAACTATACCACTGGGTTAACCTGCTAAATATGTAATAAATATACCACTGGGTTAACCGGCTAAATATGTAATAAATATACCACTGGGTTAACTTGCTAAATATGTAATAAATATACCACTGGGTTAACCTGCTAAATATGTAATAAATATACCACTGGGTTAACCTGCTAAATATATAATAATATACCACTGGGTTAACTTGCTAAATATATAATGATATACCACTGGGTTAACTTGCTAAATATATAATAATATTCCACTGGGTTAAACTGCTAAATATATAATAATATACCACTGGGTTAACTTGCTAAAAATATAATGATATACCACTTGGTTAACCTGCAGAATATATAACAATATACCACTGGGTTAACCTGCTAAATATATAATAATATACCACTGGGTTAACCTGCTAAATATATAATAATATACCACTGGGTTAAACTGCTAAATATATAATAATATACCACTGGGTTAAACTGCTAAATATATAATAAATATACCACTGGGTTAAACTGCTAAATATATAATAAATATACCACTGGGTTAAACTGCTAAATATATAATAATATACCACTGGGTTAAACTGCTAAATATATAATAATATACCACTGGGTTAACTTGCTAATAATATAATAATATACCACTCGGTTTACTTTCTAATAATATAATAATATACCACTGGGTTAAACTGCTAATAATATAATAATATACCACTGGGTTAACCTGCTAAATATATAATAATATACCACTGGGTTAACCTGCTAATAATATAATAATATACCATTGGGTTAACTTGCTAAATATATAATGATATACCACTGGGTTAACTTGCTAATAATATAATAATATACCACTGGGTTAAACTGCTAAATATATAATGATATACCACTGGGTTAACCTGCTAATAATATAATAATATACCACTGGGTTAACCTGCTAAATATATAATAATATACCACTGGGTTAACTTGCTAATAATATAATAATATACCACTCGGTTAACTTTCTAATAATATAATAATATACCACTGGGTTAAACTGCTAATAATATAATAATATACCACTTGGTTAAACTGCTAATAATATAATAATATACCACTGGGTTAAACTACTAAATATATAATAAATATACCACAGGGTTAACCTGCTAAATATATAATAAATATACCACTGGGTTAAACTGCTAAATATATAATAATATACCACTGGGTTAAACTGCTAATAATATAATAATATACCACTGGGTTAACTTGCTAAATATATAATGATATACCACTGGGTTAAACTGCTAATAATATACCACTGGGTTAACTTGCTAAATATATAATACATTTACCACTGGGTTAACCTGCTAAATATATAATAATATACCACTGGGTTAACTTGCTAAATATATAATGATATACCACTGGGTTAACTTGCTAAATATATAATGATATACCACTGAGTTAACCTAGTAAATATATAATAATATACCACTGGGTTAAACTGCTAACAGTATTTTTACTTTGCACATTCATCTACTGCACATTTACCATTCCAGTGTTAAATTGCTATACTGTAGTTACTTTGCCACCATGGCCTATTTATTGCCTTATGTTCCTTATCCTACCTCATTTGCACACATTGTATATAGATTTGTTTTTTTTCCTACTGTATTATTGACTGTATGTTTGTTTTATTCCATGTGTAACTCTGTGTTGTTGTTTGTGTCGAACTGCTTTGCTTTATCTTGGCCAGGTCGCAGTTGTAAATGAGAACTTGTTCTCAACTGGCCTACCTGGTTAAATAAAGGTGAAATAAATAAATACAATTTTAAAAAAATGATGTTTCTATAACAGACAAGTATTTTCCCACTACGTGGTTGGACTAATACTGTGAAATGATGATAATGCCCTTTTAGAGAAAGAGCTGTTTGAAAAGACAGCCTGAAATTTCAGCCTGTTTTGGTAGGAAAGAGTTTAGGCCTGCCTGGTGACATCATTAGTTAATAGACCAATAAGAAAGAGAGTTCCAAACCTCTCTGTCAATAACAGCCAGTTCTCATTTTTCCCCTCCCCACTCGGACAACTCCCAGATAGTCCAGGCAAAATTCTTGCTGGATAAATTGCTGTTTGCTAAGAAACCATTTTTGGATGGATTACCATTTTAATTGAAAACAATCACAAGTAGGTACTTAATTGTTACCCAGAAATGAATTGATATTGAGATGAAACCTCTACATTGGACCTTTAATCCCTGCTTCTGACCCATTACCTCTGACATCTCACCCTCAACAGCAGAAGGGGGTTAGTGGTAAATGTCTCTACCACTACACCACCATAGAAGATACATGTCTCTGTAATGATCAGGTTAGTCCAGCAGGAGGCAGCAGAGTCTCTGTTTGGGAGGAGAGCCATGCGTGTCAACACCAACTGACAGGAAATAAACTACAGGAGGATGGACACACACAATTAGAGCTCACTGAGCTAAATCCAAGGCCTTAGTATGGGGGAGATAAATCCAAGGCCTTAGTATGGGGGAGATAAATCCAAGGCCTTAGTATGGGGAGATAAATCCAAGACCTTAGTATGGGGGAACTAAATCCAAGGCCTTAGTATGGGGGAACTAAATCCAAGGCCTTAGTATGGGGAGCTAAATCCAAGGCCTTAGTATGGGGAGATAAATCCAAGGCCTTAGTATGGGGGAACTAAATCCAAGGCCTTAGTATGGGGAGCTAAATCCAAGGCCTTAGTATGGGGAGATAAATCCAAGGCCTTAGTATGGGGGAACTAAATCCAAGGCCTTAGTATGGGGAACTAAATCCAAGGCCTTAGTATGGGAGATAAATCCAAGGCCTTAGTATGGGGAACTAAATCCAAGGCCTTAGTATGGGGAGCTAAATCCAAGGCCTTAGTATGGGGAGATAAATCCAAGGCCTTAGTATAGGAGCTAAATCCAAGGCCTTAATATGGGAGATAAATCCAAGGCCTTAGTATGGGGAGCTAAATCCAAGGCCTTAGTATGGGGAGCTAAATCCAAGGCCTTAGTATGGGGAGCTAAATCCAAGGCCTTAGTATGGGGAGCTAAATCCAAGGCCTTAGTATGGGGGAACTAAATCCAAGGCCTTAGTATGGGGAGCTAAATCCAAGGCCTTAGTATGGGGAGATAAATCCAAGGCCTTAGTATGGGGGAACTAAATCCAAGGCCTTAGTATGGGGAGCTAAATCCAAGGCCTTAGTATGGGGAGATAAATCCAAGGCCTTAGTATGGGGGAACTAAATCCAAGGCCTTAGTATGGGGAACTAAATCCAAGGCCTTAGTATGGGGAGATAAATCCAAGGCCTTAGTATGGGGAACTAAATCCAAGGCCTTAGTATGGGGAGCTAAATCCAAGGCCTTAGTATGGGGAGATAAATCCAAGGCCTTAGTATAGGGAGCTAAATCCAAGGCCTTAATATGGGGAGATAAATCCAAGGCCTTAGTATGGGGAGCTAAATCCAAGGCCTTAGTATGGGGAGCTAAATCCAAGGCCTTAGTATGGGGAGATAAATCCAAGGCCTTAGTATGGGGAGCTAAATCCAAGGTCTTAGTATGGGGAGCTAAATCCAAGGCCTTAGTATGGGGAGATAAATCCAAGGCCTTAGTATGGGGAGCTAAATCCAAGGCCTTAGTATGGGGAGCTAAATCCAAGGCCTTAGTATGGGGGAGCTAAATCCAAGGACAGCCAGACAGACAGGCAGACAGACAGGCAGACAGACAGGCAGACAGGCAGGCAAACAGACAGGCAGACAGGCAGACAGACAGGCAGGCAAACAGGCAAACAGACAGGCAGACAGACAGGCAAACAGACAGAGACCAGCAGACAGGCAGACAGACAGGCAGACAGACAGACAGACAGGCAGGCAGACAAGCAGACAGAGACAGGCAGACAGGCAGACAGACAAGCAGACAGATAGACAGGCAGACAAACAGACATGAGTACCCTAAACTACACTACAGCCTGGACAGATATAAAAGAGTCTCACGGCTCATATTAGCTGTTGGCTAACACTATAAAACAGTATTATAAGTAAACACTTTTATAGGTCAACAACAAACTTAGGTATAACTTTTATAATACATAAGTGTTTGTTCTTGACCTACATGTAAACATATAGGCTATACTGGTAGACCAGTGTGTGGTTAGGCCTATGTGGCTCCAAGTTCAACAGGTGCTGAACATAAACAGTGGTTTATAACACTGCAGTCAACTAAATGGCACACACAGTAGAACGTTATATAGGCTATACTGAACGTCATATAGGCTATACTGGTAGACCAGTGTGTGGTTAGGCCTATGTGGCTCCAAGTTCAACAGGTGCTGAACATAAACAGTGGTTTATAACACTGCAGTCAACTAAATGGCACACACAGTAGAACGTTATCCTGATGGAGTTGTGAGGAGTCTTCAACTACAACGTCCTAGCGAGCTACTTCCAAACAGTGAACACACCCAGGCATACGATCCAGCATCAAGTGTCACGCCTACCGCATAACGTTACAACACAACTCCGCTCTCCCTGGTTCCTCTCTGTCTCCTATGTCACAGTCCCTCCGTCTCTCCTCCTCCTCCTCATCTCAGGTTATTCCGCTCTCCCTGGTTCCGCTCTCCCTGGTTCCTCTCTGTCTCCTATGTCACAGTCCCTCCGTCTCTCCTCCTCCTCCTCATCTCAGGTTATTCCGCTCTCCCTGGTTCCGCTCTGTCTCCTATGTCACAGTCCCTCCATCTCTCCTCCTCCTCCTCATCTCAGGTTATTCCGCTCTCCCTGGTTCCGCTCTGTCTCCTATGTCACAGTCCCTCCATCTCTCCTCCTCCTCATCTCAGGTTATTCCGCTCTCCTTGGTTCCTCTCTGTCTCCTATGTCACAGTCCCTCCATCTCTCCTCCTCCTCATCTCAGGTTATTCCAAAGCAGATTCTCTCCATCCCATTCCTCTCTCCCGACCAACATTGTGGCATCTTTAAACTCTGAACTAACTCGAACACCTGTCACTATAACCACTATCACTAGTAAACTCTCTCTCTCTCTCGAACACCTGTTACTATAACCACTATCACTGGTAAACTCTCTCTCTCTCTCGAACACCTGTCACTATAACCACTATCACTAGTAAACTCTCTCTCTCTCTTTCTTTCTTCCTCTCGTCCTTTTCACCGTGAATGGATGCGTTTTGCATTTTTTATGTGGCAATTATGCCGGTGTTGTGTTGGCTGGGGAATGGAGCAGCCGTTAACCGCTCGACTTGAGGCAGAAAGCAGGGCGACCGGGGGGGGTCAAGGAGCGCGGACGTTACCGTGGCAACTCAATACTAGAATGGACGTGAACCTTCTTATAGAATACTAGAATGGACATGAACCTTCTTATAGAATACTAGAATGGACGTGAACCTTCTTATAGAATACTAGAATGGACGCGAACCTTCTTTTAGAATACTAGAATGGACGTGAACCTTCTTATAGAATACTAGAATGGACGTGAACCTTCTAATGGAATACTAGAATGGACGTGAACCTTCTTTTAGAATACTAGAATGGACGTGAACCTTCTTTTAGAATACTATAATGGACGTGAACCTTGTTATAGAATACTAGAATGGACGTGAACCTTGTTATAGAATACTAGAATGGACGTGAACCTTCTAATGGAATACTAGAATGGACGTGAACCTTCTTATAGAATACTAGAATGGACGTGAACCTTCTTATAGAATACTAGAATGGACGTGAACCTTCTTTTAGAATACTAGAATGGACGTGAACCTTCTTATAGAATACTAGAATGGGCGTGAACCTTCTTATAGAATACTAGAATGGGACGTGAACCTTCTTATAGAATACTAGAATGGACGTGAACCTTCTAATGGAATACTAGAATGGGCGTGAACCTTCTTATAGAATACTAGAATGGACGTGAACCTTCTTATAGAATACTAGAATGGGCGTGAACCTTCTTTTAGAATACTAGAATGGACGTGAACCTTCTAATGGAATACTAGAATGGACGTGAACCTTCTTATAGAATACTAGAATGGACGTGAACCTTCTTATAGAATACTAGAATGGACGCGAACCTTCTTATAGAATACTAGAATGGGCGTGAACCTTCTTTTAGAATACTAGAATGGGACGTGAACCTTCTTATAGAATACTAGAATGGGCGTGAACCTTCTTATAGAATACTAGAATGGGCGTGAACCTTCTTATAGAATACTAGAATGGGCGTGAACCTTCTAATGGAATACTAGAATGGACGTGAACCTTCTTATAGAATACTAGAATGGACGTGAACCTTCTTATAGAATACTAGAATGGACGTGAACCTTCTTTTAGAATACTAGAATGGACGTGAACCTTCTAATGGAATACTAGAATGGACGTGAACCTTCTTATAGAATACTAGAATGGACGTGAACCTTCTTATAGAATACTAGAATGGACGCTTGAACCTTCTTATAGAATACTAGAATGGGCGTGAACCTTCTTTTAGAATACTAGAATGGACGTGAACCTTCTTATAGAATACTAGAATGGGCGTGAACCTTCTTTTAGAATACTAGAATGGACGTGAACCTTCTAATGGAATACTAGAATGGACGTGAACCTTCTTATAGAATACTAGAATGGACGTGAACCTTCTTTTAGAATACTAGAATGGACGTGAACCTTCTTATAGAATACTAGAATGGACGTGAACCTTCTTTTAGAATACTAGAATGGACGTGAACCTTCTAATGGAATACTAGAAAAGACGTGAACCTTCTTATAGAATACTAGAATGGACGTGAACCTTCTTATAGAATACTAGAATGGACGTGAACCTTGTTATAGAATACTAGAATGGACGTGAACCTTCTTATAGAATACTAGAATGGACGTGAACCTTCTTATAGAATACTAGAATGGACGTGAACCTTGTTATAGAATACTAGAATGGACGTGAACCTTCTTATAGAATACTAGAATGGACGTGAACCTTCTAATGGAATACTAGAATGGACGTGAACCTTCTTATAGAATACTAGAATGGACGTGAACCTTCTTATAGAATACTAGAATGGACGTGAACCTTCTTTTAGAATACTAGAATGGACGTGAACCTTCTAATGGAATACTAGAATGGACGTGAACCTTCTTATAGAATACTAGAATGGACGTGAACCTTCTTATAGAATACTAGAATGGACGCGAACCTTCTTATAGAATACTAGAATGGACGTGAACCTTCTTTTAGAATACTAGAATGGACGTGAACCTTCTTATAGAATACTAGAATGGACGTGAACCTTCTTTTAGAATACTAGAATGGACGTGAACCTTCTAATGGAATACTAGAATGGACGTGAACCTTCTTATAGAATACTAGAATGGACGTGAACCTTCTTTTAGAATACTAGAATGGACGTGAACCTTCTTATAGAATACTAGAATGGACGTGAACCTTCTTTTAGAATACTAGAATGGACGTGAACCTTCTAATGGAATACTAGAATGGACGTGAACCTTCTTATAGAATACTAGAATGGACGTGAACCTTCTTATAGAATACTAGAATGGACGTGAACCTTCTTATAGAATACTAGAATGGACGTGAACCTTCTTTTAGAATACTAGAATGGACGTGAACCTTCTTTTAGAATACTGGAATGGACGTGAACCTTCTTATAGAATACTAGAATGGACGTGAACCTTCTAATGGAATACTATAATGGACGTGAACCTTCTAATGGAATACTAGAATGGACGTGAACCTTCTTATAGAATACTAGAATGGACGTGAACCTTCTTATAGAATACTAGAATGGACGTGAACCTTCTTATAGAATACTAGAATGGACGTGAACCTTCTTTTAGAATACTAGAATGGACGTGAACCTTCTTTTAGAATACTAGAATGGACGTGAACCTTCTTATAGAATACTAGAATGGACGTGAACCTTCTAATGGAATACTATAATGGACGTGAACCTTCTTATAGAATACTAGAATGGACGTGAACCTTCTTATAGAATACTAGAATGGACGTGAACCTTCTTTTAGAATACTAGAATGGACGTGAACCTTCTTTTAGAATACTAGAATGGACGTGAACCTTCTAATGGAATACTAGAATGGACGTGAACCTTCTTATAGAATACTAGAATGGACGTGAACCTTCTTATAGAATACTAGAATGGACGCGAACCTTCTTATAGAATACTAGAATGGACGTGAACCTTCTTTTAGAATACTAGAATGGACGTGAACCTTCTTTTAGAATACTAGAATGGACGTGAACCTTCTTATAGAATACTAGAATGGACGTGAACCTTCTAATGGAATACTATAATGGACGTGAACCTTCTAATGGAATACTAGAATGGACGTGAACCTTCTTATAGAATACTAGAATGGACGTGAACCTTCTTATAGAATACTAGAATGGACGTGAACCTTCTTATAGAATACTAGAATGGACGTGAACCTTCTTTTAGAATACTAGAATGGACGTGAACCTTCTAATGGAATACTAGAAAAGACGTGAACCTTCTTATAGAATACTAGAATGGACGTGAACCTTCTTATAGAATACTAGAATGGACGTGAACCTTCTTATAGAATACTAGAATGGACGTGAACCTTCTTATAGAATACTAGAATGGACGTGAACCTTCTTATAGAATACTAGAATGGACGTGAACCTTCTTATAGAATACTAGAATGGACGTGAACCTTCTTATAGAATACTAGAATGGGCGTGAACCTTCTAATGGAATACTAGAATGGACGTGAACCTTCTTATAGAATACTAGAATGGACGTGAACCTTCTTATAGAATACTAGAATGGACGTGAACCTTCTTTTAGAATACTAGAATGGACGTGAACCTTCTTATAGAATACTAGAATGGACGTGAACCTTCTTATAGAATACTAGAATGGACGTGAACCTTGTTATAGAATACTAGAATGGACGTGAACCTTCTTATAGAATACTAGAATGGACGTGAACCTTCTTATAGAATACTAGAATGGACGTGAACCTTCTTATAGAATACTAGAATGGACGTGAACCTTCTTTTAGAATACTAGAATGGACGTGAACCTTCTAATGGAATACTAGAATGGACGTGAACCTTCTTATAGAATACTAGAATGGACGTGAACCTTCTTATAGAATACTAGAATGGACGTGAACCTTCTTATAGAATACTAGAATGGGCGTGAACCTTCTTATAGAATACTAGAATGGACGTGAACCTTCTTATAGAATACTAGAATGGACGTGAACCTTCTTATAGAATACTAGAATGGACGTGAACCTTCTTATAGAATACTAGAATGGACGTGAACCTTCTTATAGAATACTAGAATGGGCGTGAACCTTCTTTTTAGAATACTAGAATGGGCGTGAACCTTCTTATAGAATACTAGAATGGACGTGAACCTTCTTATAGAATACTAGAATGGACGTGAACCTTCTAATGGAATACTAGAATGGACGTGAACCTTCTTATAGAATACTAGAATGGACGTGAACCTTCTTATAGAATACTAGAATGGACGTGAACCTTCTTATAGAATACTAGAATGGACGTGAACCTTCTTATAGAATACTAGAATGGACGTGAACCTTCTTATAGAATACTAGAATGGACGTGAACCTTCTTATAGAATACTAGAATGGACGTGAACCTTCTTATAGAATACTAGAATGGACGTGAACCTTCTTATAGAATACTAGAATGGACGTGAACCTTCTTATAGAATACTAGAATGGACGTGAACCTTCTTATAGAATACTAGAATGGACGTGAACCTTCTTATAGAATACTAGAATGGACGTGAACCTTCTTATAGAATACTAGAATGGACGTGAACCTTCTTATAGAATACTAGAATGGACGTGAACCTTCTTATAGAATACTAGAATGGACGTGAACCTTCTTATAGAATACTAGAATGGACGTGAACCTTCTTATAGAATACTAGAATGGACGTGAACCTTCTTATAGAATACTAGAATGGACGTGAACCTTCTTATAGAATACTAGAATGGACGTGAACCTTCTAATGGAATACTAGAATGGGCGTGAACCTTCTTATAGAATACTAGAATGGACGTGAACCTTCTTATAGAATACTAGAATGGACGTGAACCTTCTTATAGAATACTAGAATGGACGTGAACCTTCTTATAGAATACTAGAATGGACGTGAACCTTCTTATAGAATACTAGAATGGACGTGAACCTTCTTATAGAATACTAGAATGGACGTGAACCTTCTTATAGAATACTAGAATGGACGTGAACCTTGTTATAGAATACTAGAATGGACGTGAACCTTCTTATAGAATACTAGAATGGACGTGAACCTTCTTATAGAATACTAGAATGGACGTGAACCTTCTAATGGAATACTAGAATGGACGTGAACCTTCTTATAGAATACTAGAATGGACGTGAACCTTCTTATAGAATACTAGAATGGACGTGAACCTTCTTATAGAATACTAGAATGGACGTGAACCTTCTTATAGAATACTAGAATGGGCGTGAACCTTCTTATAGAATACTAGAATGGACGTGAACCTTCTTATAGAATACTAGAATGGACGTGAACCTTCTTATAGAATACTAGAATGGACGTGAACCTTCTTATAGAATACTAGAATGGACGTGAACCTTCTTATAGAATACTAGAATGGACGTGAACCTTCTTATAGAATACTAGAATGGACGTGAACCTTCTTATAGAATACTAGAATGGACGTGAACCTTCTTATAGAATACTAGAATGGGCGTGAACCTTCTTATAGAATACTAGAATGGACGTGAACCTTCTTATAGAATACTAGAATGGACGTGAACCTTCTTATAGAATACTAGAATGGGCGTGAACCTTCTTATAGAATACTAGAATGGACGTGAACCTTCTTATAGAATACTAGAATGGGCGTGAACCTTCTTATAGAATACTAGAATGGACGTGAACCTTCTTATAGAATACTAGAATGGACGTGAACCTTCTTATAGAATACTAGAATGGGCGTGAACCTTCTTATAGAATACTAGAATGGACGTGAACCTTCTTATAGAATACTAGAATGGACGTGAACCTTCTTATAGAATACTAGAATGGACGTGAACCTTCTTATAGAATACTAGAATGGACGTGAACCTTCTAATGGAATACTACTAGAATGGGCGTGAACCTTCTTATAGAATACTAGAATGGGCGTGAACCTTCTTTTAGAATACTAGAATGGGCGTGAACCTTCTTATAGAATACTAGAATGGACGTGAACCTTCTTATAGAATACTAGAATACTAGAATGGACGGAACCTTCTTATAGAATACTAGAATGGACGTGAACCTTCTTATAGAATACTAGAATGGACGTGAACCTTCTTATAGAATACTAGAATGGGCGTGAACCTTCTTATAGAATACTAGAATGGACGTGAACCTTCTTATAGAATACTAGAATGGACGTGAACCTTCTTATAGAATACTAGAATGGACGTGAACCTTCTTATAGAATACTAGAATGGACGTGAACCTTCTTATAGAATACTAGAATGGACGTGAACCTTCTTATAGAATACTAGAATGGACGTGAACCTTCTTATAGAATACTAGAATGGACGTGAACCTTCTTATAGAATACTAGAATGGACGTGAACCTTCTTATAGAATACTAGAATGGACGTGAACCTTCTTATAGAATACTAGAATGGGACGTGAACCTTCTTATAGAATACTAGAATGGGCGTGAACCTTCTAATGGAATACTAGAATGAGTGAACCTTCTTATAGAATACTAGAATGGGCGTGAACCTTCTTATAGAATACTAGAATGGGCGTGAACCTTCTTATAGAATACTAGAATGGACGTGAACCTTCTTATAGAATACTAGAATGGGACGTGAACCTTCTTATAGAATACTAGAATGGACGTGAACCTTCTTATAGAATACTAGAATGGACGTGAACCTTCTTATAGAATACTAGAATGGACGTGAACCTTCTTATAGAATACTAGAATGGACGTGAACCTTCTTATAGAATACTAGAATGGACGTGAACCTTCTTATAGAATACTAGAATGGACGTGAACCTTCTTATAGAATACTAGAATGGACGTGAACCTTCTTATAGAATACTAGAATGGACGTGAACCTTCTTATAGAATACTAGAATGGACGTGAACCTTCTTATAGAATACTAGAATGGACGTGAACCTTCTAATGGAATACTAGAATGGACGTGAACCTTCTTATAGAATACTAGAATGGACGTGAACCTTCTTATAGAATACTAGAATGGACGTGAACCTTCTAATGGAATACTAGAATGGACGTGAACCTTCTTATAGAATACTAGAATGGACGTGAACCTTCTTATAGAATACTAGAATGGACGTGAACCTTCTTATAGAATACTAGAATGGACGTGAACCTTCTTATAGAATACTAGAATGGACGTGAACCTTCTTATAGAATACTAGAATGGGCGTGAACCTTCTTATAGAATACTAGAATGGACGTGAACCTTCTTATAGAATACTAGAATGGACGTGAACCTTCTTATAGAATACTAGAATGGACGTGAACCTTCTTATAGAATACTAGAATGGACGTGAACCTTCTTTTAGAATACTAGAATGGACGTGAACCTTCTTATAGAATACTAGAATGGACGTGAACCTTCTTATAGAATACTAGAATGGACGTGAACCTTCTAATGGAATACTATAATGGACGTGAACCTTCTTATAGAATACTAGAATGGACGTGAACCTTCTTATAGAATACTAGAATGGACGTGAACCTTCTTATAGAATACTAGAATGGACGTGAACCTTCTTATAGAATACTAGAATGGACGTGAACCTTCTTATAGAATACTAGAATGGACGTGAACCTTCTTATAGAATACTAGAATGGACGTGAACCTTCTTATAGAATACTAGAATGGACGTGAACCTTCTTATAGAATACTAGAATGGACGTGAACCTTCTTATAGAATACTAGAATGGACGTGAACCTTCTTATAGAATACTAGAATGGACGTGAACCTTCTTATAGAATACTAGAATGGACGTGAACCTTCTTATAGAATACTAGAATGGACGTGAACCTTCTTATAGAATACTAGAATGGACGTGAACCTTCTTATAGAATACTAGAATGGACGTGAACCTTCTTATAGAATACTAGAATGGACGTGAACCTTCTTATAGAATACTAGAATGGACGTGAACCTTCTTATAGAATACTAGAATGGACGTGAACCTTCTTATAGAATACTAGAATGGACGTGAACCTTCTTATAGAATACTAGAATGGACGTGAACCTTCTTATAGAATACTAGAATGGACGTGAACCTTCTTATAGAATACTAGAATGGACGTGAACCTTCTTATAGAATACTAGAATGGACGTGAACCTTCTTATAGAATACTAGAATGGACGTGAACCTTCTTATAGAATACTAGAATGGACGTGAACCTTCTTATAGAATACTAGAATGGACGTGAACCTTCTTATAGAATACTAGAATGGACGTGAACCTTCTTATAGAATACTAGAATGGACGTGAACCTTGTTATAGAATACTAGAATGGACGTGAACCTTGTTATAGAATACTAGAATGGACGTGAACCTTGTTATAGAATACTAGAATGGACGTGAACCTTGTTATAGAATACTAGAATGGACGTGAACCTTCTTATAGAATACTAGAATGGACGTGAACCTTGTTATAGAATACTAGAATGGACGTGAACCTTCTTATAGAATACTAGAATGGACGTGAACCTTCTTATAGAATACTAGAATGGACGTGAACCTTCTAATAGAATACTAGAATGGACGTGAACCTTCTAATGGAATACTAGAATGGACGTGAACCTTCTTATAGAATACTAGAATGGACGTGAACCTTCTTATAGAATACTAGAATGGACGTGAACCTTCTTATAGAATACTAGAATGGACGTGAACCTTCTTATAGAATACTAGAATGGGCGTGAACCTTCTTATGGAATACTAGAATGGACGTGAACCTTCTTATAGAATACTAGAATGGACGTGAACCTTCTTATAGAATACTAGAATGGACGCGAACCTTCTTATAGAATACTAGAATGGACGTGAACCTTCTTATAGAATACTAGAATGGACGTGAACCTTCTTATAGAATACTAGAATGGACGTGAACCTTCTTATAGAATACTAGAATGGACGTGAACCTTCTAATGGAATACTAGAATGGACGTGAACCTTCTTATAGAATACTAGAATGGACGTGAACCTTCTTATAGAATACTAGAATGGACGTGAACCTTCTTATAGAATACTAGAATGGACGTGAACCTTCTTATAGAATACTAGAATGGACGTGAACCTTCTTATAGAATACTAGAATGGACGTGAACCTTCTTATAGAATACTAGAATGGACGTGAACCTTCTTATAGAATACTAGAATGGACGTGAACCTTCTTATAGAATACTAGAATGGACGTGAACCTTCTTATAGAATACTAGAATGGATTTGAACCTTCTTATAGAATACTAGAATGGACGTGAACCTTCTTATAGAATACTAGAATGGACGTGAACCTTCTTATAGAATACTAGAATGGACGTGAACCTTCTTTTAAGAATACTAGAATGGACGTGAACCTTCTTATAGAATACTAGAATGGACGTGAACCTTCTTATAGAATACTAGAATGGACGTGAACCTTCTTATAGAATACTAGAATGGACGTGAACCTTCTTATAGAATACTAGAATGGACGTGAACCTTCTTATAGAATACTAGAATGGACGTGAACCTTCTTATAGAATACTAGAATGGACGTGAACCTTCTTATAGAATACTAGAATGGACGTGAACCTTCTTATAGAATACTAGAATGGACGTGAACCTTCTTATAGAATACTAGAATGGACGCGAACCTTCTTTTAGAATACTAGAATGGACGTGAACTCTTCTAATGGAATACTAGAATGGACGGAACCTTCTTATAGAATACTAGAATGGACGCGAACCTTCTTATAGAACACTAGAATGGACGTGAACCTTCTTATAGAATACTAGAATGGACGTGAACCTTCTTATAGAATACTAGAATGGACGTGAACCTTCTTATAGAATACTAGAATGGACGTGAACCTTCTTATAGAATACTAGAATGGACGTGAACCTTCTTATAGAATACTAGAATGGACGTGAACCTTCTTATAGAATACTAGAATGGACGTGAACCTTGTTATAGAATACTAGAATGGGCGTGAACCTTCTTATAGAATACTAGAATGGACGTGAACCTTGTTATAGAATACTAGAATGGACGTGAACCTTCTTATAGAATACTAGAATGGACGTGAACCTTCTTATAGAATACTAGAATGGACGTGAACCTTCTTATAGAATACTAGAATGGACGTGAACCTTCTTATAGAATACTAGAATGGACGTGAACCTTCTTATAGAATACTAGAATGGACGTGAACCTTCTTATAGAATACTAGAATGGACGTGAACCTTGTTATAGAATACTAGAATGGACGTGAACCTTCTTATAGAATACTAGAATGGACGTGAACCTTGTTATAGAATACTAGAATGGACGTGAACCTTGTTATAGAATACTAGAATGGACGTGAACCTTCTTATAGAATACTAGAATGGACGTGAACCTTCTTATAGAATACTAGAATGGGCGTGAACCTTCTTATAGAATACTAGAATGGACGTGAACCTTCTTATAGAATACTAGAATGGACGTGAACCTTGTTATAGAATACTAGAATGGACGTGAACCTTCTTATAGAATACTAGAATGGACGTGAACCTTCTTATAGAATACTAGAATGGACGTGAACCTTCTTATAGAATACTAGAATGGACGTGAACCTTCTTATAGAATACTAGAATGGACGTGAACCTTCTTATAGAATACTAGAATGGACGTGAACCTTCTTATAGAATACTAGAATGGACGTGAACCTTCTTATAGAATACTAGAATGGACGTGAACCTTCTTATAGAATACTAGAATGGACGTGAACCTTCTTTTAGAATACTAGAATGGACGTGAACCTTCTTATAGAATACTAGAATGGACGTGAACCTTCTTATAGAATACTAGAATGGACGTGAACCTTCTTATAGAATACTAGAATGGACGTGAACCTTCTTATAGAATACTAGAATGGACGTGAACCTTCTTATAGAATACTAGAATGGACGTGAACCTTCTTATAGAATACTAGAATGGACGTGAACCTTCTTATAGAATACTAGAATGGACGTGAACCTTCTTATAGAATACTAGAATGGACGTGAACCTTCTTATAGAATACTAGAATGGACGTGAACCTTCTTTTAGAATACTAGAATGGACGTGAACCTTCTTATAGAATACTAGAATGGACGTGAACCTTCTTATAGAATACTAGAATGGACGTGAACCTTCTTATAGAATACTAGAATGGACGTGAACCTTCTTATAGAATACTAGAATGGACGTGAACCTTCTTATAGAATACTAGAATGGACGTGAACCTTCTTTTATAGAATACTAGAATGGGACGTGAACCTTCTTATAGAATACTAGAATGGACGTGAACCTTCTTATAGAATACTAGAATGGACGTGAACCTTCTTATAGAATACTAGAATGGACGTGAACCTTGTTATAGAATACTAGAATGGACGTGAACCTTCTTATAGAATACTAGAATGGACGTGAACCTTCTTATAGAATACTAGAATGGACGTGAACCTTCTTATAGAATACTAGAATGGGACGTGAACCTTCTTATAGAATACTAGAATGGGACGTGAACCTTCTTATAGAATACTAGAATGGGACGTGAACCTTCTTATAGAATACTAGAATGGGCGTGAACCTTCTTATAGAATACTAGAATGGACGTGAACCTTCTTATAGAATACTAGAATGGGACGTGAACCTTCTTATAGAATACTAGAATGGGCGTGAACCTTCTTCTTATAGAATACTAGAATGGACGTGAACCTTCTTATAGAATACTAGAATGGACGTGAACCTTCTTATAGAATACTAGAATGGACGTGAACCTTCTTATAGAATACTAGAATGGACGTGAACCTTCTTATAGAATACTAGAATGGACGTGAACCTTCTTATAGAATACTAGAATGGACGTGAACCTTCTTTTAGAATACTAGAATGGACGTGAACCTTCTTATAGAATACTAGAATGGACGTGAACCTTCTTATAGAATACTAGAATGGACGTGAACCTTCTTATAGAATACTAGAATGGGCGTGAACCTTCTTATAGAATACTAGAATGGACGTGAACCTTCTTATAGAATACTAGAATGGACGTGAACCTTCTTATAGAATACTAGAATGGACGTGAACCTTCTTATAGAATACTAGAATGGACGTGAACCTTCTTTTAGAATACTAGAATGGACGTGAACCTTCTTATAGAATACTAGAATGGACGTGAACCTTCTTATAGAATACTAGAATGGACGTGAACCTTGTTATAGAATACTAGAATGGACGTGAACCTTGAACCTTCTAGAGAATACTAGAATGGGCGTGAACCTTCTTATAGAATACTAGAATGGACGTGAACCTTCTTATAGAATACTAGAATGGACGTGAACCTTGTTATAGAGAATACTAGAATGGGCGTGAACCTTCTTATAGAATACTAGAATGGGCGTGAACCTTCTTATAGAATACTAGAATGGGCGTGAACCTTGTTATAGAATACTAGAATGGGCGTGAACCTTCTTATAGAATACTAGAATGGACGTGAACCTTCTTATAGAATACTAGAATGGGCGTGAACCTTCTTATAGAATACTAGAATGGACGTGAACCTTCTTATAGAATACTAGAATGGGCGTGAACCTTCTAATATAGAATACTAGAATGGACGTGAACCTTGTTATAGAATACTAGAATGGGCGTGAACCTTCTTATAGAATACTAGAATGGGCGTGAACCTTCTTATAGAATACTAGAATGGACGTGAACCTTCTTATAGAATACTAGAATGGGCGTGAACCTTCTTATAGAATACTAGAATGGACGTGAACCTTCTTATAGAATACTAGAATGGGCGTGAACCTTCTAATAGAATACTAGAATGGGCGTGAACCTTCTTATAGAATACTAGAATGGACGTGAACCTTCTTATAGAATACTAGAATGGGCGTGAACCTTCTTTTTATAGAATACTAGAATGGGCGTGAACCTTCTAATAGAATACTAGAATGGAGCGTGAACCTTCTTTTTAGAGAATACTAGAATGGGCGTGAACCTTGTTATAGAATACTAGAATGGGCGTGAACCTTCTTATGGAATACTAGAATGGACGTGAACCTTCTTATAGAATACTAGAATGGGCGTGAACCTTCTTATAGAATACTAGAATGGGCGTGAACCTTCTAATGGAATACTAGAATGGGCGTGAACCTTCTTATAGAATACTAGAATGGGACGTGAACCTTCTAATTACTAGAAATGAACCAGAATGGACGGAACCTTCTAATGGAATACTAGAATGGACGTGAACCTTGTTATAGAATACTAGAATGGACGTGAACCTTCTATAGAATACTAGAATGGACGTGAACCTTCTAATAGAATACTAGAATGGGCGTGAACCTTGTTATAGAATACTAGAATGGACGTGAACCTTCTTATAGAATACTAGAATGGACGTGAACCTTCTTATAGAATACTAGAATGGGACGTGAACCTTCTAATGGAATACTAGAATGGACGTGAACCTTGTTATAGAATACTAGAATGGACGTGAACCTTCTTATAGAATACTAGAATGGGCGTGAACCTTCTTATAGAATACTAGAATGGGCCGTGAACCTTCTTATAGAATACTAGAATGGACGTGAACCTTCTTATAGAATACTAGAATGGGACGTGAACCTTCTTTTATAGAATACTAGAATGGACGTGAACCTTCTTTTAGAATACTAGAATGGACGTGAACCTTCTTATAGAATACTAGAATGGGCCTTGAACCTTCTTATAGAATACTAGAATGGGCGTGAACCTTCTTATAGAATACTAGAATGGACGTGAACCTTCTTATAGAATACTAGAATGGACGTGAACCTTCTTATAGAATACTAGAATGGACGTGAACCTTCTTATAGAATACTAGAATGGACGTGAACCTTCTTATAGAATACTAGAATGGACGTGAACCTTCTTATAGAATACTAGAATGGGACGTGAACCTTCTAATGGAATACTAGAATGGACGTGAACCTTCTTATAGAATACTAGAATGGGACGTGAACCTTCTTTTTAGAATACTAGAATGGGCGTGAACCTTCTTATAGAATACTAGAATGGGACGTGAACCTTCTTATAGAATACTAGAATGGATGAACCTTCGCTAGAATGGACGGAACCTTCTTATAGAATACTAGAATGGGCGTGAACCTTCTAATGGAATACTAGAATGGGCGTGAACCTTCTTATAGAATACTAGAATGGACGTGAACCTTCTTATAGAATACTAGAATGGGCGTGAACCTTCTTATAGAATACTAGAATGGGCGTGAACCTTCTTATAGAATACTAGAATGGACGTGAACCTTCTTATAGAATACTAGAATGGACGTGAACCTTCTTATAGAATACTAGAATGGGCGTGAACCTTCTTATAGAATACTAGAATGGACGTGAACCTTCTTATAGAATACTAGAATGGACGTGAACCTTCTTATAGAATACTAGAATGGACGTGAACCTTGTTATAGAATACTAGAATGGACGTGAACCTTCTTATAGAATACTAGAATGGACGTGAACCTTCTTATAGAATACTAGAATGGGCGTGAACCTTGTTATAGAATACTAGAATGGACGTGAACCTTCTTACTAGAATACTAGAATGGGACGTGAACCTTCTAATGTTATAGAATACTAGAATGGACGTGAACCTTGTTATAGAATACTAGAATGGGCGTGAACCTTCTTATAGAATACTAGAATGGACGTGAACCTTCTTATAGAATACTAGAATGGACGTGAACCTTCTTAATAGAATACTAGAATGGACGTGAACCTTCTTATAGAATACTAGAATGGACGTGAACCTTCTTATAGAATACTAGAATGGACGTGAACCTTCTTATAGAATACTAGAATGGACGTGAACCTTGCTATATGGAATACTAGAATGGACGTGAACCTTCTTATAGAATACTAGAATGGACGTGAACCTTCTTATAGAATACTAGAATGGACGTGAACCTTCTTATAGAATACTAGAATGGACGTGAACCTTCTTATAGAATACTAGAATGGACGTGAACCTTCTTATAGAATACTAGAATGGACGTGAACCTTCTTATAGAATACTAGAATGGACGTGAACCTTCTTATAGAATACTAGAATGGACGTGAACCTTCTTATAGAATACTAGAATGGGCGTGAACCTTCTTATAGAATACTAGAATGGGCGTGAACCTTCTTATAGAATACTAGAATGGGCGTGAACCTTCTTATAGAATACTAGAATGGACGTGAACCTTCTTATAGAATACTAGAATGGACGTGAACCTTCTTATAGAATACTAGAATGGACGTGAACCTTGTTATAGAATACTAGAATGGACGTGAACCTTCTTATAGAATACTAGAATGGACGTGAACCTTCTTATAGAATACTAGAATGGACGTGAACCTTCTTATAGAATACTAGAATGGACGTGAACCTTCTAATGGAATACTAGAATGGACGTGAACCTTCTTATAGAATACTAGAATGGACGTGAACCTTCTTATAGAATACTAGAATGGACGTGAACCTTCTAATGGAATACTAGAATGGACGTGAACCTTCTTATAGAATACTAGAATGGACGTGAACCTTCTTATAGAATACTAGAATGGACGTGAACCTTCTTTTAGAATACTAGAATGGACGTGAACCTTCTTATAGAATACTAGAATGGACGTGAACCTTCTTATAGAATACTAGAATGGACGTGAACCTTCTAATGGAATACTAGAATGGACGTGAACCTTCTTATAGAATACTAGAATGGACGTGAACCTTCTTATAGAATACTAGAATGGACGTGAACCTTCTTATAGAATACTAGAATGGACGTGAACCTTCTTATAGAATACTAGAATGGACGTGAACCTTCTAATGGAATACTAGAATGGACGTGAACCTTCTTATAGAATACTAGAATGGACGTGAACCTTCTTATAGAATACTAGAATGGGACGTGAACCTTCTTATAGAATACTAGAATGGACGTGAACCTTCTTATAGAATACTAGAATGGACGTGAACCTTCTTATAGAATACTAGAATGGACGTGAACCTTCTTATAGAATACTAGAATGGACGCGTGAACCTTCTTATAGAATACTAGAATGGACGTGAACCTTCTTATAGAATACTAGAATGGACGTGAACCTTCTTATAGAATACTAGAATGGACGCGTGAACCTTCTTATAGAATACTAGAATGGACGTGAACCTTGTTATAGAATACTAGAATGGACGTGAACCTTCTTATAGAATACTAGAATGGACGTGAACCTTCTTATAGAATACTAGAATGGACGTGAACCTTCTTATAGAATACTAGAATGGACGTGAACCTTCTTATAGAATACTAGAATGGACGCGTGAACCTTCTTATAGAATACTAGAATGGACGTGAACCTTCTTATAGAATACTAGAATGGACGTGAACCTTCTTATAGAATACTAGAATGGACGTGAACCTTGTTATAGAATACTAGAATGGGCGTGAACCTTCTTATAGAATACTAGAATGGGCGTGAACCTTCTTATGGAATACTAGAATAGAATACTAGAATGGGCGTGAACCTTCTTATAGAATACTAGAATGGGCGTGAACCTTCTAATGGAATACTAGAATGGGCGTGAACCTTGTTATAGAATACTAGAATGGGCGTGAACCTTCTTATAGAATACTAGAATGGGCGTGAACCTTCTAATGGAATACTAGAATGGACGTGAACCTTCTTATAGAATACTAGAATGGACGTGAACCTTCTTATAGAATACTAGAATGGGCGTGAACCTTCTTATAGAATACTAGAATGGACGTGAACCTTCTTATAGAATACTAGAATGGGCGTGAACCAGCTTATAGAATACTAGAATGGACGTGAACCTTCTTATAGAATACTAGAATGGACGTGAACCTTCTTATAGAATACTAGAATGGGCGTGAACCTTCTTATAGAATACTAGAATGGGCGTGAACCTTCTTTATAGAATACTAGAATGGGGACGAACCTTCTTATAGAATACTAGAATGGACGTTGAACCTTCTTATAGAATACTAGAATGGACGTGAACCTTCTTATAGAATACTAGAATGGGCGTGAACCTTCTTATAGAATACTAGAATGGAGCGTGAACCTTCTTATAGAATACTAGAATGGGCGTGAACCTTCTTATAGAATACTAGAATGGGCGTGAACCTTCTTATAGAATACTAGAATGGACGTGAACCTTCTTATAGAATACTAGAATGGCCGTGAACCTTCTTATAGAATACTAGAATGGGCGTGAACCTTCTTATAGAATACTAGAATGGGCGTGAACCTTCTTATAGAATACTAGAATGGACGTGAACCTTCTATAGAATACTAGAATGGACGTGAACCTTGTTATAGAATACTAGAATGGGCGTGAACCTTCTTTTAGAATACTAGAATGGACGGAACCTTCTTATAGAATACTAGAATGGACGTGAACCTTCTTATAGAATACTAGAATGGGCGTGAACCTTCTTTTATAGAATACTAGAATGGACGTGAACCTTCTTATAGAATACTAGAATGGACGTGAACCTTCTTATAGAATACTAGAATGGGCGTGAACCTTCTTATAGAATACTAGAATGGGCGTGAACCTTCTTATAGAATACTAGAATGGACGTGAACCTTCTTATAGAATACTAGAATGGGCGTGAACCTTCTTATAGAATACTAGAATGGACGTGAACCTTCTTATAGAGAATACTAGAATGGGGCGTGAACCTTCTTTTAGAATACTAGAATGGACGTGAACCTTCTTATAGAATACTAGAATGGGCGTGAACCTTCTTATATAGAATACTAGAATGGGCGTGAACCTTCTTATAGAATACTAGAATGGGCGTGAACCTTCTAATGGAATACTAGAATGGGCGTGAACCTTCTTATAGAATACTAGAATGGACGTGAACCTTCTAATGGAATACTAGAATGGGCGTGAACCTTCTTATAGAATACTAGAATGGACGTGAACCTTCTTATAGAATACTAGAATGGGCGTGAACCTTCTTATAAGAATACTAGAATGGACGTGAACCTTGTTATAGAATACTAGAATGGACGTGAACCTTCTTATAGAATACTAGAATGGACGTGAACCTTCTTATAGAATACTAGAATGGGCGTGAACCTTCTAATGGAAGACTAGAATGGGCGTGAACCTTCTTATAGAATACTAGAATGGGCGTGAACCTTCTATTAGAATACTAGAATGGGCGTGAACCTTCTTATAGAATACTAGAATGGGCGTGAACCTTGTTATAGAATACTAGAATGGGCGTGAACCTTCTTATAGAATACTAGAATGGGCGTGAACCTTCTTATAGAA
>CM059791.1:66182597-66245097 GCA_030435695.1 Brachymystax lenok tsinlingensis
TGTAAAGGTGATGTGATGTCTAGTCTGTAAAGGTGATGTGATGTCTAGTCTGTAAAGGTGATGTGATGTCTAGTCTGTAAAGGTGATGTGATGTCTAGTCTGTAAAGGTGATGTGATGTCTAGTCTGTAAAGGTGATGTGATGTCTAGTCTGTAAAGGTGATGTGATGTCTAGTCTGTAAAGGTGATGTGATGTCTAGTCTGTAAAGGTGATGTGATGTCTAGTCTGTAAAGGTGATGTGATGTCTAGTCTGTAAAGGTGATGTGATGTCTAGTCTGTAAAGGTGATGTGATGTCTAGTCTGTAAAGGTGATGTGATGTCTAGTCTGTAAAGGTGATGTGATGTCTAGTCTGTAAAGGTGATGTGATGTCTAGTCTGTAAAGGTGATGTGATGTCTAGTCTGTAAAGGTGATGTGATGGTTGGTCTGTAAAGGTGATGTAGTGATTTAGTCTGTAAAGGCTGTGATGGTTGGTCTGTAAAGGTGATGTGATGTCTAGTCTGTAAAGGTGATGTGATGTCTAGTCTGTAAAGGTGATGTGATGTCTAGTCTGTAAAGGTGATGTGATGTCTGGTCTGTAAAGGTGATGTGATGTCTGGTCTGTAAAGGTGATGTGATGTCTGGTCTGTAAAGGTGATGTGATGTCTAGTCTGTAAAGGTGATGTGATGTCTAGTCTGTAAAGGTGATGTGATGTCTAGTCTGTAAAGGTGATGTGATGTCTAGTCTGTAAAGGTGATGTGATGTCTAGTCTGTAAAGGTGATGTGATGTCTGGTCTGTAAAGGTGATGTGATGTCTAGTCTGTAAAGGTGATGTGATGTCTAGTCTGTAAAGGTGATGTGATGTCTAGTCTGTAAAGGTGATGTGATGTCTAGTCTGTAAAGGTGATGTGATGTCTAGTCTGTAAAGGTGATGTGATGTCTAGTCTGTAAAGGTGATGTGATGTCTAGTCTGTAAAGGTGATGTGATGTCTAGTCTGTAAAGGTGATGTGGTGTGTCTGTAAGGGATGTCTAGTCTGTAAAGGTGATGTGATGTCTAGTCTGTAAAGGTGATGTGATGTCTAGTCTGTAAAGGTGATGTGATGTCTAGTCTGTAAAGGTGATGTGATGTCTGGTCTGTAAAGGTGATGTGATGTCTAGTCTGTAAAGGTGATGTGATGTCTAGTCTGTAAAGGTGATGTGATGTCTAGTCTGTAAAAGGTGATGTGATGTCTAGTCTGTAAAGGTGATGTGATGTCTAGTCTGTAAAGGTGATGTGATGTCTAGTCTGTAAAGGTGATGTGATGTCTAGTCTGTAAAGGTGATGTGATGTCTAGTCTGTAAAGGTGATGTGATGTCTAGTCTGTAAAGGTGATGTGATGTCTGGTCTGTAAAGGTGATGTGATGTCTAGTCTGTAAAGGTGATGTGATGTCTAGTCTGTAAAGGTGATGTGATGTCTAGTCTGTAAAGGTGATGTCTAGTCTGTAAAGGTGATGTGATGTCTAGTCTGTAAAGGTGATGTGATGTCTAGTCTGTAAAGGTGATGTGATGTCTGGTCTGTAAAGGTGATGTGATGTCTGGTCTGTAAAGGTGATGTGATGTCTGGTCTGTAAAGGTGATGTGATGGTTGGTCTGTAAAGGTGATGTGATGTCTGGTCTGTAAAGGTGATGTGATGTCTAGTCTGTAAAGGTGATGTGATGTCTAGTCTGTAAAGGTGATGTGATGTCTGGTCTGTAAAGGTGATGTGATGTCTAGTCTGTAAAGGTGATGTGATGTCTAGTCTGTAAAGGTGATGTGATGGTTGGTCTGTAAAGGTGATGTGATGTCTGGTCTGTAAAGGTGATGTGATGTCTAGTCTGTAAAGGTGATGTGATGTCTAGTCTGTAAAGGTGATGTGATGTCTAGTCTGTAAAGGTGATGTGATGTCTAGTCTGTAAAGGTGATGTGATGTCTAGTCTGTAAAGGTGATGTGATGTCTAGTCTGTAAAGGTGATGTGATGTCTAGTCTGTAAAGGTGATGTGATGTCTAGTCTGTAAAGGTGATGTGATGTCTAGTCTGTAAAGGTGATGTGATGTCTAGTCTGTAAAGGTGATGTGATGGTTGGTCTGTAAAGGTGATGTGATGTCTGGTCTGTAAAGGTGATGTGATGTCTGGTCTGTAAAGGTGATGTGATGTCTAGTCTGTAAAGGTGATGTGATGTCTGGTCTGTAAAGGTGATGTGATGTCTAGTCTGTAAAGGTGATGTGATGTCTAGTCTGTAAAGGTGATGTGATGTCTGGTCTGTAAAGGTGATGTGATGTCTGGTCTGTAAAGGTGATGTGATGTCTGGTCTGTAAAGGTGATGTGATGTCTGGTCTGTAAAGGTGATGTGATGTCTAGTCTGTAAAGGTGATGTGATGTCTGGTCTGTAAAGGTGATGTGATGTCTGGTCTGTAAAGGTGATGTGATGTCTAGTCTGTAAAGGTGATGTGATGTCTAGTCTGTAAAGGTGATGTGATGTCTGGTCTGTAAAGGTGATGTGATGTCTAGTCTGTAAAGGTGATGTGATGTCTAGTCTGTAAAGGTGATGTGATGTCTAGTCTGTAAAGGTGATGTGATGTCTAGTCTGTAAAGGTGATGTGATGTCTAGTCTGTAAAGGTGATGTGATGTCTAGTCTGTAAAGGTGATGTGATGTCTAGTCTGTAAAGGTGATGTGATGTCTAGTCTGTAAAGGTGATGTGATGTCTAGTCTGTAAAGGTGATGTGATGTCTAGTCTGTAAAGGTGATGTGATGGTTGGTCTGTAAAGGTGATGTGATGGTTGGTCTGTAAAGGTGATGTGATGTCTGGTCTGTAAAGGTGATGTGATGTCTGGTCTGTAAAGGTGATGTGATGTCTAGTCTGTAAAGGTGATGTGATGTCTAGTCTGTAAAGGTGATGTGATGGTTGGTCTGTAAAGGTGATGTGATGGTTGGTCTGTAAAGGTGATGTGATGTCTAGTCTGTAAAGGTGATGTGATGTCTGGTCTGTAAAGGTGATGAGATGTCTAGTCTGTAAAGGTGACGTGATATCTAGTCTGTAAAGGTGATGTGATGTCTAGTCTGTAAAGGTGATGTGATGGTTGGTCTGTAAAGGTGATGTGATGTCTAGTCTGTAAAGGTGATGTGATGGTTGGTCTGTCTGTCTCACCGGGGGCTGGATGCAGGGGGGGCAGGCTCCACCACGTTGCTGTTGAGGGGGATTCCGTAAACCCAGGGGGCTTACTGGGCGGGGGCACTGCCCTGGCTGGGGAGGGGACAGGGTGCTGGGGGGCAGAACTCTTCAGGGCGAAGGAACTTTTAAAGCCTAGAGGAGACAAACAGCATGATCAACAACACTACATTATCACTGTTACTTTCATCCATAACCCCAATTACAGCCTAGAGACAAACAGCATGATCAACATCACTACATTATCACTGTTACTTTCATCCATAACCCCAACGTAAAGCTGCAATATGGAACTTTTGGGGTCACCCAACTAAATTCACATAGAAATGTGTGTTATAGATCTGTCATTCTCATTGACAGCAAGTCTAAGAAGCGGTAGATCTGTTCTATGTGAGCTATTTCTATGCTCCCTTTTCTCATGTTTATTTTTTGTCTTTAACTTTCGGTTTTGTACACCAGCATCAAAACAACTGAAAATACAATATTTTTGGTTATTGAATATATATTTCACAGCGGTTTAGACAGTACAATGATTCTCTATGCAATGCATTGCTTGTTTTGTCACAAACTGAAATTAGGCGAAATGTTAGAATTTGAGTAACCAGGAAACGGCGCAGAGACTTTGGCCTAAAAACATTATACTTAAATGTCAATAAATTAAAAAAACTAAATAGACTAATACATCCTAACCCTAACCCATTACAAAATAATGTTTCATAGACTAATACATCCTAACCCTAACCCATTACAAAATAATGTTTCATAGACTAATACATCCTAACCCTAACCCATTACAAAATAATGTTTCATAGACTAATACATCCTAACCCTAACCCATTACAAAATAATGTTTCATAGACTAATACATCCTAACCCTAACCCATTACAAAATAATGTTTCATAGACTAATACATCCTAACCCTAACCCATTACAAAATAATGTTTCATAGACTAATACATCCTAACCCTAACCCATTACAAAATAATGCTTCATAGACTAATACATCCTAACCCTAACCCATTACAAAATAATGTTTCATAGACTAATACAAAATAATCCCCATCCTAACCCATTACAAAATAATGCTTCATAGACTAATACATCCTAACCCTAACCCATTACAAAATAATGTTTCATAGACTAATACATCCTAACCCTAACCCATTACAAAATAATGTTTCATAGACTAATACATCCTAACCCTAACCCATTACAAAATAATGTTTCATAGACTAATACATCCTAACCCTAACCCATTACAAAATAATGTTTCATAGACTAATACATCCTAACCCTAACCCATTACAAAATAATGTTTCATAGACTAATACATCCTAACCCTAACCCATTACAAAATAATGTTTCATAGACTAATACATCCTAACCCTAACCCATTACAAAATAATGTTTCATAGACTAATACATCCTAACCCTAACCCATTACAAAATAATGTTTCATAGACTAATACATCCTAACCCTAACCCATTACAAAATAATGTTTCATAGACTAATACATCCTAACCCTAACCCATTACAAAATAATGTTTCATAGACTAATACATCCTAACCCTAACCCATTACAAAATAATGTTTCATAGACTAATACATCCTAACCCTAACCCATTACAAAATAATGTTTCATAGACTAATACATCCTAACCCTAACCCATTACAAAATAATGTTTCATAGACTAATACATCCTAACCCTAACCCATTACAAAATAATGTTTCATAGACTAATACATCCTAACCCTAACCCATTACAAAATAATGCTTCTTATTCATTGATGGAAATACCAGTGGATGTAGACTAATAGACTAATGTACCTCATAGACTAATGTACCTCATAGACTAATACATCCTCATAGACTACTACATCCTCATAGACTAATGTACCTCATAGACTAATGTACCTCATAGACTAATGTACCTCATAGACAAATACATCCTCATAGACTAATGTACCTCATAGACTAATACATCCTCATAGACTAATACATCCTCATAGACTAATGCATCCTCAGACTAATGTACCTCAGACTAATACATCCTCATAGACTAATGTACCTCATAGACTAATGTACCTCATAGACTAATACATCCTCATAGACTAATACATCCTCATAGACTAATACATCCTCATAGACTAATGTACCTCATAGACTAATGTACCTCATAGACTAATACATCCTCATAGACTAATGTACCTCATAGACTAATGTACCTCATAGACTAATGTACCTCATAGACTAATGTACCTCATAGACTAATACATCCTCATAGACTAATGTACCTCATAGACTAATACATCCTCATAGACTAATGTACCTCATAGACTAATGTACCTCATAGACTAATACATCCTCATAGACTAATACATCCTCATAGACTAATGTACCTCATAGACTAATGTACCTCATAGACTAATACATCCTCATAGACTAATGTACCTCATAGACTAATGTACCTCATAGACTAATACATCCTCATAGACTAATGTACCTCATAGACTAATACATCCTCATAGACTAATACATCCTCATAGACTAATGTACCTCATAGACTAATGTACCTCATAGACTAATACATCCTCATAGACTAATACATCCTCATAGACTAATGTACCTCATAGACTAATGTACCTCATAGACTAATGTACCTCATAGACTAATACATCCTCATAGACTAATACATCCTCATAGACTAATGTACCTCATAGACTAATGTACCTCATAGACTAATGTACCTCATAGACTAATGTACCTCATAGACTAATACATCCTCATAGACTAATGTACCTCATAGACTAATACATCCTCATAGACTAATGTACCTCATAGACTAATGTACCTCATAGACTAATACATCCTCATAGACTAATACATCCTCATAGACTAATGTACCTCATAGACTAATGTACCTCATAGACTAATACATCCTCATAGACTAATGTACCTCATAGACTAATGTACCTCATAGACTAATACATCCTCATAGACTAATGTACCTCATAGACTAATACATCCTCATAGACTAATACATCCTCATAGACTAATGTACCTCATAGACTAATGTACCTCATAGACTAATACATCCTCATAGACTAATGTACCTCATAGACTAATGTACCTCATAGACTAATGTACCTCATAGACTAATGTACCTCATAGACTACTACATCCTCATAGACTAATACATCCTCATAGACTAATGCATCCTCATAGACTAATGTACCTCATAGACTAATACATCCTCATAGACTAATGTACCTCATAGACTAATGTACCTCATAGACTAATGTAATACTGCACAAAACCACCTAAACCTCCCAGGGGTAATACTGCACAAAACCCCATAAACCCCCCTAAGCCTCCCAGGGGTAATACTGCACAAACCCCCCTAAACCCCCCTAAACCTCCCAGGGGTAATACTGCACAAAACCCCTAAACCCCTAAGCCTCCCAGGGGTAATAATGCACAAACTCTCCCAGGGGTAATACTGCACAAAACCCCATAAACCCCCAGGGGTAATACTGCACAAAACCCCTAAACTCCCCTAAGCCTCCCAGGGTAATACTGCACAACCCCCCAGGGGTAATACTGCACAAAACCCCATAAACCCCCAGGGTAATACTGCACAAACCCTAAACTCCCTAAGCCTCCCAGGGTAATACTGCACAAGCCAGGGTAATACTGCACAAACCCCCCTAAGCCTCCCAGGGGTAATACTGCACAAACCCCCCTAAGCCTCCCAGGGGTAATACTGCACAAACCCCCCCAGGGGTAATACTACACAAACCCCCCAAGGGTAATACTACACAAACCCCCCCAAGGGTAATACTACACAAACCCCCCCAGGGGTAATACTGCACAAAACCCCCTAAACTCCCCTAAGCCTCCCAGGGGTAATACTGCACAAACCCCCCCAGGGGTAATACTGCACAAACCCCCCAGGGGTAATACTGCACAAACCCCCTAAGCCTCCCAGGGGTAATACTGCACAAACCCCTAAGCCTCCCAGGGTAATACTGCACAAACCTCCCAGGGTAATACTACACAAACCCCAGGGGTAATACTACACAAACCTCAGGGGTAATACTGCACAAACCCCCCCAGGGGTAATACTGCACAAACCCCCCCAAGGGTAATACTGCACAAACCCCCCCAGGGGTAATACTACACAAACCCCCCCAGGGGTAATACTGCACAAACCCCCCCAAGGGTAATACTACACAAACCCCCCAAGGGTAATACTATATGTACCTCATAGACTAAACCCCCCTAAGCCTCCCAGGGGTAATACTGCACAAACCCCTAAACCCCTAAACCTCCCAGGGGTAATACTGCACAAAACCCCTAAACCCCCTAAGCCTCCCAGGGTAATAATGCACAAACCCCCAGGGGTAATACTGCACAAAACCCATAAACCCCCAGGGGTAATACTGCACAAAACCCCTAAACTCCCTAAGCCTCCCAGGGTAATACTGCACAACCCCCCCCCAGGGTAATACTGCACAAACCCCAGGGGTAATACTGCACAAACCCCCCTAAGCCTCCCAGGGGTAATACTGCACAAACCCCCCTAAGCCTCCCAGGGGTAATACTGCACAAACCCCCCCAAGGGTAATACTACACAAACCCCCCAGGGGTAATACTACACAAACCCCCCCAAGGGTAATACTACACAAACCCCCCCAAGGGTAATACTACACACCCCCAGGGGTAATACTGCACAAACCCCCCCAGGGGTAATACTGCACAAACCCCCCCAAGGGTAATACTACACAAACCCCCCAAGGGTAATACTACACAAACCCCCCCAAGGGTAATACTGCACAAACCCCCCCAAGGGTAATACTACACAAACCCCCCAAGGGTAATACTACACAAACCCCCCCAAGGGTAATACTACACAACTGGCACATAGAAATGTATTGTGTGGAGCAAAAATGAATAGGGATAGTTATGTACCTGGGGGGGGTTTCTTGGAGATGAGGGCAGGGAACTCCTCCTCTACCTCCAGGGGGGGTTCAGGCTTGGCTTTGGGGAGGGGAGCCACTGTGACTGGTTTATCCAGGTGGCCGTTAGCCAATCCACTTGCTTTCACAGCGGTTTTAACTGCTGCCGTCGTCATAGCAACCAGTGGTTTGGAGGCGTGGCTCTCCGGAACTTTCTCCTTCTGTACCCTGGACACCGTTTCCATGAGGACAGGAACTTGGTTCCCAAATGATGATGGAGGGGGCGTGGCCTGTTTCTTCTTCTTGGCTGTCTTGGATGTGGGGCTTGGGGTGGGAATAGGAGTAGGGTTAGATGTCACGGGGGAGGGCTTAGATGTCAGTGGGAGGGGCTTAGTTGTCAGTGGGGGTGGCTTGGAGGTTGGTGGGAGGGGCTTAGCTGTCAGTGGGAGGGGCTTAGAGGGTCCTTTGACGGTGAGCAGAGAGGAGATGTCCAACATGGTTGGAACTGCTCGGTGCTCCTGCATCGTCTTGGCAACGCAATTGTCATCATCAGAGGGGAGGGGCGGCGGGCGAGAGCTTCTTCTTCCGAGAGGAAGAGGAGGAGGAGAGGAGCTGGGGTCCGGCGGGGAGAGGGAGAGGAGGGTTGTTAGGGGGAGGTCTAGAGGAAGAGGAGGAGGGAAGGATGACTGTCTTGGAGGTGCTGCTGCTGCTGCTGGTTTGGCTCCAGGCTGAGGTAGCTCCGCCCGCTGGTCTGGGAGGGCGGATCTTAGAGATCAGGGCGGGGAAGTCTTCTTCTTGGAAGGAGGAGTGCTTCCTGGGTTGGGCGGAGTAGGCGGGGGTCATGGGGGTCGTAACCATGGCAGCAGATAGACTGGGGAAGTCATCCTCCTTCAGAGGGACCTGGGCCGGAGTCTTCAGGGCTGGGGGGGGCTTAACACTGTAACAAACACATGAATATATATACCTATAGCATACATCACTACAAAGAGACCTGGACTGGAGGGCTGGGGGGCTTAACACTGTAACAAACACAATATATATATACCTATAGCATACATCACTACAAAGAGACCTGGACTGGAGGGCTCGGGGGGCTTAACACTGTAACAAACACAATATATATATACCTATAGCATACATCACTACAAAGAGACCTGGACTGGAGGGCTCGGGGGGCTTAACACTGTAACAAACACAATATATATATACCTATAGCATACATCACTACAAAGAGACCTGGACTGGAGGGCTGGGGGCTTAACACTGTAACAAACACAATATATATATACCTATAGCATACATCACTACAAAGAGACCTGGACTGGAGGGCTCGGGGGGCTTAACACTGTAACAAACACAATATATATATACCTATAGCATACATCACTACAAAGAGACCTGGACTGGAGGGCTGGGGGGCTTAACACTGTAACAAACACAATATATATATACCTATAGCATACATCACTACAAAGAGACCTGGACTGGAGGGCTCGGGGCTTAACACTGTAACAAACACAATATATATATACCTATAGCATACATCACTACAAAGAGACCTGGACTGGAGGGCTGGGGGGCTTAACACTGTAACAAACACAATATATATATACCTATAGCATACAGCATACAAAAAACTGTTAAAACAAATCAAAATATATTTTATATTTGAGATTCTTTAAAATAGCCTTGATGACAGCTTCGCACACTCTTGGCATTCTCTCAACCAGCTTCATGAGGAATGCTTTTCCAACAGTTCCCACATATGCTGAGCACTTGTTGGCTGCTTTTCCTTCACTCTGCGATCCAACTCATCCCAAATCATCTCAATTGGGTTGAGGTCGGGGGATTGGGGAGACCAGGTCATCTGATGCAGCACTCCATCACTCTCCTGTGAGAGGAGGGGTCAAATAGCCCTTACAAAGCCTGGAGGTGTGTTGGGTCATTGTCCTGTTGAAAAACAAATGATAGTCCCACTAAGCGCAAACCAGATGGGATGGCGTATCGCTGCAGAATACTGTAGTAGCCATGCTGGTTAAGTGTGCCTTGAATTCTAAATAAATCACAGACAGTGTCACCAGCAAAGCACCCCCACACCATAACACCTCCTCCTCCATGCTTCACGGTGGGAACCACACATGCAGAGTTCATCCTTCCACCTACTCTGCGTCTTACAAAGACACGGTTGGAACCAAAGATCTCAAATTTGGACTCACCAGATCAAAGAACAGATTTCCACCGATCTAATGTCCATTGCTCATGTTTCTTGGCCCAAGCAAGTCTCTTCTTCTTATTAGTGTCCTTTAGTAGGGGTTTCTTTGCAGCAATTCGACCATGAAGGCCTGATTCCCACAGTCTCCTCTGAACAGTTGATGTTGAGACGTGTCTGTTACTTGAACTCTGTGAAGCATTTATTTGGGCTGCAATCTGAAGTGCAGTTAACTCTAATGAACTTATCCTCTGCAGCAGAGGGAACTCTGGGTCTTCCTTTCCTGTGGCGGTCCGCATGAGAGCCAGTTTCATCATAGCGCTTGACGGTTTTTGCGACTGCACGTGAAGAAACGTTTTTGAAAATTCTTGACATTTTCCGGATTGACTGACGTTTGTGTCTTAAAGTAATGATGGACTCTCGTTTCTCTTTGCTTATTTGAGCCGTTCTTGCCATAATATGGACTTGGTCTTTTACCAAATAGGGCTGTCTTCTGTATACCACCCCTACCTTGTCACAACACAACTGATTGGCTCAAACGCATTAAGAAGGAAAGAAACTCCACAACTGAACTTTTAAGAAGGCACACCTGTTAACTGAAATGCATTCCAGGTGACTACAGCGTGAAGCTGGTTGAGAGAATGCCAAGAGTGTGCAAAGCTGCCATCAAGGCAAAGGGTGGCTACTTTGAAGAATCTCAAATATAAAACATATTTTGATTTGTTTAACACTTTTTTGGTTACTACATGATTCCATATGTGTTATTTCATAGTTTTGACGTCTTCACTATTATTCTACAATGTAGAAAATAGTACAAATAATGAAAAAAAACCTTGAATGAGTAGGTGTGTCTAAACTTTTTACTGGTACTGTAACATCACTGTGTGTGTGTGTGTACGTACCTCAGTGTGGGTGCTGCCGCCCCCAGGAGAGCTGGGAAGTCGTCTCCTGTCAGAGGGTTACTCTTCATGGTCCTCACTGGGGGAGCTTCAGGTGGAGGTTTGATAGGAACACTCCTGTGTCTCTCCTCAGTCTCCATCCTCTCTGGCCTCTCCATCCTCTCCGGCCTCTCCATCCTCTCCGGCCTCTCCATCCTCTCCGGCCTCTCCATCCTCTCTGGCCTCTCTGGCCGCTCCATCCTCTCTGGCCGCTCCATCCTCTCTGGCCGCTCCATCCTCTCTGGCCGCTCCATCCTCTCTGGCCGCTCCATCCTCTCCGGCCGCTCCATCCACTCCTCTTTGCGGTGTTTGGGTGCTCCACTCCTCTCCTGGGTGTCTCGTCCTCTGTCCTCCTGTCTCCTCTGCTGCATCATAGAGGCTCTGACTGCTACCGCCAGCTCCCTGTCCTCCTCCTCACTACCAAAACACAGAATTGTTATAGTCTGTCACAGAGTCATAATACCCAGAAAACTCTGGTGAAACACGCAAACGATTCCAATCGTTTGTCCACAATTCATTTTATCCATGGTGGATATTAGTATCACTTCAAATAAGGACTGTTTGGTGTAGGCTTACCCTGGCGTGACGTTTTGATAACCGTGTAAATCTCTCTAAGACAAGGTGACTTTTATCAATATCGTCGCCTGTATTCACAACCAAAAAATGAAATGCTAATTAGCTACTAATGTGGCTATCATAGAGAACTACAAATGCCTGTCTCAAGCTTCACGTCACTTCACCAGGGCCATGATGATCTGGACGAGACTACCGAATCGAGGCAAAGGTAAGAATCTCTGGATAACTAATGTTAGATAAATGTAGTAATTAATAAATTGGCTGAAGTTGTTTAACTTCTGTGAACTGTCTTGAGCAAGTTCTTAATTGAAAACGCCTGTTACCTAGCTAGCTAGCTCATGGTTAGCAACATTAGCCTGGCCAGGCGGCTACATTAGCAGAAAACACCTGTTACCTAGCTAGCTAGCTCATGGTTAGCAACATCAGCCTGGCCAGGCGGCTACATTAGCAGAAAACGCCGGTTACCTAGCTAGCTAGCTCATGGTTAGCAACATTAGCAGAAAACGCCGGTTACCTAGCTAGCTAGCTCATGGTTAGCAACATTAGCAGAAAACGCCGGTTACCTAGCTAGCTAGCTCATGGTTAGCAACATTAGCCTGGCTAGATGGCTACATTAGCAGAAAACGCCTGTTACCTAGCTAGCTCATGGTTAGCAACATTAGCCTGGCCAGGCGGCTACATTAGCAGAAAACACCTGTTACCTAGCTAGCTAGCTCATGGTTAGCAACATCAGCCTGGCCAGGTGGCTACATTAGCAGAAAACGCCGGTTACCTAGATAGCTAGCTCATGGTTAGGAACATTAGCAGAAAACGCCTGTTACCTAGCTAGCTAGCTCATGGTTAGCAACATTAGCCTGGCTAGATGGCTACATTAGCAGAAAACACCTGTTACCTAGCTAGCTCATGGTTAGCAACATTAGCCTGGCCAGGCGGCTACATTAGCAGAAAACACCTGTTACCTAGCTAGCTAGCTCATGGTTAGCAACATTAGCCTGGCCAGGCGGCTACATTAGCAGAAAACGCCGGTTACCTAGCTAGCTAGCTCATGGTTAGCAACATTAGCAGAAAACACCTGTTACCTAGCTAGCTAGCTCATGGTTAGCAACATTAGCAGAAAACGCTGGTTACCTAGCTAGCTAGCTCATGGTTAGCAACATTAGCAGAAAACACCTGTTACCTAGCTAGCTAGCTCATGGTTAGCAACATCAGCCTGGCCAGGTGGCTACATTAGCAGAAAACGCCGGTTACCTAGCTAGCTAGCTCATGGTTAGCAACATTAGCCTGGCTAGATGGCTACATAAGCAGAAAACGCCGGTTACCTAGCTAGCTAGCTCATGGTTAGCAACATTAGCCTGGCCAGGTGGCTACATTAGCAGCCTATTTGTCTATCCATTTAAATGCATGATAAATTCATAACTTTCTTATCTTTTTATAAACCAACAGTCTAGCTAACTTAGATGGTGAAGCTAGGGCTACGTGTTCATGATGATGTTTGTTTGTGTCTGTGGGTGAGAGGTTGGTAGCCTACTTCAAGTAGTTGGGGGTATGATATAAAATGCTAACCTCCCCTGTTATTGTAATGGTGAGAGGTTAGCATGTCTTGGGGGTATGATATATAATGCTAACCTCCCCTGTTATTGTAATGGCGAGAGGTTAGCATGTCTTGGGGGTATGATATAAAATGCTAACCTCCCCTGTTATTGTAATGGTGAGAGGTTAGCATGTCTTGGGGTATGATATAAAATGCTAACCTCCCTGTTATTGTAATGGTAAGAGGTTAGCATGTCTTGGGGTATGATATAAAATGCTAACCTCCCTGTTATTGTAATGGTAAGAGGTTAGCATGTCTTGGGGTATGATATAAAATGCTAACCTCCCTGTTATTGTAATGGTGAGAGGTTAGCATGTCTTGGGGTATGATATAAAATGTTAACCTCCCCTGTTATTGTAATGGTGAGAGGTTAGCATGTCTTGGGGTTATGATATAAAATGCTAACCTCCCTGTTATTGGTAATGGTGAGAGGTTAGCATGTCTTGGGGTATGATATAAAATGCTAACCTCCCTGTTATTGTAATGGTGAGAGGTTAGCATGTCTTGGGGTATGATATAAAATGCTAACCTCCCTGTTATTGTAATGGTGAGAGGTTAGCATGTCTTGGGGTATGATATAAAATGCTAACCTCCCCTGTTATTGTAATGGTGAGAGGTTAGCATGTCTTGGGGTATGATATAACATGTTAACCTCCCCTGTTATTGTAATGGTGAGAGGTTAGCATGTCTTGGGGTATGATATAAAATGCTAACCTCCTGTTATTGGTAATGGTGAGAGGTTAGCATGTCTTGGGGGTATGATATAAAATGCTAACCTCCCTGTTATTGGTAATGGTGAGAGGTTAGCATGTCTTGGGGTATGATATAAAATGCTAACCTCCCTGTTATTGTAATGGTGAGAGGTTAGCATGTCTTGGGGTATGATATAAAATGCTAACCTCCCTGTTATTGTAATGGTGAGAGGTTAGCATGTCTTGGGGTATGATATAACATGTTAACCTCCTGTTATTGTAATGGTGAGAGGTTAGCATGTCTTGGGGGTATGATATAAAATGCTAACCTCCCCTGTTATTGGTAATGGTGAGAGGTTAGCATGTCTTGGGGGTATGATATAAAATGCTAACCTCCCCTGTTATTGTAATGGTGAGAGGTTAGCATGTCTTGGGGGTATGATATAAAATGCTAACCTCCCTGTTATTGTAATGGTGAGAGGTTAGCGTGTCTTGGGGGTATGATATAAAATGCTAACCTCCCTGTTATTGTAATGGTGAGAGGTTAGCATGTCTTGGGGTATGATATAAAATGCTAACCTCCCTGTTATTGTAATGGTGAGAGGTTAGCATGTCTTGGGGTATGATATAAAATGCTAACCTCCCTGTTATTGTAATGGTGAGAGGTTAGCATGTCTTGGGGGTATGATATAAAATGCTAACCTCCTGTTATTGTAATGGTGAGAGGTTAGCATGTCTTGGGGTATGATATAAAATGCTAACCTCCCTGTTATTGTAATGGTGAGAGGTTAGCATGTCTTGGGGTATGATATAAAATGCTAACCTCCCTGTTATTGTAATGGTGAGAGGTTAGCATGTCTTGGGGGTATGATATAAAATGCTAACCTCCCCTGTTATTGTAATGGTGAGAGGTTAGCGTGTCTTGGGGGTATCATGTCTTGGGGGTATCGTGTCTTGAGAGGTTAGCATGTCTTGGGGGTATGATATAAAATGCTAACCTCCCCTGTTATTGTAATGGTGAGAGGTTAGCATGTCTTGAGAGTAATGGGGGCTAACCTCCCCAGCAATGTTTTGGACAAATGAACTGAAATCAACTGGTTTGACGTTACTTAAAGTTGATTAGTGTGATGTGTGCCAGATGTCACAGTGGTCTCGTAGTGACGATGTCACAGTGGTCTCGTAGTGACGATGTCATACTGACCGATTGTATCTCCAGCTACCTCTGGTGTTCTGTTGGTTCCCTTGGCTCCTTCCTCGTCCGCCCCGGCCCGACCTCGCCTCCTCATAGTCCTCTCCAGACACCATGCCTCCTTGAACGAACACACACAGTGTGCTGTTACCGAGCAGGCCTGAAAATCCAGTTAGTTTAGACAGAAAGCACAGTATCCGGTCTCACCATCGTTGCGTCGGGTCTGGCGCGGGGCGTAGCTGAACTGCAGGTCTATGTGTCGGTTCTGTCGTGCTTCGGCTCGGTTCTTGCTGTGTGCCGAGGCCTTGTGGGCCTTGTAGTCGATCTGGCTCCTGAAGGCGTGGGTGAACTGCTCGGTAGCACAGCGGCCCTCCTCGCACAGGTAGTGGGCCTCACGGAAGTGCTCGCTCAGGTACTGGTAGTCACTGTGGAGAGAAGGGGGTTGTGGGGGTACAACATGCTTAGGACAGATACAGGGCTGTGTGTGTGAGAGAGAGTGTGTGTGTGTGTGGACACACCTACTCATTAAAGAGTTTCTTTATTTTTACTATTTTCTACATTGTAGAATAATAGTGAAGATGTCAAAACTATGAAATAACACACATGGAATCATGCAGTAACCCAAAGAAAAAGTGTTAAATCAAAATAAACTCAGCAAAAAAAAGAAACGGCCCTTTTTCAGGACCCTGTCTTTCAAATCTAAATAATGAACTTATCCTCTGCAGCAGAGGTCACTCTGGGTCTTCCTTTCCTGTGGCGGTCCTCATGAGAGCCAGTTTCATCATAGAGCTTGATGGTTTTTTGCGACTGCACTTGAAGAAACTTTCAAAGTTCTTGACATTTTCCAGATTGACTGACCTTCATGTCTTAAAGTAATGATGGACTGTCGTTTCTCTTTGCTTATCTGAGCTCTTCTTGCCATAATATGGACTTGGTCTTTTACAAAAATAGGCCTATCTTCTGTATACCAAATAGTAAGAATAAAAACCCTGGAATGAGTAGGTGTGTCCAAACTTGTGACTGGTTGTGTGTGTGTGTGTGTGTGTGTGTGTGTGTACCTGTAGTACTCCTGGGCTCCGTCAGCGTCACAGAAGTGACAGAAGTAATGGTCTCTACGGAGGTGTTTCAGCAGCTCGTCGTTGTCAAGGTAACGGTCATCGCAGAACTTGCAGAGCGGGTGTCCGCGGTGAGATGTGTCATCTGGGTCACCATGGGTACGGTGACGTGCCAGATCCTTCCTGTTATACCACTTCCTCTCATGGGAGAAGATCTGGTGGGAACAGGTTACATACATGTTAGACAGACAGGTATAACAGCTAGACAGGTATTACAGACAAGTATACCAGCTAACCAGACAGACAGGTATACCAGCTAGACAGAGAGACAGGTATATCAGCTAGACAGAGAGACAGGTATATGAGCTAGACAGAGAGACAGGTATATGAGCTAGACAGACAGACAGACAGGTATACGTGTATAATAGGCAGACGTGTATAACAGTAAAGACAGGTATAACAGACAGACAGGTATAACAGACAGACAGACAGGTATAACAGACAGACAGACAGGTATAACAGTAAAGACAGGTATAACAGACAGACAGGTATAACAGTAAAGACAGACAAGTATAACAGACAGACAGGTATAACAGTAAAGACAGACAGGTATAACAGACAGACAGACAGGTATAACAGACAGACAGGTATAACAGACAGACAGGTATAACAGTAAAGACAGACAGGTATAACAGTAAAGACAGACAGGTATAACAGACAGACAGGTATAACAGACAGACAGGTATAACAGACAGACAGGTGTAACAGTAAAGACAGACAGGTATAACAGTAAAGACAGACAGGTATAACAGACAGACAGACAGGTATAACAGACAGACAGGTATAACAGTAAAGACAGGTATAACAGTAAAGACAGACAGGTATAACAGACAGACAGGTATAACAGTAAAGACAGGTATAACAGTAAAGACAGACAGGTATAACAGTAAAGACAGACAGGTATAACAGACAGACAGGTATAACAGACAGACAGGTATAACAGACAGACAGGTATAACAGTAAAGACAGGTATAACAGTAAAGACAGGTATAACAGACAGACATAACAGTAAATACAGGTATTACAGACAGACAGACAGGTATAACAGTAAAGACAGGTATAACAGACAGACAGACAGGTATAACAGACAGACAGGTATAACAGACAGACAGGTATAACAGACAGACAGGTATAACAGTAAAGACAGGTATAACAGACAGACAGGTATAACAGTAAAGACAGGTATAACAGTAAAGACAGGTATAACAGTAAAGACAGGTATAACAGACAGACAGGTATAACAGACAGACAGGTATAACAGACAGACAGGTATAACAGTAAAGACAGGTATAACAGACAGACCGGTATAACAGTAAAGACAGGTAACCTACCTGCAGGTGTTTGGTACAGAGTTTACAACAGAAGAGTTCATGTTGTTTCCTCATGTGCTGCTCCAACTCCTCAAACTTTGAGAAGACTTTAGACTCTGGACAGACAGGACACTCAGACAGCAGCAGTGTCCTACAGGCAGAGACAGAGAGAGACATGAGGAAGAGACAGAGACAGACTGATAGTAGATAGAGGGGACCAGGAGGAGGACAGGAGAGGAGAGAGGGCCAGGAGAACAGGAGAGGAGAGAGGGCCAGGAGGAGGAGAGGAGAGGAGAGAGGGCCAGGAGGAGAACAGGAGAGGAGAGGAGAGGGGGACAGTAGGAGGAGAGAGGGATAGGAGGAGAGCAGGAGAGGAGAGGGGGACAGGAGGAGGAGAGAGGGATAGGAGGAGAGCAGTGTACCTGAACTGAGCGTGTATCTTGGAGTCTGCAAAGTAGATGTCATGTTTCCTCTCCAGCTGCAGCTTGTGGAGGGGCAGAGAGGAGAACGCCACCAACTTCGGCACAAACAGCACCTAGACACAGACACACTGGTAACGGGGATCATACGGACATCTGACCTGTCCACTGGCAGCTGTGGTCAAGCCCTTTTCCAATTCAATGTTTTACTTGCTATACTATTTGATTTATTTATTTCACCAGGTAGTTCTATATGATGTCATAATACACCTTTATTTAACCAGGTAGTTCTATATGATGTCATAATACACCTTTATTTAACCAGGTAGTTCTATATGATGTCATAATACACCTTTATTTAACCAGGTAGTTCTATATGATGTCATAATACACCTTTATTTAACCAGGTAGTTCTATATGATGTCATAATACACCTTTATTTAACCAGGTAGTTCTATATGATGTCATAATACAGGGAGGCCAGTTGAGAACAAGTTCTCATTTACAACTGCGACCTGGCCAAGATAAAGCAAAGCAGTTCGACACAAACAACAACACAGAGTTACACATGGAATAAACAAACATACAGTCAATAATACAGTAGAAAAGTCTATATACAGTGAGTGCAAATGAGGTAAGATAATAAATAGGCCATAGTGGCGAGGTAATTAAAATATAGCAATTAAACACTGGGATGGTAGATGTGCAGAAGATTAATGTGCAAGTAGAGATACTGGGGTTCAAAGGAGCAAGATAAATAAATAAGTACAGTATGGGGATGAGGTAGTTGGTTGGGCTGTTTACCGATGGGCTGTGTACAGGTGCAGCGATCTGTGAGCTGCTCTGACAGCTGGTGCTTAAAGTTAGAGAGGGAGATATGAGTCTCTAGCTTCAGTGAATTTTGCAACTCGTTCCAGTAATTGGCAGCAGAGAACTGGAAGGAAAGGCGGCCAAGGGAGGAATAGGCTTTGGGGGTGACCAGTGGAGCCAGTGGGTTTGGTGACGAGTATGAAGCGAGGGCCAGCCAACGAGAGCGTACAGGTCACAGTGGTGGGTGGTATATGGGGCTTTGGTGACAAAACGGATGGCACTGTGATACACTGCAGTAACGTATGCTTCAGAGGGGAGGGGCTACAGTAACTTATGCGTCAGAAGGGAGGGGCTACAGTAACTTATGCTTCAGAGGGGAAGGGCTACAGTAACTTATGCTTCAGAGGGGAGGGGCTACAGTAACTTATGCTTCAGAGGGGAGGGGCTACAGTAACTTATGCTTCAGAGGAGGGGCTACAGTAACTTATGCTTCCAGAGGGAGGGGCTACAGTAACTTATGCTTCAGAGGAGGGGCTACAGTAACTTATGCTTCAGAGGGAGGCTACAGTAACTTATGCTTCAGAGGAGGGCTACAGTAACTTATGCTTCAGAGGAGGGGCTACAGTAACTTATGCTTCAGAGGGAGGGGCTACAGTAACTTATGCTTCAGAGGAGGGGCTACAGTAACTTATGCTTCAGAGGAGGGGCTACAGTAACTTATGCTTCAGAGGAGGAGGCTACAGCTACAGTAACTTATGCTTCAGAGGGAGGGGCTACAGTAACTTATGCTTCAGAGAGGAGGGCTACAGTAACTTATGCTCAGAGGGGAGGGGCTACAGTAACTTATGCTTCAGAGGAGGGGCTACAGTAACTTATGCTTCAGAGGGAGGGCTACAGTAACTTATGCTTCAGAGGAGGGCTACAGTAACTTATGCTTCAGAGGGAGGGGCTACAGTAACTTATGCTTCAGAGGGAGGGGCTACAGTAACTTATGCTTCAGAGGAGGGGCTACAGTAACTTATGCTTCAGAGGAGGGAGCTACAGTAACTATGCTTCAGAGGGAGGGGCTACAGTAACTTATGCTTCAGAGGGGAGGGGCTACAGTAACTAATGCTTCAGAGGGAGGGCTACAGTAACTTAATGCTTCAGAGGGAGGGGCTACAGTAACTTATGCTTCCAGAGGGAGGGCTACAGTAACTTATGCTTCAGAGGAGGAGGGCTACAGTAACTTATGCTTCAGAGGAGGGGCTACAGTAACTTATGCTTCAGAGGGGAGGGCTACAGTAACTTATGCTTCAGAGGAGGAGGCTACAGTAAAGCTACAGTAACTTATGCTTCAGAGGAGGAGCTACAGTAACTTATGCTTCAGAGGGGAGGCTACAGTAATGCGGAGGAGGGGCTACAGTAACTTATGCTTCAGAGGGAGGGGCTACAGTAACTTATGCTTCAGAGGAGGGGCTACAGTAACTTATGCTTCAGAGGAGGGGCTACAGTAACTTATGCTTCAGAGGGAGGGGCTACAGTAACTTATGCTTCAGAGGAGGGGCTACAGTAACTTATGCTTCAGAGGGGAGGGCTACAGTAACTTATGCTTCAGAGGGAGGGGCTACAGTAACTTATGCTTCAGAGGGAGGGGCTACAGTAACTTATGCTTCAGAGGGAGGGGCTACAGTAACTTATGCTTCAGAGGAGGGGCTACAGTAACTTATGCTTCAGAGGGAGGGGCTACAGTAACTTATGCTTCAGAGGGAGGGCTACAGTAACTTATGCTTCAGAGGGAGGGCTACAGTAACTTATGCTTCAGAGGAGGGCTACAGTAACTAATGCTTCAGAGGGAGGGCTACAGTAACTTATGCTTCAGAAAGGAGGGGCTACAGTAACTTATGCTTCAGAGGGGAGGGGCTACAGTAACTTATGCTTCAGAGGGGAGGGGCTACAGTAACTTATGCTTCAGAGGGGAGGGGCTACAGTAACTTATGCTTCAGAGGGGAGGGGCTACAGTAACTTATGCTTCAGAGGAGGGGCTACAGTAACTTATGCTTCAGAGGGAGGGGCTACAGTAACTTATGCTTCAGAGGGAGGGGCTACAGTAACTTATGCTTCAGAGGAGGGCTACAGTAACTTATGCTTCAGAGGAGGGGCTACAGTAACTTATGCTTCAGAGGAGGGCTACAGTAACTTATGCTTCAGAGGGAGGGGCTACAGTAACTTATGCTTCAGAGGAGGAGGCTACAGTAACTTATGCTTCAGAGGAGGGGCTACAGTAACTTATGCTTCAGAGGGAGGGGCTACAGTAACTTATGCTTCAGAGGAGGGCTACAGTAACTTATGCTTCAGAGGAGGGGCTACAGTAACTTATGCTTCAGAGGAGGGCTACAGTAACTTATGCTTCAGAGGAGGGGCTACAGTAACTTATGCTTCAGAGGGGAGGGCTACAGTAACTTATGCTTCAGAGGGGGAGGGGCTACAGTAACTTATGCTTCAGAGGGAGGGCTACAGTAACTTATGCTTCAGAGGGAGGGGCTACAGTAACTAATGCTTCAGAGGAGGGGCTACAGTAACTTATGCTTCAGAGGGAGGGGCTACAGTAACTTATGCCTCAGAGGGGAGGGCTACAGTAACTTATGCCTCAGAGGGGAGGGGCTACAGTAACTTGTGCCTCAGAGGAGGGGCTACAGTAACTTATGCTTGGGAGGGGCTACAGTAACTTATGCTTGGGAGGGGAGGGGCTACAGTAACTTATGCTTCAGAGGGAGGGGCTACAGTAACTTATGCTTCCAGAGGGGAGGGGCTACAGTAACTTATGCTTCAGAGGAGGGGCTACAGTAACTTATGCTTCAGAGGAGGGGCTACAGTAACTTATGCTTCAGAGGGAGGGGCTACAGTAACTTATGCTTCAGAGGAGGGGCTACAGTAACTTATGCTTCAGAGGGAGGGCTACAGTAACTTATGCTTCAGAGGAGGGGCTACAGTAACTTATGCTTCAGAGGGAGGGGCTACAGTAACTTATGCCTCAGAGGGAGGGGCTACAGTAACTTATGCTTCAGAGGAGGGGCTACAGTAACTTATGCTTGGGAGGAGGGGCTACAGTAACTTATGCTTCAGAGAGGAGGGGCTACAGTAACTTATGCTTCAGAGGGGGAGGGGCTACAGTAACTAATGCTTCAGAGGGGGAGGGGCTACAGTAACTAATGCTTCAGAGGGGGAGCGGCTACAGTAACTTATGCTTCAGAAGGGGAGGGGCTACAGTAACTTATGCTTCAGAGGGGAGGGGCTACAGTAACTTATGCTTCAGAGGGGAGGGGCTACAGTAACTTATGCTTCAGAGAGGAGGGGCTACAGTAACTTATGCTTCAGAAGGGGAGGGGCTACAGTAACTTATGCTTCAGAAGGGGAGGGGCTACAGTAACTTATGCTTCAGAGAGGAGGGGCTACAGTAACTTATGCTTCAGAGGGGAGGGGCTACAGTAACTTATGCTTCAGAAGGGAGGGGCTACAGTAACTTATGCTTCAGAGGGAGGGCTACAGTAACTTATGCTTCAGAAGGAGGGGCTACAGTAACTTATGCTTCAGAGAGGAGGGGCTACAGTAACTTATGCTTCAGAGGGGAGGGGCTACAGTAACTTATGCTTCAGAAAGGAGGGGCTACAGTAACTTATGCTTCAGAGGGGAGGGGCTACAGTAACTTATGCTTCAGAGGGGAGGGGCTACAGTAACTTATGCTTCAGAGGGGAAGGGCTACAGTAACTTATGCTTCAGAAGGGAGGGGCTACAGTAACTTATGCTTTAGAGGGGAGGGGCTACAGTAACTTATGCTTCAGAGGGGAAGGACTTTTCCCCATAACAGAGGCACCTGGGCTTTTCCCCATAACAGAGGCCCCTGGGCTTTTCCCCATAACAGAGGCACCTGGGTTTTTCCCCATAACAGAGGCACCTGGGCTTTTCCCCATAACAGAGGCCCCTGGGCTTTTCCCCATAACAGAGGAACCTGGGCTTTTCCCCATAACAGAGGCACCTGGGCTTTTCCCCATAACAGAGGCACCTGGGCTTTTCCCCATAACAGAGGCACCTGGGCTTTTCCCCATAACAGAGGAACCTGGACTATTCCCCATAACAGAGGCACCTGGGCTTTTCCCCATAACAGAGGAACCTGGACTTTTCCCCATAACAGAGGCACCTGGGCTTTTCCCCATAACAGAGGAACCTGGACTATTCCCCATAACAGAGGCACCTGGGCTTTTCCCCATAACAGAGGAACCTGGACTATTCCCCATAACAGAGGCACCTGGGCTTTTCCCCATAACAGAGGAACCTGGACTATTCCCCATAACAGAGGCACCTGGGCTTTTCCCCATAACAGAGGAACCTGGACTTTTCCCCATAACAGAGGCACCTGGGCTTTTCCCCATAACAGAGGAACCTGGACTATTCCCCATAACAGAGGCACCTGGGCTTTTCCCCATAACAGAGGAACCTGGACTATTCCCCATAACAGAGGCACCTGGGCTTTTCCCCATAACAGAGGAACCTGGACTATTCCCCATAACAGAGGCACCTGGGCTTTTCCCCATAACAGAGGAACCTGGACTTTTCCCCATAACAGAGGCACCTGGGCTTTTCCCCATAACAGAGGAACCTGGACTATTCCCCATAACAGAGGCACCTGGGCTTTTCCCCATAACAGAGGAACCTGGACTATTCCCCATAACAGAGGCACCTGGGCTTTTCCCCATAACAGAGGAACCTGGACTATTCCCCATAACAGAGGCACCTGGGCTTTTCCCCATAACAGAGGAACCTGGACTTTTCCCCATAACAGAGGCACCTGGGCTTTTCCCCATAACAGAGGAACCTGGACTTTTCCCCATAACAGAGGCACCTGGGCTTTTCCCCATAACAGAGGAACCTGGGCTTTTCCCCATAACAGAGGAACCTGGACTTTTCCCCATAACAGAGGCACCTGGGCTTTTCCCCATAACAGAGGAACCTGGACTATTCCCCATAACAGAGGCACCTGGGCTTTTCCCCATAACAGAGGCACCTGGACTTTTCCCCATAACAGAGGCACCTGGGCTTTTCCCCATAACAGAGGCACCTGGGCTTTTCCCCATAACAGAGGCACCTGGGCTTTTCCCCATAACAGAGGAACCTGGACTTTTCCCCATAACAGAGGCACCTGGGCTTTTCCCCATAACAGAGGAACCTGGGCTTTTCCCCATAACAGAGGCACCTGGGCTTTTCCCCATAACAGAGGAACCTGGGCTTTTCCCCATAACAGAGGAACCTGGGCTTTTCCCCATAACAGAGGCACCTGGGCTCTTCCCCATAACAGAGGAACCTGGACTATTCCCCATAACAGAGGCACCTGGGCTCTTCCCCATAACAGAGGAACCTGGACTATTCCCCATAACAGAGGCACCTGGGCTTTTCCCCATAACAGAGGCACCTGGACTATTCCCCATAACAGTTCATTAAACCCCCTACAACCGAATGTATCTAATGCACTCTAGTGGCCTAGTGGTTTTCCAGTGCAGGCCGTCAAAAACAAAAGGCACTCCTTCCATAGAAAAGGGTTCTTACCGCCTTCTTCTCCCCAATGCCATGATTAGCCAATTAGTAGTTACAATCTTGTCTCAACTCCCCAACGAGCTCGGGAGAGGTTGAAGGTCAAGTCATGTGTCCTCCGTAACGTGCCCCGGCCAAGCCGCACTACTTCTTAAAACACATTGCTCGTTTTATCCCCGGGAGGCCAGCCGCACCAACGTGTCGGTGGAAAACATCCATTCAACTGACAAACGCAGTCAGCTTGCAGGCGCCCGGACCCGCCACAAATCAAATCAAATTTTATTGGTCACATACACATGGTTAGCAGATGTTAATGCGAGTGTAGCGAAATGCTTGTGCTTCTAGTTCCGACCATGCAGTAGTATCTAACAAGTAATCTAACAAATTCACAACAACTACCTTATACACACAAGAGTAAAGGAATGAATACGAGTATGTACATATAAATATATGGATGAGCGATGGCTGACCGGCATAGGCAAGATGCAGTAGATGGTATGGAGTACAGTATATACACATATATATGAGATGAGTAATGTAGGATATGTAAACATTATATAAATGGCATTGTTTAAAGTGGCTAGTGATACCTTATTTCATCCAATTATAATTATTAAAGTGGCTAGAGATTTGGGTCGATGGCCGAACGGCAAGGAGTCGCTAGAGCGCAGCGAGCCAAGGAAAAGGTCAAACCCTCCCCTAACCCGGACGGCTGTAGTGCGATCCAGTGCCCTTAGACCGCCGCGCCCATATAGTTGTTTTTGTCAAAAACGAAAACAATGTCAGTTTGTCACTTTTATAAAAGGTTGGAGAAATAGCATTTTCAACTATTTAAGACATAAGCTCAAATCTAGATGTGTTTATATTGAGAAAATGAACAACTAAAGGCAGAATTGTTCACTTATTTTTATTGACTTCTCAACCCCGTCTGGTCTGCTTGGTCTGTTTCAAAGGTCTCGCGACTTTGCACTTCTGGGTTCATAAACTCTGACACACACCTACGGCCCTCCCCTTCCCCACCACTCACTCAGCAACAGCTGGCCTCACTGCCTGATCACAGATAGAACAATGAGCCAGATGAGCCAACAATGAGCGTTTCCAATCACTCAGCAACAGCTGGCCTCACTGCCTGATCACAGATAGAACAATGAGCCAGATGAGCCAACAATGAGCGTTTCCACTCACTCAGCAACAGCTGGCCTCACTGCCTGATCACAGATAGAACAATGAGCCAGATGAGCCAACAATGAGCGTTTCCAATCACTCAGCAACAGCTGGCCTCACTGCCTGATCACAGATAGAACAATGAGCCAGATGAGCCAACAATGAGCATTTCCACTCACTCAGCAACAGCTGGCCTCACTGCCTGATCACAGATAGAACAATGAGCCAGATGAGCCAACAATGAGCAGTTCCACTCACTCAGCAACAGCTGGCCTCACTGCCTGATCACAGATAGAACAATGAGCCAGATGAGCCAACAATGAGCGTTTCCACTCACGCCCAAATACAGCGATGAGAGGAAGCCCAGTGGCCGGCAGAGGGAGAAGATGGAGCGAGATGGATTTTGCCCGACATTCTGCAAATGTTCTCATCGATTAAACGTTTGATCTCAATACAGTTTTTGTTCCCAAAACTAGAATCAGTTATGAACAGAGTGGACTAAGTTAAGTTGACTTTACCATTTGCCAATGTTTCCAAAAAGTGCAAAAGGCGAATTTAGTTTTTGCACACCCGCACTTCAGAGTAGGCGTTCCCTAATGGAAATATGCAAATACACGCTAAAATGAGCGAATAGGATCTAGCTAGCTCGTGCTTGGCTCTGCCTCCCTCCTGGCTTGTTCTGCCCACTATGACTCATCTGTTCCCATTGGAAACAACAATACATTTTCACATCCATTTCAAAGTAGATACATTTCAGGAAAACCGCGGACATGGCAACCCCGCCGTCCCGTAGCGGAACCACGGCAACCCCGCCGTCCCGTAGCTGAACCAGGGCAACCCCACCGTCCAGTAGGGAAACCACGGCAACCCCGCCGTCCAGTAGGGAAACCACGGCAACCCCACCGTCCAGTAGGGAAACCACGACAACCCCACCGTCCAGTAGGGAAACCACGGCAACCCCGCCGTCCAGTAGGGAAACCACGGCAACCCCGCCGTCCAGTAGGGAAACCACGGCAACCCCGCCGTCCAGTAGGGAAACCACGGCAACCCCGCCGTCCAGTAGGGAAACCACGGCAACCCCGCCGTCCAGTAGGAAACCACGGCAACCCCGCCCGTCCAGTAGGGAAACCACGGCAACCCCGCCGTCAGTAGAAACCACGGCAACCCCGCCGTCCAGTAGAAACCACGGCAACCCCGCCGTCCAGTAGGGAAACCACGGCAACCCCGCCGTCCAGTAGGGAAACCACGGCAACCCCGCCGTCCAGTAGGGAAACAAGCTTTGCATGAAGATGTACGGCGTAGTTAAATAGAGATACACCGTATATACAAAAGTATCTGGACACCCCTTCAAATGAGTGGATTTGGCTGTTTCAGCCACACGCGTTGCTGACTGGGGTGTATAAAATAGAGCACACAGCCATGCAATCTCCATAGACAAACATTGGCAGTAGAATGGCCTTGTACTGAAGAGCTCAGTGACTTTCAACATGGCACCGTCATAGGATGCCACCTTTCTGCCCTGCTAGAGCTGCCCCGGTCAACAATAAGGGCTGTTATTGTGAAGTGGAAACAGTCATGGAGCTATAAGGGCTCAGCTGCGTAGTGGTAGGCCACACAAGCTCACAGAACGGGACCGTCGAGTGCTGAAGCACGTCAAAAATCGCCTGTCCTCGGTTGCAACACTCCCTACCGAGTTCCAACCTGCCTCTGGAAGCAACATCGTTGGGAGGTTCTTGAAAATGGGTTTCCATGGCCGAGCTGCCACACACAAGCCTAAGATCACCATGCGCATTGCCAAGCGTCGGCCGGAGTGGTGTAAAGCTTGTCGCCATTGGACGCTGGAACAGTGGAGGCTGTTGTAGCAGCAAAGGGGGGAGGACCAACTCCATATTAATGCCCATGATTTTGGAATGAGGCGTTCGATGAGCAGCTGTCCACATCACCTGCTAGTCAGAACTAGGAAACTTGGAAATGACTTGCTGACAGAGATCGAATCACATGGCTCATCAGTCTCTCTGTGAACACCCATAACTTCAGAACAAAGTTGACTATGAATACAAAGTTGTCCATGTCTTTGCAATTTGATGTGAAGCACGAAAAGCTATTTCAAATGAAAAATGAGTCGAATGAATTAAAATATATATATGTTTTTTTTAAACAGTCGGCTATAGGCCCATTTCAAGCATATTGAAATACATTTCGTGTTCAATCAATTGACTTCTATTTTTTCCAGTTGTACTTTTCACAGTTGTCTGTAATTCGTCCGAATATATATATATATATATATATATATATATATATCAGGTGTAGCCTAACATGCGAGCGACGACGTGCCACATGTGTGAGTTAGTGCATGTTGACGGGACTAAGCGTGAACACAAACCCGCCTGTATATATGCAGCCGTAGCAGGTCGGACAGGCCTGACCTCTCTCTAGGAGCTGATCTAGGAGCAGCACTGTGAAACAGGGATCATGTTAAAAGGTAACACTGGACTGGGGAGATCTGATCCCAGAGCAGTGAGCTCTCAGACCGCTCTCTCGGCGTGGTGTGGGGGTTTTTTTTGGGGGGGAAAGAAACGCATGTTTACACCCTTCGGCCGTTGTAATGACAGATGGATAGGAGAGTTAAAACAGTCAAGGCTCCGGTAAAACCGGGTCGTTATAATGGATCATGGGCGCTCAGGTCCATTACACACCATGACATAAAGCCTGACAGCTCTCTCTCTCTCTGTCTCAATAGACCTCACCTTACATGGCCTTAGAGCAACTGTTCCATAGTCATTAGTTACCGACGTGAATACACAACTAGTTACCTGCCAGACAATAGCACCAAACGGGTTGTTTTATAACTCACCTCGGTTCTAGATAAATCTGGCATTACGGGTAGCTAGCTCATCTAACTGGGTTACTGCCTGCCTACTACCACCTACAAACTACCAATACGTCTGGACTTTCACGAACAGCTATCTAGCTAAAATAAAATAAAAAACTGATGACTAACTTTTATCTAGTTAGATAAATCAGTGAGATTATAGAAAGGTTAAGTAGCTGGCCAGATAACACGGCCTGTACCGTCAGTGCTCATCCCCGCGCTAGAGTAGTCGGGCCCGCCGTACCTTGTCGAGCTCCTCCCGGCACACGGCGCAGTACTTCTGGTCGCACAGCACCCTCATCTTGGTGGAGCAGCGGTAGCACACCGGGTGGTCGCATTTCCCCAGGGCGAAGATGTCGAGCTCCTGACAACACAGGACACAGTTCCGCTCGTAGTTGTTAGATGTTGATTCCATGGTAGTTAATACAAGGCACGAACGGATTTGATATATTTGTGTTTGTTTTTCTCGGGCTGAATCGCAGGTCGGTAGGAAGAAGCTGGGCGGCTGAACAGCGGCTGTTAGTGTAACGAGACGGAAGTCACTCACTCGCCCCAGCGCCGAGATTCACTGGTGTATAAACTATAAGGATAGACTGGTGTATAAACTATAAGGATAGACTGGTGTATAAGCTATAAGGATAGACTGGTGTATAAACTATAAGGATAGACTGGTGTATAAACTATAAGGATAGACTGGTGTATAAACTATAAGGATAGACTGGTGTATAAACTATAATGATAGACTGGTGTATAAACTATAAGGATAGACTGGTGTATAAACTATAAGGATAGACTGGTGTATAAACTATAAGGATAGACTGGTGTATAAACTATAAGGATAGACTGGTGTATAAACTATAAGGATGGACTGGTGTATAAGCTATAAGGATAGACTGGTGTATAAACTATAAGGATAGACTGGTGTATAAACTATAAGGATAGACTGGTGTATAAACTATAAGGATAGACTGGTGTATAAGCTATAAGGATAGACTGGTGTATAAACTATAAGGATAGACTGGTGTATAAACTATAAGGATAGACTGGTGTATAAACTATAAGGATAGACTGGTGTATAAACTATAAGGATAGACTGGTGTATAAACTATAATGATAGACTGGTGTATAAACTATAAGGATAGACTGGTGTATAAGCTTTAAGGATAGACTGGTGTATAAGCTATAAGGATAGACTGGTGTATAAACTATAAGGATAGACTGGTGTATAAACTATAAGGATAGACTGGTGTATAAACTATAAGGATAGACTGGTGTATAAGCTATAAGGATAGACTGGTGGATAGACTGGTGTATGTATAAGGATAGACTGGTGTATAAGCTTTAAGGATAGACTGGTGTATAAACTATAAGGATAGACTGGTGTATAAGCTATAAGGATAGACTGGTGTATAAACTATAAGGATAGACTGGTGTATAAGCTATAAGGATAGACTGGTGTATAAACTATAAGGATAGACTGGTGTATAAGCTATAAGGATAGACTGGTGTATAAACTATAAGGATAGACTGGTGTATAAGCTATAAGGATAGACTGGTGTATAAACTATAAGGATAGACTGGTGTATAAACTATAAGGATAGACTGGTGTATAAACTATAAGGATAGACTGGTGTATAAACTATAAGGATAGACTGGTGTATAAACTATAAGGATGGACTGGTGTATAAGCTATAAGGATAGACTGGTGTATAAACTATAAGGATAGACTGGTGTATAAACTATAAGGATAGACTGGTGTATAAACTATAAGGATAGACTGGTGTATAAACTATAAGGATAGACTGGTGTATAAACTATAAGGATAGACTGGTGTATAAACTATAAGGATAGACTGGTGTATAAACTATAAGGATAGACTGGTGTATAAACTATAAGGATAGACTGGTGTATAAACTATAATGATAGACTGGTGTATAAACTATAAGGATAGACTGGTGTATAAGCTTTAAGGATAGACTGGTGTATAAGCTATAAGGATAGACTGGTGTATAAACTATAAGGATAGACTGGTGAATAAACTATAAGGATAGACTGGTGTATAAACTATAAGATGGATAGACTGGTGTATAAACTATAAGGATAGACTGGTGTATAAGCTATAAGGATAGACTGGTGTATAAGCTATAAGGATAGACTGGTGTATAAACTATAAGGATAGACTGGTGCATAAACTATAAGGATAGACTGGTGTATAAACTATAATGATAGACTGGTGTATAAACTATAAGGATAGACTGGTGTATAAGCTTTAAGGATAGACTGGTGTATAATCTATAAGGATAGACTGGTGTATAAACTATAAGGATAGACTGGTGTATAAACTATAAGGATAGACTGGTGTATAAACTATAAGGATAGACTGGTGTATAAACTATAAGGATAGACTGGTGTATAAGCTATAAGGATAGACTGGTGTATAAACTATAAGGATAGACTGGTGTATAAACTATAATGATAGACTGGTGTATAAACTATAAGGATAGACTGGTGTATAAACTATAATGATAGACTGGTGTATAAACTATAAGGATAGACTGGTGTATAAGCTATAAGGATAGACTGGTGTATAAACTATAAGGATAGACTGGTGTATAAACTATAAGGATAGACTGGTGTATAAACTATAAGGATAGAGTGGTGTATAAACTATAAGGATAGACTGGTGTATAAACTATAAGGATAGACTGGTGTATAAACTATAAGGATAGACTGGTGTATAAACTATAAGGATAGACTGGTGTATAAACTATGAGGATAGACTGGTGTATAAACTATAAGGATAGACTGGTGTATAAACTATAAGGATAGACTGGTGTATAAACTATAAGGATAGACTGGTGTATAAGCTATAAGGATAGACTGGTGTATAAACTATAAGAGATAGACTGGTGTATAAACTATAAGGATAGACTGGTGTATAAACTATAAGGATAGACTGGTGTATAAACTATAAGGATAGACTGGTGTATAAGCTATAAGGATAGACTGGTGTATAAACTATAAGGATAGACTGGTGTATAAGCTATAAGGATAGACTGGTGTATAAACTATAAGGATGGACTGGTGTATAAGCTATAAGGATAGACTGGTGTATAAACTATAAGGATAGACTGGTGTATAAACTATAAGGATAGACTGGTGTATAAACTATAAGGATAGACTGGTGTATAAACTATAAGGATAGACTGGTGTATAAACTATAAGGATAGACTGGTGTATAAACTATAAGGATAGACTGGTGTATAAACTATAAGGATAGACTGGTGTATAAACTATAAGGATAGACTGGTGTATAAACTATAAGGATAGACTGGTGTATAAACTATAAGGATAGACTGGTGTATAAACTATAAGGATAGACTGGTGTATAAACTATAAGGATAGACTGGTGTATAAACTATAAGGATAGACTGGTGTATAAACTATAAGGATAGACTGGTGTATAAACTATAAGGATAGACTGGTGTATAAACTATAAGGATAGACTGGTGTATAAACTATAAGGATAGACTGGTGTATAAACTATAAGGATAGACTGGTGTATAAACTATAAGGATAGACTGGTGTATAAACTATAAGGATAGACTGGTGTATAAACTATAAGGATAGACTGGTGTATAAACTATAAGGATAGACTGGTGTATAAACTATAAGGATAGACTGGTGTATAAACTATAAGGATAGACTGGTGTATAAACTATAAGGATAGACTGGTGTATAAACTATAAGGATAGACTGGTGTATAAACTATAAGGATAGACTGGTGTATAAACTATAAGGATAGACTGGTGTATAAACTATAAGGATAGACTGGTGTATAAACTATAAGGATAGACTGGTGTATAAACTATAAGGATAGACTGGTGTATAAACTATAAGGATAGACTGGTGTATAAAACTATAAGGATAGACTGGTGTATAAACTATAAGGATAGACTGGTGTATAAACTATAAGGATAGACTGGTGTATAAACTATAAGGATAGACTGGTGTATAAACTATATAGACTGGTGTATAAACTATAAGGATAGACTGGTGTATAAACTATAAGGATAGACTGGTGTATAAGCTATAAGGATAGACTGGTGTATAAACTATAAGGATAGACTGGTGTATAAACTATAAGGATAGACTGGTGTATAAACTATAAGGATAGACTGGTGTATAAACTATAAGGATAGACTGGTGTATAAACTATAAGGATAGACTGGTGTATAAACTATAAGGATAGACTGGTGTATAAACTATAAGGATAGACTGGTGTATAAACTATAAGGATAGACTGGTGTATAAACTATAATGATAGACTGGTGTATAAACTATAAGGATAGACTGGTGTATAAGCTTTAAGGATAGACTGGTGTATAAACTATAAGGATAGACTGGTGTATAAACTATAAGGATAGACTGGTGTATAAACTATAAGGATAGACTGGTGTATAAACTATAAGGATAGACTGGTGTATAAACTATAAGGATAGACTGGTGTATAAGCTATAAGGATAGACTGGTGTATAAACTATAAGGATAGACTGGTGTATAAACTATAAGGATAGACTGGTGTATAAACTATAAGGATAGACTGGTGTATAAACTATAATGATAGACTGGTGTATAAACTATAAGGATAGACTGGTGTATAAACTATAAGGATAGACTGGTGTATAAACTATAAGGATAGACTGGTGTATAAAAACTATAAGGATAGACTGGTGTATAAACTATAAGGATAGACTGGTGTATAAACTATAAGGATAGACTGGTGTATAAACTATAAGGATAGACTGGTGTATAAACTATAAGGATAGACTGGTGTATAAACTATAAGGATAGACTGGTGTATAAACTATAAGGATAGACTGGTGTATAAACTATAAGGATAGACTGGTGTATAAACTATAAGGATAGACTGGTGTATAAACTATAAGGATAGACTGGTGTATAAACTATAAGGATAGACTGGTGTATAAACTATGAGGATAGACTGGTGTATAAACTATAAGGATAGACTGGTGTATAAACTATAAGGATAGACTGGTGTATAAACTATGATAGACTGTGTATAGCTATAAGGATAGACTGGTGTATAAACTATGAGGATAGACTGGTGTATAAACTATAAGGATAGACTGGTGTATAAACTATAAGGATAGACTGGTGTATAAACTATAAGGATAGACTGGTGTATAAACTATAAGGATAGACTGGTGTATAAACTATAAGGATAGACTGGTGTATAAACTATAATGATAGACTGGTGTATAAACTATAAGGATAGACTGGTGTATAAGCTATAAGGATAGACTGGTGTATAAACTATAAGGATAGACTGGTGTATAAACTATAAGGATAGACTGGTGTATAAACTATAAGGATAGACTGGTGTATAAACTATAAGGATAGACTGGTGTATAAACTATAAGGATAGACTGGTGTATAAACTATAAGGATAGACTGGTGTATAAACTATAAGGATAGACTGGTGTATAAACTATGAGGATAGACTGGTGTATAAACTATAAGGATAGACTGGTGTATAAACTATAAGGATAGACTGGTGTATAAACTATAAGGATAGACTGGTGTATAAACTATAAGGATAGACTGGTGTATAAACTATAAGGATAGACTGGTGTATAAACTATAAGGATAGACTGGTGTATAAACTATAAGGATAGACTGGTGTATAAACTATAAGGATAGACTGGTGTATAAACTATAAGGATAGACTGGTGTATAAACTATAAGGATAGACTTATAAGCTATAAGGATAGACTGGTGTATAAACTATAAGGATAGACTGGTGTATAAACTATAAGGATAGACTGGTGTATAAACTATAAGGATAGACTGGTGTATAAACTATAAGGATAGACTGGTGTATAAACTATAAGGATAGACTGGTGTATAAACTATAAGGATAGACTGGTGTATAAACTATAAGGATAGACTGGTGTATAAACTATAAGGATAGACTGGTGTATAAACTATAAGGATAGACTGGTGTATAAACTATAAGGATAGACTGGTGTATAAACTATAAGGATAGACTGGTGTATAAACTATAAGGATAGACTGGTGTATAAACTATAAGGATAGACTGGTGTATAAACTATAAGGATAGACTGGTGTATAAACTATGATAGACTGGTGTATAAACTATAAGGATAGACTGGTGTATAAACTATAAGGATAGACTGGTGTATAAACTATAAGGATAGACTGGTGTATAAACTATAAGGATAGACTGGTGTATAAACTATAAGGATAGACTGGTGTATAAACTATAAGGATAGACTGGTGTATAAACTATAAGGATAGACTGGTGTATAAACTATAAGGATAGACTGGTGTATAAACTATAAGGATAGACTGGTGTATAAGCTATAAGGATAGACTGGTGTATAAACTATAAGGATAGACTGGTGTATAAACTATAAGGATAGACTGGTGTATAAACTATAAGGATAGACTGTGTATAAACTATAAGGATAGACTGGTGTATAAACTATATGATAGACTGTGTATAAACTATAAGGATAGACTGGTGTATAAACTATAAGGATAGACTGTGTATAAACTATAAGGATAGACTGGTGTATAAACTATAAGGATAGACTGGTGTATAAACTATAAGGATAGACTGGTGTATAAACTATAAGGATAGACTGGTGTATAAACTATAAGGATAGACTGGTGTATAAACTATAAGGATAGACTGGTGTATAAACTATAAGGATAGACTGGTGTATAAACTATAAGGATAGACTGGTGTATAAACTATAAGGATAGACTGGTGTATAAACTATAAGGATAGACTGGTGTATAAACTATAAGGATAGACTGGTGTATAAACTATAAGGATAGACTGGTGTATAAACTATAAGGATAGACTGGTGTATAAACTATAAGGATAGACTGGTGTATAAACTATAAGGATAGACTGGTGTATAAACTATAAGGATAGACTGGTGTATAAACTATAAGGATAGACTGGTGTATAAACTATAAGGATAGACTGGTGTATAAACTATAAGGATAGACTGGTGTATAAACTATAAGGATAGACTGGTGTATAAACTATAAGGATAGACTGGTGTATAAACTATAAGGATAGACTGGTGTATAAACTATAATGATAGACTGGTGTATAAACTATAAGGATAGACTGGTGTATAAACTATAAGGATAGACTGGTGTATAAACTATAAGGATAGACTGGTGTATAAACTATAAGGATAGACTGGTGTATAAACTATAAGGATAGACTGGTGTATAAACTATAAGGATAGACTGGTGTATAAACTATAAGGATAGACTGGTGTATAAACTATAAGGATAGACTGGTGTATAAACTATAAGGATAGACTGGTGTATAAACTATAAGGATAGACTGGTGTATAAACTATAAGGATAGACTGGTGTATAAACTATAAGGATAGACTGGTGTATAAACTATAAGGATAGACTGGTGTATAAACTATAAGGATAGACTGGTGTATAAGCTATAAGGATAGACTGGTGTATAAACTATAAGGATAGACTGGTGTATAAACTATAAGGATAGACTGGTGTATAAACTATAAGGATAGACTGGTGTATAAACTATAAGGATAGACTGGTGTATAAACTATAAGGATAGACTGGTGTATAAACTATAAGGATAGACTGGTGTATAAACTATAAGGATAGACTGGTGTATAAACTATAAGGATAGACTGGTGTATAAACTATAAGGATAGACTGGTGTATAAACTATAGACTGGTGTATAAACTATGATAGACTGGTGTATAAACTATAAGGATAGAGTGGTGTATAAACTATAAGGATAGACTGGTGTATAAACTATGAGGATAGACTGGTGTATAAACTATAAGGATAGACTGGTGTATAAACTATAAGGATAGACTGGTGTATAAACTATGAGGATAGACTGGTGTATAAACTATAAGGATAGACTGGTGTATAAACTATAAGGATAGACTGGTGTATAAACTATAAGGATAGACTGGTGTATAAACTATAAGGATAGACTGGTGTATAAACTATAAGGATAGACTGGTGTATAAGCTATAAGGATAGACTGGTGTATAAACTATAAGGATAGACTGGTGTATAAACTATAAGGATAGACTGGTGTATAAACTATAAGGATAGACTGGTGTATAAACTATAAGGATAGACTGGTGTATAAACTATAAGGATAGACTGGTGTATAAACTATAAGGATAGACTGGTGTATAAACTATAAGGATAGACTGGTGTATAAACTATAAGGATAGACTGGTGTATAAACTATAAGGATAGACTGGTGTATAAACTATAAGGATAGACTGGTGTATAAACTATAAGGATAGACTGGTGTATAAACTATAAGGATAGACTGGTGTATAAACTATAAGGATAGACTGGTGTATAAACTATAAGGATAGACTGGTGTATAAACTATAAGGATAGACTGGTGTATAAACTATAAGGATAGACTGGTGTATACTATAAGGATAGACTGGTGTATAAACTATAAGGATAGACTGGTGTATAAACTATAAGGATAGACTGGTGTATAAACTATAAGGATAGACTGGTGTATAAACTATAAGGATAGACTGGTGTATAAACTATAAGGATAGACTGGTGTATAAACTATAAGGATAGACTGGTGTATAAACTATAAGGATAGACTGGTGTATAAACTATAAGGATAGACTGGTGTATAAACTATAAGGATAGACTGGTGTATAAACTATAAGGATAGACTGGTGTATAAACTATAAGGATAGACTGGTGTATAAACTATAAGGATAGACTGGTGTATAAACTATATATAGACTAGTGTATAAACTATAGACTGGTGTATAAACTATAAGGATAGACTGGTGTATAAACTATAAGGATAGACTGGTGTATAAACTATAAGGATAGACTGGTGTATAAGCTATAAGGATAGACTGGTGTATAAACTATAAGGATAGACTGGTGTATAGGCTATAAGGATAGACTGGTGTATAAACTATAAGGATAGACTGGTGTATAAACTATAAGGATAGACTGGTGTATAAACTATAAGGATAGACTGGTGTATAAACTATAAGGATAGACTGATGTATAAACTATAAGGGTAGACTGTTCACGGGTTGTCTGCATTCAATGACAGTGTGCTTCGCCTATCCCTCTACGCGGCATTGGCGTTCATTGCACAGACGGGTCCTCTGACATCTCCACATGACTGTCTCAGTGACTCGAGCATCTTTATGTAAATCCGAGACGCATTACATTGATATTACTGTTTCATTACAGTGTGTATTCATTTGTGGATGTCCATCATCCATTTCATATGATATGTTACGAATTCCAATTTGTTGTAGCTAACATTAGCTAGCTGGCTTCCGTTCGCTAGTTTAGGGGTTCGTTTTTGAAATGTAATGTTAGCGGAAGGGTTTGCTAAAAGGGTTAAGGTCTCCACATGCTTCCCAGACGAAACAGTTCGGTGAGAGTTTTTCGGCTGTTCGGGGACACATTTTCCCGGAGGCAAGCCAAAGTCCGTGCCCCTTCGTCTGTAATTGGTCAACAGTGGGGATTCTTCAATAAAGTCTTGTCGTTTAACGAGAGACGATTTGTTTCCATGCAAATGTTTTTATTTTAAAATACTGCATCAAATATTTTAGTTCAATGTCAATTGCGCAAACTACGATCTCTTCGGGAAAAATGTCAAAATGAATGACAGATTTCTTGAGTTATCTTGACTATTTTGGCTACAGCGTCTTAAAATGGACAAACGGTACTATTGCTGCTTTTTTCTCATTTTTAAATCAAATCAAATGTTATTTGTCACATAAATGTCTAGCAGATGTTATTGCAGGTGTAGAGAAATGCTTGTGTTTCTAGCTCCAACAGTGCAGTAATATCTAACCATTTCACAGCAATACACACACATCTAAAGTAAAGGAATGGAATTAAGAATATATATATATATATATATATATATATATATATATATATATACACACTGGGCGAGCAATGCCAGAGCGGCATAGACTAAGATACAGTAGAATAGAATAGAATACAGTATATACATATGAGATGAGTAATACAAAATATGTAAACATTATTAAAGTGACTAGTGTTCTATTTAATAAAGTGACCAGTGATTCCAAGTCTATGTATAAAGGGCAGCAGCCTCTAATGTGCTAGTGATGGCTGTTTAACAGAATTTAGGGAACACTAACTAGCGGGCTGACTGCCTGGTCTCTGAACACTAATTACCATGGCTAAGGGCTGTTTGTGGTATATGGCCAATATGCCATGGCTAAAGGCTGTATCCAGGCCTTAGCCGTGTTATATTGGCCTTAAACCACACCTCCTCAGGCCTTATTGGTTAATTATAAACCAGGTAGTTTGGGTCCTGGATGCTGATCTGTATTTGTATTTATTATGGATCCCCATTAGTTCCTGCCAAGGCAGCAGCTACTCTTCCTGGGGTTTATTATGGATCCCCATTAGTTCCTGCCAAGGCAGCAGCTACTCTTCCTGGGGTTTATTATGGATCCCCATTAGTTCCTGCCAAGGCAGCAGCTACTCTTCCTGGGGTTTATTATGGATCCCCATTAGTTCCTGCCAAGGCAGCAGCTACTCTTCCTGGGGTTTATTATGGATCCCCATTAGTTCCTGCCATCATATACCATTATACCACCACTACATATCTACACTACATCATATACCATTATACCACCACTACATATCTACAGTACATCATATACCATTATACCACCACTACATATCTACACTACATCATATACCATTATACCACCACTACATATCTACAGTACATCATATACCATTATACCACCACTACATATCTACAGTACATCATATACCATTATACCACCACTACATATCTACAATACAACATGTATAATACCACCACTACATATCTACACTACATCATATACCATTATACCACCACTACATATCTACAGTACATCATATACCATTATACCACCACTACATATCTACAATACAACATGTATAATACCACCACTACATATCTACACTACATCATATACCATTATACCACCACTACATATCTACAGTCCATCATATACCATTATACCACCACTACATATCTACAGTACATCATATACCATTATACCACCCCTACATATCTACACTACATCATATACCATTATACCTACACTACATCATATACCATTATACCACCACTACATATCTACAGTACATCATATACCATTATACCACCACTACATATCTACAGTACATCATATACCATTATACCACCACTACATATCTACAATACAACATGTATAATACCACCACTACATATCTACACTACATCATATACCATTATACCACCACTACATATCTACAGTACATCATATACCATTATACCACCACTACATATCTACAGTACATCATATACCATTATACCACCACTACATATCTACAGTACATCATATACCATTATACCACCACTACATATCTACAATACAACATGTATAATACCACCACTACATATCTACACTACATCATATACCATTATACCACCACTACATATCTACAGTCCATCATATACCATTATACCACCACTACATATCTACAATACAACATGTATAATACCACCACTACATATCTACACTACATCATATACCATTATACCACCACTACATATCTACAGTCCATCATATACCATTATACCACCACTACATATCTACAATACAACATGTATAATACCACCACTACATATCTACACTACATCATATACCATTATACCACCACTACATATCTACAATACAACATGTATAATACCACCACTACATATCTACAGTCCATCATATACCATTATACCACCACTACATATCTACAATACAACATGTATAATACCACCACTACATATCTACACTACATCATATACCATTATACCACCACTACATATCTACAGTCCATCATATACCATTATACCACCACTACATATCTACACTACATCATATACCATTATACCACCACTACATATCTACAATACAACATGTATAATACCACCACTACATATCTACAGTCCATCATATACCATTATACCACCACTACATATCTACACTACATCATATACCATTATACCACCACTACATATCTACAATACAACATGTATAATACCACCACTACATATCTACAGTACATCATATACCATTATACCACCACTACATATCTACAATACAACATGTATAATACCACCATACAACAATATCACAATGTACGTGTGTGGAGTGTGTCTTATCATGTGTCTGCATGTGTCTGTGTGTCTCTTCACAGTCCTCTTTGTGGCACCTGACCACACGCCTGAACAGTAGTCCAGGTGCGACAAAACTAGGGCCTGTAGGACCTGCCTTGTTGATAGTGTTGTTAAGAAGGCAGAGCAGCGCTTTATTATGGACAGACTTCTCCCCATCTTAGCTACTGTTGTATCAACGTGTTTTGACCATGACAGTTTACAATCCAGGGTTACTCCAAGCAGTTTAGTCACCTCAACTTGCTCAATTTCCACATTATTCTTTACAAGATTTAGTTGAGGTTTAGGGTTTAGTGAATGATTTGTCCCAAATACAATGCTTTTAATTTTTGAAATATTTAGGACCAACTTATTCCTTGCTACCCATTCCAAAACTAACTCCAGCTCTTTGTTAAGTGTTGTCATTTCAGTTGCTGTAGTAGCTGACATGTGTAGTGTTGAGTGTTGTATTGTATTGTGTTGTAGTGTTGAGTCATCGGCATACAGACACATCGGTTGAAAGCCACGGTGTATGAGGGGGTTTGATTAATCTGGCCACCCGCGTTTTGCATGGGTTGAAAGTTGATTGCATTGAATTTGGAACCAGGCTGTCTCCCATGCGATGCGTCGTGCCTGAGAACAGCCCTTAGCCGTGGTATATTGGCCATATATCACACCCCCTCGTGCCTTATTGCTTAAATATGAGACTGGTCTAGTGAACCATAAGAGCGGTATTACCTGGGTGGGGCAATCAATGAGCACTCTTGATTTATAGGATTCATTAGCTAGTTGAATTCCAGTCCCTGAATGTGTTCTCCGCCATTAATGGAAATGGAACGGAAAAAATCCCTCTGAAATAAAAATGTATCTGATTTCACTCCTGGAACCCAATTTCCACCTGTTTTCATCCCTTTCAAATACTGCAATCAGCTCTCTGACTCATTCAGAAATACTAACTCTTCATTGAGTTTCTGACTCAGTTACAATCAGCTCTCTGACTCATTCATAAATACTAACTCTTCATTGAGTTGCTGACTCAGTTACGATCAGCTCACTGACTCATTCAGAAATACTAACTCTTCATTGAGTTGCTGACTCAGTTACAATCAGCTCACTGACTCATTCAGAAATACTAACTCTTCATTGAGTTGCTGACTCAGTTACAATCAGCTCACTGACTCATTCAGAAATACTAACTCTTCATTGAGTTGCTGACTCAGTTACGATCAGCTCTCTAACTCATTCAGAAATACTAACTCTTCATTGAGTTGCTGACTCAGTTACGATCAGCTCACTGACTCATTCAGAAATACTAACTCTTCATTGAGTTGCTGACTCAGTTACGATCAGCTCACTGACTCATTCAGAAATACTAACTCTTCATTGAGTTGCTGACTCAGTTGCAATCAGCTCACTGACTCATTCAGAAATACTAACTCTTCATTGAGTTGCTGACTCAGTTGCAATCAGCTCACTGACTCATTCAGAAATACTAACTCTTCATTGAGTTGCTGACTCAGTTGCAATCAGCTCTCTGACTCATTCAGAAATACTAACTCTTCATTGAGTTGCTGACTCAGTTACAATCAGCTCACTGACTCATTCAGAAATACTAACTCTTCATTGAGTTGCTGAATGTTGCAATCAGCTCTCTGACTCATTCAGAACAACTTCAGTGGCCAGTGTTGTCAGCAGGGTGTGGAGTATTAAAGTCCAAACAAAAACTAGGAACTAGTTAAAAATAATTAAACTGACTAACAACAGAGGTAAACATACATGATTTATTTCTATCCATACAAACTGAATATTAAATGAATGTGATGAAAACAAAAAGAGTAGAAACGTTACATAGTTTAGTTATTACATATTTACAGTCCAATAGCAGCTGCTGTCATGACATCACATCTATAGTCATCTCCTCTTCTTCCTCCTCCTCCTCCTCCTCATCATCATCCTCATCGAAGTACTTCTCCTCTGCATCTCTGTTGACGATGTCCAGGTTGTCATAGTCGGGGTTCCCATCCACTTCACTGCAACACACACAGCTAGTAAAGTAGTTTGTGAGTTCAGTCTGTGTACTGACCTGTAGTTGTGGGTTAGTCAGTCATTCGGTTGGTCAACCCTGTTAGTCATTCAGTTGGTCAACCCTGTTAGTCATTCAGTTAGTCAACCCTGTTAGTCATTCAGTTGGTCAACCCTGTTAGTCATTCAGTTGGTCAACCCTGTTAGTCATTCAGTTGGTCAACCCTGTTAGTCATTCAGCTGGTCAACCCTGTTAGTCATTCAGTTGGTCAACCATGTTAGTCATTCAGCTGGTCAACCCTGTTAGTCTTTCAGTTAGTCTTTCCGTTGTTCAATCCTGTTAGTTATTCAATTGGTCAACCCTGTTAGTCATTCAGTTAGTCAACCCTATTAGTCTTTCAGTTGGTCAACCCTGTTAGTCATTCAGTTGGTCAACCCTGTTAGTCATTCAGTTAATCAACCCTGTTAGTCATTCAGTTGACCAACACTGTTAGTCATTCAGTTAGTCAACCCTGTTAGTCATTCAGTTAGTCAACCCTGTTAGTCATTCAGTTGGCCAACCCTGTTAGTCATTCAGTTGGCCAACCCTGTTAGTCATTCAGTTGACCAACCCTGTTAGTCATTCAGTTGACCAACCCTGTTAGTCATTCAGTTAGTCAACCCTGTTAGTCATTCAGTTGGCCAACCCTGTTAGTCATTCAGTTGGCCAACCCTGTTAGTCATTCAGTTGGCCAACCCTGTTAGTCATTCAGTTGGTCAACCCTGTTAGTCATTCAGTTAATCAACCCAGTTAGTAATTTAGTTAGTCTACCCGGTTAGTCATCCAGTTGGTCAACCCTGTTAGTCATTCAGTTGGTCAACCCTATTAGTCATTCAGTTGGTCAACCCTGTTAGTCATTCAGTTAATCAACCCTGTTAGTCCTTCAGTTGATCAACACTGTTAGTCATTCAGTTAATCAACCCAGTTAGTAATTTAGTTAGTCTACCCGGTTAGTCATCCAGTTCATCAACCCAGTTAGTAATTTAGTTAGTCTACCCGGTTAGTCATCCAGTTAATCAACCCAGTTAGTAATTTAGTTAGTCTACGGTTAGTCATCCAGTTAATCAACCCAGTTAGTAATTTAGTTAGTCTACCCGGTTAGTCATCCAGTTAATCAACCCAGTTAGTAATTTAGTTAGTCTACCCGGTTAGTCATCCAGTTAATCAACCCAGTTAGTAATTTAGTTAGTCTACCCGGTTAGTCATCCAGTTAATCAACCCAGTTAGTAATTTAGTTAGTCTACCCGGTTAGTCATCCAGTTAATCAACCCTGTTAGTCATTCAGTTAGTCTACCCGGTTAGTCATCCAGTTCATCAACCCAGTTGATCTTCAGTTGGTCAGCCAGCCAGCTACTAACCTGTAGTTAAAGTCTTTGTCGTGTCCGTCCAGGAAGCGTTGGTACATCTGAGTGATGAACTCGTCCCTGAGCAGAGCTTTCTCCTGGGGTGTTGGCTCACAGCCCTCTGCCCCCAACCCTACACCTGGAGGAACCACACACACACAGTACCATGAGGCACACAGAGACGTGCTCCGAAGAGTTCAACAAGGGTTCTGTTCACCACGTTACTTAGTAGTGGTGACGCACCGATGCCCATCCCTCTTAGACATCATCGGCACGCAAAACTCCATCGCCGAAACCTGAAAGCCTCACGTCCACACTGTGCGTCACGAATGACGATTACAATTCTATTTGAACTCACTCTGCCGATTGTCCAGTGGGACAAAATTAGTCCTAACTACATGGCCACATTACATTACGTTGCTATTCTAACTACATGGCCACATTACATTACGTTGCTATTCTAACTACATGGCCACATTACATTACGTTGCTATTCTAACTACATGGCCACATTATTATCTGTAGCAGCAGTTCAGACCCCAGACAGACCACCTTCTCAAACTGGTAACCAAGGAATGCTGGGATACTATTTCCCTTGTCTGGTGATGCAGTGTCTTACCCTCCTCATCCTCTTCCTCTTCCAGTGCGTTCTCCTCCCTGTCCTGCTCCTCCTGCAGCCGGCTCTGGATCAGTCTCTCCTGGTAGGAGCTGAGGAGGAGGTGGGCCAGTCCCCCCTCTGCTCCCCCCGGCCCCCGCTCCTCCCCTTCTCCTCCCTGCATGGCCTCGAGGGAGCGATGCAGCAGCTCCTCCTCAGTCAAGTATTGGCCGATGTATTGCTCATACAGTAGGGGCTCCCGGCCTCTCATCTGGTTCTCACTGAAGTACTGGCCCTCTGGGGGGGTTAGGATTAGAGACATGTTGAAGTACTGTCCCTCTGGGGGGGTTAGGATTAGAGACATGTTGAAGTACTGTCCCTCTGGGGGGGTTAGGATTAGAGACATGTTGAAGTACTGTCCCTCTGGGGGTTAGGATTAGAGACATGTTGAAGTACTGTCCCTCTGGGGGTTAGGATTAGAGACATGTTGAAGTACTGTCCCTCTGGGGGTTAGGATTAGAGACATGTTGAAGTACTGGCCCTCTGGGGGTTAGGATTAGAGACATGTTGAAGTACTGGCCCTCTGGGGGGATTAGAGACATGTTGAAGTACTGGCCCTCTGGGGGGTTAGGATTAGAGACATGTTGAAGTACTGGCCCTCTGGGGGGGTTAGGATTAGAGACATGTTGAAGTACTGGCCCTCTGGGGGGTTAGGATTAGAGACATGTTGAAGTACTGGCCCTCTGGGGGTTAGGATTAGAGACACGTTGAAGTACTGGCCCTCTGGGGGTTAGGATTAGAGACATGTTGAAGTACTGGCCCTCTGGGGGATTAGAGACATGTTGAAGTACTGGCCCTCTGGGGGGTTAGGATTAGAGACATGTTGAAGTACTGGCCTCTGGGGGTTAGGATTAGAGACACGTTGAAGTACTGGCCCTCTGGGGGTTAGGATTAGAGACATGTTGAAGTACTGGCCCTCTGGGAGTTAGGATTAGAGACATGTTGAAGTACTGTCCTCTGGGGGTTAGGATTAGAGACATGTTGAAGTACTGTCCCTCTGGGGGGTTAGGATTAGAGACATGTTGAAGTACTGGCCCTCTGGGGGTTAGGATTAGAGACATGTTGAAGTACTGGCCCTCTGGGGGGTTAGAGACATGTTGAAGTACTGGCCCTCTGGGAGGTTAGGATTAGAGACATGTTGAAGTACTGTCCTCTGGGGGGTTAGGGATAAGAGACATGTTGAAGTACTGTCCCTCTGGGAGGTTAGGATAAGAGACATGTTGAAGTACTGTCCCTCTGGGGGGTTAGGATTAGAGACATGTTGAAGTACTGTCCCTCTGGGGGGTTAGGATTAGAGACATGTTGAAGTACTGTCCCTCTGGGGGGGTTAGGATTAGAGACATGTTGAAGTACTGGCCCTCTGGGGGGTTAGGATTAGAGACATGTTGAAGTACTGTCCCTCTGGGGGGTTAGGATTAGAGACATGTTGAAGTACTGTCCCTCTGGGGGGTTAGGATTAGAGACATGTTGAAGTACTGTCCCTCTGGGGGGGTTAGGATTAGAGACATGTTGAAGTACTGTCCCTCTGGGGGTTAGGATTAGAGACATGTTGAAGTACTGTCCCTCTGGGGGTTAGGATTAGAGACATGTTGAAGTACTGGCCCTCTGGGGGTTAGGATTAGAGACATGTTGAAGTACTGTCCCTCTGGGGGGTTAGGATTAGAGACATGTTGAAGTACTGTCCCTCTGGGAGGTTAGGATTAGAGACATGTTGAAGTACTGGCCCTCTGGGGGTTAGGATTAGAGACATGTTGAAGTACTGGCCCTCTGGGGGTTAGGATTAGAGACATGTTGAAGTACTGGCCCTCTGGGGGAGTTAGGATTAGAGACATGTTAAAGTACTGGCCCTCTAAGGTTGGGATTAGAGACATGTTAGTACTGGCCCTCTGGGGGTTAGGATTAGAGACATGTTGAAGTACTGGCCCTCTGGGGTTAGGATTAGAGACATGTTGAAGTACTGGCCCTCTGGGGGGTTAGAGACATGTTGAAGTACTGGCCCTCTGGGGGGTTAGGATTAGAGACATGTTGAAGTACTGGCCCTTGGTCAACTTGGTGAACACCAGTGGTGTTTAATATGAAGGTTTCAGCATGACATATCCTTTATATACACCATCAACTCACTAAACAGAGAACATCCCTGGTCGTCTCTACTGCCTCTGACCTGGAGGACTCACTAAACAGAGAACATCCCTGGTCGTCCCTACTGCCTCTGACCTGGAGGACTCACTAAACAGAGAACATCCCTGGTCATCCCTACTGCCTCTGACCTGGAGGACTCACTAAACAGAGAACATCCCTGGTCATCCCTACTGCCTCTGATCTGGAGGACTCACTAAACAGAGAACATCCCTGGTCATCCCTACTGCCTCTGACCTGGAGGACTCACTAAACAGAGAACATCCCTGGTCATCCCTACTGCCTCTGACCTGGAGGACTCACTAAACAGAGAACATCCCTGGTCGTCCCTACTGCCTCTGATCTGGAGGACTCACTAAACAGAGAACATCCCTGGTCATCCCTACTGCCTCTGATCTGGAGGACTCACTAAACAGAGAACATCCCTGGTCCTCCCTACTGCCTCTGATCTGGAGGACTCACTAAACAGAGAACATCCCTGGTCATCCCTACTGCCTCTGATCTGGAGGACTCACTAAACAGAGAACATCCCTGGTCATCCCTACTGCCTCTGATCTGGAGGACTCACTAAACAGAGAACATCCCTGGTCATCCCTACTGCCTCTGATCTGGAGGACTCACTAAACAGAGAACATCCCTGGTCATCCCTACTGCCTCTGATCTGGAGGACTCACTAAACAGAGAACATCCCTGGTCATCCCTACTGCCTCTGATCTGGAGGACTCACTAAACAGAGAACATCCCTGGTCATCCCTACTGCCTCTGATCTGGAGGACTCACTAAACAGAGAACATCCCTGGTCCTCCCTACTGCCTCTGATCTGGAGGACTCACTAAACAGAGAACATCCTGGTCATCCCTACTGCCTCTGATCTGGAGGACTCACTAAACAGAGAACATCCCTGGTCATCCCTACTGCCTCTGATCTGGAGGACTCACTAAACAGAGAACATCCCTGGTCGTCCCTACTGCCTCTGATCTGGAGGACTCACTAAACAGAGAACATCCCTGGTCATCCCTACTGCCTCTGATCTGGAGGACTCACTAAACAGAGAACATCCTGGTCATCCCTACTGCCTCTGATCTGGAGGACTCACTAAACAGAGAACATCCCTGGTCGTCCCTACTGCCTCTGATCTGGAGGACTCACTAAACAGAGAACATCCCTGGTCATCCCTATGTCTGAGTGTTGGTGTGTGCCCCTGGTGCAGTCTGGTTTGCTTAATATAAGGAATTTGAAATTATTTTATACTTGATACTTAAATATATTTAAAACCAAACACTTTCAGACTTTTACTCCAGTAGTATTTTACTGGGTGACTTTTACTTTAGTAATATTCTATTAAGGTATCTTTACTGTTACTCAAGTACGACAATTGGGTACATTTTCCACCGCTGATTACCAATAGCTTTGCAACCCTAGACCTGGGTGAGTACCAGTGTCTGAGTACCAGGGTCTGTGATTGGTGCTGAAGCCTGAGTACCAGGGTCTGTGATTGGTGCTGAAGACTGAGTACCAGGGTCTGTGATTGGTGCTGAAGACTGAGTACCAGGGTCTGTGATTGGTGCTGAAGCCTGAGTACCAGGGTCTGTGATTGGTGCTGAAGACTGAGTACCAGGGTCTGTGATTGGTGCTGAAGACTGAGTACCAGGGTCTGTGATTGGTGCTGAAGACTGAGTACCAGGGTCTGTGGTTGCTTGCTAGACTCACCCCTCTGCAGCTCCCTGAGGGCAGCGTAGCGTTGGTTGCGTAGCCGGGTCCTGTTGGTGCGTCCCGCTGCTCTCCGCCTCACCTCCCGGCAGTAGTACTGCGCCCGGGGGTCAGAGGTCAGATGGCTGAATGCTGACAGGTGCTGAGGCTTCAGGTGGGCCTGGGGGAGAGGGTTAGAGGTCAGAGGTGCTGGGACAGAGGGTTAGAGGTTAGGGTAGAGAGTCAAGTGGCAGAACGCTGACAGGTGCTGAGGCTTCAGGTGGCCCTGGGGGAGAAGGTTAGAGGTCAGAGGTGCTGGGACAGAGGGTTAGAGGTTAGGGTAGAGAGTCAAGTGGCAGAAGGTTAGAGGTCAGAGGTGATGGGGGAGCAGGGGTCGGTCATAAAGAAACGTCCTCTCACTGTCAACTGCGTTTATTTCAGCAAACTTAACATGTGTAAATATTTGTATGAACATAAGATTCAACAACTGAGACATAAACTGAACAAGTTCCACAGACATGTGACTAACAGAAATGGAATAAATGTGTCCCTGAACAAAGGGGGGGGTCAAAATCAAAAGTAACAGTCAGTATCTGGTGTGGCCACCAGCTGCATTAAGTACTGCAGTGCATCTCCTCCTCATGGACTGCACCAGATTTTCCAGTTCTTGCTGTGAGATGTTACCCCACTCTTCCACCAAGGCACCTGCAAGTTCCTGGACATTTCTGGGGGGAATGGCCCTAGTCCTCACCCTCCGATCCAACAGGTCCCAGACGTGCTCAATGGGATTGAGATCTGGGCTCTTCGCTGGGCATGGCAGAAGACTGACATTCCTGTCTTGCAGGTAATCACACACAGAATGAGCAGTATGGCTGGTGGCATTGTCATGCTGGAGGGTCATGTCAGGATGAGCCTACAGGAAGGGTACCACATGAGGGAGGAGGATGTCTTCCCTGTAACGCACAGCGTTGAGATGATGACAACAATGACAACAATGACAACCTGCAATGACAACAAGCTCAGTCCGATGATGCTGTGACACACCGCCCCAGACCATGCTAGACCCTCCACCTCCAAATCGATCCCGCTCCAGAGTACAGGCCTCAGTGTAACGCTCATTCCTTCAACGATAAACACGAATCCCACCATCACCCTGGTGAGACAAAACCGAGACTCGTCAGTGAAGAGCACTTTTTGCCAGTCCTGTCTGATCCAGCAACGGTGGGTTTGTGCCTATAGGCGACATTGTTGCCGGTGATGTCTGATGAGGACCTGCCTTACAACAGGCCTACAAGTCCTCAGTCCAGCCTCTCTAAGCGTATTGCAGACAGTCTGAGCACTGATGGAGGGATTGTGTGTTCCTGGTGTAACTCGGGCAGTTGTTGCCATCCTGTACCTGTCCCGCAGGTGTGATGTTCGGATGTACCGATCCTGTGCAGGTGTTGTTACACGTGGTCTGCCACTGCGAGGACGATCAGCTGTCCGTCCTGTCTCTCTGTAGCGCTGTCTTAGGCGTCTCACAGTACGGACATTGCAATTTATTGCCCTGGCCACATCTGCAGTCCTCATGCCTCCTTGCAGCATGCTTAAGGCATGTTCACGCAGATGAGCAGGGACCCTGGGCGTCTTTCTTTTGGTGTTTTTCAGAGTCAGTAGAAAGGCCTCTTTAGTGTCCTAGGTTTTCATAACTGTGACCTTAATTGCCTACCGTTTGGAAGCTGTTAGTGTCTTAACGACCGTTCCACAGGTGCATGTTCATTAATTGTTTATGGTTCATTGAAACTGTGTTTTTAAACCCTTTACAATAAAGATCTGCAAAGTTATTTTTGATTTTTACGAATTATCTTTGAAAGACAGGGTCCTGCTGAGTTTATGTCAGTCTCTATACAATACCAAGTGGTACCCAGGCCAGTTTCAGTCAGTCTCTATACAATACCAAGTCGTACCCAGGCCAGTTTCAGTCAGTCTCTATACAATACCAAGTGGTACCCAGGCCAGTTTCAGTCAGTCTCTATACAATACCAAGTGGTACCCAGGCCAGTTTCAGTCAGTCTCTATACAATACCAAGTCGTTACCCAGGCCAGTTTCAGTCAGTCTCTATACAATACCAAGTGGTACCCAGGCCAGTTTCAGTCAGTCTCTATACAATACCAAGTGGTACCCAGGCCAGTTTCAGTCAGTCTCTATACAATACCAAGTGGTACCCAGGCCAGTTTCAGTCAGTCTCTATACAATACCAAGTGGTACCCAGGCCAGTTTCAGTCAGTCTCTATACAATACCAAGTGGTACCCAGGCCAGTTTCAGATAGAGATACTTTGTGAATACAGTGAGTGAATGAGATGGCAAAGCATTCGAGTCTCCAAAACAATGAGTGTAAACAATTTGTCTAGAAATATAGATTTCATACTTAAGCTTTTATTTAATCAGGGGAGCCCAACTGAGACCAGGGTCTCATCTTCAATGGTGCCCTGAGACCCTAAGTAAAACAAAGACCAGCCCAGTTCTGGTAAGGTTGTCAAGGGTTCGAGAAAAGAGGTACCTGGTAGCGCTCCAGGAACACCAGGGGCTTGGTCCGGTACTGTCCCAGCAGCTCCTCTCTCCGCTGGGCTAAGGTCAGCTCTGCCTCATCTACCTGCTGGCTCTTCACCTGGATACCACTCACAGCCACCACCTCCACCATGGCACACACACCGCTGGGGTCCGCCTGGGAAGACACACAATTCCCTGTCATTCACCGGTTGGTAGCTAGCTAGTTCACAATGTCAAGATATTTGGTAACATCTGGTTTCTACGTCACCATCTCTCTGCGTGTTGCTGCTTCTCACCTGGTTGTCCTGCGGCTCGTCCTCCTTGGTGTTGGCGGTTGCAGAGCAGCTAGAAGCTGGTCCGGTTCCCCGGGGGTCGGGCTGCGGTCCCCGGGGGTCGGGCTGTGGTCCCCGGGGGTCGGGCTGTCTGCAGGCCGCTGGTTCAACGCTGCCAGGCGGACTGGGTTCGGCAGCAGGGTCGATCTCCCCCCACATGGCTGGCAGCACAATGACTACACCGCTATGGTCTAACTTACTAGCAATGTTGGCGCAGACGGAAAGTCCCTCTTTCTTGCTAAACTGATTTAGTTTTAACGAGACTCATCTGATAAACACTGATTGAAAACCATGTCAGAATTCTCTGCATTTCTGGCTATTTCGACAATGTCGCTCCCTGGTCCGTCGTTGTTATCAGTCCCCTGATTACCAAGGTACATAGCTCAAGGTTCCCACCACTAACGTTATGGTTCATTATTTTATATAAACAAATCTTAAACTTTTCCAATTATACAAACATATACGGAAGTTGAATTATACATTTAAACTGCATATTTAAGAAAGAACATTGTTAAAGAAATACATACATATATATATACAGTGAGGGAAAAAAGTATTTGATCCCCTGCTGATTTTGTACGTTTGCCCACTGACAAAGAAATGATCAGTCTATAATTTGAATGGTAGGTTTATTTGAACAGTGAGAGACAGAATAACAACAAAAAAATCCAGAAAAACGCATGTGAAAAATGTTATAAATGGAATTGCATTTTAATGAGGGGAAATAAGTATTTGACCCCTCTCAATCAGAAAGATTTCTGGCTCCCAGGTGTCTTTTATACAGGTAACGAGCTGAGATTAGGAGCACACTCTTAAAGGGAGTGCTCCTAATCTCAGTTTGTTACCTGTATAAAAGACACCTGTCCACAGAATCAATCAATCAATCAGATTCCAAACTCTCCACCATGGCCAAGACCAAAGAGCTCTCCAAGGATGTCAGGGACAAGATTGTAGACCTACACAAGGCTGGAAAGGGCTACAAGACCATCGCCAAGCAGCTTGGTGAGAAGGTGACAACAGTTGGTGCGATTATTTGCAAATGGAAGAAACAAAAGAACTGTCAATCTCCCTCGGCCTGGGGCTCCATGCAAGATCTCACCTCGTGGAGTTGCAATGATCATGAGAACGGTGAGGAATCAGCCCAGAATTACACGGGAGGATCTTGTCAATGATCTCAAGGCAGCTGGGACCATAGTCACCAAGAAAACAATTGGTAACACACTACGCTGTGAAGGACTGAAATCCTGCAGCGCCCGCAAGGTCCCCCTGCTCAAGAAAGCACATATACATGCCCGTCTGAAGTTTGCTAATGAACATCTGAATGGTTCAGAGGACAACTGGGTGAAAGTGTTGTGGTCAGATGAGACCAAAATGGTGCTCTTTGGCATCAACTCAACTCGCCGTGTTTGGAGGAGGAGGAATGCTGCCTATGACCCCAAGAACACCATCCCCACCGTCAAACATGGAGGATGCTTTGGGGGTGTTTTTCTGCCAAGGGGACAGGACAACTTCACCGCATCAAAGGGACGATGGACGGGGCCATGTACCGTCAAATCTTGGGTGAGAACCTCCTTCCCTCAGCCAGGGCATTGAAAATGGGTCGTGGACGGGTATTCCAGGCATGACAATGACCCAAAACACACGGCCAAGGCAACAAAGGAGTGGCTCAAGAAGAAGCACATTAATCCCATAGAAAATCTGTGGAGGGAGCTGAAGGTTCGAGTTGCCAAACGTCAGCCTCAAAACCTTAATTACTTGGACAAAATCCCTCCTGAGATGTGTGCTAACCTGGTGGCCAACTACAAGAAACGTCTGACCTCTGTGATTGCCAACAAGGGTTTTGCCACCAAGTACTAAGTCATGTTTTGCAGAGGGGTCAAATACTTATTTCCCTCATTAAAATGCAATTCCATTTATAACATTTTTCACATGCGTTTTTCTGGATTTTTTTGTTGTTGTTATTCTGTCTCTCACTGTTCAAATAAACCTACCATTAAAATGATAGACTGATCATTTCTTTGTCAGTGGGCAAACGTACAAAATCAGCAGGGGATCAAATACTTTTTTCCCTCACTGTATATATATATATGTATGTATGTATTTTTTTTTAAACAAACGTAAGATCTTACACTGGTGTACTATACATTCAATTATACATGTCATATCAGCAATGAGATTCAGGGCATGTTGGTTTTTAACCAATCTTAATGATTGCACAAAAATACCAAGCACTCTCTCAACAATCAATATTAAGGGGGTAGTTTTCAAAAATCTAAATTTGTGTATAAAGAATTTGACCAATGCAATTAAATTGTTGACCGGGACATGTAGATCATTATCTCATATCACTCAGTTTGTCTCTGCTCATCGATCCAAAGCACCTAGACCTCACAGCAGTGTCAACACATGGGATTCAGCCCAACCTACAGAGTGGGTTGTGTTTGGTACAGGACTCACTGGTGGGGATTCAGCCCAACCTACAGAGTGGGTTGTGTTTGGTACAGGACTCACTGGTGGGGATTCAGCCCAACCTACAGAGTGGGTTGTGTTTGGTACAGGACTCACTGGTGGGTATTCAGCCCAACCTACAGAGTGGGTTGTGTTTGGTACAGGACTCACTGGTGGGTATTCAGCCCAACCTACAGAGTGGGTTGTGTTTGGTACAGGACTCACTGGTGGGTATTCAGCCCAACCTACAGAGTGGGTTGTGTTTGGTACAGGACTCACTGGTGGGGATTCAGCCCAACCTACAGAGTGGGTTGTGTTTGGTACAGGACTCACTGGTGGGGATTCAGCCCAACCTACAGAGTGGGTTGTGTTTGGTACAGGACTCTCCTCCCTGACTAGACTCTTCATGGCAGTCTGTTTCTCACAGTGTGTATCACCATAACCATCCTCTACTTCATCATGGTGCTCCTATTCTTCCTCTTCACCAAGGAGTCAACAACCCTCCATGGAGAATGTGACTAGGTCTAGGTCTGTGTGTATTAATAACTCTGTAACAGGTTTTAACGGCCCCTTATGGAGAATGTGACTAGGTCTAGGTCTATGTGTATTAATAACCCCTCCTTATGGAGAATGTGACTAGGTCTGTGTGTATTAATAACCCCTCCTTATGGAGAATGTGACTAGGTCTAGGTCTGTGTGTATTAATAACCCCTCCTGATGGAGAATGTGACTAGGTCTAGGTCTGTGTGTATTAATAACCCCTCCTGATGGAGAATGTGACTAGGTCTAGGTCTATGTGTATTAATAACCCCTCCTGATGGAGAATGTGACTAGGTCTAGGTCTGTGTGTATTAATAACCCTCCTTATGGAGAATGTGACTAGGTCTAGGTCTGTGTGTATTAATAACCCCTCCTGATGGAGAATGTGACTAGGTCTAGGTCTATGTGTATTAATAACCCTTATGGAGAATGTGACTAGGTCTGGTCTATGTGTATTAATAACCCCTCCTTATGGAGAATGTGACTAGGTCTAGGTCTGTGTGTATTAATAACCCTTATGGAGAATGTGACTAGGTCTAGGTCTGTGTGTATTAATAACCCCTCCTGATGGAGAATGTGACTAGGTCTAGGTCTGTGTGTATTAATAACCCCTCCTGATGGAGAATGTGACTAGGTCTGGAGTCTGTGTGTATTAATAACCCCTCCTGATGGAGAATGTGACTAGGTCTAGGTCTGTGTGTATTAATAACCCCTCCTTATGGAGAATGTGACTAGGTCTAGGTCTGTGTGTATTAATAACCCCTCCTTATGGAGAATGTGACTAGGTCTAGGTCTGTGTGTATTAATAACCCCTCCTTATGGAGAATGTGACTAGGTCTAGGTCTGTGTGTATTAATAACCCCTCCTTATGGAGAATGTGACTAGGTCTAGGTCTGTGTGTATTAATAACCCCTCCTTATGGAGAATGTGACTAGGTCTAGGTCTGTGTGTATTAATAACCCCTCCTTATGGAGAATGTGACTAGGTCTAGGTCTGTGTGTATTAATAACCCTTATGGAGAATGTGACTAGGTCTAGGTCTGTGTGTATTAATAACCCCTCCTGATGGAGAATGTGACTAGGTCTAGTCTGTGTGTATTAATAACCCTTATGGAGAATGTGACTAGGTCTAGGTCTGTGTGTATTAATAACCCCTCCTTATGGAGAATGTGACTAGGTCTAGGTCTGTGTGTATTAATAACCCCTCCTTATGGAGAATGTGACTAGGTCTAGGTCTGTGTGTATTAATAACCCCTCCTTATGGAGAATGTGACTAGGTCTAGGTCTGTGTGTATTAATAACCCCTCCTGATGGAGAATGTGACTAGGTCTAGGTCTGTGTGTATTAATAACCCCTCCTGATGGAGAATGTGACTAGGTCTAGGTCTGTGTGTATTAATAACCCTCCTTATGGAGAATGTGACTAGGTCTAGGTCTATGTGTATTAATAACCCTTATGGAGAATGTGACTAGGTCTAGGTCTATGTGTATTAATAACCCTCCTTATGGAGAATGTGACTAGGTCTAGGTCTGTGTATTAATAACCCCTCCTTATGGAGAATGTGACTAGGTCTAGGTCTATGTGTATTAATAACCCCTCCTTATGGAGAATGTGACTAGGTCTAGGTCTATGTGTATTAATAACCCCTCCTGATGGAGAATGTGACTAGGTCTAGGTCTATGTGTATTAATAACCCCTCCTGATGGAGAATGTGACTAGGTCTAGGTCTATGTGTATTAATAACCCCTCCTTATGGAGAATGTGACTAGGTCTAGGTCTATGTGTATTAATAACCCTCCTGATGGAGAATGTGACTAGGTCTAGGTCTATGTGTATTAATAACCCCTCCTGATGGAGAATGTGACTAGGTCTAGGTCTGTGTGTATTAATAACCCCTCCTTATGGAGAATGTGACTAGGTCTAGGTCTATGTGTATTAATAACCCCTCCTGATGGAGAATGTGACTAGGTCTAGGTCTGTGTGTATTAATAACCCCTCCTGATGGAGAATGTGACTAGGTCTAGGTCTGTGTGTATTAATAACCCCTCCTTATGGAGAATGTGACTAGGTCTAGGTCTATGTGTATTAATAACCCCTCCTTATGGAGAATGTGACTAGGTCTAGGTCTGTGTGTATTAATAACCCCTCCTGATGGAGAATGTGACTAGGTCTAGGTCTGTGTGTATTAATAACCCCTCCTGATGGAGAATGTGACTAGGTCTAGGTCTGTGTGTATTAATAACCCCTCCTTATGGAGAATGTGACTAGGTCTAGGTCTATGTGTATTAATAACCCTTATGGAGAATGTGACTAGGTCTAGGTCTGTGTGTATTAATAACCCCTCCTGATGGAGAATGTGACTAGGTCTGTGTGTATTAATAACCTGTATGGAGAATGTGACTAGGTCTAGGTCTGTGTGTATTAATAACCCGTATGGAGAATGTGACTAGGTCTGTGTGTATTAATAACCCCTCCTTATGGAGAATGTGACTAGGTCTAGGTCTGTGTGTATTAATAACCCCTCCTGATGGAGAATGTGACTAGGTCTAGGTCTATGTGTATTAATAACCCCTCCTGATGGAGAATGTGACTAGGTCTAGGTCTATGTGTATTAATAACCCTTATGGAGAATGTGACTAGGTCTAGGTCTATGTGTATTAATAACCCCTCCTGATGGAGAATGTGACTAGGTCTAGGTCTGTGTGTATTAATAACCCCTCCTGATGGAGAATGTGACTAGGTCTAGGTCTGTGTGTATTAATAACCCCTCCTGATGGAGAATGTGACTAGGTCTGTGTGTATTAATAACCCCTCCTTATGGAGAATGTGACTAGGTCTGGAGTCTGTGTGTATTAATAACCCCTCCTTATGGAGAATGTGACTAGGTCTAGGTCTATGTGTATTAATAACCCCTCCTTATGGAGAATGTGACTAGGTCTAGGTCTATGTGTATTAATAACCCCTCCTGATGGAGAATGTGACTAGGTCTAGGTCTGTGTATTAATAACCCCTCCTTATGGAGAATGTGACTAGGTCTAGGTCTGTGTGTATTAATAACCCCTCCTGATGGAGAATGTGACTAGGTCTAGGTCTATGTGTATTAATAACCCCTCCTGATGGAGAATGTGACTAGGTCTAGGTCTATGTGTATTAATAACCCCTCCTTATGGAGAATGTGACTAGGTCTAGGTCTATGTGTATTAATAACCCGTATGGAGAATGTGACTAGGTCTAGGTCTGTGTGTATTAATAACCCGTATGGAGAATGTGACTAGGTCTAGGTCTATGTGTATTAATAACCCCTCCTGATGGAGAATGTGACTAGGTCTGTGTGTATTAATAACCCCTCCTTATGGAGAATGTGACTAGGTCTAGGTCTATGTGTATTAATAACCCTCCTGATGGAGAATGTGACTAGGTCTGTGTGTATTAATAACCCCTCCTGATGGAGAATGTGACTAGGTCTAGGTCTATGTGTATTAATAACCCCTCCTTATGGAGAATGTGACTAGGTCTAGGTCTATGTGTATTAATAACCCCTCCTTATGGAGAATGTGACTAGGTCTAGGTCTGTGTGTATTAATAACCCCTCCTGATGGAGAATGTGACTAGGTCTAGGTCTGTGTGTATTAATAACCCCTCCTGATGGAGAATGTGACTAGGTCTAGGTCTGTGTATTAATAACCCTTATGGAGAATGTGACTAGGTCTAGGTCTATGTGTATTAATAACCCTTATGGAGAATGTGACTAGGTCTAGGTCTGTGTGTATTAATAACCCCTCCTGATGGAGAATGTGACTAGGTCTAGGTCTGTGTGTATTAATAACCCCCTGTATGGAGAATGTGACTAGGTCTAGGTCTATGTGTATTAATAACCCCTCCTGATGGAGAATGTGACTAGGTCTGTGTGTATTAATAACCCTTATGGAGAATGTGACTAGGTCTAGGTCTGTGTGTATTAATAACCCCTCCTGATGGAGAATGTGACTAGGTCTAGGTCTATGTGTATTAATAACCCCTCCTGATGGAGAATGTGACTAGGTCTAGGTCTATGTGTATTAATAACCCCTCCTTATGGAGAATGTGACTAGGTCTAGGTCTATGTGTATTAATAACCCCTCCTGATGGAGAATGTGACTAGGTCTGTGTGTATTAATAACCCCTCCTGATGGAGAATGTGACTAGGTCTGTGTGTATTAATAACCCCTCCTGATGGAGAATGTGACTAGGTCTGTGTGTATTAATAACCCCTCCTTATGGAGAATGTGACTAGGTCTAGGTCTGTGTGTATTAATAACCCCTCCTTATGGAGAATGTGACTAGGTCTAGGTCTATGTGTATTAATAACCCCTCCTGATGGAGAATGTGACTAGGTCTAGGTCTGTGTGTATTAATAACCCCTCCTGATGGAGAATGTGACTAGGTCTAGGTCTGTGTGTATTAATAACCCTTATGGAGAATGTGACTAGGTCTAGGTCTGTGTGTATTAATAACCCCTCCTGATGGAGAATGTGACTAGGTCTAGGTCTGTGTATTAATAACCCCTCCTGATGGAGAATGTGACTAGGTCTAGGTCTGTGTGTATTAATAACCCCTCCTGATGGAGAATGTGACTAGGTCTGTGTGTATTAATAACCCCTCCTTATGGAGAATGTGACTAGGTCTAGGTCTGTGTGTATTAATAACCCCTCCTTATGGAGAATGTGACTAGGTCTAGGTCTGTGTGTATTAATAACCCCTCCTTATGGAGAATGTGACTAGGTCTAGGTCTATGTGTATTAATAACCCCTCCTGATGGAGAATGTGACTAGGTCTAGGTCTGTGTGTATTAATAACCCTTATGGAGAATGTGACTAGGTCTAGGTCTATGTGTATTAATAACCCCTCCTTATGGAGAATGTGACTAGGTCTAGGTCTATGTGTATTAATAACCCCTCCTGATGGAGAATGTGACTAGGTCTGTGTGTATTAATAACCCCTCCTTATGGAGAATGTGACTAGGTCTAGGTCTGTGTGTATTAATAACCCCTCCTGATGGAGAATGTGACTAGGTCTAGGTCTATGTGTATTAATAACCCGTATGGAGAATGTGACTAGGTCTAGGTCTGTGTGTATTAATAACCCCTCCTTATGGAGAATGTGACTAGGTCTAGGTCTATGTGTATTAATAACCCCTCCTTATGGAGAATGTGACTAGGTCTAGGTCTATGTGTATTAATAACCCCTCCTTATGGAGAATGTGACTAGGTCTAGGTCTATGTGTATTAATAACCCCTCCTGATGGAGAATGTGACTAGGTCTAGGTCTATGTGTATTAATAACCCCTCCTGATGGAGAATGTGACTAGGTCTAGGTCTGTGTGTATTAATAACCCCTCCTTATGGAGAATGTGACTAGGTCTAGGTCTGTGTGTATTAATAACCCCTCCTGATGGAGAATGTGACTAGGTCTATGTGTATTAATAACCCCTCCTTATGGAGAATGTGACTAGGTCTAGGTCTGTGTGTATTAATAACCCCTCCTGATGGAGAATGTGACTAGGTCTAGGTCTGTGTGTATTAATAACCCCTCCTGATGGAGAATGTGACTAGGTCTAGGTCTGTGTGTATTAATAACCCCTCCTGATGGAGAATGTGACTAGGTCTAGGTCTGTGTGTATTAATAACCCCTCCTTATGGAGAATGTGACTAGGTCTAGGTCTGTGTGTATTAATAACCCCTCCTGATGGAGAATGTGACTAGGTCTAGGTCTGTGTGTATTAATAACCCCTCCTTATGGAGAATGTGACTAGGTCTGTGTGTATTAATAACCCCTCCTTATGGAGAATGTGACTAGGTCTAGGTCTGTGTATTAATAACCCCTCCTTGATGGAGAATGTGACCAGGTCTAGGTCTGTGTGTATTAATAACCCCTCCTTATGGAGAATGTGACTAGGTCTAGGTCTGTGTGTATTAATAACCCGTATGGAGAATGTGACCAGGTCTAGGTCTATGTGCTGCGTATGTTAAGGCTTTTGTCATGAATCCTCCATTCTGATTTGCACCAGTTATTCCTCCTCCAGAATAAAGACATGGTGGAACTCTTGCCTTTGTTTTCAATTTAGTTTCTTTAATAGAATCTTATTTACACAGTATTTTGTCATTAAATGTTTAGTAGCCAGGAAGTTACAATACTCTGCTTCCATCTTTACACAATGAACAACCTCTCCACTGTTACCAACACACTCATACTGCAGTACTGGGAGCCGAGGTCCTGTAGCCCACTGAGCTAAAGCCTAGGCATCAGGTCTCAGGCCTTCAACATTTAGTTTGATTTCATTCGTTTCTATGGAGGTTTAATGACGGTAGGGATTCACTCATTCAGGGAGAAAAATAAACAAAAGTAACCATAGTAACCATTCCCCAAACTTATTTATGTCTGTTCAGGAGAGGGAGAGAGAGGGGGATGGAGGGAGGAACACAGGGAGATGGAGAGAGAGAGGGATGGAGGGAGGGACACAGGGAGATGGAGAGAGAGGGATGGAGGGAGGAACACAGGGAGATGGAGAGAGAGAGGGATGGAGGGAGGGACACAGGGAGATGGAGAGAGAGAGGGATGGAGGTAGGGACACAGGGAGATGGAGAGAGAGAGGGATGGAGGGAGGGACACAGGGAGATGGAGAGAGAGGGATGGAGAGAGAGAGGGATGGAGGGAGGAACACAGGGAGATGGAGAGAGAGAGGGATGGAGGGAGGGACACAGGGAGATGGAGAGAGGGATGGAGGGAGGGACACAGGAGATGGAGAGAGAGGGATGGAGGGAAGGGACACAGGGAGATGGAGAGAGAGAGGGATGGAGGGAGGGACACAGGGAGATGGAGAGAGAGAGGGATGGAGGGAGGGACACAGGGAGATGGAGAGAGAGAGGGATGGAGGGAGGGACACAGGGAGATGGAGAGAGAGAGGGATGGAGGGAGGAACACAGGGAGATGGAGAGAGAGAGGGATGGAGGAGGGACACAGGGAGATAGAGAGAGAGGGATGGAGGGAGGAACACAGGGAGATGGAGAGGGATGGAGGGAGGAACACAGGGAGATGGGAGAGAGAGGGATGGAGGAAGGGACACAGGGAGATAGGAGAGAGAGGGATGGAGGGAGGGACACAGGGAGATGGAGAGAGAGAGGGATGGAGGGAGGGACACAGGGAGATGGAGAGAGAGAGGGATGGAGGGAGGGAGAGAGAGGGATGGAGGGAGGGACACAGGAGATGGAGAGAGAGAGGGATGGAGGGAGGGACACAGGGAGATGGAGAGAGAGAGGGATGGAGGGAGGGACACAGGAGATGGAGAGAGAGAGGGATGGAGGGAGGGACACAGGGAGATGGAGAGAGAGAGGGATGGAGGGAGGGACACAGGGAGATGGAGAGAGAGAGGGATGGAGGTAGGGACACAGGGAGATGGAGAGAGAGAGGGATGGAGGGAGGGACACAGGGAGATGGAGAGAGAGAGGGATGGAGAGAGAGAGAGGGATGGAGGGAGGAACACAGGGAGATGGAGAGAGAGAGGGATAGAGGGAGGGACACAGGGAGATGGAGAGAGAGGGATGGAGGGAGGGAGATGGAGAGAGAGAGGGATGGAGGGAGGGACACAGGGAGATGGAGAGAGAGGGATGGAGGGAGGGACACAGGGAGATGGAGAGAGAGAGGGATGGAGGGAGGGACACAGGGAGATGGAGAGAGAGAGGGATGGAGGGAGGGACACAGGGAGATGGAGAGAGAGGGATGGAGGGAGGGACACAGGGAGATGGAGAGAGAGAGGGATGGAGGTAGGGAGGGACAGAGAGATGGAGAGAGCGGTGAAGTTTGTGGGTTTATTGCATATTTCAGACCGGCTGGGGATGAGACCGGCTGAGG
>CM059791.1:66250097-66432597 GCA_030435695.1 Brachymystax lenok tsinlingensis
AGTCAATGTGGAGACTATATACAGGGGGTACCGGTACAGAGTCAATGTGGAGACTATATACAGGGGGTACCGGTACAGAGTCAATGTGGAGACTATATACAGGGTACGGTACAGAGTCAATGTGGAGACTATATACAGGGGGTACAGTACAGAGTCAATGTGGAGGCTATATACAGGGGTACCGGTACAGAGTCAATGTGGAGGCTATATACAGGGGGTACCGGTACAGAGTCAATGTGGAGACTATATACAGGGGGTACCGGTACAGAGTCAATGTGGAGACTATATACAGGGGGTACAGTACAGAGTCAATGTGGAGACTATATACAGGGGGTACAGTACAGAGTCAATGTGGAGGCTATATAGAGGGGGGTACCGGTCCAGAGTCAATGTGGAGGCTATATACAGGGGGTACCAGTACAGAGTCAATGTGGAGGCTATATACAGGGGGTACCGGGACAGAGTCAATGTGGAGGCTATATACAGGGGGTACCAGTACAGAGTCAATTTGGAGAATATATACAGGGGGTACCAGTACAGAGTCAATGTGGAGACTATATACAAGGGGTACCGGTACAGAGTCAATGTGGAGGCTATATACAGGGGTTACCGGTACAGAGTCAATGTGGAGACTATATACAGGGGGTACCGGTACAGAGTCAATGTGGAGACTATATACAGGGGGTACCGGTACAGAGTCAATGTGGAGACTATATACAGGGGGTACGGTACAGAGTCAATGTGGAGGCTATATACAGGGGTACGGTACAGAGTCAATGTGGAGGCTATATAGAGGGGTACCGGTACAGAGTCAATGTGGAGGCTATATACAGGGGGTACCGGTACAGAGTCAATGTGGAGACTATATACAGGGGGTACCGGTACAGAGTCAATGTGGAGGCTATATACAGGGGGTACCGGTACAGAGTCAATGTGGAGGCTATATACAGGGGTACCGGTACAGAGTCAATGTGGAGGCTATATACAGGGGGTACCCGGTACAGAGTCAATGTGGAGACTATATACAGGGGGTACGGTACAGAGTCAATGTGGAGGCTATATAGAGGGGGGTACCGGTCCAGAGTCAATGTGGAGGCTATATACAGGGGGTACCAGTACAGAGTCAATGTGGAGGCTATATACAGGGGGTACCGGGACAGAGTCAATGTGGAGGCTATATACAGGGGGTACCAGTACAGAGTCAATGTGGAGGCTATATACAGGGGGTACTGGGACAGAGTCAATGTGGAGGCTATATACAGGGGGTACCAGTACAGAGTCAATTTGGAGAATATATACAGGGGGTACCAGTACAGAGTCAATGTGGAGACTATATACAAGGGGTACCGGTACAGAGTCAATGTGGAGGCTATATACAGGGGTTACAGTACAGAGTCAATGTGGAGACTATATACAGGGGGTACCGGTACAGAGTCAATGTGGAGACTATATACAGGGAGTACGGTACAGAGTCAATGTGGAGACTATATACAGGGGGTACGGTACAGAGTCAATGTGGAGGCTATATACAGGGGGTACTGTACAGAGTCAATGTGGAGGCTATATAGAGGGGGTACCGGTACAGAGTCAATGTGGAGGCTATATACAGGGGGTACCAGTACAGAGTCAATGTGGAGACTATATACAGGGGTACCGGTACAGAGTCAATGTGGAGGCTATATACAGGGGGTACCGGTACAGAGTCAATGTGGAGGCTATATACAGGGGGTACCGGTACAGAGTCAATGTGGAGACTATATACAGGGGTACAGTACAGAGTCAATGTGGAGGCTATATAGAGGGGGTACCGGTCCAGAGTCAATGTGGAGGCTATATACAGGGGGTACCAGTACAGAGTCAATGTGGAGGCTATATACAGGGGTACCGGGACAGAGTCAATGTGGAGGCTATATACAGGGGGTACCAGTACAGAGTCAATTTGGAGAATATATACAGGGGGTACCAGTACAGAGTCAATGTGGAGACTATATACAAGGGGTACCGGTACAGAGTCAATGTGGAGGCTATATACAGGGGTTACGGTACAGAGTCAATGTGGAGACTATATACAGGGGTACCAGTACAGAGTCAATGTGGAGACTATATACAGGGGGTACCGGTACAGAGTCAATGTGGAGACTATATACAGGGGGTACGGTACAGAGTCAATGTGGAGGCTATATACAGGGGGTACTGTACAGAGTCAATGTGGAGGCTATATAGAGGGGGTACCGGTACAGAGTCAATGTGGAGGCTATATACAGGGGGTACCGGTACAGAGTCAATGTGGAGACTATATACAGGGGGTACCGGTACAGAGTCAATGTGGAGGCTATATACAGGGGGTACCGGTACAGAGTCAATGTGGAGGCTATATACAGGGGGTACCGGTACAGAGTCAATGTGGAGACTATATACAGGGGTACCCAGTACAGAGTCAATGTGGAGACTATATACAGGGGGTACGGTACAGAGTCAATGTGGAGACTATATACAGGTTACGGTACAGAGTCAATGTGGAGGCTATATACAGGGGTACCGGTACAGAGTCAATGTGGAGGCTATATACAGGGGGTACCGGTACAGAGTCAATGTGGAGACTATATACAGGGGGTACTGTACAGAGTCAATGTGGAGGCTATATACAGGGGGTACCGCAGTACAGAGTCAATGTGGAGGCTATATACAGGGAGTACCAGTACAGAGTCAATGTGGAGGCTATATACAGGGTACCGGTACAGAGTCAATGTGGAGGCTATATACAGGGGTACCGGTACAGAGTCAATGTGGAGACTATATACAGGGGGTACTGGTACAGAGTCAATGTGGAGACTATATACAGGGGGTACCGGTACAGAGTCAATGTGGAGGCTATATACAGGGGGTACCGGTACAGAGTCAATGTGGAGGCTATATAGAGGGGGTACCGGTACAGAGTCAATGTGGAGGCTATATACAGGGGGTACCGGTACAGAGTCAATGTGGAGACTATATACAGGGGGTACCAGTACAGAGTCAATGTGGAGGCTATATACAGGGGTACCGGTACAGAGTCAATGTGGAGGCTATATACAGGGGGTACCGGTACAGAGTCAATGTGGAGACTATATACAGGGGGTACCGGTACAGAGTCAATGTGGAGACTATATACAGGGTACTGTACAGAGTCAATGTGGAGACTATATACAGGGTTGCAGTACAGAGTCAATGTGGAGGCTATATACAGGTGCAGTACTGCAGAGTCAATGTGGAGGCTATATACAGAGGGTACTGCACAGAGTCAATGTGGAGGCTATATACAGGGGGTACTGGGCACAGAGTCAATGTGGAGACTATATATACAGGGGGTACCCGGTACAGAGTCAATGTGGAGGCTATATGCAGGGGGTACCGGTACAGAGTCAATGTGGAGGCTATATACAGGGGGTACCCAGTACAGAGTCAATGTGGAGGCTATATACAGGGGTACCTACAGAGTCAATGTGGAGGCTATATACAGGGGTACCCGGTACAGAGTCAATGTGGAGGCTATATACAGGGGGGTACCGGTACAGAGTCAATGTGGAGGCTATATACAGGGGGTACTGTACAGAGTCAATGTGGAGACTATATACAGGGAGTACCCAGTACAGAGTCAATGTGCAGGCTATATACAGGGGGTACTGCACAGAGTCAATGTGGAGGCTATATACAGGGGGTACGGTACAGAGTCAATGTGGAGACTATATACAGGGGGTACCCGGTACAGAGTCAATGTGGAGGCTATATACAGAAGGGGTACCTGCACAGAGTCAATGTGGAGACTATATACAGGGTACTGCACAGAGTCAATGTGGAGACTATATACAGGGGGTACTGAACAGAGTCAATGTGGAGACTATATACAGGGTTACGGTGCAGAGTCAATGTGGAGGCTATATACAGGAGTACCAGTACAGAGTCAATGTGGAGGCTATATACAGGGGGTACTGCGGTACAGAGTCAATGTGAGACTATATACAGGGGGTACCCGGTACAGAGTCAATGTGGAGGCTATATACAGGGGCAGTACAGAGTCAATGTGGAGGCTATATACAGGGGTACCGGTACAGAGTCAATGTGGAGGCTATATACAGAAGTGCAGTACAGAGTCAATGTGGAGGCTATATACAGGGGTACAGTGCAGAGTCAATGTGGAGGCTATATACAGGGGGTACCCAGTACAGAGTCAATGTGGAGGCTATATACAGGGGTACCGGTACAGAGTCAATGTGAGACTATATACAGGGGGGTACTGCACAGAGTCAATGTGCAGGCTATATACAGGGGGTAATTGCAGTACAGAGTCAATGTGGAGGCTATATACAGGGGGTACAGTACAGTACAGAGTCAATGTGGAGACTATATACAGGGGCACCCAGTACAGAGTCAATGTGGAGGCTATATACAGGGGGTACCGGTACAGAGTCAATGTGGAGACTATATACAGGGGAGTACAGTACAGAGTCAATGTGGAGACTATATACAGGGGTACAGTGCAGAGTCAATGTCTTGAGGCACCGTTAGTCAGGCTAACTGAGGTAATATGTACATGTAGGTATAGTTAAAGTGACTATGTATAGATGGTAAACAGAGTAGCAGCAGCGTAAAAGAGGGGTTGGATGGATCAACAACATTGTAGTTCCTCCACAATACTAACCTAAAGGACAGCGTGAAAAGTCTGTACAGAATAAAACTATTCCAAAACACGCATCCTGTTTGCAACACGGCACTAAATTACGTCCTGAATACAAAATGTGTTTTCTGTGGTAAATCCAACACGTCACTGAGTACCACTCTTCATATGTTCAAGCATAGTGGTGGCTGCATCATGTTATGGGTATGCTTGTCATGGTGGTGGCTGCATCATGTTATGGGTATGCTTGTCACGGTGGTGGCTGCATCATGTTATGGGTATGCTTGTCATGGTGGTGGCTGCATCATGTTATGGGTATGCTTGGCATGGTGGTGGCTGCATCATGTTATGGGTATGCTTGTCATGGTGGTGGCTGCATCATGTTATGGGTATGCTTGTCATGGTGGTGGCTGCATCATGTTATGGGTATGCTTGTCATGGTGGTGGCTGCATCATGTTATGGGTATGCTTGGCATGGTGGTGGCTGCATCATGTTATGGGTATGCTTGGCATGGTGGGGGGCTGCATCATGTTATGGGTATGCTTGTCACGGTGGTGGCTGCATCATGTTATGGAGTATGCTTGTCATGGTGGTGGCTGCATCATGTTATGGGTATGCTTGGCATGGTGGTGGCTGCATCATGTATGGGTATGCTTGTCATGGTGGTGGCTGCATCATGTTATGGGTATGCTTGGCATGGTGGTGGCTGCATCATGTTATGGGTATGCTTGGCATGGTGGGGGCTGCATCATGTTATGGGTATGCTTGTCACGGTGGTGGCTGCATCATGTTATGGGTATGCTTGTCATGGTGGTGGCTGCATCATGTTATGGGTATGCTTGGCATGGTGGTGGCTGCATCATGTTATGGGTATGCTTGGCATGGTGGTGGCTGCATCATGTTATGGGTATGCTTGGCATGGTGGTGGCTGCATCATGTTATGGGTATGCTTGGCATGGTGGTGGCTGCATCATGTTATGGGTATGCTTGGCATGGTGGTGGCTGCATCATGTTATGGGTATGCTTGTCATCGGCAAGGACTAGGGAGTTTTTTTAGGATAAAAATAAACTGAATAGAGTCAAGCACAGACAACATCCTAGAGGAAAACCTGGTTCAGTCTGCTTCCCAACACATACTGGGAGACACCTTTCAGCAGGGCCGTAAGCTACAACACAAGGCCACATCTACACCGGAGGTGGTTAGCAAGACGACATGGAATGTTCCTGAGTCGCCTAGTTACAGTTTGGACTTACATCGGCTTGAACATCTATTGCAACATTTAACAAATGGCTGTCTAGCAATGATCAACAACCAACTTGACAGAGATTGAATAATTTAAATAATAATAATAATGTGCAAATATTGTACAATCCAGAGCGACTTACCCAGAAAGACTCACAGCTGTAATCCCTGCCAAAGGGGATTCTAACCTCTATTGACTCCGGTGTGTGAAAACATATGTAAATAAGATATTTCTGTATTTCATTTTCAATAAATTGAAATGGAGTATTGTGTGTAGATGGGCGATGAAAACATATATTTAATACATTCTGAATTCAGGCTGTAACACAACAACATGTGGAATAAGTCCTAGGGGTGTCAATACTTCCTGAAGACCCTGTATATCCATATGTCAGAACTACATGTTAAAGCATGGAGGGTGTCAAACTCATTTTGGGTGAAACAGCGCCCCTCTGTCTCAGTATGTGTAGACCATGTATCTGATGCTGTCTGGACAGTGAAACAGCTCCTCTCTGTCTCAGTATGTGTAGACCATGTATCTGATGCTGTCTGGACAGTGAAACAGCTCCTCTCTGTCTCAGTATGTGTAGACCATGTATCTGATGCTGTCTGGACAGTGAAACAGCGCCCCTCTGTCTCAGTATGTGTAGACCATGTATCTGATGCTGTCTGGGCAGTGAAACAGCACCTCTCTGTCTCAGTATGTGTAGACCATGTATCTGATGCTGTCTGGACAGTGAAACAGCACCTCTCTGTCTCAGTATGTGTAGACCATGTATCTGATGCTGTCTGGACAGTGAAACAGCACCTCTCTGTCTCAGTATGTGTAGACCATGTATCTGATGCTGTCTGGACAGTGAAACAGCTCCTCTCTGTCTCAGTATGTGTAGACCATGTATCTGATGCTGTCTGGACAGTGAAACAGCTCCTCTCTGTCTCAGTATGTGTAGACCATGTATCTGATGCTGTCTGGACAGTGAAACAGCTCTCTCTGTCTCAGTATGTGTAGACCATGTATCTGATGCTGTCTGGACAGTGAAACAGCGCCCCTCTGTCTCAGTATGTGTAGACCATGTATCTGATGCTGTCTGGACAGTGAAACAGCTCCTCTCTGTCTCAGTATGTGTAGACCATGTATCTGATGCTGTCTGGACAGTGAAACAGCTCCTCTCTGTCTCAGTATGTGTAGACCATGTATCTGATGCTGTCTGGACAGTGAAACAGCTCCTCTCTGTCTCAGTATGTGTAGACCATGTATCTGATGCTGTCTGGACAGTGAAACAGCGCCCCTCTGTCTCAGTATGTGTAGACCATGTATCTGATGCTGTTTGGACAGTGAAACAGCACCTCTCTGTCTCAGTATGTGTAGACCATGTATCTGATGCTGTCTGGACAGTGAAACAGCTCCTCTCTGTCTCAGTATGTGTAGACCATACCATGTATCTGATGCTGTCTGGACAGTGAAACAGCGCCCCTCTGTCTCAGTATGTAGACCATGTATCTGATGCTGTCTGGACAGTGAAACAGCTCCTCTCTGTCTCAGTATGTGTAGACTATGTATCTGATGCTGTCTGGACAGTGAAACAGCTCCTCTCTGTCTCAGTATGTGTAGACCATGTATCTGATGCTGTCTGGACAGTGAAACAGCTCCTCTCTGTCTCAGTATGTGTAGACCATGTATCTGATGCTGTCTGGACAGTGAAACAGCTCCTCTCTGTCTCAGTATGTGTAGACCATGTATCTGATGCTGTCTGGACAGTGAAACAGCGCCCCTCTGTCTCAGTATGTGTAGACCATGTATCTGATGCTGTCTGGACAGTGAAACAGCTCCTCTCTGTCTCAGTATGTGTAGACCATGTATCTGATGCTGTCTGGACAGTGAAACAGCTCCTCTCTGTCTCAGTATGTGTAGACCATGTATCTGATGCTGTCTGGACAGTGAAACAGCTCCTCTCTCTGTCTCAGTATGTGTAGACCATGTATCTGATGCTGTCTGGACAGTGAAACAGCTCCTCTCTGTCTCAGTATGTAGACCATGCATCTGATGCTGTCTGGACAGTGAAACAGCTCCTCTCTGTCTCAGTATGTGTAGACCATGTATCTGATGCTGTCTGGACAGTGAAACAGCTCCTCTCTGTCTCAGTATGTGTAGACCATGTATCTGATGCTGTCTGGACAGTGAAACAGCTCCTCTCTGTCTCAGTATGTGTAGACCATGTATCTGATGATGTCTGGACAGTGAAACAGCGCCCTCTGTCTCAGTATGTGTAGACCATGTATCTGATGCTGTCTGGACAGTGGAAACAAGCGCCCCTCTGTCTCAGTATGTGTAGACCATGTATCTGATGCTGTCTGGGCAGTGAAACAGCTCCTCTCTGTCTCAGTATGTGTAGACCATGTATCTGATGCTGTCTGGACAGTGAAACAGCTCCTCTCTGTCTCAGTATGTGTAGACCATGTATCTGATGCTGTCTGGACAGTGAGCAAGCGCCCCTCTGTCTCAGTATGTGTAGACCATGTATCTGATGCTGTCTGGACAGTGAAACAGCTCTCTCTGTCTCAGTATGTGTAGACCATGTATCTGATGCTGTCTGGACAGTGAAACAGCTCCTCTCTGTCTCAGTATGTGTAGACCATGTATCTGATGCTGTCTGGACAGTGAAACAGCTCCTCTCTGTCTCAGTATGTGTAGACCATGTATCTGATGCTGTCTGGACAGTGAAACAGCTCCTCTCTGTCTCAGTATGTGTAGACCATGTATCTGATGCTGTCTGGACAGTGAAACAGCTCCTCTCTGTCTCAGTATGTGTAGACCATGTATCTGATGCTGTCTGGACAGTGAAACAGCTCCTCTCTGTCTCAGTATGTGTAGACCATGTATCTGATGCTGTCTGGACAGTGAAACAGCTCCTCTCTGTCTCAGTATGTGTAGACCATGTATCTGATGATGTCTGGACAGTGAAACAGCGCCCCTCTGTCTCAGTATGTGTAGACCATGTATCTGATGCTGTCTGGACAGTGAAACAGCGCCCCTCTGTCTCAGTATGTGTAGACCATGTATCTGATGCTGTCTGGGCAGTGAAACAGCTCCTCTCTGTCTCAGTATGTGTAGACCATGTATCTGATGCTGTCTGGACAGTGAAACAGCACCTCTCTGTCTCAGTATGTGTAGACCATGTATCTGATGCTGTCTGGACAGTGAAACAGCACCTCTCTGTCTCAGTATGTGTAGACCATGTATCTGATGCTGTCTGGACAGTGAAACAGCTCCTCTCTGTCTCAGTATGTGTAGACCATGTATCTGATGCTGTCTGGACAGTGAAACAGCACCTCTCTGTCTCAGTATGGGTAGACCATGTATCTGATGCTGTCTGGTCAGAAAGAGTATTGCATGTCATACTCTTCGATGGATCAGTTTCTTTCTCTGGTGAGATAGTTTCAGCAAAGAGGAAGAGGCGAAGCCGTGGGCACTATGTTAGACAGCCCGGTGTTAAAGGCATGGTTCTTTGAAGGTGTGTGTTCTTACCATGTGTGTGCCTTGGGTAGGTTGTCTGTGTTGGCCTCTATCAGATGGATGGTGAAAAGCCTTGGGCCTGCTGAACCTGTAGAACCTTACACACACACATTCTAGTTATTACTGTTCTAGAACACCAGCATTACTGTTGTACAACACATTCTAGTTATCGCTGTTCTAGAACACCAACATTACTGTTCTACAACACATTCTAGTTATCACTGTTCTAGAACACCAACATTACTGTTGTACAACACATTCTAGTTATCACTGTTCTAGAACACCAACATTACCGTTGTACAACACATTCTAGTTATCACTGTTCTAGAACACCAACATTACTGTTGTACAACACATTCTAGTTATCACTGTTCTAGAACACCAACATTACTGTTGTACAACACATTCTAGTTATCACTGTTCTAGAACACCAACATTACTGTTGTACAACACATTCTAGTTATCACTGTTCTACAACACATTCTAGTTATCACTGTTCTAGAACACCAACATTACCGTTGTACAACACATTCTAGTTATCACTGTTCTAGAACACCAACATTACTGTTGTACAACACATTCTAGTTATCACTGTTCTAGAACACCAACATTACTGTTGTACAACACATTCTAGTTATCACTGTTCTAGAACACCAACATTACCGTTGTACAACACATTCTAGTTATCACTGTTCTAGAACACCAACATTACCGTTGTACAACACATTCTAGTTATCACTGTTCTAGAACACCAACATTACTGTTGTACAACACATTCTAGTTATCACTGTTCTAGAACACCAACATTACCGTTGTACAACACATTCTAGTTATCACTGTTCTAGAACACCAACATTACCGTTGTACAACACATTCTAGTTATCACTGTTCTAGAACACCAACATTACTGTTGTACAACACATTCTAGTTATCACTGTTCTAGAACACCAACATTACTGTTGTACAACACATTCTAGTTATCACTGTTCTAGAACACCAACATTACTGTTGTACAACACATTCTAGTTATCACTGTTCTACAACACATTCTAGTTATCACTGTTCTAGAACACCAACATTACCGTTGTACAACACATTCTAGTTATCACTGTTCTAGAACACCAACATTACCGTTGTACAACACATTCTAGTTATCACTGTTCTAGAACACCAACATTACCGTTGTACAACACATTCTAGTTATCACTGTTCTAGAACACCAGCATTACTGTTGTACAACACATTCTAGTTATCACTGTTCTAGAACACCAACATTACTGTTGTACAACACATTCTAGTTATCACTGTTCTAGAACACCAACATTACTGTTGTACAACACATTCTAGTTATCACTGTTCTACAACACATTCTAGTTATCACTGTTCTAGAACACCAACATTACCGTTGTACAACACATTCTAGTTATCACTGTTCTAGAACACCAACATTACTGTTGTACAACACATTCTAGTTATCACTGTTCTAGAACACCAACATTACTGTTGTACAACACATTCCCTAGTTATCACTGTTCTAGAACACCAGCATTACCGTTGTACAACACATTCTAGTTATCACTGTTTCTAGAACACCAACATTACCGTTGTACAAACACATTCTAGTTATCACTGTTCTAGAACACCAACATTACTGTTGTACAACACATTCTAGTTATCACTGTTCTAGAACACACACATTCTAGTTATAGCTCTTCTAGAACACACACACATTCTAGTTATCACTGTTCTTTGTTAATAGTGCACGATGCGGGGTGTGTGTGTGTGTGTGCGACCCACCCTGTAGTGCCTTGAATCCCTGTAGTGGAACTCTGGTAGAACCGGTAACAAACTGCAGTAGTCGACCTCTCCTCTCCTCAGTGAAGCTCTCTACAGCCTCCCAGAACCAGCGAACCACATTACTGTCTACAGCACAGTGTTTCAGACGGGTGTTAGACTTCCAATCTGCTAGGTCTATCTTCCCCAGGCCTCCGATTATCAACTAGAGAGAGAGACAGGGAGAGAGTTAGACAGGCCTCCGATTATCAACTAGAGAGAGAGACAGGGAGAGAGTGTGAGACAGGCCTCCGATTATCAACTAGAGAGAGACAGGGAGAGAGTTAGACAGGTCTCAGATTATCAACTAGAGAGAGACAGGAGAGAGAGTTAGACAGGCCTCCGATTATCAACTAGAGAGAGAGAGACAGGGAGAGAGTTAGACAGGCCTCCGATTATCAACTAGAGAGAGACAGGGAGAGAGTTAGACAGGCCTCCGATTATCAACTAGAGAGAGAGAGAGACAGGGAGAGAGTTAGACAGGTCTCAGATTATCAACTAGAGAGAGACAGGTATAACAGCCAGCCAGCCAGAAAGGCAGAAACAGACAGACAGGTATAACAGACAGGCAGACAGTCATGGCAGATAAAACAGACAGGCAGACAGACAGGTAAAACAGGCAGACAGGTAAAACAGACAGGTATAACAGACAGGCAGACAGTCATGGCAGATAAAACAGACAGGCAGACAGGTAAAACAGACAGGTATAACAGACAGGTCCGTACCTCTAGCTCCTTGTGGTCAAATGGTTTGAGGAGGTGCTGGGGCACCAGTTCGCTGAACCCTTTCTGCAGAGCTAGGAACTGAGCCTCTATCCCTCTCATGAACCTCCAGGTGACATAAAGCTTCACGTACTCCTTCTTGTTGTCCTCGGTTACCGGGAGGTTCTGCCCATTGGGTTTCAGCTCATGTTGAAGGAACTTCCCGAAGGCACTGTGTTCCACGCAGAACGTATGGTCTAGAACTGACGAGATGTCATTCTCCCTACACACACACACAACATTGTAATATCCAGAAACAAAGACCGACAGACAGATAACAAAGCTAGTGTAATTACTAGTGAGTGGTACTCACAGTATCCAGACCAGACTCTTGTGTAGTTCAGGATCAGTAAAGCTAGTGTAATTACTAGTGTGTGGTACTCACAGTATCTAGACTCTTGTGTAGTTCAGGATCAGTAAAGCTAGTGTAATTACTAGTGAGTGGTACTCACAGTATCCAGACAAGACTCTTGTGTAGTCCAGGATAAGTAAAGCTAGTGTAATTACTAGTGTGTGGTACTCACAGTATCCAGACAAGATTCTTGTGTAGTTCAGGATCAGTAAAGCTAGTGTAATTACTAGTGTGTGGTACTCACAGTATCCAGACTTGTGTAGTTCAGGATAAGTAAAGCTAGTGTAATTACTAGTGTGTGGTACTCACAGTATCCAGACCAGACTCTTGTGTAGTTCAGGATCAGTAAAGCTAGTGTAATTACTAGTGTGTGGTACTCACAGTATCCAGACGTGTGTAGTTCAGGATCAGTAAAGCTAGTGTAATTACTAGTGAGTGGTACTCACAGTATCCAGACCAGACTCTTGTGTAGTTCAGGATCAGTAAAGCTAGTGTAATTACTAGTGTGTGGTACTCACAGTATCCAGACCAGACTCGTGTAGTTCAGGATCAGTAAAGCTAGTGTAATTACTAGTGTGTGGTACTCACAGTACCCAGACGTGTGTAGTTCAGGATCAGTAAAGCTAGTGTAATTACTAGTGAGTGGTACTCACAGTATCCAGACAAGACTCTTGTGTAGTCCAGGATAAGTAAAGCTAGTGTAATTACTAGTGTGTGGTACTCACAGTATCCAGACAAGATTCTTGTGTAGTTCAGGATCAGTAAAGCTAGTGTAATTACTAGTGTGTGGTACTCACAGTATCCAGACTTGTGTAGTTCAGGATAAGTAAAGCTAGTGTAATTACTAGTGTGTGGTACTCACAGTATCCAGACCAGACTCTTGTGTAGTTCAGGATCAGTAAAGCTAGTGTAATTACTAGTGTGTGGTACTCACAGTATCCAGACGTGTGTAGTTCAGGATCAGTAAAGCTAGTGTAATTACTAGTGAGTGGTACTCACAGTATCCAGACCAGACTCTTGTGTAGTTCAGGATCAGTAAAGCTAGTGTAATTACTAGTGTGTGGTACTCACAGTATCCAGACCAGACTGGGTGTAGTTCAGGATCAGTAAAGCTAGTGTAATTACTGGTGTGTGGTACTCACAGTACCCAGACGTGTGTAGTTCAGGATCAGTAAAGCTAGTGTAATTACTAGTGAGTGGTACTCACAGTATCCAGACCAGACTCTTGTGTAGTTCAGGATCAGTGGTCTCCAGGTCTTGTAGCATAATAGGTTTCCCCAGCAGCTGCTTGTAGAAGGGCAGGGTGAAGCCTCCGTTGATATAGTGACTATGGAACACTGCCAGGCCCATCACACGACCCACAAAGTGGAAATACGACAGGTGGTCCTATACAAACACCATCATCATCATCAGTACTCACAGGGTTGATAGATGAGTCAGGGTTATTCTGTAATGTGTGTACTCACAGGGTTTATAGAGGAGTCAGGGTTGATCTGTAATGTGTGTACTCACAGGGTTGATCTGTAATGTGTGTACTCACAGGGTTGATCTGTAGTGTGTGTGTACTCACAGGGTTGATCTGTATTGTGTGTACTCACAGGGTTGATAGATGAGTCAGGGTTATTCTGTAATGTGTGTGTAGTCACAGGGTTGATCTGTAATGTGTGTGTACTCACAGGGTTGATCTGTAATGTGTGTGTACTCACAGGGTTGATCTGTAATGTGTGTACTCACAGGGTTGATAGAGGAGTCAGGATATATCTGTAGTGTGTGTGTACTTACAGGGTTGATAGAGGAGTCAGGGTTGATCTGTAGTGTGTGTGTACTCACAGGGTTGATAGAGGAGTCAGGGTTGATCTGTAGTGTGTGTGTACTCACAGGGTTGATAGAGGAGTCAGGGTTGATCTGTAGTGTGTGTGTACTCACAGGGTTGATCTGTAATGTGTGTGTACTCACAGGGTTGATCTGTAATGTGTGTGTACTCACAGGGTTGATCTGTAATGTGTGTACTCACAGGGTTGATAGAGGAGTCAGGGTTGATCTGTAGTGTGTGTGTACTCACAGGGTTGATCTGTAATGTGTGTGCACTCACAGGGTTGATAGAGGAGTCAGGGTTGATCTGTAGTGTGTGTGTACTCACAGGGTTGATCTGTGTGTGTACTCACAGGGTTGATAGAGGAGTCAGGATTGATCTGTAGTGTGTAAATGTTGTCTGTTGAGTACTGGAACAGGCCGTAGTACGGGTTCAACATCTCATGGCACAGCAGGTACAGCCACTCCCTGTATAACCATAATACAACGTTACCACAGCAGGTACAGCCACTCCCTGTATAACCATAATACAACGTTACCACAGCAGGTACAGCCACTCTCTGTATAACCATAATACAACGTTACCACAGCAGGTACAGCCACTCCCTGTATAACCATAATACAACGTTACCACAGCAGGTACACCCACTCCCTGTATAACCATAATGCAGCGTTACCACAGCAGGTACACCCACTCCTGTATAACCATAATACATTACGCACACAGCAGGTACAGCCACTCCTGTATAACCATAATACAACGTTACCACAGCAGGTACAGCCACTCCTGTATAACCATAATACAAGCGTTACCACAGCAGGTACAGCCACTCCATGTATAACCATAATACAACGTTACCACAGCAGGTACAGCCACTCCCTGTATAACCATAATGCAACGCGTTACCACAGCAGGAACAGCCACTCCTGTATAACCATAATACAAGCGTTACCACAGCAGGTACAGCCATCTCCTGTATAACCATAATACAAACGTTCCCACAGCAGGTACAGCCACTCCCTGTATAACCATAATACAACGTTACCACAGCAGGTACAGCCACTCCCTGTATAACCACAATACAACGTTACCACAGCAGGTACAGCCACTCCCTGTATAACCACAATACAACGTTCCCACAGCAGGTACAGCCACTCCCTGTATAACCACAATACAACGTTCCCACAGCAGGTACAGTCACTCCCTGTATAACCACAATACAACGTTACCACAGCAGGTACAGCCACTCCCTGTATAACCACAATACAACGTTACCACAGCAGGTACAGCCACTCCCTGTATAACATTAATACAAGCGTTACCACAGCAGGTACAGCCACTCCTGTATAACATTAATACAACGTTACACAGCAGGTACAGCCACTCCTGTATAACATTAATACAACGTTACTCACAGCAGGTACAGCCACTCCTGTATAACATTAATACACGCGTTACCACAGCAGGTACAGCCACTCCCTGTATAACCATAATACAAGCGTTACCACAGCAGGTGCAGCCACTCCCTGTATAACCATAATACAAGCGTTACCACAGCAGGTACAGCCACTCCTGTATAACCATAATGCAACGTTACCACAGCAGGTACAGCCACTCCCTGTATAACCATAATACAACGTTACCACAGCAGGTACAGCCCTCCTGTATAACCATAATACAACGCGTTACCACAGCAGGTACAGCCACTCCCTGTATAACCATAATACAACGTTACCACAGCAGGTACAGCCACTCCCTGTATAACCATAATACAACGTTACCACAGCAGGTACAGCCACTCCCTGTATAACCATAATACAACGTTACCACAGCAGGTACAGCCACTCCTGTATAACCATAATACAACGTTACCACAGCAGGTACAGCCACTCCCTGTATAACCATAATACAACGTTACCACAGCAGGTACAGCCACTCCCTGTATAACCATAATACAACGTTACCACAGCAGGAACAGCCACTCCCTGTATAACCATAATACAACGTTACCACAGCAGGTACAGCCACTCTCTGTATAACCATAATACAACGTTACCACAGCAGGTACAGCCACTCCCTGTATAACCATAATACAACGTTACCACAGCAGGTACAGCCACTCCCTGTATAACCATAATACAACGTTACCACAGAGACTGGTGTTGACTAGAGGTGTTTCTGCACCTAGCAAGAGACTGGTCTTCACAAAGTGGTAGACAGGGGTTCCCATGCCGTAACCTCTTCACAAAGTGGTAGACAGGGATTCCCATGCCGTAACCTCTTCACAAAGTGGTAGACAGGGATTCCCATGCCATGTAACCTCTTCACAAAGTGGTAGACAGGGATTCCCATGCCGTAACCTCTTCACAAAGTGGTAGACAGGGATTCCCATGCGTCAGAACCTCTTCACAAAGTGGTAGACAGGGATTCCCATGTAAGTAACCTCTTCACAAAGTGGTAGACAGGGGTTCCCATGCCGTAACCTCTTCACAAAGTGGTAGACAGGGATTCCCATGCCGTAACCTCTTCACAAAGTGGTAGACAGGGATTCCCATGCCGTAACCTCTTCACAAAGTGGTAGACAGGGATTCCCATGCCGTAACCTCTTCACAAAGTGGTAGACAGGATTCCCATGCCGTAACCTCTTCACAAAGTGGTAGACAGGGATTCCCATGTCGTAACCTCTTCACAAAGTGGTAGACAGGATTCCCATGTCGTAACCTCTTCACAAAGTGGTAGACAGGGGTTCCCATGTAAGTAACCTCTTCACAAAGTGGTAGACAGGGATTCCCATGCCCATCAACCTCTTCACAAAGTGGTAGACAGGGATTCCCATGCCGTAACCTCTTCACAGAAAGTGGTAGACAGGGATTCCCATGCCGTAACCTCTTCACAAAGTGGTAGACAGGGATTCCCATGCAGTAACCTCTTCACAAAGTGGTAGACAGGGGTTCCCATGTCGTAACCTCTTCACAAAGTGGTAGACAGGATTCCCATGCCGTAACCTCTTCACAAAGTGGTAGACAGGGATTCCCATGCAGAACCTCTTCAAAAAGTGGTAGACAGGGGTTCCCATGCAGAACCTCTTCACAAAGTGGTAGACAGGGATTCCCATGCCGTAACCTCTTCACAAAGTGGTAGACAGGGGTTCCCATGTCGTAACCTCTTCACAAAGTGGTAGACAGGGGTTCCCATGCAGTAACCTCTTCACAAAGTGGTAGACAGGGGTTCCCATGTCAGTAACCTCTTCACAAAGTGGTAGACAGGGGTTCCCATGCCGTAACCTCTTCACAAAGTGGTAGACAGGGTTCCCATGCCGTAACCTCTTCACAAAGTGGTAGACAGGGGTTCCCATGCCGTAACCTCTTCACAAAGTGGTAGACAGGGGTTCCCATGTCGTAACCTCTTCACAAAGTGGTAGACAGGGATTCCCATGCCGTAACCTCTTCACAAAGTGGTAGACAGGGATTCCCATGCCGTAACCTCTTCACAAAGTGGTAGACAGGGATTCCCATGCCGTAACCTCTTCACAAAGTGGTAGACAGGGGTTCCCATGTCGTAACCTCTTCACAAAGTGGTAGACAGGGATTCCCATGCCGTAACCTCTTCACAAAGTGGTAGACAGGGATTCCCATGCCGTAACCTCTTCAAAAAGTGGTAGACAGGGGTTCCCATGCCGTAACCTCTTCACAAAGTGGTAGACAGGGATTCCCATGCCGTAACCTCTTCACAAAGTGGTAGACAGGGGTTCCCATGTCGTAACCTCTTCACAAAGTGGTAGACAGGGGTTCCCATGCCGTAACCTCTTCACAAAGTGGTAGACAGGGTTCCCATGCGTAACCTCTTCACAAAGTGGTAGACAGGGGTTCCCATGCCGTAACCTCTTCACAAAGTGGTAGACAGGGGTTCCCATGCCGTAACCTCTTCACAAAGTGGTAGACAGGGGTTCCCATGCCGTAACCTCTTCACAAAGTGGTAGACAGGGGTTCCCATGTCGTAACCTCTTCACAAAGTGGTAGACAGGGATTCCCATGCCGTAACCTCTTCAAAAAGTTGCAGGAAATACAAATCACCGATTCACCTTTAATATTCTTTAGGGCAACATGTGGGCTTGGATCAAAATAAACTACTGATTCACCTTTAATATTCTTTAGGGCAACATGTGGGCTTGGATCAAAATAAACTACTGATTCACCTTTAATATTCTTTAGGGAAACATGTGGGCTTGGATCAAAATAAACTACTGATTCACCTTTAATATTCTTTAGGGCAACATGTGGGCTTGGATCAAAATAAACTACTGATTCACCTTTAATATTCTTTAGGGCAACATGTGGGCTTGGATCAAAATAAACTACTGATTCACCTTTAATATTCTTTAGGGCAACATGTGGGCTTGGATCAAAATAAACTACTGATTCACCTTTAATATTCTTTAGGGCAACATGTGGGCTTGGATCAAAATAAACTACTGATTCACCTTTAATATTCTTTAGGGCAACATGTGGGCTTGGATCAAAATAAACTACTGATTCACCTTTAATATTCTTTAGGGCAACATGTGGGCTTGGATCAAAATAAACTACTGATTCACCTTTAATATTCTTTAGGGCAACATGTGGGCTTGGATCAAAATAAACTACTGATTCACCTTTAATATTCTTTAGGGCAACATGTGGGCTTGGATCAAAATAAACTACTGATTCAGCTTTAATATTCTTTAGGGAAACATGTGGGCTTGGATCAAAATAAACTACTGATTCAGCTTTAATATTCTTTAGGGCAACATCTGGGCTTGGATCAAAATAAACTACTGATTCAGCTTTAATATTCTTTAGGGCAACATGTGGGCTTGGATCAAAATAATTAATTATTGTTAAATTGTTAATTTCCCACCCAGCACACAGCAGGTATGGTCACCCGCCACGACCAGAAAACAACGTTATGGCAACGTCATCACAACATAACCACAATCCAACGTTAGTACAACGGACCTTGCCACTCCTCCGTAGTCCAGTCCTTCCTCTCCTCTAAACTTCACCATCAGTCGTTTCTTCAGATCCTTGGGTCTCATCTTCATGATCTGACGATAAGACTCCTACGCACACACGCACTTAATTAAAGAAAATATAACCTGAAGAAAAATCCATCTTGTATTGTGTAGGCATGCCTATAAAAGTAAGGGTGTGTGTGTGTGTGTGTGTGTGTATATATATATATATATATATATATATATATATGTGTACAAACCTCAAAGATCTCGTCTCGTGAGACCTCTATGCGACAGTGTCCGGCCTGTGGTTGCTGTAGTGACAGCTCGTGTCGGAGCAGCTTCAGTTTGTGGACCAGGTCTCTCTCATAACGCAGTGTCACCTCCCCTTCTCCTCCTCCTCCTCCTCCTCCCCCTCCTCCCCCCCCACCTCCATCTCTCTCCCGCCTCCCCCACTTAGCGGCTGAGACGACTCCTTCACCTGGGAGTGTTGGCTGGAGACACACAATCCATTAAACACATTTTTACATATCTTCGATACTGAATGTTATCAGATCTTCAACCAAAGCCTAATATTAGATAAAGGGAACCTGAGTTTACAAATAACAACAAATATATAATTATTTTATTTATTTAATTAACAAAGTTATGCAAAACCCAAATTCCCCTGTGTGAAAAAGGATATTTCCCCCTTTTACACTCAGTAACTGGTTGTGCCACCTTTAGCTGCAAGGACTGCAGCCGAACACGTCCTGTAGTTGTTGATCCGTCTCACTGTGGAGGAACGTTGACCCACTCTTCCATGCAGAACGGCTTTAACTCTGAAACATTGGTGGGTTTTCAAGCATGAACTGCCCGTTTCAAGTCCTGCCACAACACCTCAGTTGGGATTGGGTCTGGGCTTTGACTGGGCCGTTCCAACACTTCAAATGTGTTGCTTTCTAGCCATTTCCATGTAGACTTGATTGTGTGTTTTGGATCATTGTCTTGCTGCATGACCCAGCTGCTCTTCATCTTCAGCTCACAGACGGACGGCCTGACATTCTCCTGTAGAATTCACGGCTCCTTCTATTAAGGCAAGTCGCCCAGGTCCTGAGGCAGCAAAGCATCCCCAAACCATCACACTTCCACCACCATGCTTGACCATTGGTATGAGGTTCTTACTGTGGAATACAGTGTTTGGTTTTCGCGAGACATAAATGGGACCCATGTAGTCAAAAAAGTTGACTCAAGTTTGCTAAAAAGCACCTGGATGATCATCAAGACTTTTGGGAGAATCTTCTCTGGACAGATGAGGTAAAATAATCTTCTCCAGGCAGATGAGGTAAAATAATATTCCATGGACAGATGAGGTAAAAGAATCTTCTCTGGGCAGATGAGGTAAAAGAATCTTCTCTGTTCTCTGGACAGATGAGGTAAAAGAATGTTCTCTGGACAGATGAGGTAAAAGAATCTTCTCTGTTCTCTGGACAGATGAGGTAAAAGAATGTTCTCTGGGCAGATGAGGTAAAAGAATGTTCTATGGACAGATGAGGTAAAAGAATCTTCTCTGGGCAGATGAGGTAAAAGAATGTTCTCTGGACAGATGAGGTAAAAGAATGTTCTATGGACAGATGAGGTAAAAGAATGTTCTATGGACAGATGAGGTAAAAGAATGTTCTATGGACAGATGAGGTAAAAGAATGTTCTCTGGACAGATGAGGTAAAAGAATGTTCTATGGACAGATGAGGTAAAAGAATGTTCTATGGACAGATGAGGTAAAAGAATGTTCTATGGACAGATGAGGTAAAAGAATGTTCTCTGGACAGATGAGGTAAAAGAATGTTCTATGGACAGATGAGGTAAAAGAATCTTCTCTGGACAGATGAGGTAAAAGAATCTTCTCTGTTCTCTGGACAGATGAGGTAAAAGAATGTTCTATGGACAGATGAGGTAAAAGAATGTTCTCTGGACAGATGAGGTAAAATAATCTTCTCTGGACAGATGAGGTAAAATAATCTTCTCTGGACAGATGAGGTAAATGAATGTTCTCTGGACAGATGAGGTAAATGAATGTTCTCTGGACAGATGAGGTAAAATAAAGTTCTCTGGACAGATGAGGTAAAATAATGTTCTATAGACAGATGAGGTAAAATAATGTTCTATGGACAGATGAGGTAAAATAAAGTTCTCTGGACAGATGAGGTAAAATAATATTCTCTGGACAGATGAGGTAAAATAATATTCTCTGGACAGATGAGGTAAAATAATGTTCTCTGGACAGATGAGGTAAAAGAATGTTCTATAGACAGATGAGGTAAAATAATATTCTCTGGACAGATGAGGTAAAATAATATTCTCTGGACAGATGAGGTAAAATAATGTTCTCTGGACAGATGAGGTAAAATAATATTCTCTGGACAGATGAGGTAAAATAATGTTCTCTGGACAGATGAGGTAAAAGAATGTTCTATAGACAGATGAGGTAAAATAATATTCTCTGGACAGATGAGGTAAAATAATATTCTCTGGACAGATGAGGTAAAATAATGTTCTCTGGACAGATGAGGTAAAAGAATGTTCTATAGACAGATGAGGTAAAATAATGTTCTCTGGACAGATGAGGTAAAATAATATTCTCTGGACAGATGAGGTAAAATAATATTCTCTGGACAGATGAGGTAAAATAATATTCTCTGGACAGATGAGGTAAAAGAATGTTCTATAGACAGATGAGGTAAAATAATGTTCTCTGGACAGATGAGGTAAAATAATATTCTCTGGACAGATGAGGTAAAATAATATTCTCTGGACAGATGAGGTAAAATAATGTTCTCTGGACAGATGAGGTAAAATAATATTCTCTGGACAGATGAGGTAAAAGAATGTTCTATAGACAGATGAGGTAAAATAATGTTCTCTGGACAGATGAGGTAAAATAATATTCTCTGGACAGATGAGGTAAAAGAATGTTCTCTGGACAGATGAGGTAAAAGAATGTTCTATGGACAGATGAGGTAAAAGAATGTTCTATGGACAGATGAGGTAAAAGAATGTTCTCTGGACAGATGAGGTAAAAGAATGTTCTATGGACAGATGAGGTAAAAAGAATGTTCTATGGACAGATGAGGTAAAAGAATGTTCTCTGGACAGATGAGGTAAAAGAATGTTCTATGGACAGATGAGGTAAAAGAATGTTCTATGGACAGATGAGGTAAAAGAATGTTCTCTGGACAGATGAGGTAAAATAATATTCTCTGGACAGATGAGGTAAAAGAATGTTCTCTGGACAGATGAGGTAAAAGAATGTTCTCTGGACAGATGAGGTAAAAGAATGTTCTATGGACAGATGAGGTAAAAGAATGTTCTATGGACAGATGAGGTAAAAGAATGTTCTATGGACAGATGAGGTAAAAGAATGTTCTATGGACAGATGAGGTAAAAGAATGTTCTCTGGACAGATGAGGTAAAAGAATGTTCTATGGACAGATGAGGTAAAAGAATGTTCTATGGACAGATGAGGTAAAAGAATGTTCTATGGACAGATGAGGTAAATGAATGTTCTCTGGACAGATGAGGTAAAAGAATGTTCTATGGACAGATGAGGTAAAAGAATGTTCTATGGACAGATGAGGTAAAAGAATGTTCTATGGACAGATGAGGTAAAAGAATGTTCTATGGACAGATGAGGTAAAAGAATGTTCTCTGGACAGATGAGGTAAAAGAATGTTCTATAGACAGATGAGGTAAAAGAATGTTCTATGGACAGATGAGGTAAAAAGAATGTTCTATGGACAGATGAGGTAAAAGAATGTTCTCTGGACAGATGAGGTAAAAGAATGTTCTATAGACAGATGAGGTAAAAGAATGTTCTATAGACAGATGAGGTAAAAAGAATGTTCTATGGACAGATGAGGTAAAAAGAATGTTCTATAGACAGATGAGGTAAAAAGAATGTTCTATAGACAGATGAGGTAAAAGAATGTTCTATAGACAGATGAGGTAAAAGAATGTTCTCTGGACAGATGAGGTAAATGAATGTTCTATGGACAGATGAGGTAAAAGAATGTTCTCTGGACAGATGAGGTAAAAGAATGTTCTATAGACAGATGAGGTAAAAGAATGTTCTATAGACAGATGAGGTAAAAGAATGTTCTCTGGACAGATGAGGTAAAATAATGTTCTATGGACAGATGAGGTAAAAGAATGTTCTATGGACAGATGAGGTAAAAGAATGTTCTCTGGACAGATGAGGTAAAAGAATGTTCTATGGACAGATGAGGTAAAAGAATGTTCTATGGACAGATGAGGTAAAAGAATGTTCTATGGACAGATGAGGTAAAAGAATGTTCTCTGGACAGATGAGGTAAAAGAATGTTCTATAGACAGATGAGGTAAAAGAATGTTCTATGGACAGATGAGGTAAAAGAATGTTCTATGGACAGATGAGGTAAAAGAATGTTCTATAGACAGATGAGGTAAAAGAATGTTCTCTGGACAGATGAGGTAAAAGAATGTTCTATGGACAGATGAGGTAAAAGAATGTTCTATAGACAGATGAGGTAAAAGTATAACTCTTTTGGACAACATGGACCCCAAAAGCAACACATTTGAAGTGTTGGAATGGCCTAGCCAAAGTCCAAACCTAATCCCAATTGAGATGTTGTGGGAGGATTTGGGCCAAAGTTCCTCCACAGCGACGTGAGAGACAACTACAGGACGTGTTTGGTTGGAGTCATTGCAGCTAAGAGTGGCACAACTAGTTAATGAGTGTAAAAGGTGGCAATTACTTTTCACACAGGGGCTTTGGGTGTTACATAACTATGTTTATGAAATAAATTAAATAACTCTGTGTGTGTGTGTGTACCTGATGATGGTGTGTAACCGGGGGTCAGTGAACTGCGTCGTTCGGTTGTTGTGATCCACAAAGTAGATCCGTCCCGACACCGTGCTCCTCACCTCCCAGCCGGCCGGCAGCGGACCCAACTCCTCGCAGCTCACACTGGTCAGGTCCCTGGACCAATCACAACACACCTTACTATCAGGTGCCTGGAGCAATCACAATACACCTTTCTGAGCTCTACGCCAAATCACAACACACCTTACTGAGCTCTACACCAATCAAAACACACCTTACTGAGCTCTAAGACTTCCAAATGTATGCGTTCCGATTCAGGTAGGGTGGTAAGGGATGAGGTAGTGGGGAAGGTAGGATAGATGGAGAGGTAGGGGGGTGTTAGAATATAGGGTAGGATAGTAAGGTTAGAGGGTAGGATAGTAAGGGTAGAAGGTAGGATAGTAAGGTTAGAGGGTAGGATAGTAAGGTTAGAGGGTAGGATAGTAAGGTTAGAGGGTAGGAAAGTAAGGTTAGAGGGTAGGGTAGTAAGGGTAGAGGGTAGTATAGTAAGGTTAGAGGGTAGGATGTAAGGGTAGAGGATAGTATAGTAAGGGTAGAGGGAAGTATAGTAAGCGTAGATTAGTAAGGTTAGAGGGTAGGAAAGTAAGGTTAGAGGGTAGGATAGTAAGGTTAGAAGGTAGGATAGAAGGGGAAAGGGTAGTATAGTAAGGGTAGAGGGTAGGATATTAAGTAAGGTAGAGGGTAGGATATTAAGGTTAGAGGGTAGGATAGTAAGGTTAGAGGGTAGTATAGTAAGGGTAGAGGGTAAGTAAGTAAGGTTAGAGGGTAGTATAGTAGGGTAGATGGAAGTATAGTAAGGGTAGAGAGTAGTATAGTAAGGGTAGAGGGTAGCATAGTAAGGGTAGATTAGTAAGAGTAGAGGGTAGTATACTAAGGGTAGAGGATAGTATAGTAAGGGTAGAGGGTAGTATAGTATAGTTAGAGGGTAGGATGGTAAGGGTAGAGGGTAGTATAGTAAGGGTAGAATAGTAAGGTTAGAGGATAGTATAGTAAGGGTAGATGGAAGTATGGTAAGGGTAGAGGGTAGTATAGTAAGGGTAGAGGGTAGTATAGTAAGGGTAGAATAGTAAGAGTAGAGGGTAGTATACTAAGGGTAGAGGATAGTATAGTAAGGGTAGGATAGTAAGAGTAGAGGGTAGGATAGTAAGAGTAGAGGGTAGGATAGTAAGAGTAGAGGGTAGTATACTAAGGGTAGAGGATAGTATAGTAAGGGTAGAATAGTAAGGGTAGAGGGTAGGATAGTAAGGTTAGAGGGTAGGATAGTAAGGGTAGAGGGTAGTATAGTAAGGGTAGAATGTAGTATAGTAAGGGTAGAATGTAGTATAGTAAGGGTAGAATGTAGTATAGTAAGGTTAGAGGGTAGGATAGTAAGGGTAGAGGGTAGTATAGTAAGGGTAGAGGGTAGTATAGTAAGGATAGAGGGTAGTATAGTAAGGGTAGAGGGTAGTATAGTAAGGGTAGAATGTAGTATAGTAAGGTTAGAGGGTAGTATAGTAAGGGTAGAATGTAGTATAGTAAGGTTAGAGGGTAGGATAGTAAGGGTAGAGGGTAGGATAGTAAGGGTAGAGGGTAGTATAGTAAGGGTAGAGGGTTGTATAGTAGGGTAGAGGGTAGGATAGTAAGGTTAGAATGTAGTATAGTAAGGGTAGAGGGTAGTAGAGTAAGGGTAGAGGATAGTATAGTAAGGGTAGAGGGTTGTATAGTAGGGTAGAGGGTAGGATAGTAAGGTTAGAATGTAGTATAGTAAGGGTAGAGGGTAGTATAGTAAGGGTAGAATGTAGTATAGTAAGGGTAGAATGTAGTATAGTAAGGGTAGAATGTAGTATAGTAAGGTTAGAGGGTAGGATAGTAAGGGTAGAGGGTAGTATAGTAAGGGTAGAGGGTAGTATAGTAAGGATAGAGGGTAGTATAGTAAGGGTAGAGGGTAGTATAGTAAGGTTAGAGGGTAGTATAGTAAGGGTAGAATGTAGTATAGTAAGGTTAGAGGGTAGTATAGTAAGGGTAGAATGTAGTATAGTAAGGTTAGAGGGTAGGATAGTAAGGGTAGAGGGTAGGATAGTAAGGGTAGAGGGTAGTATAGTAAGGGTAGAGGGTTGTATAGTAGGGTAGAGGGTAGGATAGTAAGGTTAGAATGTAGTATAGTAAGGGTAGAGGGTAGTATAGTAGGGTAGAGGGTAGTATAGTAAGGGTAGAGGATAGTATAGTAAGGTTAGAGGGTAGTATAGTAAGGGTAGAGGGTAGCATATTAAGGGTAGAGGGTAGTATAGTAAGGGTAGAGGATAGTATAGTAAGGGTAGAGAATAGTATAGTAAGGGTAGAGGGTAGTATAGTAAGGGTAGAGGGTAGTATAGTATAGTTAGAGGGTAGGATGGTAAGGGTAGATGGTAGTATAGTAAGGGTAGAGGATAGTATAGTAAGGGTAGAGGGTAGTATAGTAGGGTAGAGGGTAGTATAGTAGGGTAGAGGGTAGTATAGTAGGGTAGAGGGTAGTATAGTAAGGGAAGAGTGTAGTATAGTAGGGTAGAGGATAGGATAGTAAGGGTAGAGGGTAGTATAGTAAGGGTAGAGGGTAGTATAGTAAGGGTAGAGGATAGTATAGTAAGGTTAGAGGATAGTATAGTAAGGGTAGAGAATAGTATAGTAAGGGTAGAGGGTAGGATAGTAAGGGTAGAGGGTAGTATAGTAAGGGTAGAGGGTAGTATAGTAAGGGTAGAGGGTAGTATAGTAAGGGTAGAGGATAGTATAGTAAGGGTAGAGGGTAGTATAGTAAGGTTAGAGGGTAGTATAGTAAGGGTAGAGGGTAGTAGAGTAAGGGTGGGGGTAGTATAGTAAGGGTAGCATAGTAAGAGTAGGGGGTAGGACAGTAAGAGTAGAGGGTAGTATAGTAAGGGTGGGAGGTAGTATAGTAAGGTTAGAGGGTAGGATAGTAAGGGTGGGGGTAGTATAGTAAGGGTGAGGGTAGGATAGTAAGGGTGGGAGGGTAGGATAGTAAGGGTGGGGGATAGTATAGTAAGGGTAGAGGGTAGTATAGTAGGGTAGAGGGTAGTATAGTAAGGGTAGAGGGTAGTATAGTAAGGGTAGAGGGTAGTATAGTAGGGTAGAGGGTAGTATAGTAAGGGTAGAGGGTGGTATAGTAAGGTTAGAGGGTAGTATATTAAGGGTAGAGGGTAGCATATTAAGGGTAGAGGGTAGTATAGTAAGGGTAGATGGTGGTATATTAAGGGTGAGGGTAGTATAGTAAGGGTGGGGGTAGGATAGTAAGGTTAGAGGATAGTATAGTAAGGGTAGAGGGTAGTATAGTAGGGTAGATGGTAGTATAGTAAGGGTGAGAATAGTATAGTAAGGGTGGGGGTAGTATAGTGGGATAGAGGGTAGTATAGTAGGATGGGGGTAGTATAGTAGGGTAGAGGGTAGTATAGTAGGGTAGAGGGTAGTATAGTAGGGTAGAGGGTAGTATAGTAAGGGTAGAGGATAGTATAGTAAGGGTAGAGGGTAGTATAGTAGGGTGGGGGTAGTATAGTAAGGGTAGAGGGTGGTATAGTAAGGTTAGAGGGTAGTATATTAAGGGTAGGGGGTAGCATATTAAGGGTAGAGGGTAGTATAGTAAGGGTAGATGGTGGTATATTAAGGGTAGAGGGTAGTATAGTAAGGGTAGAGGGTAGGATAGTAAGGTTAGAGGATAGTATAGTAAGGGTAGAGGGTAGTATAGTAGGGTAGATGGTAGTATAGTAAGGGTAGAGAATAGTATAGTAAGGGTAGAGGGTAGTATAGTAGGATAGAGGGTAGTATAGTAGGATAGAGGGTAGTATAGTAGGGTAGAGGGTAGTATAGTAGGGTAGAGGGTAGTATAGTAGGGTAGAGGGTAGTATAGTAAGGGTAGAGGGTAGTATAGTAGGGTAGAATAGTAAGGGTAGAGGATAGTATAGTAAGGTTAGAGGGTAGTATAGTAAGGGTAGAGGGTAGCATATTAAGGGTAGAGGGTAGGATAGTAAGGGTAGAGGATAGTATAGTAAGGGTAGAGGGTAGGATAGTAAGGGTAGAGAATAGTATAGTAGGGTAGAGGGTAGTATAGTAAGGGTAGAGGGTAGTATAGTAAGGATAGAGGGTAGTATAGTAAGGGTAGAGGGTAGTATAGTAAGGTTAGAGGGTAGTATAGTAAGGGTAGAATGTAGTATAGTAAGGTTAGAGGGTAGTATAGTAAGGGTAGAATGTAGTATAGTAAGGTTAGAGGGTAGGATAGTAAGGGTAGAGGGTAGGATAGTAAGGGTAGAGGGTAGTATAGTAAGGGTAGAGGGTTGTATAGTAGGGTAGAGGGTAGGATAGTAAGGTTAGAATGTAGTATAGTAAGGGTGGGGGTAGTATAGTAGGGTAGAGGGTAGTATAGTAGGTGAGGATAGTATAGTAAGGTTAGAGGGTAGTATAGTAAGGGTAGAGGGTAGCATATTAAGGGTAGAGGGTAGTATAGTAAGGGTAGAGGATAGTATAGTAAGGGTAGAGGATAGTATAGTAAGGGTAGAGGGTAGTATAGTAGGGTAGAGGGTAGTATAGTATAGTTAGAGGGTAGGATGGTAAGGGTAGATGGTAGTATAGTAAGGGTAGAGGATAGTATAGTAAGGGTAGGGGGTAGTATAGTAGGGTGGGGGTAGTATAGTAGGGTGAGGGTAGTATAGTAAGGGTAGAGGGTAGTATAGTAAGGGAAGAGTGTAGTATAGTAGGGTAGAGGATGGTATAGTAAGGGTAGAGGGTAGTATAGTAAGGGTAGAGGGTAGTATAGTAAGGGTAGAGGATAGTATAGTAAGGTTAGAGGATAGTATAGTAAGGGTAGAGAATAGTATAGTAAGGGTAGAGGGTAGGATAGTAAGGGTAGAGGGTAGTATAGTAAGGGTAGAGGGTAGTATAGTAAGGGTAGAGGGTAGTATAGTAAGGGTAGAGGATAGTATAGTAAGGGTAGAGGGTAGTATAGTAAGGTTAGAGGGTAGTATAGTAAGGGTAGAGGGTAGTAGAGTAAGGGTAGAGGGTAGTATAGTAAGGGTAGCATAGTAAGAGTAGAGGGTAGGACAGTAAGAGTAGAGGGTAGTATAGTAAGGGTAGAGGGTAGTATAGTAAGGTTAGAGGGTAGGATAGTAAGGGTAGAGGGTAGTATAGTAAGGGTAGAGGGTAGGATAGTAAGGGTAGAGGGTAGGATAGTAAGGGTAGAGGTATAGTAAGGGTAGAGGGTAGTATAGTAGGGTAGAGGGTAGTATAGTAAGGGTAGAGGGTAGTATAGTAAGGGTAGAGGGTAGTATAGTAGGGTAGAGGGTAGTATAGTAAGGGTAGAGGGTGGTATAGTAAGGTTAGAGGGTAGTATAGTAAGGGTAGAGGGTAGCATATTAAGGGTAGAGGGTAGTATAGTAAGGGTAGATGGTGGTATATTAAGGGTAGAGGGTAGTATAGTAAGGGTAGAGGGTAGGATAGTAAGGTTAGAGGATAGTATAGTAAGGGTAGAGGGTAGTATAGTAGGGTAGATGGTAGTATAGTAAGGGTAGAGAATAGTATAGTAAGGGTAGAGGGTAGTATAGTAGGATAGAGGGTAGTATAGTAGGATAGAGGGTAGTATAGTAGGGTAGAGGGTAGTATAGTAGGGTAGAGGGTAGTATAGTAGGGTAGGGGGTAGTATAGTAAGGGTAGAGGATAGTATAGTAAGGGTAGAGGGTAGTATAGTAGGGTAGAGGGTAGTATAGTAAGGGTAGAGGGTGGTATAGTAAGGTTAGAGGGTAGTATATTAAGGGTAGGGTAGCATATAGTATAGTAAGGGTAGAGTGTATATAGTAGAGGGTGGATAGTAAGGTTAGAGGATAGTATAGTAGGGTAGAGGGTAGTATAGTAGGGTAGATGGTAGTAGTAGTATAGTAAGTAGAGGGTAGGGTAGTATAGTAGGGTAGAGGGTAGTATAGTAGGGTAGAGGGTAGTATAGTAAGGGTGGGGTAGTATAGTAGGGTAGAATAGTAAGGGTAGAGGATAGTATAGTAAGGGTGAGGGTAGTATAGTAAGGGTGAGGGTAGCATATTAAGGGTAGAGGGTAGGATAGTAAGGGTGAGGATAGTATAGTAAGGGTAGAGGGTAGTATAGTAAGGGTGAGTAGTATAGTAGGGTAGAGGGTAGTATAGTATGGTAGAGGGTAGCATAGTAAGGGTAGGGTAGTATAGTAGGGTGAGGGTAGTAGTAGTAGAGGGTAGTATAGTAGGGTGAGGTAGTAGGGTAGTATAGGGTGGGCAGAGGGTATAGTAAGGGTGGGGTAGTATAGTAGGGTGGGGTAGCTAGTAGTAGAGGGTAGTAGGGTAGAGGGTAGGAGTAGTATAGTAAGGGTGAGGGGAGTAGAGGTAGTATAGTAGGGTGAGGGTAGTATAGTAAGGGTAGGGTAGTATAGTAGTAGAGGGTAGTATAGTAGGGTGAGTAGTAGTAGTGGGTAGTATAGTAGGGCAGAGGGTAGTATAGTAGGGTGAGGGGGGAGTAAGTAGATAGGGTAGAGTAGTATAGTAGGGTGTATAGTAGTAGTATAGTAAGGGTAGAGGGTAGTATAGTAAGGGTAGAGGGTAGTATAGTAAGGGTGGTATAGAGGGTAGTATAGTAGAGGGTAGTATAGTAAGGGTAGAGGGTAGTATAGTAAGGGTAGAGGGTAGTATAGTAAGGGTGGGAGGGTAGTATAGTAGGGTGAGGGTAGTATAGTAGGGTGGTAGTATAGTAGGGTAGGGTAGTATAGTAGGGTAGAGGGTAGTATAGTAAGGGTAGAGGGTAGTATAGTAAGGGTAGAGGGTAGTATAGTAAGGGTAGAGGGTAGTATAGTAAGGGTAGAGGGTAGTATAGTAAGGGTAGAGGGCAGTGAGTAGACAGCTGGCTGTATGGTGGGCGTGTATTACCTGGGTATGCGTGGGTCATGCCAGGTGCTGACTCCCGTCTGTGTGTGAAGAAAATACACCTGTCCCTGCACCGTGGTGCGTTGCTCTGTAATACACACACATTACACAGAAAGGTCACACACACACACACACACACACACACACACGGGATAATAGCATCCGGGAACACATGAGGTTTTTAACATGAGAAGTGCTGCATGAGGGAGAGTCTGGGCTCTACTGCTGCAGCTGCTGAGATGGCAGTGAGCAGACAGCGATACGCCAAAGCAACTCAGCTACAGCCAAGACCAGCTAACCTGCAGCAGACACAATGTTATTCACCATCCATATAACAGTGTCTGTCCTGACTGGAGAAGCCTAGAGAAGCTAGCCAGGCTAATTGGGGCCACATGCTGTGCTTTCTCCACAACCCCATTCAGATAAAAGAGCCTCCCTGTTGGTCAACAACACACACCTGGCCCTGCTCAACAACACACACCTGGCCCTGCTCAACAACACACACCTGGCCCTGCTCAACAACACACGCCTGGCCCTGCTCAACAACACACGCCTGGCCCTGCTCAACAACACACACCTGGCCCTGCTCAACAACACACACCTGGCCCTGCTCAACAACACACACACCTGGCCCTGCTCAACAACACACACCTGGCCCTGCTCAACAACACACACCTGGCCCTGCTCAACAACACACACCTGGCCCTGCTCAACAACACACACCTGGCCCTGCTCAACAACACACACCTGGCCCTGCTCAACAACACACACCTGGCCCTGCTCAACAACACACACCTGGCCCTGCTCAACAACACACACCTGGCCCTGCTCAACAACACACACCTGGCCCTGTACCGTTTGTCAATAAATAACAAACTCTATCTCACCGTATCCCTCAGGCAGATCAGGTGATTGGTTGCCATGCGGTCGGTTCTGAGGGGTGTGGGTGTGTCTTTGGGAATCCTGGCCTCTGATTCGCTGAGCCTGGAGCCGGTTCTCCTGGTTGGGTGAATCCGGTGGACAGGTCCCGCCCCCAGCGGCGCCCGTGGGGTCTGAGTACGGCAGCGGCTCCTCACTGAAACAGCTCTCAAACACAGGCCTACACACACACACACACACACACACACACACACACACACACACACACACGCACGTTACACACACACACAATACAAACATACACACCTGCTACACACACACACACACCCACACACCTACCTGTTATGTACACACACACACCTACCTGTTATGTACACACACACACACACACACACACACACACACCTGTCACACACACACACACGTTACACACATACACACACCTGTTATACACACCTGTTACACACACACACACCTGTTACACACACACACACACACACACACATTTTACACACGCACCTGTTACACACACCTACCTGTTACGTACACACGTTAGACACACACATACCCGCGTGCACGCTCTCCCCACTCTCAGTCACACACAGTGAGAGCCCCTCAACACACAGAAACACAGAACGATCCTCACCCCTCATTCTCTAACAGTCCTCTACAGTCGACCACAGGTCCTCCACTGCCCAAACCATCTCTGGTCTGGAAACTCACTGGAACACACAGTTATCACACGTTATACACACACAGTCTGTACAGCTAACCTTAACCCTAACCAGTACTCTTACCCTAACCTTAACCCGTACTCTTACCCTAACCTTAACCCGTACTCTTACCCTAACCCTTACTCTTACCCTAACCTTAACTCTTACCCTAACCCTAACCCTAACCCGTTTACTCTTACCCTAACCCTTACTCCTAACCTTAACTCCTAACCCGCATCTTACCCTAACCTTAACCCTAACCCGTACTCTTACTCCTAACCTTAACCCTAACCTGCATTTACCCTAACCTTAACCCGTACTCTTACCTTAACATTAACCCTAACCCGTACTCTTACCCTAACCTTAACATTAACCCTAACCCGTACTCTTACCCTAACCTTACTCTTACCCTAACCTTAACATTAACCCTAATCCGTACTCTTACCCTAACCTTAACATTAACCCTAATCCGTACGCTTACCCTAACCTTAACCCTAACCCGTACTCTTACCCTAACCTTAACCCTAACCCGTACTCTTACCCTAACCTTAACCCTTACTCTTACCATAACCCTAACCCGTACTCTTACCCTAACCTTAACATTAACCTAACCCGTACTCTTACCCTAACCCGTACTCTTACCCTAACCTTAACCCTAACCCGTACTCTTACCATAACCCTAACCCGTACTCTTACCCTAACCTTAACCTGTACTCTTACCCTAACCTTAACCCTAACCCGTACTCTTACCCTAACCTTAACATTAACCCTAACCCGTACTCTTACCCTAACCTTAACCCTAACCCGTACTCTTACCCTAACCTTAACCCATTAACCCTAATCCGTGCACTTACCCTAACCCTTAACTATTACCCTAATAACCCGCTACCCTAACCTGAACCTAACCCGCATCTTACCCTAACCTTAACCCGTACTCTTACCCTAACCTTAACCCTAACCCGTATATTACCCTAACCTTAACCCTAACCCGTACTATTACCCTAACCTTAACCCGTACTCTTACCCTAACATTAACCCTAACCCGTACTCTTACCCCGCAACAATTCTAAATGCAAATGACGTGTTAAAAACAGTTTTGACAGCCATGATTACAAATAGCTACTATTTTTATTTTCCAAATGGTAATTGAAGAGCGCCTCCCATTCACTACTCAAGTGTATAGGCAACGGTAGGCAGGTAATCACGGAAACGTGGAGGCAATTATTTTATAAAGTCTTCCTAATAGGCCATTGAAAACAGCATTTCTCTCCTGTTTAATTATTTTTCATATCAACTTTCTTTCACTGTCCAGAAGCCAATGGCACAATCCTAGTCGCTTCTCTGTTCAGTTCGCTGCATCTAGCGACTGGAACGAGCTGCAACAAACACTCAAACTGGACAGTTTTATCTCAATCTCCTCAGCCAATGGCACAATCCTAGTCACTTCTCTGTTCAGTTCGCTGCATCTAGCGACTGGAACGAGCTGCAACAAACACTCAAACTGGACAGTTTTGTCTCCATCTCTTCATTCAAAGACTCAATCACGGACACTCTGACTGACAGTTGTGGCTGCTTCGCGTGATGTATTGTTGTCTCTACCTTCTGGCCCTTTGTGCTGTTGTCTGTGCCCAATAATGTTTGTATTAGGGATGCACGATATATCGGTGAACATATCGGAATCGAACGATATTAGCTAAAAATGCCAACATCGGTATCGGCCTGAAGTCTAGTTTAACGCCGATGTGCAAAATTGATGTCAAAGCTGTCGTGCATACCTATATAACGTAGGTAGAAGACGTAATGACGCCACGTAAAAATTTGCAACACAGCATTCCTAACCTGGCCCACAATGTCTGCTGTGTGGATCGAGCAGTCAACACGTCGAGCAGTCAACACGTCGAGCAGTCAACACGTCGAGCAGTCAACACGTCGAGCAGTCATTTTGAAGGAGGAAGAACATTTCAGCCAGACAACTCAAAGGCAAAATCCATTAAAGCGCCAAGATAAATCGGATTCATTGCCCTTGACAATCAACCGTTCTCTGTCGTGGGTGACGCGACTGGTCGAGCATCGCTACACACTACCAAGTGCGTTATTTTTCAGACAGATGTTTTCCTTCCCGGAGTTACACAGTAATAGCGTCACTGCTATTAGCTTCACGACATGGAACGCCGTTGGAGTACGCGTCAAATAACTACTATCAGTAGCACTGTCAAAGCTGTACAAACAAAGTCTGCAAACACCGGCCACGAACAATGTGTTTACAATACCGCGTCGGTAATAAAACATTATTTGCTTTAGCTTGGTACCTAGCTGGCACCAATACAACCAGCCTGAAAACAACGACCAGTAGAAACTGCAGTCATTTTCATTATTCTTAACAATGAATTAGGAATCCTTGTGAGTATTGGCTAGGGAGCCACTTGTTGTTCGCCTATTGAAATTAAACTTCAGTTCATGAAAATAACTAGCTAGCCAGCTACTTAACCCTGTTGCCCAAAGCTAACGTTATAAGCAGCCAGCCAGCTTCATCTGGCTAGTGATGTTTGACCGGACCGAGTTATATGTTGTGAAGCTAACCACAATAAGGATTAGGCACCTTAGTGGAATTTGCGGTTTGCCTTCAAAATAAAAGTACTTATTTGAAAGTGATGCAGAAGGTTCCAATTGGTGGAATCATGACATAGTCAGACTAGATAACGTTAAACAAGGTTGGAATGTGAAGCAATGAAATGGGGCAGTCTACTCGGTGACACCCACAGAACCCAACTGTGAAGAGTTTACGCAAATATGAGCGTTGTAACTCTTATCGCGGGACTGTGACTGTGTGAAATCACAGTAGTTCAAACAGACAGCTCGGTACATTCAGCTTGTCAACACCTACTCACACAGCTCAGACACCCATGCATACCCCACAAGACATGCCACAAGAGGTCTCTTCACAGTCCCCAAGTCCAGAACAGACTATGGGAGGCGCACAGTACTACATAGAGCCATGACTACATGGAACTCTTCCACATCAGGTATCTGATGCAGCAGTAGAATCAGATTTAAAAAACAGGTAAAAATACACCTTATGGAACAGCTGGGACTGTGAAGAGACACACAGGTACAGACACATGCAGACACATGATAAGACACGCACTCCACACACACGTACATTGTCATATTGTTGTATGGTGGTATTATACATGTTGTATTGTAGATTTGTAGTGGTGGTATAATGGTATATGATGTAGTGTTTTATCTGTAATGTAAGTGTGAAAATGGGTACCCGAGTGGCGCAGCGGTCTAAAGCACAGCATCTCAGCGCAAGAGGTGTCACTACAGTCTCTGGTTCGAATCCAGGCTGTATCACATCCGGCCGTGATTGGGAGTCCCATAGGGTGGCACACAATTGGCCCAGCGTCGCCCGGGTTTGGCCGTCGTTGTGAATAAGAATTTGTTCCTAACTGACTTGCCTAGTTAAATAAAGAATAAAAATAAATAAATGTGTTTGGACCCCTAATGAGGAGTTAGCCTAGTGGTTAGAGTGTTGGACTTGTAACCGAAGGGTTGCAAGTTTGAATCCCCGAGCTGACAAGGTAAAAATCTGTCATTCTGCCCCTGAACAAGGCAGTTAACCCACTGTTCCCCGGGCGCCAAAGACGTGGATGTCGATTAAGGCAGCCCCCCGCACCTCTCTGATTCAGAGGGGTTGGGTTAAATGCGGAAGACACATTTCAGTTGAAGGCATTCGGTTGTACAACTGACTAATAATGGTGACTTTGACTAAATATAAATGAATATGGGTGCGGTAAATTAAAATGTGCCCGGTCACGTTGTCCTAATGGAAACCCTGTTCCAGAGTGTCCAGTCAGTCTTACCTACGATCTGTCCACGTACTGCATCACTGTCTGATGGATTCAGCTTACACAGATCCAACCGCTGGTCTGGAGAGAGAGAGAGAGAGAGAGAGAGAGAGAGAGAGAGAGAGAGAGAGAGAGAGAGAGAGAGAGAGAGAGAGAGAGAGAGGAGTTTGTAGTGTATCCGTGTGCTACAGATCCATGCCAGAACATGTCACTCTGATAGCATAACTAATGCCCCCTGTTGTAACCGCCCTTGGTAATGCAGTAAAGGTCTGAACATGTTTTGGATACTTTTGGTACCTAACGAAACTGATATTTGGCAGTCCCCTTCACTTTTCCAAACGTTGTTACATTACAGCCTTGTTCTAAAATGGATTAAATAAAACATTTCCCTCATCAATCTAGACACAATACCCCATAATGACAAAGCGAAAACTGTTTTAAAATGTTTGCAAATGTATAATTAAAAAAAACAGAAATACCTTATTTACATAAGTATTCAGACCATTTTCTATGAGACTCAAAATTGAGCTCAGATGCATCCTGTTTCAATTGATCATCCATTATGTTTCAACAATCTATTATGGATCCCCATTAGTTCCTGCCAGGCAGCAGCTACTCTTCCTGGGGTTTATTAGGGATCCCCATTAGTCCTTGCCAAGGCAGCAGCTACTCTTCCTGGGGTTTATTATGGATCCCCATTAGTCCTTGCCAAGGCAGCAGCTACTCTTCCTGGGGTTTATTAGGGATCACCATTAGTTCCTACCAAGGCAGCAGCTCCTCTTCCTGGGGTTTATTATGGATCCCCATTAGTTCCTGCCAAGGCAGCAGCTACTCTTCCTGGGGTTTATTATGGATCCCCATTAGTTCCTGCCAAGGCAGCAGCTACTCTTCCTGGGGTTTATTATGGATACCCATTAGTTCCTGCCAAGGCAGCAGCTACTCTTCCTGGGGTTTATTATGGATCCCCATTAGTCCTTGCCAAGGCAGCAGCTACTCTTCCTGGGGTTTATTATGGATCCCCATTAGTTCCTGCCAAGGCAGCAGCTACTCTTCCTGGGGTTTATTATGGATCCCCATTAGTCCATGCCAAGGCAGCAGCTACTCTTCCTGGGGTTTATTATGGATCCCCATTAGTTCCTGCCAAGGCAGCAGCTACTCTTCCTGGGGTTTGTTATGGATACCCATTAGTCCTTGCCAAGGCAGCAGCTCCTCTTCCTGGGGTTTATTATGGATCCCCATCGGTCGTGTGCAAAGGCAGCAGCTACTCTTCCTGGGGTTTATTATGGATCCCCATTAGTTCCTGTCAGGGCAGCAGCTACACTTCCTGGGGTTTATTATGGATCCCCAATAGTTCCTGTCAGGGCAGCAGCTACACTTCCTGGGGTTTATTAGGGATCCCCATTAGTCCTTGCCAAGGCAGCAGCTACTCTTCCTGGGGTTTATTATGGATCCCCATTAGTTTCTGTCAGGGCAGCAGCTACTCTTTCTGTGGTTTATTATGGATCCCCATTAGTCCTTGCCAAGGCAGCAGCTACTCTTCCTGGGGTTTATTATGGATCCCCATTAGTCCTTGCCAAGGCAGCAGCTACTCTTCCTGGGGTTTATTATGGATCCCCATTAGTCCTTGCCAAGGCAGCAGCTACTCTTCCTGGGGTTTATTATGGATCCCCATTAGTCCTTGCCAAGGCAGCAGCTACTCTTCCTGGGGTTTATTATGGATCCTCATTAGTCCTTGCCAAGGCAGCAGCTACTCTTCCTGGGGTTTATTAGGGATCCCCATTAGTCCTTGCCAAGGCAGCAGCTACTCTTCCTGGGGTTTATTATGGATCCCCATTAGTCCTTGCCAAGGCAGCAGCTACTCTTCCTGGGGTTTATTATGGATCCCCATTAGTTCCTGCCAAGGCAGCAGCTACTCTTCCTGGGGTTTATTATGGATCCCCATTTGTTCCTGCCAAGGCAGCAGCTACACTTCCTGGGGTTTATTAGGGATCCCCATTAGTTCCTGTCAAGGCAGCAGCTACTCTTCCTGGGGTTTATTATGGATCCTCATTAGTTCCTGCCAAGGCAGCAGCTACTCTTCCTGGGGTTTATTATAGATCCCCATTAGTCCTTGCCAAGACAGCAGCTACTCTTCCTGGGGTTTATTATGGATCCCCATTAGTTCCTGCCAAGGCAGCAGCTACTCTTCCTGGGGTTTATTAGGGATCCCAATTAGTCCTTGCCAAGGCAGCAGCTCCTCTTCCTGGGGTTTATTAGGGATCCCCATTAGTTCCTGCCAAGGCAGCAGCTACTCTTCCTGGGGTTTATTATGGATCCCCATTAGTTCCTGCCAAGGCAGCAGCTACTCTTCCTGGGGTTTATTATGGATCCCCATTATTCCTTGCCAAGGCAGCAGCTACTCTTCCTGGGGTTTATTATGGATCCCCATTAGTCCTTGCCAAGGCAGCAGCTACTCTTCCTGGGGTTTATTATGGATCCCCATTAGTTCCTGCCAAGGCAGCAGCTACTCTTCCTGGGGTTTGTTATGGATCCCCATTAGTCCTTGCCAAGGCAGCAGCTACTCTTCCTGGGGTTTATTATGGATCCCCCATCAGTCGTGTGCAAAGGCAGCAGCTACTCTTCCTGGAGTTTATTATGGATCCCCATTAGTTCCTGTCAGGGCAGCAGCTACTCTTCCTGGGGTTTATTAGGGATCCCCATTAGTCCTTGCCAAGGCAGCAGCTCCTCTTCCTGGGGTTTATTAGGGATCCCCATTAGTTCCTGCCAAGGCAGCAGCTACTCTTCCTGGGGTTTATTATGGATCCCCATTAGTTCCTGCCAAGGCAGCAGCTACTCTTCCTGGGGTTTATTATGGATCCCCATTATTCCTTGCCAAGGCAGCAGCTCCTCTTCCTGGGGTTTATTATGGATCCCCATTAGTCCTTTCCAAGGCAGCAGCTACTCTTCCTGGGGTTTATTATGGATACCCATTAGTTCCTGCCAAGGCAGCAGCTACTCTTCCTGGGGTTTATTATGGATCCCTATTAGTCCATGCCAAGGCAGCAGCTACTCTTCCTGGGGTTTATTATGGATCCCCATTAGTCTTTGCCATGGCAGCAGCTCCTCTTCCTGGGGTTTATTATGGATCCCCATTAGTCCTTGCCAAGGCAGCAGCTACTCTTCCTGGGGTTTATTATGGATCCCCATTAGTTCCTGCCAAGGCAGCAGCTACTCTTCCTGGGGTTTATTAGGGATCCCCATTAGACCATGCCAAGGCAGCAGCTAATCTTCCTGGGGTTTATTATGGATCCCCATTAGTCCTTGCCAAGGCAGCGGCTACTCTTCCTGGGGTTTATTATGGATCCCCATTAGTTCCTGCCAAGGCAGCAGCTACTCTTCCTGGGGTTTATTATGGATCCTCATTAGTTACTGCCAAGGCAGCAGCTAATCTTCCTGGGGTTTATTATGGATCCCCATTAGTTCCTGCCAAGGCAGCAGCTACTCTTCCATTAGTCCTCTTGCCAAGGCAGCAGCTAATCTTCCTGGGGTTTATTATGGATCCCCATTAGTCCTTGCCAAAGCAGCAGGGTTTCAGACACATTAAGGCAGTTATATAATTTTATAATTTTACAATATCAGTGGGTTTTGTGATGAATGAGCCATCTGATTCAATGAATGATGGAGCGGAGTTTGCCTTTTCGCCCAAAATGTCATTTAAGGTGGTCCAAAGCGTTTTACGATCATTCTTTATATAATTTATATTTTGTTTCATAGTGTAGTTTCTTCTTTTTGTACAGTTTAGTCACATGATTTCTCAGTATGTTTGCCAAGCGGTTGTGCATCCAGACTTATTTACCATTCTTTTTGCCTCCTCCCTCTCAACCACACAGTTGTTTATTTTCCTCATCAATCCACGGGGATTTAACCGGTTTTCCAGTCATTTTCGTAATGGGCGCATACTTATTAGTACCTGGAATAATCAATTTCATAAAACGTGTCAAGTGCAGCGTCTGGTTGTTCCTCATTACACACCAGAGACCAGCAAATATACTTTACGTCATCAACATAGGAATCACTACAAAACATATTGCATGACCTCTTATATACTATATTAGGCCCAGCCTTTGGAACTTGGGTTTTCCTAGATATGGCTACTATATTGTGATCACTACTGTACATCCTATGGATTTGGATACTGCTTTAAAGCACATTTCTGCAGCATTAGTAAAGATGTGATCAATACATGTTGATGACTTCATTCCTGTGCTGTTTGTAACTACCCTGGTCGGTTGACTGATAACCTGAACCAGGTTGCAGGCACTGGTTACAGTTTGAAGCTTTTACCTGGAGTGGGCAGCTTGATGAAAGCCAGTCAATATTTAAAATCACCCAGAAAATATACCTTTCTGTTGATACCACATACATTATCAGGCATTTCACACATTATCCAGATACTGACTGTTAGCACTTGGTGGTCTATAGCAGCTTCCCACCAGAATGGGCTTTAGGTGAGGCAGATGAACCTGTAGCCATATTACTTCAACAGTATTTAACGATGTGGTTGTGAATATAAACAGCCACACCTCCACCTTTGGATTTTCTGTATTCTTTGTAGATCTTATAACAATGTATTGCTACCACTGTATCACTGAAGGTTTTATCTAAGTGAGTTTCAGAGATGGTCAGAATATGAATGTCATCTGTTACTAGCACATTATTGATTTCATGAACCTGGTTTCTTAAACTGCATATGTTAACGGGGGCTGTTTTTAGCACTTTTCTGGGTTGCTTGCTTGTTTTCATTGCTTTACTGGGAAGCTTAGCAGAGGTAGACATGCTCAGGTTATTTATGTTAGTGCAGCGTGAGCTGCACACAGTGGACTTCCTACTAGGACACACCGCCTCAGTGCTAACAGTACAAATCTGGTTTAGGGCAGTAAGACGGACATAAATTAGGTTACTTACATTGTGTCTTCCAACGCCCCTGTGATAATGTACATTTGCTGAAGCATTATGACAACTCAGCGACACAATGGTAGGGATTAGTTGGGCTGGGTTTGGGTCATTGATAAGCCAGGAACCCAAATGATTTGGGTGGATCCCATCCTCATAAAACAAGCTTTGTTTCCAGAAGGTATCAAAATTGTCAATAAATATTACACCTACAGAACTGCAATAGACTCATAGCCAGTTATGGAGGGCTAAAAGTCTGCTTAACTGTTCAATGCCACGATTTAGGGAAGGCAGAGCGCCAGGTATTATGGGGCGTTTGTTGGTGTCAAGTAGAGACCCAATCAGTTCTTTAAAATACATCTTCAGCTGTTCTGAGCTGCCCCTTCAGCTGTTCTGAGCTGCCCCTTCAGCTGTTCTGAGCTGCCCCTTCATGTCATTGAATACCAGATGAACGTTTGATAGACAAAATTTCTGGATGCTGGTTTAAAATGTTTGGGAGCAGCTTAGTGACGTCCTGTACTCGTGCTCCTGGACAAAGCCCCATCCAGCCATATGAGTTGAGAACAGCTTAGTGACGTCCTGTACTCGTGCTCCTGCACAAAGCCCCATCCAGCCATATGAGTTGAGAGCAGCTTAGTGACGTCCTGTACTCGTGCTCCTGGACAAAGCCCCATCCAGCCATATGAGTTGAGAACAGCTTAGTGACGTCCTGTACTCGTGCTCCTGGACAAAGCCCCATCCAGCCATATGAGTTGAGAACAGCTTAGTGACGTCCTGTACTCGTGCTCCTGCACAAAGCCCCATCCAGCCATATGAGTTGAGAACAGCTTAGTGACGTCCTGTACTCATGCTCCTGGACAAAGCCCCATCCAGCCATACGAGTTGAGAACAGCTTAGTGACGTCCTGTACTCGTGCTCCTGGACAAAGCCCCATCCAGCCATATGAGTTGAGAACAGCTTAGTGACGTCCTGTACTCGTGCTCCTGGACAAAGCGGCATCCAGCCATATGAGTTGAGAGCAGCTTAGTGACGTCCTGTACTCGTGCTCCTGGATAGCACAAAGCGGCATCCAGCCATACGAGTTGAGAACAGCTTAGTGACGTCCTGTACTCGTGCTCCTGGATAGCACAAAGCGGCATCCAGCCATACGAGTTGAGAACAGCTTAGTGACGTCCTGTACTCGTGCTCCTGGATAGCACAAAGCGGCATCCAGCCATACGAGTTGAGAACAGCTTAGTGACGACCTGTACTCGTGCTCTTGCACAAAGCGGCATCCAGCCATATGAGTTGAGAGCAGCTTAGTGACACCCTGAGGTTGAAGGAATTGTCCGTAGAGCTCCAAGACAGGATTGTGTCAAGGTACATTTCTGCAGCATTGAAGGTCCCCAAGAACACAGTCGCCTCAATCATACTTAAATGGAAGAAGTTTGGAACCACCAAGACTCTTCCTAGAGCTGGCCGCCCGGCCAAACTGAGCAATCAGGGGAGGGAGGTGACCAAGAACCCGATGTTGACTCTGACAGAGCTTCAGAGTTCCTCTGTGGAGATGGGAGAACCTTCCAGAAGGACAACCATCTCTGCAGCACTCCACCAATCAGGCCTTTATTGTAGAGTGGCCAGACAGAAGCCACTCCTCAGTAAAAGGCACATGACAGCCCACTTGGAGTTTGTCAAAAGGCAACTAAGGGACTCTCAGACCATGAGAAACAAGATTCTTAGGTCTGATGAAATCCAGATTGAACTCTTTGGCCTGAATGCCAAGCGTCACGTCTGGAGGAAACCAGGCTCCGCTCATCACCTGGCCAATACCATCCCTACGGTGAAGCATGGTGGTGGCAGCGTTGTGCTGTGGGGATGTTTTTCAGTGGCAGTGGCTGGGAGACTAGTCAGGATCGAGGGAAAGATGAACAGAGCAAAGTACAGAGAGATCCTTGATGAAAACCTGATCCAGACCGCTCAGGACCTCAGACTGTGGCCAAGATTCACCTTCCAACAGGACAACGACCCTAAGCACACAGCCAAGACAACGCAGGAGTGGCTTCGGTACAAGTCTCTGAAAGTCCTTGAGAGGCCCAGCCAGAGGCCGGCCTTGAACCCGATCGAACATCTCTGGAGAGACCTGAAAATAGCTGTGCAGCGACGCTCCCCATCCAACCTGACAGAGCTTGAGAGGATCTGCAGAGAAGAATGGCAGAAACTCCCCAAATACAGGTGTGCCAAGCTTGTAGCGTCCTACCCAAGAAGACTCGAGGCTGTAATCGCTGCCAAAGGTCCTTCAACAAAGTACTGTGTAAAGGGTCTGAATACTTATGTAAATGTGATATTTTTCTGTTTTTTATTTTTTGCAAACATTTATAAAACCTGTTTTTGCTTTGTCATTATGGGGTATTGTGTGTAGAAAAAAACAACTGAATCAATTTTAGAATAAGGCTGTAACATAACAAAATGTGGAAAAGGTGAAAGAGTCTGAATATGCTGTAGGCTGCCAGTAAAGAGCCTCTAGAACCAGGGCAAAGCAGCAGCAAGGTCCTGCTCTGTTTCAGCTGTTATGGTCAGTCTAGCTGTATGGAGAAGGTACTGCTCTGTTTCAGCTGTTATGGTCAGTCTAGCTGTATGGAGGAGAAGGTACTGCTCTGTTTCAGCTGTTATGGTCAGTCTAGCTGTATGGAGGAGAAGGTACTGCTCTGTTTCAGCTGTTATGGTCAGTCTAGCTGTATGGATGGAGAAGGTACTGCTCTGTTTCAGCTGTTATGGTCAGTCTAGCTGTATGGAGGAGAAGGTACTGCTCTGTTTCAGCTGTTATGGCCAGTCTAGCTGTATGGAGGAGAAGGTACTGCTCTGTTTCAGCTGTTATGGTCAGTCTAGCTGTATGGAGGAGAAGGTACTGCTCTGTTTCAGCTATTATGGTCAGTCTAGCTGTATGGAGAAGGTACTGCTCTGTTTCAGCTGTTATGGTCAGTCTAGCTGTATGGAGAAGGTACTGCTCTGTTTCAGCTGTTATGGTCAGTCTAGCTGTATGGAGGAGAAGGTACTGCTCTGTTTCAGCTGTTATGGTCAGTCTAGCTGTATGGAGGAGAAGGTACTGCTCTGTTTCAGCTGTTATGGTCAGTCTAGCTGTATGGAGAAGGTACTGCTCTGTTTCAGCTGTTATGGTCAGTCTAGCTGTATGGAGGAGAAGGTACTGCTCTGTTTCAGCTGTTATGGTCAGTCTAGCTGTATGGAGGAGAAGGTACTGCTCTGTTTCAGCTGTTATGGTCAGTCTAGCTGTATGGAGGAGAAGGTACTGCTCTGTTTCAGCTGTTATGGTCAGTCTAGCTGTATGGATGGAGAAGGTACTGCTCTGTTTCAGCTGTTATGGTCAGTCTAGCTGTATGGAGAAGGTACTGCTCTGTTTCAGCTGTTATGGTCAGTCTAGCTGTATGGATGGAGAAGGTACTGCTCTGTTTCAGCTGTTATGGTCAGTCTAGCTGTATGGAGAAGGTACTGCTCTGTTTCAGCTGTTATGGTCAGTCTAGCTGTATGGATGGAGAAGGTACTGCTCTGTTTCAGCTGTTATGGTCAGTCTAGCTGTGTCTTACAGCCCGTGTGTGTGTGTGTGTGTGTCTTACAGCCCGTGTGTGTGTGTGTGTGTGTCTTACAGCGTGTGTGTGTGTGTGTGTGTCTTACAGCTCGTGTGTGTGTGTCTCTTACAGCCGTGTGTGTGTGTGTGTCTTACAGCCCGTGTGTGTGTGTGTGTTTCAGCCTGTGTGTGTGTTACAGCCCGTGTGTGTGTGTGTGTGTGTCTTTCAGCCTGTGTGTGTGTGTGTCTTACAGCCAGTATCTTTCAGTCTGCTGAGAGCGTTAGACAGCAGTCGTATACAGCCCAGGAACCCGGCGCCCTGCCTCTTATGGATCTTCTTATGGTTCCACACACTGATGGTGATGGAGTCTGTCTTCCCTATGTACCTACACACACACACACACACACACACACACACACACACGGGTCAGGATACAAAACACCGCCGTATGTTTCTGATGATCAAATCAATGAGTAACGATAACATGGCTATATACACTGGGTACCAGAACCGAGTCCATGTGCGGGCTGAGGTAACTGGGGTAGATATGTACGTATAGACAGTAACAGCAGTATACTGTAGGTAGGGGTAAAGGATAGATAATAGACAGTAGCAGCAGTATACTGTAGGTAGGGGTAAAGGATAGATAATAGACAGTAACAGCAGTATACTGTAGGTAGGGGTAAAGGATAGATAATAGACAGTAACAGCAGTATACTGTAGGTAGGGATAAAGGGACTAGACAACAGGATAGATAATAGACAGTAGCTGCAGTATACTGTAGGTAGGGGTAAAGGATAGATAATAGACAGTAACAGCAGTATACTGTAGGTAGGGGTAAAGGATAGATAATAGACAGTAGCAGCAGTATACTGTAGGTAGGGATAAAGGGACTAGACAACAGGATAGATAATAGACAGTAACAGCAGTATACTGTAGGTAGGGGTAAAGGATAGATAATAGACAGTAACAGCAGTATACTGTAGGTAGGGATAAAGGGACTAGACAACAGGATAGATAATAGACAGTAACAGCAGTATACTGTAGGTAGGGGTAAAGGATAGATAATAGACAGTAGCAGCAGTATACTGTAGGTAGGGGATAAAGGATAGATAATAGACAGTAACAGCAGTATACTGTAGGTAGGGGATAAAGGATAGATAATAGACAGTAACAGCAGTATACTGTAGGTAGGGATAAAGGATAGATAATAGACAGTAACAGCAGTACCACAGGACTGTAGGACTTTCTGAGGATCTGAGGCCCCTGATCAGCAGGGTCTTCTTACCTAGTAATGCTGGGTGCGGTGTGTGTGTTCGTGTTGCATATCAAAACTTCTGTACTTTTTATACACTAGAACATTAAAGAAACGATCAAATGTGTGTCATGGATCAAGTCTGTCAATCAGCACATCCGACGCTCCCCTTACAGGGTTAGGGATAGCGCGAGAGCCTCCTCCACTGGGAGTCATCATGGTATCTCCAGCCCACCTCCTCCACTGGGAGTCATCATGGTATCTCCAGCCCACCTCCTCCACTGGGAGTCATCATGGCTGCATCATGGTATCTCCAGCCCACCTCCTCCACTGGGAGTCATCATGGCTGCATCATGGTAGCTCCACCACCTCCTCCACTGGGAGTCATCATGACATCTTCAGCCCACCTCCTCCAATGGGAGTCATCATGGTAGCTCCACCACCTCCTCCACTGGGAGTCATCATGGCTGCATCATGGTAGCTCCACCACCTCCTCCACTGGGAGTCATCATGACATCTTCAGCCCACCTCCTCCAATGGGAGTCATCATGGTAGCTCCCCCACCTCCTCCACTGGGAGTCATCATGGCAGCTCCACCACCTCCTCCACTGGGAGTCATCATGGTAGCTCCACCACCTCCTCCACTGGGAGTCATCATGGCTGCATCATGGTATCTCCAGCCCACCTCCTCCACTGGGAGTCATCATGGCTGCATCATGGCAGCTCCACCACCTCCTCCACTGGGAGTCATCATGACATCTTCAGCCCACCTCCTCCAATGGGAGTCATCATGGTAGCTCCCCCACCTCCTCCACTGGGAGTCATCATGGCTGCATCATGGTAGCTCCACCACCTCCTCCACTGGGAGTCATCATGACATCTTCAGCCCACCTCCTCCACTGGGAGTCATCATGGTAGCTCCACCACCTCCTCCACTGGGAGTCATCATGACATCTTCAGCCCACCTCCTCCACTGGGAGTCATCATGGCTGCATCATGGCAGCTCCACCATGGTAGCTGCATCCATCATGGTAGCTGCATCATGGCATCTCCAGCCCACCTCCTCCACTGGGAGTCATCATGGCTGCATCATGGCAGCTACACCACTTCCTCCACTGGGAGTCATCATGGCTGCATCATGGCATCTCCAGCCCACCTCCTCCACTGGGAGTCATCATGGCTGCATCATGGTAGCTCCACCATGGTAGCTGCATCCATCATGGTAGCTGCATCATGGCATCTCCAGCCCACCTCCTCCACTGGGAGTCATCATGGCTGCATCATGGTAGCTCCACCATGGTAGCTGCATCCATCATGGTAGCTGCATCATGGCATCTCCAGCCCACCTCCTCCACTGGGAGTCATCATGGCTGCATCATGGCAGCTACACCACTTCCTCCACTGGGAGTCATCATGGCTGCATCATGGCATCTCCAGCCCACCTCCTCCACTGGGAGTCATCATGGCTGCATCATGGCATCTCCAGCCCACCTCCTCCACTGGGAGTCATCATGGCTGCATCATGGCATCTCCAGCCCACCTCCTCCACTGGGAGTCATCATGGCAGCATCATGGCATCTCCAGCCCACCTCCTCCACTGGGAGTCATCATGGCAGCTCCACCACCTCCTCCACTGGGAGTCATCATGGCTGCATCATGGCAGCTCCAGCCCACCTCCTCCACTGGGAGTCATCATGGCTGCATCATGGTAGCTCCCCACAATGTGACACGGCATATATAAATGTTGAAACTGTTCATTACTTTTCACAAAACAATGTCCCTAGAAGACTCTAGTCCCTACAGGTGTTACGTTCCCCAGTTTCTGTGTTGTGCTTTTGCTTGTATGTGTGTGTTTCAGGATGGCTTCCTGAAATTCTCCCCATTACTAATTGGAGCTGACCCCGCCCCCTCATCAGGATACAGCTGTATCCCATTAGACACCTTCTCCAGCTATATAAGCCAGTGTTCTGTTGCTCAGAAGGGAGAAGGCTGAGAGAAGGAGACTGATTGATGAGGTTTATGGCTAAAGATGAAGTGTTTGTTTGGTAAAACCTGAGTGTTGATTGTTTTCTGATAGAGCTGATAGTTGTTGCTCAGACAGGTTATTTTGGTAGTATTTTGTAACCGGTCCTGCTCGTGTGTTCTATCAAAAGGTCCGTATTGATTATTTGAAATTGTTTGTATTTTTCTGTGTTTGTTCCCAGGGGGGAAGGCACCTAGGGAGTGCTTAGGCAAGAGGCCTGCGGGCATACATAACCCGTAGTATTTTACTGTCTATGCACACTAGGTAAGACCTGGACGGACCACCCCCTGTATTCTGGTTAGTGCACCAGGTGGTGCTAAGTTAGGTAAGCTGTGGGTAGGCAGGTAAGGTAGGAGAGGGGGCTTTGATTTTTACTTTCTCTGCTTTGGTTCCGTTCAGCCCCTTTTACCCAAAATTACCGTGTGACGGAATAAATTCCTTGTTAACGGTACCGCTTCCTGCTTTTGTCATCCTTACTCGCACCTACAGTCCCGTACCTCTTTCACTCCGCAGGGAATTTAGAGCAGCAGGGAGTTGCGTTCCCTCCTCCAAGAGGCGTACGTAACAACAGGCTAGAAGACTTTCCAAAACGCCGTGAACTGTGTGTGTAGGGTTAGGGTTAGTCTTTAGTGACCCAAGACAAGATCAGGACAACAACATGGTAGCAACACATGACAACAACAGGACAACATGCTAGCAGAACAAAACATGGTCCAAACATTATTGGACACAGACAACAGGACAAGAAGATAGAGCTGTAAAATATGACGGCCTATAGTGGATACACACTGCTCAAAAAAATAAAGGGAACACTTAAACAACACAATGTAACTCCAAGTCAATCACACTTCTGTCAAATCAAACTGTCCACTTAGGAAGCAACACTGATTGACAATACATTTCACATGCTGTTGTGCAAATGGAATAGACAACAGGTGGAAATTATAGGCAATTAGCAAGACACCCCCAATAAAGGAGTGGTTCTGAAGGTGGTGACCACAGACCACTTCTCAGTTCCTATGCTTCCTGGCTGATGTTTTGGTCACTTTTGAATGCTGGCGGTGCTTTCACTCTAGTGGTAGCATGAGACGGAGTCTACAACCCACACAAGTGGCTCAGGTAGTGCAGCTCATCCAGGATGGCACATCAATGCGAGCTGTGGCAAGAAGGTTTGCTGTGTCTGTCAGCGTAGTGTCCAGAGCATGGAGGCGCTACCAGGAGACAGGCCAGTACATCAGGAGACGTGGAGGAGGCCGTGGAGGGCAACAACCCAGCAGCAGGACCGCTACCTCCGCCTTTGTGCAAGGAGGAGCACTGCCAGAGCCCTGCAAAATGACCTCCAGCAGGCCACAAATGTGCATGTGTCTGCTCAAACGGTCAGAAACAGACTCCATGAGGGTGGTATGAGGGCCCGACGTCCACAGGTGGGGTTGTGCTTACAGCCCAACACCGTGCAGGACGTTGGCATTTGCCAGAACACCAAGATTGGCAAATTCGCCACTGGCGCCCTGTGCTCTTCACAGATGAAAGCAGGTTCACACTGAGCACGTGACAGACGTGACAGAGTCTGGAGGCGCCGTGGAGAACGTTCTGCTGCCTGCAACATCCTCCAGCATGACCGGTTTGGCGGTGGGTCAGTCATGGTGTGGGGTGGCATTTCTTTGGGGGGCCGCACAGCCCTCCATGTGCTCGCCAGAGGTAGCCTGACTGCCATTAGGTACCGAGATGAGATCCTCAGACCCCTTGTGAGACCATATGCTGGTGCGGTTGGCCCTGGGTTCCTCCTAATGCAAGACAATGCTAGACCTCATGTGGCTGGAGTGTGTCAGCAATTCCTGCAAGAGGAAGGCATTGATGCTATGGACTGGCCCGCCCGTTCCCCAGACCTGAATCCAATTGAGCACATCTGGGACATCATGTCTCGCTCCATCCACCAACGCCACGTTGCACCACAGACTGTCCAGGAGTTGGCGGATGCTTTAGTCCAGGTCTGGGAGGAGATCCCTCAGGAGACCATACGCCACCTCATCAGGAGCATGCCCAGGCGTTGTAGGGAGGTCATACAGGCACGTGGAGGCCACACACACTACTGAGCCTCATTTTGACTTGTAATGTCCTTAAAACATCAAAGTTGGATCAGCCTGTAGTGTGGTTTTCCACTTTAATTTTGAGTGTGACTCCAAATCCAGACCTCCATGGGTTGATAAATTTGATTTCCATTGATAATTTTTGTGTGATTTTGTTGTCAGCACATTCAACTATGTAAAGAAAAAAGTATTTAATAAGATTATTTCATTCATTCAGATCTAGGATGTGTTATTTTAGTGTTGACTTTATTTTTTTATATATATATATATATATATATATATATATATATATATATATCAGCATCAATTCCTATCTGGCAGACCAGTTCAATGTTAAAAAGGTTTAATGTTCTATTAGAAAACAACTAACAAGACACTGAATCCTGATCATATAGACCTAGTCGATATCCAAAACAACTAACAATACACTGAACCCTGATCATATAGACCTAGTCGATATCCAAAACAACTAACAATACATTGAACCCTGATCATATAGACCTAGTCAATATCCAAAACAACTAACAATACACTGAACCCTGATCATATAGACCTAGTGGATATCCAAAACAACTAACAATACACTGAACCCTGATCATATAGACCTAGTGGATATCCAAAACAACTAACAATACACTGAACCCTGATCATATAGACCTAGTCTATATCCAAAACAACTAACAATACACTGAACCCTGATCATATAGACCTAGTGGATATCCAAAACAACTAACAATACACTGAACCCTGATCATATAGACCTAGTGGATATCCAAAACAACTAACAATACACTGAATTCACACATTTCAATTGTAAAGTCATGTCTTTCTACACAATACCACAACTCATTTTTCCAATCTGGGAGGTAAACTTGATAAAATATTCAATCATTTGTCTGTGTATTTCAGATTGAATCAAGGCAGTAGAATGTACCAGAAGACACTAACACAGAGCTCCATCAACAAACTCATTTAAACCCAGAGGGGCAAGTCCCCCCGAGCCCTCCCATGTACCTGAGGACACAAACACAGAGCTCCTTTAACAAACACATTTAAACCCAGAGGGGCAAGTCCCCCTGAACCCTCCCTTCAACAAACACATTTAAACCCAGAGGGGCAAGTCCCCCCGAGCCCTCCCATGTACCAGAGGACACTAACACAGAGCTCCATCAACAAACACATTTAAACCCAGAGGGGCAAGTCCCCCCGAGCCCTCCCATGTACCAGATGACACTAACAGAGCCCCTTTAACAAACACATTTAAACCCAGAGGGGCAAGTCCCCCTGAGCCCTCCCATGTACCAGAAGACACTAACACAGAGCTCCATCAACAAACTCATTTAAACCCAGAGGGGCAAGTCCCCCCGAGCCCTCCCATGTACCAGAGGACACAAACACAGAGCTCCATCAACAAACACATTTAAACCCAGAGGGGCAAGTCCCCCCCGAGCCCTCCCATGTACCAGAGGACACTAACAGAGCTCCATCAACAAACACATTTAAACCCAGAGGGGCAAGTCCCCCCGAGCCCTCCCATGTACCAGAGGACACTAACAGAGCTCCTTCAACAAACACATTTAAACCCAGAGGGGCAAGTCCCCCCGAGCCCTCCCGTCTACCAGAGGACACTAACAGAGCTCCTTCAACAAACACATTTAAACCCAGAGGGGCAAGTCCCCCCGAGCCCTCCCGTGTACCCTAGGACACTAACAGAGCTCCTTCAACAAACACATTTAAACCCAGAGGGGCAAGTCCCCCCGAGCCCTCCCAGACCAGGAAGGCCTGGCTGGCTAGTCTTTGGGCTGGCTACACTGTGTCCTTGTGGAAAACACTGTGTGTGTTTCAGTGTGTGTACTCACAGGTCATAGTGCTGGTTCCATTTGGGGTCTAGAGTGCTCTTCACTGTGTCTGTAGAATGACACTGTCCTGATCCATCCACCACTACCTTGGCAAACGGGTCCGGCAACCCTACACACACACACACACACACACACACACACACACACACACACACACACACACACACACACACACACACACACACACACACAGACACAGACACACACCACACACACACGATTACAATAGAGTAGAATGTGAAAGAGATGAAGACAGGAAGAGAGGAGGGATCAGAGATACTTACAGAAGGAGAGATGAAGACAGGAAGACAGGAGGGATCAGAGATACTTACAGAAGGAGAGATGAAGACAGGAAGACAGGAGGGATCAGAGATACTTACAGAAGGAGAGATGAAGACAGGAAGAGAGGAGGGATCAGAGATACTTACAGAAGGAGAGATGAAGACAGGAAGAGATGAGGGATCAGAGATACTTACAGAAGGAGAGATGAAGACAGGAAGACAGGAGGGATCAGAGATACTTACAGAAGGAGAGATGAAGACAGGAAGACAGGAGGGATCAGAGATACTTACAGAAAGAGAGATGAAGACAGGAAGACAGGAGGGATCAGAGATACTTACAGAAGGAGAGATGAAGACAGGAAGACAGGAGGGATCAGAGATACTTACAGAAAGAGAGATGTAGACAGGAAGACAGGAGGGATCAGAGATACTTACAGAAGGAGAGATGAAGACAGGAAGAGAGGAGGAATCAGAGATACTTACAGAAGGAGAGATGAAGACAGGAAGAGAGGAGGAATCAGAGATACTTACAGAAGGAGAGATGAAGACAGGAAGAATCAGAGATACTTACGGAAGAAGTCTTTCTTTGCAAGGTTCTTGGCACATAAGACTAAAAAACACAGAACAGACAACCGTCAGTCAACCAAACAGAAGTCACTACAGACAGCCAGATCAGTGATTAGGCTGCTGTAAGCCAATCAACAGATGTCTCCTCTCTCTCTCTCTCTCTCTCTCTCTCTCTCTCTCTCTCTCTCTCTCTCTCTCTCTCTCTCTCTCTCTCTCTCTCTCTCTCTCTCTCTCTCTCTCTCTCTCTGCAAGTTCATTATTACTTACATTGTCAAAGTATACATAAAGAAAAATTTAAAAAAATATATATATATATATATAAATAATTAAATGGTCTCTCCTCCTCCGCCCAGCTTCTCTCTGTCGCTCTCTCCTCCTCCGCCCAGCTTCTCTCTCATCTCCCTTCACAGCTTCTCTCAGCATCTATCATGTGTACGTGTGTGTAGTGTATTTCAGTGTGTCATGGGAGTATTAAATGGTCTCTTGATCTCTCGCCAAGATATCTTTACTCATTGTGTATTTATTCCTTGTGTTATTATTTTTCCATTTCTCTCTCTGCATTGTTGGTAAGGGCCCTTAAGTATGCGTTTCACTGTTAGTCTACACCTGATGTTTACGAAGCATGTGACAAATACATGTTTCTTTTTCTTTTTTACACACACAGCTGGAACAATGTCTGTTACTGTAGTAGTTAATGGTAGCCATGCAGACTGGCTGGGTCTCTATTCACATGGAGATGAGTGATGTCTTTCTGCAGTCTGGACTGTCCCTAGTCCACTGGTTCACACAGCAACAGTATGTGATGTCTTTCTGCAGTCTGGACTGTCCCTAGTCCACTGGTTCACACAGCAACAGTATGTGATGTCTTTCTGCAGTCTGGACTGTCCCTAGTCCACTGGTTCACACAGCAACAGTATGTGATGTCTTTCTGCAGTCTGGACTGTCCCTAGTCCACTGGTTCACACAGCAACAGTATGTGATGTCTTTCTGCAGTCTGGACTGTCCCTAGTCCACTGGTTCACACAGCAACAGTATGTGATGTCTTTCTGCAGTCTGGACTGTCCCTAGTCCACTGGTTCACACAGCAACAGTATGTGATGTCTTTCTGCAGTCTGGACTGTCCCTAGTCCACTGGTTCACACAGCAACAGTATGTGATGTCTTTCTGCAGTCTGGACTGTCCCTAGTCCACTGGTTCACACAGCAACAGTATGTGATGTCTTTCTGCAGTCTGGACTGTCCCTAGTCCACTGGTTCACACAGCAACAGTATGTGATGTCTTTCTGCAGTCTGGACTGTCCCTAGTCCACTGGTTCACACAGCAACAGTATGTGATGTCTTTCTGCAGTCTGGACTGTCCCTAGTCCACTGGTTCACACAGCAACAGTATGTGATGTCTTTCTGCAGTCTGGACTGTCCCTAGTCCACTGGTTCACACAGCAACAGTATGTGATGTCTTTCTGCAGTCTGGACTGTCCCTAGTCCACTGGTTCACACAGCAACAGTATGTGATGTCTTTCTGCAGTCTGGACTGTCCCTAGTCCACTGGTTCACACAGCAACAGTATGTGATGTCTTCCTGCAGTCTGGACTGTCCCTAGTCCACTGGTTCACACAGACACAGTATGTGATGTCTTCCTGCAGTCTGGACTGTCCCTAGTCCACTGGTTCACACAGCAACAGTATGTGATGTCTTCCTGCAGTCTGGAGTGTCCCTAGTCCACTGGTTCACACAGCAACAGTATCTAATCAATGTGTCCCAACTCTCTGGGTGTGACATGCTTAATACACACACTCAGCAGATGAACTGTCTGGATAACTAACGTGATTGGCTAACTACTAGCTAGTCAACTGTGACCAAATGACCTAGGTGCTAGCCATCGTTACTGAGTATACATAGGTCAAGTTAGTTTAGCGGCTTAGTTTGCTCTAGAAACCCTGCCAACTAGCTGCTTTGAGATCAGTTAACCAGCTACCTACTAGCCACATCTCTAAAGGCTAGCTGGTTAACCAGGTTAGATAGCAGGTCAGTTATAGGGGAATTAGTTAGCTACCTACTAGCCACATCTCTAAAGGCTAGCTGGTTAACCAGGTTAGATAGCTAGGTAATGTAGAGACCAGGTCAGTTATAGGGGAATTAGTTAGCTACCTACTAGCCACATCTCTAAAGGCTAGCTGGTTAACCAGGTTAGATAGCTAGGTAATGTAGAGACCAGGTCAGTTATAGGGGAATTAGTTAGTTACCTACTAGCCACATCTCTAAAGGCTAGCTGGTTAACCAGGTTAGATAGCTAGGTAATGTAGAGACCAGGTCAGTCCTAGGGGAATTAGTTAGCTACCTACTAGCCACATCTCTAAAGGCTAGCTGGTTAACCAGGTTAGATAGCTAGGTAATGTAGAGACCAGGTCAGTTATAGGGGAATTAGTTAGCTACCTACTAGCCACATCTCTAAAGGCTAGCTGGTTAACCAGGTTAGATAGCTAGGTAATGTAGAGACCAGGTCAGTTATAAGAATTAGTTAGCTACCTACTAGCCACATCTCTAAAGGCTAGCTGGTTAACCAGGTTAGATAGCTAGGTAATGTAGAGACCAGGTCAGTTATAGGAATTAGTTAGCTACCTACTAGCCACATCTCTAAAGGCTAGCTGGTTAACCAGGTTAGATAGCTAGGTAATGTAGATAGCAGGTCAGTTATAGGGGAATTAGTTAGCTACCTACTAGCCACATCTCTAAAGGCTAGCTGGTTAACCAGGTTAGATAGCTAGGTAATGTAGAGACCAGGTCAGTTATAGGGGAATTAGTTAGCTACCTACTAGCCACATCTCTAAAGGCAAGCTGGTTAACCAGGTTAGATAGCTAGGTAATGTAGAGACCAGGTCAGTTATAGGGGAATTAGTTAGCTACCTACTAGCCACATCTCTAAAGGCTAGCTGGTTAACCAGGTTAGATAGCTAGGTAATGTAGAGACCAGGTCAGTTATAGGGGAGTTAGTTAGCTACCTACTAGCCACATCTCTAAAGGCTAGCTGGTTAACCAGGTTAGATAGCTAGGTAATGTAGATAGCAGGTCAGTTAGGGGAATTAGTTAGCTACCTACTAGCCACATCTCTAAAGGCTAGCTGGTTAACCAGGTTAGATAGCTAGGTAATGTAGAGACCAGGTCAGTTATAGGGAATTAGTTAGCTACCTACTAGCCACATCTCTAAAGGCTAGCTGGTTAACCAGGTTAGATAGCTAGGTAATGTAGAGACCAGGTCAGTTATAGGGAATTAGTTAGCTACCTACTAGCCACATCTCTAAAGGCTAGCTGGTTAACCAGGTTAGATAGCTAGGTCATGTAGAGAGCAGGTCAGTTATAGGGAATTAGTTAGCTACCTACTAGCCACATCTCTAAAGGCTAGCTGGTTAACCAGGTTAGATAGCTAGGTAATGTAGATAGCAGGTCAGTTATAGGGAATTAGTTAGCTACCTACTAGCCACATCTCTAAAGGCTAGCTGGTTAACCAGGTTAGATAGCTAGGTAATGTAGAGACCAGGTCAGTTATTGCTCATCCATATATTTATATGTACATACTCGTATTCATTCCTTTACTCTTGTGTGTATAAGGTAGTTGTGGTGAATTTGTTAGATTACTTGTTAGATACTACTGCATGGTAGGAACTAGAAGCACAAGCATTTAGCTACACTCGCATTAACATCTGCTAACCATGTATGTGACAAATAAAATTTAATTTGAAATTTGATTTGATTTGAGTTATAGGGAATTAGTTAGCTACCTACTAGCCACATCTCTAAAGGCTAGCTGGTTAACCAGGTTAGATAGCTAGGTAATGTAGAGAGACCAGGTCAGTTATAGGGGAGTTAGTTAGCTACCTACTAGCCACATCTCTAAAGGCTAGCTGGTTAACCAGGTTAGATAGCTAGGTAATGTAGATAGCAGGTCAGTTATAGGGAATTAGTTAGCTACCTACTAGCCACATCTCTAAAGGCTAGCTGGTTAACCAGGTTAGATAGCTAGGTAATGTAGAGACCAGGTCAGTTATAGGGGAATTAGTTAGCTACCTACTAGCCACATCTCTAAAGGCTAGCTGGTTAACCAGGTTAGATAGCTAGGTAATGTAGATAGCAGGTCAGTTATAGGGGAATTAGTTAGCTACCTACTAGCCACATCTCTAAAGGCTAGCTGGTTAACCAGGTTAGATAGCTAGGTAATGTAGATAGCAGGTCAGTTATAGGGGAATTAGTTAGCTACCTACTAGCCACATCTCTAAAGGCTAGCTGGTTAACCAGGTTAGATAGCTAGGTAATGTAGAGACCAGGTCAGTTATAGGGGAATTAGTTAGCTACCTACTAGCCACATCTCTAAAGGCTAGCTGGTTAACCAGGTTAGATAGCTAGGTAATGTAGATAGCAGGTCAGTTATAGGGGAATTAGTTAGCTACCTACTAGCCACATCTCTAAAGGCTAGCTGGTTAACCAGGTTAGATAGCTAGGTAATGTAGAGAGCAGGTCAGTTATAGGGGAGTTAGTTAGCTACCTACTAGCCACATCTCTAAAGGCTAGCTGGTTAACCAGGTTAGATAGCTAGGTAATGTAGATAGCAGGTCAGTTATAGGGGAATTAGTTAGCTACCTACTAGCCACATCTCTAAAGGCTAGCTGGTTAACCAGGTTAGATAGCTAGGTAATGTAGAGACCAGGTCAGTTATAGGGGAATTAGTTAGCTACCTACTAGCCACATCTCTAAAGGCTAGCTGGTTAACCAGGTTAGATAGCTAGGTAATGTAGATAGCAGGTCAGTTATAGGGGAATTAGTTAGCTACCTACTAGCCACATCTCTAAAGGCTAGCTGGTTAACCAGGTTAGATAGCTAGGTAATGTAGAGACCAGGTCAGTCTTAGGGGAATTAGTTAGCTACCTACTAGCCACATCTCTAAAGGCTAGCTGGTTAACCAGGTTAGATAGCTAGGTAATGTAGAGAGCAGGTCAGTTATAGGGGAGTTAGTTAGCTACCTACTAGCCACATCTCTAAAGGCTAGCTGGTTAACCAGGTTAGATAGCTAGGTAGTGTAGAGAGCAGGTCAGTTATAGGGGAATTAGTCAGCTACCTACTAGCCACATCTCTAAAGGCTAGCTGGTTAACCAGGTTAGATAGCTAGGTAATGTAGAGAGCAGGTCAGTTATAGGGGAATTAGTTAGCTACCTACTAGCCACATCTCTAAAGGCTAGCTGGTTAACCAGGTTAGATAGCTAGGTAATGTAGAGACCAGGTCAGTTATAGGGGAATTAGTTAGCTACCTACTAGCCACATCTCTAAAGGCTAGCTGGTTAACCAGGTTAGATAACTAGGTAATGTAGATAGCAGGTCAGTTATAGGGGAATTAGTTAGCTACCTACTAGCCACATCTCTAAAGGCTAGCTGGTTAACCAGGTTAGATAGCTAGGTAATGTAGATAGCAGGTCAGTTATAGGGGAATTAGTTAGCTACCTACTAGCTACATCTCTAAAGGCTAGCTGGTTAACCAGGTTAGATAGCTAGGTAATGTAGAGACCAGGTCAGTTATTGCTCATCCATATATTTATATGTACATACTCGTATTCATTCCTTTACTCTTGTGTGTATAAGGTAGTTGTGGTGAATTTGTTAGATTACTTGTTAGATACTACTGCATGGTCGGAACTAGAAGCACAAGCATTTAGCTACACTCGCATTAACATCTGCTAACCATGCGTATGTGACAAATAAAATTTAATTTGAAATTTGATTTGATTTGAGTTATAGGGGAATTAGTTAGCTACCTACTAGCCACATCTCTAAAGGCTAGCTGGTTAACCAGGTTAGATAGCTAGGTAATGTAGAGACCAGGTCAGTTATAGGGGAGTTAGTTAGCTACCTACTAGCCACATCTCTAAAGGCTAGCTGGTTAACCAGGTTAGATAGCTAGGTAGTGTAGAGAGCAGGTCAGTTATAGGGGAATTAGTTAGCTACCTACTAGCCACATCTCTAAAGGCTAGCTGGTTAACCAGGTCAGATAGCTAGGTAATGTAGATAGCAGGTCAGTTATAGGGGAATTAGTTAGCTACCTACTAGCCACATCTCTAAAGGCTAGCTGGTTAACCAGGTTAGATAGCTAGGTAATGTAGAGACCAGGTCAGTTATAGGGGAATTAGTCAGCTACCTACTAGCCACATCTCTAAAGGCAAGCTGGTTAACCAGGTTAGATAGCTAGGTAATGTAGAGACCAGGTCAGTTATAGGGGAATTAGTTAGCTACCTACTAGCCACATCTCTAAAGGCTAGCTGGTTAACCAGGTTAGATAGCTAGGTAATGTAGAGACCAGGTCAGTTATAGGGGAGTTAGTTAGCTACCTACTAGCCACATCTCTAAAGGCTAGCTGGTTAACCAGGTTAGATAGCTAGGTAATGTAGATAGCAGGTCAGTCCTAGGGGAATTAGTTAGCTACCTACTAGCCACATCTCTAAAGGCTAGCTGGTTAACCAGGTTAGATAGCTAGGTAATGTAGAGACCAGGTCAGTTATAGGGAAATTAGTTAGCTACCTACTAGCCACATCTCTAAAGGCTAGCTGGTTAACCAGGTTAGATAGCTAGGTAATGTAGAGACCAGGTCAGTTATAGGGGAATTAGTTAGCTACCTACTAGCCACATCTCTAAAGGCTAGCTGGTTAACCAGGTTAGATAGCTAGGTAATGTAGAGACCAGGTCAGTTATAGGGGAATTAGTTAGCGACCTACTAGCCACATCTATAAAGGCTAGCTGGTTAACCAGGTTAGATAGCTAGGTCATGTAGAGAGCAGGTCAGTCATAGGGGAATTAGTTAGCTACCTACTAGCCACATCTCTAAAGGCTAGCTGGTTAACCAGGTTAGATAACTAGGTAATGTAGAGACCAGGTCAGTTATAGGGGAATTAGTTAGCTACCTACTAGCCACATCTCTAAAGGCTAGCTGGTTAACCAGGTTAGATAGCTAGGTAATGTAGATAGCAGGTCAGTTATAGGGGAATTAGTTAGCTACCTACTAGCCACATCTCTAAAGGCTAGCTGGTTAACCAGGTTAGATAGCAAGGTAATGTAGATAGCAGGTCAGTCCTAGGGGAATTAGTTAGCTACCTACTAGCCACATCTCTAAAGGCTAGCTGGTTAACCAGGTTAGATAGCTAGGTAATGTAGATAGCAGGTCAGTTATAGGGGAATTAGTTAGCTACCTACTAGCCACATCTCTAAAGGCTAGCTGGTTAACCAGGTTAGATAGCTAGGTAATGTAGATAGCAGGTCAGTCCTAGGGGAATTAGTTAGCTACCTACTAGCCACATCTCTAAAGGCTAGCTGGTTAACCTGGTTAGATAGCTAGGTAATGTAGATAGCAGGTCAGTTATAGGGGAATTAGTTAGCTACCTACTAGCCACATCTCTAAAGGCTAGCTGGTTAACCAGGTTAGATAGCTAGGTAATGTAGAGACCAGGTCAGTAGTTATAGGGGAATTAGTTAGCTACCTACTAGCCACATCTCTAAAGGCTAGCTGGTTAACCAGGTTAGATAGCTAGGTAATGTAGAGACCAGGTCAGTAGTTATAGGGGAATTAGTTAGCTACCTACTAGCCACATCTCTAAAGGCTAGCTGGTTAACCAGGTTAGATAGCTAGGTAATGTAGATAGCAGGTCAGTTATAGGGGAATTAGTTAGCTACCTACTAGCCACATCTCTAAAGGCTAGCTGGTTAACCAGGTTAGATAGCTAGGTAATGTAGAGACCAGGTCAGTTATAGGGAATTAGTTAGCTACCTACTAGCCACATCTCTAAAGGCTAGCTGGTTAACCAGGTTAGATAGCTAGGTAATGTAGAGACCAGGTCAGTTATAGGGGAATTAGTTAGCTACCTACTAGCCACATCTCTAAAGGCTAGCTGGTTAACCAGGTTAGATAGCTAGGTAATGTAGATAGCAGGTCAGTTATAGGGAATTAGTTAGCTACCTACTAGCCACATCTCTAAAGGCTAGCTGGTTAACCAGGTTAGATAGCTAGGTAATGTAGAGACCAGGTCAGTTATAGGGGAATTAGTTAGCTACCTACTAGCCACATCTCTAAAGGCTAGCTGGTTAACCAGGTTAGATAGCTAGGTAATGTAGAGACCAGGTCAATTATAGGGGAGTTAGTTAGCTACCTACTAGCCACATCTCTAAAGGCTAGCTGGTTAACCAGGTTAGATAGCTAGGTAATGTAGAGACCAGGTCAGTTATAGGGGAATTAGTTAGCTACCTACTAGCCACATCTCTAAAGGCTAGCTGGTTAACCAGGTTAGATAGCTAGGTAATGTAGAGACCAGGTCAGTTATAGGGGAATTAGTTAGCTACCTACTAGCCACATCTCTAAAGGCTAGCTGGTTAACCAGGTTAGATAGCTAGGTAATGTAGATAGCAGGTCAGTTATAGGGGAATTAGTTAGCTACCTACTAGCCACATCTCTAAAGGCTAGCTGGTTAACCAGGTTAGATAGCTAGGTAATGTAGATAGCAGGTCAGTTATAGGGGAATTAGTTAGCTACCTACTAGCCACATCTCTAAAGGCTAGCTGGTTAACCAGGTTAGATAGCTAGGTAATGTAGAGACCAGGTCAGTTATAGGGGAATTAGTTAGCTACCTACTAGCCACATCTCTAAAGGCTAGCTGGTTAACCAGGTTAGATAGCTAGGTAATGTAGAGACCAGGTCAGTTATAGGGGATTTAGTTAGCTACCTACTAGCCACATCTCTAAAGGCTAGCTGGTTAACCAGGTTAGATAGCTAGGTAATGTAGAGAGCAGGTCAGTAGTTATAGGGGAATTAGTTAGCTACCTACTAGCCACATCTCTAAAGGCTAGCTGGTTAACCAGGTTAGATAGCTAGGTAATGTAGATAGCAGGTCAGTTATAGGGGAGTTAGTCAGCTAGAATAGGTCCTGAATAGTGTAGGAAGGGCTGTGGTTAGGTCTAGTTAGGTCAGCATGTCAGAAGGACCCTGGTCGATAGTCGACTAACCAGTTGTTGTTGGCCGTCGGATTAGCATCCAGGTCAGGGCTAACCTACTAACTGTTGCCGTTAGTTACCTAGTAAAACCCCTTGGACCTGGCTGTTGCTATGGCATCGGCAGACACTAACTAGCTGGTTAAATCAGGCCAATATTACACGCCTGCTGTCTAAATCACTAGGTAACCAGCTAGCTATCCTCATCCGTTTGGTTGGTTTGTTATTGTAACTAACTAATACCAGTTAGTCCCCGGCCTAGTTAACGTTACCTACTGTAGATGGGTAGTAAATAAGAGTTAGTCCCCGGCCTAGTTAACGTCAGATGGGTAGTAAATAAGAGTTAGTCCCCGGCCTAGTTAACGTTAGATGGTTAGTAAATAAAGGGATGTTTGGGCCAACACCGTCCAGTTTACTAGCTAGCGCCATGACAGGCTGGTACATGTAGCTGGCTGGACTCTGTCCGGTGAATTTCTCCGTTACGGCGTTTAAATTCCCACTAAAAACAAAAAATGAACCCGTAAGCGTTTTCACCGTGTTTTAGTTAGCTAGCTGCCGTTACCTGTCAGTCGGATTTTGATGCTGGAGCCGTTCCTCCGAGCCACAGGACCCGACATGACCACGGGAGACCAGGTACCGTAAACTCCGTCCCGGTGGGTCGCTCCACCACTCCGCCTCGACTCTCCTCCCGGGGAAGGGACTCTCTGGGTTGTCACAATATGTGGCTTGTGTCGCTCTTCCTCACGGGGAAATGTGTATTATGTCCTGGCGAAGTGCCCCGTCCCGACCGAGCCGCGACACACACGGACATTTTCGGTTGCTGTGGACGGTAAAGTTACAACACTAGAAGGGCTGAACCGTCTTCTGATGGTGCCCGGGTCAGCCATGTTGGTCAGGGAGGGTGATCGACCATTGGGGTTCCCAGGGCTGTAATTAAGATAGTGTGAAAAATGAATGAATGTAAATAATTCATCTGCACTGTATGTGTGTTAGCTGGCCAGACAGTTTTTAGAGGAATGATTCCATTATTTATTTTGAATTAAATGCCAATATGCCAACATTCCATTCAAACAAAATGCCGGAAATCCACCACAGACAACAAACAAAAATTGACATTTATGGTCTGTAAACATATATTTTAGTATAAAGAAAATGTGTATAAAACCCATAAATTCTATTTATAATTGTGTAAGGTATAATTAATGAGTGGCTATGCATTCTATGGAAAACAAATGAACAATGTGGAAGGTACTGTATGTTCCATGGCATGCTAGTGGAGTGGAACTAACCTTCCATGGAAACGCATAGAGCCCTGAGTTGATTTTCCCTTTTATACCATGGCTGTAATTTAACACATTTTGCTGCTAGAAATTCAGTTCATTTGTCTTTAGAAATGTGTTCAACATCCACTGAAGTTTGCTAGATAGCTACAGTAGTTGCCTTGGTAACCAAACAAACCCCACGCAACGAAGAGAGCCTGGACACAGCCCTTAGCCGTGGTATATTGGCCATATACCACAAACCCCTGAAGTGCCTCATTGATATTATAAACTGGTTATCAATGTCATTAGAACAGTAAAAATAAATGTTTTGTCATACCCGTGGTAACCACGGCTGTCAGCCAATCAGCATTCAGGACTCGAACCACCCAGTTTATAAAGGGAAATAATGCACACTCTAGAATGCCATTCAAGCCACTCAGAAATGAGCATTCAACAATGCCACGGTAGAAATTACAATATTTTAGGTTGACAATAATTATATTACACCATTTCTGATATCACATGCATTTTATTTTAATGCATGAGAAAAATCTGGATTATACCTTTTACCATCATTCCAATTAGAACGGTTTGGATTTCTCCCTGACCAATATGGCTGGAAATTCCACCCCATTCTGGAACTTTGACGGTTCATGACATATCCCCTCTAGTAATTTGATAGGATCTCTATGTTCTGGACTGGCTCAAACAGGCATGTCCTGAAGTTACATGGCAAATACTTCCTCGGGTCTGGAAACGTAGGCGTGTTCGGGAATCGGACTGTTTAGGATAAATGTTTTTTTTTTTAAGGGAAGGAGGAAAGAGTAAGGAGAGACAGAGAGAAGGAAAGGAAGGAAGGAAAGGATAAAGGAGAGAGAGAATGAATGGAAGGAAGGAGAGAGAGAAAGGAGAGAGAGAAGAGAGAGAGAAGAGAAGGAGAGAGAGAGAGGAGAGACAGAGAGAGAGAAGAGAGAGAGACAGAGAGAGAGAGAGAGAGAGAGAGAGAGAGAGAGAGAGAGAGAGAGAGAGAGAGAAAGGAAGGAAGGAGAGAGAGAAGGAAGGAATGGAAGGAAGGACAGGGTAAAGGAGAGGGAGAGACAGAGAGAGAGAGACAGAGAGAGAGAGAGAGAGACAGAGAGAGAGAGACAGAGAGAGAGAGAGACAGAGAGACAGAGAGAGAGACAGAGAGAGAGAGACAGAGAGAGAGAGAGACAGAGAGAGAGGGAAAGGAAGGACAGGGTAAAGGAGAGAGAGAGAGAGAGAGAGAGAGAGAGAGAAAGGAAGGAAGGAGAGAGAGAAGGAAGGAATGGAAGGAAGGACAGGGTAAAGGAGAGGGAGAGACAGAGAGAGAGACAGAGAGAGAGAGAGAGAGACAGAGAGAGAGAGACAGAGAGAGAGAGAGACAGAGAGAGAGAGAGAGAGAGAGAGAGAGACAGAGAGAGAGACAGAGAGAGAGAGACAGAGAGAGAGAGAGACAGAGAGAGGGAAAGGAAGGACAGGGTAAAGGAGAGAAAAGGTTAGGTTCCATGGATTAGTTTAGTAGTTTTAGCTGCAGTGTTTTAGTGGCTGTGTTCATTAGTGTGATTAGTTGGGGAACAAAGGAGTCTCTCATAATGCTGTTTACTGCACAAACTAAATTAACACATACAAGCCCATACCTTTGGCATTAGGTTCTGTTTTTGGTATAGATAGGTTATAGGGGGAGTGAATGCATTAGGTTGTGTTTGGTATAGATAGGCTATAGGGGGAGTGAATGCATTAGGTTCTGTTTTTGGTATAGATAGGCTATAGGGGGAGTGAATGCATTAGGTTGTGTTTGGTATAGATAGGTTATAGGGGGAGTGAATGCATTAGGTTGTGTTTGGTATAGATAGGTTATAGGGGGAGTGAATGCATTAGGTTGTGTTTGGTATAGATAGGCTATAGGGGGAGTGAATGCATTAGGTTGTGTTTGGTATAGATAGGTTATAGGGGGAGTGAATGCATTAGGTTGTGTTTGGTATAGATAGGCTATAGGGGGAGTGAATGCATTAGGTTGTGTTTGGTATAGATAGGCTATAGGGGGAGTGAATGCATTAGGTTGTGTTTGGTATAGAGAGGCTATAGGGGGAGTGAATGCATTAGGTTGTGTTTGGTATAGCTAGGCTATAGGGGGAGTGAATGCATTAGGTTGTGTTTGGTATAGATAGGTTATAGGGGGAGTGAATGCATTAGGTTGTGTTTGGTATAGATAGGCTATAGGGGGAGTGAATGCATTAGGTTGTGTTTGGTATAGATAGGTTATAGGGGGAGTGAATGCATTAGGTTGTGTTTGGTATAGATAGGCTATAGGGGGAGTGAATGCATTAGGTTGTGTTTGGTATAGATAGGCTATAGGGGGAGTGAATGCATTAGGTTGTGTTTGGTATAGATATGGTATAGGGGGAGTGAATGCATTAGGTTGTGTTTGGTATAGATAGGCTATAGGGGGAGTGAATGCATTAGGTTGTGTTTGGTATAGATATGGTATAGGGGGAGTGAATGCATTATGTTGTGTTTGGTATAGATATGGTATAGGGGGAGTGAATGCATTAGGTTGTGTTTGTGTGTTTAACTCTGTCAGCGCCCCAAGGCTGGTAGTGGTACCTAAGTCTCTGTCTCTCAAGAACTCATTGAACCACACACACACACGTCTCTCCAGTGTCTCTGTCATATTTGTGGTCAAACAGTGGATCACCATCGACTGGTCCATCCTCAAGGCATTCCTAGTTGATCACCAAACATTTCTGTACAAAAGCCAACAATAAAGGCTTAAAGACGGTAGGTGCACTACATTCAGAAGCCCTGTTGGCGGTAGGTGCACTACATTCAGAAGCCCTGTTGGCGGTAGGTGCACTACATTCAGAAGCCCTGTTGGCGGTAGGTGCACTACATTCAGAAGCCCTGTTGGCGGTAGGTGCACTACATTCAGAAGCCCTGTTGGCGGTAGGTGCACTACATTCAGAAGCCCTGTTGGCGGTAGGTGCACTTCATTCAGAAGCCCTGTTGGCGGTAGGTGCACTTCATTCAGAAGCCCTGTTGGCGGTAGGTGCACTACATTCAGAAGCCCTGTTGGCGGTAGGTGCACTACATTCAGAAGCCCTGTTGGCGGTAGGTGCACTACATTCAGAAGCCCTGTTGGCGGTAGGTGCACTACATTCAGAAGCCCTGTTGGCGGTAGGTGCACTACATTCAGAAGCCCTGTTGACGGTAGGTGCACTACATTCAGAAGCCCTGTTGGCGGTAGGTGCACTTCATTCAGAAGCCCTGTTGGCGGTAGGTGCACTACATTCAGAAGCCCTGTTGGCGGTAGGTGCACTACATTCAGAAGCCCTCTTGGCGGTAGGTGCACTACATTCAGAAGCCCTGTTGGCGGTAGGTGCACTACATTCAGAAGCCCTGTTGACGGTAGGTGCACTTCATTCAGAAGCCCTGTTGACGGTAGGTGCACTTCATTCAGAAGCCCTGTTGACGGTAGGTGCACTTCATTCAGAAGCCCTGTTGGCGGTAGGTGCACTTCATTCAGAAGCCCTGTTGGCGGTAGGTGCACTACATTCAGAAGCCCTGTTGGCGGTAGGTGCACTACATTCAGAAGCCCTGTTGGCGGTAGGTGCACTACTTTCAGAAGCCCTGTTGGCGGTAGGTGCACTACATTCAGAAGCCCTGTTGGCGGTAAGGGCACTTGATTCAGAAGCCCTGTTGGCGGTAGGTGCACTTGATTCAGAAGCCCTGTTGGCGGTAGGTGCACTTGATTCAGAAGCCCTGTTGGCGGTAGGTGCACTTGATTCAGAAGCCCTGTTGGCGGTAGGTGCACTTGATTCAGAAGCCCTGTTGGCGGTAGGTGCACTTGATTCAGAAGCCCTGTTGGCGGTAGGTGCACTTGATTCAGAAGCCCTGTTGGCGGTAGGTGCACTTGATTCAGAAGCCCTGTTGGCGGTAGGTGCACTTGATTCAGAAGCCCTGTTGGCGGTAGGTGCACTTGATTCAGAAGCCCTGTTGGCGGTAGGTGCACTTGATTCAGAAGCCCTGTTGGCGGTAGGGGCACTTGATTCAGAAGCCCTGTTGGCGGTAGGTGCACTTGATTCAGAAGCCCTGTTGGCGGTAGAGGCACTTGATTCAGAAGCCCTGTTGGCGGTAGGTGCACTTGATTCAGAAGCCCTGTTGGCGGTAGGGGCACTTGATTCAGAAGCCCTGTTGGCGGTAGGGGCACTTGATTCAGAAGCCCTGTTGGCGGTAGGTGCACTTGATTCAGAAGCCCTGTTGGCGGTAGGTGCACTTGATTCAGAAGCCCTGTTGGCGGTAGGTGCACTTGATTCAGAAGCCTTGGTGGCGGTAGGGGCACTTGATTCAGAAGCCCTGTTGGCGGTAGGGGCACTTGATTCAGAAGCCCTGTTGGCGGTAGGTGCACTTGATTCAGAAGCCCTGTTGGCGGTAGGTGCACTTGATTCAGAAGCCCTGTTGGCGGTAGGTGCACTTGATTCAGAAGCCTTGGTGGCGGTAGGGGCACTTGATTCAGAAGCCCTGTTGGCGGTAGGGGCACTTGATTCAGAAGCCCTGTTGGCGGTAGGTGCACTTGATTCAGAAGCCTTGGTGGCGGTAGGGGCACTTGATTCAGAAGCCCTGTTGGCGGTAGGTGCACTTGATTCAGAAGCCCTGCACACCGGGTAGGCAAAGTGTTCCCATTTTGGACCATTTCAATTGTCTGGAAAGACAAACTCCACTTGTCTGGCGGACCAGGAAATCTGTGGCTTAATGGAGTGCGCCTACTGCGCTGGCCAATCGATAGCTCAAATCACTGTGCCTACCTACAGCTTCCACGACCCCGGCCACAGCAATGTTTGATGCTAGCCTATTTCACATTAAACAAATTAACAACCGATTTTCAGCCCGCTTATGGGGAAGGGCATTCAACATGTACGGCACTTACACAAATGACTGATGATTGATTGAGAGAAATTGATAATAAAAAGCTGCTTTGTTAGACTTCAGTGAAGCTTTTGACATGATAGAGCATAATCTGCTGCTGGGAAATGTCTGTGTTATGGCTTTACAGCCCCTTCTATATTGTGGATAAAGAGTTACCTGTCTAACAGAACACAGAGGGTGTTCTTTAATGGAAGCCTCTCCAACATGATCCTGGTAGAATTAGGAATTCCCCAGGGCAGCTGTCTAGGCCCCTTACTCTTTTCAATCTTTACTAATGACATTCCACTGGCTTTGAGTAAAGCCAGTGTGTCTATGTATGCAGATGACTCAACACTATACACATCAGCTACTACAGCGACTGAAATGACAGCAACACTTAACAAAGAGCTGCATTTAGTTTCAGAGGGGGTGGCAAGGAATAAGTTAGTCCTAAATATTTAAAAAACTAAAAGCATTGTATTTGGGACAAATCATTTACTAAACCCTAAACCTCAACTAAATCTTGTAAAGAATAATGTGGAAATTGAGCAAGTTGAGGTGACTAAACTGCTTGGAGTAACCCTGGATTGTAAACTGTCATGGTCAAAACATATTGATACAACAGTAGCTAAGATGGGGAGAAGTCTGTCTATAATAAAGCGATGCTCTGCCATCTTAACAGCTCTATCAACAAGGCAGGTCCTACAGGCCCTAATGTAGTCACACCTGGACTACTGTTCAGACTTGTAGTCAGGTGCCACAAAGAGGGACCTTAGGAAAATTACAATTGTCTCAGAACAGGGCAGCACGGCTGGCCCTTGGATGTACACAGAGAGCTAACATTAATAATATGCATGTCAATCTCTCCTGGCTCAAAGTGGAGGAGAGATTGACTTCATCACTAGTTGTATTTATGAGAGGTATTGACATGTTGAATGCACCGAGCTGTCTGTTTAAACTACTGGCACACAGCTCAGACACCCATGCATACCCCACAAAAGATACCATCAGAGGTCTCTTCACAATCCCCAAGTCCAGAACAGACTATGGGAGGGGCACAGTACTACATAGAGCCATGACTACATGGAACTCTATTCCACATCAGGTAACTGATGCAGCAGTAGAATCAGATTTAAAAAACAGATAAAAATACACCTTATGGAACAGCTGGGACAATGAAGAGAGACACAGACACATGCTCACATATACACATGATAAGACACGCATTCTACACACACATGAATTCTGTATCCAGATTTGTGGTAGTAGAGTAGTTGCCTGAGGGCACACACTTAATTTACTGTGAAATCTATTGTGAAATGTTTTGTAATGTTTTCAAAATGGTTTAACTTCCTTAATTTTGCTGAACCTCAGGAGTGGTAGCTGCTGCCTTGGCAGGAACTAATGGGAATCCATAATAAAACAAATATATACACCAAATTTGGTTGTTATCGGTCGAGCGGCTCTGGAGAAGATATTTAAAGTAGTTGAAAATTGTCCAAAATCCATAAAATCAAATAATATTGCATGGTCAGTTTGATTTAAAATTCTGATATTTGGCAAGCGTGGTGAATAGTACGGAAGTAACTCATCCTAGGGAAATTAGTCAACATTTTCCTGATGGTGGCACAGTCAGCACACAGCTTGAACCCCTGAAATGCTGCTTGCAGCTTTAATTATTATTATTATTATTATAATTGATTCTTCTTGCGAGGAAAATCATCATGCAAATTCCTGTGAGATTGTAAGACAGAGGAGGGTGAAACTTGACATGATGGTAAACGCCCATAGTCCAGACCCTCTCATACAATACCGTGCCAATTGGCCACAAGGTGGCGCTATAACAGGTGTTTGAAATGGCAAACCTAGTCCTGAAATCCAGTGCATTGGTCCCTCTTCTCACAAGGAACACATTTGACCTCACAGACCCATAAGGTCCGCCATAATGGATTTTCCCTGATTTAGAATTTTAGAATCTCCGGAACCACTGTGCCGATCTGGATGAACCTTGACACGTGGCATCTATTTTTTTAACCTTTTGGTTACTACGCTCTAACCACTAGGCTACCTATGGACCAAGCTCTCTCAATGCAATATGTTTCAGACTAGTATGTCAAACAACATGGCCGCTACTGACCAATAAACATTCATGTGTTGGTGGTCTGGCACATTAATGCCTAGAAATCAGACACCAATATTCACACTGTAACCGAACCTGGTACACATGTTCCAAATACTGACAAGACTCAACATAATCAAGCACATTCAGGTCGACCACACGGTGGTGGTCACCTCTATTTAACCAGGGAGGCCAGTTGAGAACAAGTTCTCGTTTACAACTGCAACCGGGCCAAGATAAAGCAAAGCAGTGCGACACAAACAACAACACAGAGTTGCACATGGAATAAACAAACGTACAGTCAATAACACAATAGAAAAAGTCTATATACAGTGTGTGCAAATGGCGTAAGGAGGTAAGGCAATAAATAGGCCATAGTAGCAAGTAATTACAATTTAGCAAATTCACACTGGAGTGATAGATGTGCAGATGATGATGTGCAAGTAGAAATACTGGTGTGCAAAAGAGCAGAAAAGTAAATAAAAACAATATGGGGATGAGGTAGTTGGATGGGCTTTTTACAGATGGGCTGTGTACAGCTGCAGTGATTGGTTAGCTGCTCAAATAGCTAATGCTTAAAGTTAGTGAGGGAGATATAAGTCTCCAACTTCAGCGATTTTTGCAATTCGTTCCAGTCATTGGCAGCAGAGAACTGGAAGGAAAGGCGGCCAAATGAGGTGTTGGCTTTGGGGATGACCAGTGAGGTATACCTGCTGGAGCGCGTGCTACAGGTGGGTGTTGTTATGGTGACCAGTGGCACTGTGGTAGACTGCATCCAGTTTGCTGAGTAGAGTGTTGGAGGCTATTTTGTAAATGACATCGCCGAAGTCGAGGATAGGAAGGATAGTCAGTTTTACTAGGGTATGTTTGGCAGCGTGAATGAAGGAGATTTTGTTGTGAAATAGGAAGCCGATTCTGGATATAATTTTGGATTGGAGATGTTTGATGTGAGTCTGGAAGGAGAGTTTACAGTCTAGCCAGACACCTAGGTATTTGTAGTTGTCCACATATTCTAAGTCAGAACCATCCAGAGTAGTGATGCTAGTCGGGCGGGCAGGTGCGGGCAGCGATCGGTTGAAAAGTATGCATTTAGTTTTATTAGCGTTTAGAGCAGTTGGAGGCCACGGAAGGAGTGTTGTATGGCATTGAAGCTTGTTTTGAGGTTTGTTAACACAGTTTCCAAAGAAGGGCCAGATGTATACAGAATGGTGTCGTCTGCGTAGAGGTGGATCAGGGAATCACCCGCAGCAAGAGCGACGTCGTTGATATATACAGAGAAAAGAGTCGGACCGAGAATTGAACCCTGTGTTACCCCCATAGAGACTGCCAGAGTTCGTGACAACAGGCCCTCCAATTTGACACACTGAACTCTATCAGAGAAGTAGTTGGTGAACCAGGCGAGGCAGTCATTTGAGAAACCAAGGCTGTTGAGTCTGCTGATAAGAATACGGTGATTGACAGAGTCGAAAGCCTTGGCCAGGTCGATAAAGTACTGTCTTTTATCGATGGCGGTTATGATATCGTTTATTACCTTGAGCGTGGCTGAGGTGCACCCGTGACCAGCTCGGAAACCGGATTGCACAGCGGAGAAGGTACGGTGGATATAGGTCTGTAACAGTTTGGGTCTAGAGTGTCACCCCCTTTGAAGAGGTGGATGACAGTGGCAGCTTTCCAATCTTTAGGAATCTCGGACGATACAAAAGAGAGGTTGAACAGACTGGTAATAGGGGTTGCAACAATGGCGGTGGATAATTTAGAAAGAGAGGGCCCAGATTGTCTAGCCCAGCTGATTTGTACGGGTCCAGGTTTTGCAGCTCTCTCAGAACATCTGCTACCTGGATTTGGGTGAAGGAGAAGCTGGGGAGGCTTGGGAAAGTAGCTGCAGGGCAAGTAGCTGCAGGGGGTGCGGAGCTGTTGGCCCGGAGTAGCCAGGAGGAAAGCATGGCCAGCCGTAAAGAAATGCTTTATTGAAATGATCGATTATCGTGGATTTATCGGTGGTGACAGTGTTTCCTAGCCTCAGTGCAGTGGGCAGCTGGGAGGAGGTGCTCTTATTCTCCATGGACTTTACAGTGTCCCAAAACATTTTGTAGTTAGAGCTACAGGGACCATTCGATGCTAAAGTGTTTTAGGGAGCGTTTGACCGTGATGAGAGGTGGTCGTTTGACCGCGGACCCATAGCGGATGCAGGCATTGAGGCAGTGATTGCTGAGATCCTGATTGAAAACAGCAGAGGTGTATTTGGAGGGCAAGTTGGTCAGGATAATCTATGAGGGTGCTCATGTTTACAGATTTAGGGTGGTACCTGGTGGGTTCCTTGATAATTTGTGTGAGATTGAGGGCATCTAGCTTAGATTGTAGGACTGCCGGGGTGTTAAACATATCCCAGTTTAGGTCACCTAACAGAATGAACTCTGAAGATAGATGGGGGGCAATCAGTTCACATATGGTGTCCAGGGCACAGCTGGGAGCTGAGGGGGGTCTATAACAGGTGGCAACAGTGAGAGACGTATTACTGGAGAGATACATTTTTTTAATTAGAAGCTCGAACTGTTTGGGCACAGACTTGGAAAGTATGACAGAACTTTGCAGGCCATCTCTGCAGTAGATTGCAACTCCTCCCCCTTTGGCAGTTCTATTTTATCGGAAACTTTTAAGGGAAAAAAGTATTTGATCCCCTGCTGATTTTGTACGTTTGCCCACTGACAAAGAAATGATCAGTCTATAATTTTAATGGTAGGTTAATTTGAACAGTGAGAGACAGAATAACAACAAAAAAATCCAGAAAAACGCATGTGAAAAATGTTATAAATGGAATTGTATTTTAATGAGGGAAATAAGTATTTGACCCCCTCTCAATCAGAAAGATTTCTGGCTCCCAGGTGTCTTTTATACAGGTAACGAGCAGAGATTAGGAGCACACTCTTAAAGGGAGTGCTCCTAATCTCAGTTTGTTACCTGTATGAAAGACACCTGTCCACAGAAGCAATCAATCAATCAGATTCCAAACTCTCCACCATGGCCAAGACCAAAGAGCTCTCCAAGGATGTCAGGGACAAGATTGTAGACCTACACAAGGCTGGAATGGGCTACAAGACCATCGCCAAGCAGCTTGGTGAGAAGGTGACAAAAGTTGGTGCGATTATTCGCAAATGGAAGAAACACAAAATAACTGTCAATCTCCCTCGGCCTGGGGCTCCATGCAAGATCTCACCTCGTGGAGTTGCAATGATCATGAGAACGGTGAGGAATCAGCCCAGAACTACACAGGAGGATCTTGTCAATGATCTCAAGGCAGCTGGGACCATAGTCACCAAGAAAACAATTGTTAACACACTACGCCATGAAGGACTGAAATCCTGCAGCGCCCGCAAGGTCCCCCTGCTCAAGAAAGCACACATACATGCCCGTCTGAAGTTTGCCAATGAACATCTGAATGATTCAGAGGACAACTGGGTGAAAGTGTTGTGGTCAGATGAGACCAAAATGGAGCTCTTTGGCATCAACTCAACTTGCCATGTTTGGAGGAGGAGGAATGCTGCCTATGACCCCAAGAACACCATCCCCACCGTCAAACATGGAGGTGGAAACATTATGCTTTGGGGGTGTTTTTCTGCTAAGGGGACAGGACAACTTCACCGCATCAAAGGGACGATGGACGGGGCCATGTTCCGTCAAATCTTGGGTGAGAACCTCCTTCCCTCAGCCAGGGCATTGAAAATGGGTCGTGGATGGGTATTCCAGCATGACAATGACCCAAAACACACGGCCAAGGCAACAAAGGAGTGGCTCAAGAAGAAGCACATTAAGGTCCTGGAGTGGCCTAGCCAGTCTCCAGACCTTAATCCCATAGAAAATCTGTTTAGGGAGCTGAAGGTTCGAGTTGCCAAATGTCAGCCTCGAAATCTTAATGACTTGGAGAAGATCTGCAAAGAGGAGTGGGACAAAATCCCTCCTGAGACGTGTGCAAACCTGGTGGCCAACTACAAGAAACGTCTGACCTCTGTGATTGCCAACAAGGGTTTTGCCACCAAGTACTAAGTCATGTTTTGCAGAGGGGTCAAATACTTATTTTCCTAATTAAAATGCAAATCAATTTCTAACATTTTTCACATGCGTTTTTCTGGATTTTTTTGTTGTTATTCTGTCTCTCACTGTTCAAATAAACCTACCATTAAAATTATAGACTGATCATTTCTTTGTCAGTGGGCAAACGTACAAAATCAGCAGGGGATCAAATACTTTTTTCCCTCACTGTAAGTATCTTCAGGTAAGTAACTAAACTGAAGGTAAGTATCGTCAGGTAAGTAACTAAACTAAAGGTAAGTATCTTCAGGTAAGTAACTAAACTAAAGCTAAGTATCTTCAGGTAACTAAACTAAAGGTAAGTATCTTCAGGTAAGTAACTAAACTAAAGGTAAGTAACTAAAGGTAAGTATCTTCAGGTAACTAAACTAAAGGTAAGTATCTTCAGGTAAGTAACTAAAGGTAAGTATCTTCAGGTAAGTAACTAAACTAAAGGTAAGTATCTTCAGGTAAGTAACTAAAGGTAAGTATCTTCAGGTAAGTATCTTCAGGTAACTAAACTGAAGGTAAGTATCTTCAGGTAAGTAACTAAAGGTAAGTATCTTCAGGTAACTAAACTAAAGGTAAGTATCTTCAGGTAAGTAACTAAAGGTAAGTATCTTCAGGTAAGTAACTAAACTAAAGGTAAGTATCTTCAGGTAACTAAACTAAAGGTAAGTATCTTCAGGTAAGTAACTAAAGGTAAGTATCTTCAGGTAACTAAACTAAAGGTAAGTATCTTCAGGTAAGTAACTAAAGGTAAGTATCTTCAGGTAAGTAACTAAACTAAAGGTAAGTATCTTCAGGTAACTAAACTAAAGGTAAGTATCTTCAGGTAAGTAACTAAAAGGTAAGTATCTTCAGGTACAGGGATAACAAAAATGAGGACAGGGTCAGAAAACCGTATGGCTCCACTGCTCATCTACAAGTGACCAAAAAACCCACTAGATACAGGCTAGCCAGAAGGCTCTAATGCTTGCTAGCTCGCTAGCTAACCAGCCATGCAATTTCAATAGAAAAGAGGCTAGCTAGCTAGCATCAGCTTTGTAGCGGTTATGCTTTGTGGAAACATTAGTTTTAATTCTTCCCGTCATCTTCCTCACCAACGCCTTGCTGTATATTTCAAATTCTCTGAATATTATTTTGCTAGTAATTTTAACAAATATTATTCATATTTAGGACAGTGTAAAGCGTACTTCCAGACCGGAACCTTGTGAAAGGGCATTTCAGAATGACAACACTTTACCTGATTGGTCAGTAGAAAAAACCTTGGCCTGCCAGAGCTGTGGTGTTTTTGTCTGCTGCTTGCTTGAGGAGCAGCTCTGACAAGCACTTCATGTTTTACTACTACAAAACCTTCGGCAGAGGTTAGTCACTCAATTAGTAACACAACTCAGATTCGACATCTGCAAATGTAGTTCTGATTCACAGAAGATTCACCATTCGCACGTTTAGTAAGGGGTTGCATTTGTTTTTAAATTGAGTTGCATTCTTGCAAATCTTATTTAAATTTATTTGCATATCAAGTTACGTTTGCAAGTGTTCTTCCCACAACACATTACTAACCCGAACGAGTGTCGCATTTATTTCCAAAATAAGTAACAGAACTGATTTATACAAGTGCAACTCATACTTTACATGCTTGTACACTTAAGGCACTATTTTACCTCCATATATATATATATTTGGTCCCATATCCCTTTACATGCAATGACTACATCAAGCTTGTGACTCTACAAAACTCCCTGGATGCATTTGTAGTTTGTTTTGAGGCCTCTTATAGAGAAAGGACATCAACATGAAGGACAGAGAAACATGTCTGTTAAATCAACATGGACTTTATTTTCCCATCAACACAGTTTCACATTTTATACAAAATCATGAATCATTAGAAAACGTCTGGTCATGTGACCCGTCCGTCTAGCCGCTCCGCCTCACCCCAGAGGATCATGGGAAGGCATGTGTCTGACGAGACCCAGTGGACACACCCCGCCTTTATGATGTTTCTGACCAATCAAAATCAGACATCACCTCCAGGAATGTAGGCCTCTATTGGCTAAACGTCACTCACCCCTGGTTACACCATAGAGGTAGATAGAGGAATCATCTTTGAGTCTGTGCCAGCACCACTGAAGTTACAACCCATAGGAATCCCCACCCAGTTGACTACTTTAAAACAGTGGATGATGGCAATGTCCATGCTAAAACGGGTTATATACACATGATGAGTCCTCTACCTCTACGGATTAAAACACACACCTCAGAGCAATGACGGGATTCAATTCCTCACCCAATCAGACACTGGTCTGACTGATCTGTCAATCAATTTCATCTGCCAATGTCTGAAGGCCTCAAGAGGGGGCAGGGCTTGTCCACTGAGCCTGCATCTGATTGGGTAGCCAGTAAGCGACTGGGAAGCTAACGTATGCTAATGTACATGCCCAGCACACACATTTACAGCTCAGCCCAAACACACACACACACACACACACACACACACACACACACACACACACACACACACACACACACACACTTCAGAGGTCCTTGTTAGAGCGTTGCGTAGCGTTCTGGTCTTGGCACATGCAAAGCTAGAGAGTCACCTGCACAGGCGGACAGAGAAGGAGGGGGGGCGGACAGAGAGGGAGAATCATGTATACATCCACAGACAGAGACAGACAGAGGCGCTGTTGAACGCTGAGAGTTTTTAATCCCATCCTCCATGTCACATGTTCCTAGCAGCACCAGAGGGGCTCTCTGATTGGTTGCTGTAGCTGTCAGTCAGTCCGTCTCCAGGATGAGTGGCGGCTGCTCCTCATTCTCATCGTCCAATCGCAGATCGCTGAGGTCATCTTCTAGTCCCACCCCTCCCACTGCACCCGCCTCCTCACAGTAACCTGAGGAGATGACATGGGTTAGAGGTCAGGGGTTAGGGTATCCCACCAAGACCAAGTTACTGCTGCTAGAGTACTACTGCTGCTACTATACTACAGTACTACTGCTGTTACTATACTACAGTACTACTGCTGCTACTATACTACAGTACCACTGCAGTTACTATACTACAGTACTACTATACTACAGTGCTGCTACTATACTACAGTACTACTGCTGCTACTATACTACAGTACTACTACTATACTACAGTACTACTGCTGCTACTATACTACTGCTGCTACTATACTACTGCTGCTACTATACTACAGTACTACTGCTGCTATGCTATGCACTGCTACTACTGCTGCTGCTATGCTACAGTACTGCCTGCTGCTACTATACTGCTGTTGCTATGCTGCAGTGCTACTGCTGCTGCTATACTGCTGCTGCTGTTGCTATGCTGCAGTGCTGCTGTTGCTACTGCTGCTGTTGCTATGCAACGTTGCTATGCTGCAGTGCTGCTGCTGGCTGCTATGCTGCCTTGCAACGTTTGCTGTGCTGCAGTTGCCGCAACGTTGCTATCCTGCAGTGCCGCTTGTTTGCTGCCGCTGTTTGCTATGCTGCGGTGCTGCTTAACGTTTGCTGTGCTACTGGTGCCGCTTAACGGTTGCTGCCGTTGGTCGTTGTTATGCTGCGGTTGCTGTTGCTGCGCTTGCTGCTATGCTGCGGCTAGCAGCTGCTATGCTGCGGTGCTGCTGCAGCTGTGCTGCGGTTAGCTGCAGCAACTGCTGTGCTTGCTGCAGCATGCGGTGCTGCTTAGCATTTGCTGCCGCAGCAGCTGCTGTTGCTGCGGTGCTGCTGCGTTTGCTGCCGCAACGTTTGCTGTGCTGCAGGTGCCGCAGCGTTTGCTGTGCTGCGGTGCTGCCAGCGATTTGCTGCCGCAACGTTTGCTGTGCTGCAGTTGCCATAACGATTTGCTGCCGCTAACGTTTGCTGTGCTGCGGTGCTGCTGAGCACGCTGTTCTGCGGTGCTGCTGGCAACAGGTGCTGCTGCGTTTGCTATGCTGCGGTGCTGCTGCGTTTGCTATGCTGCGGTGCCGCTGTTTGCTGCCGCCAGCAGCTGCTGTTGCTGCGGTTGCTGCAACGTTTGCTGCCACTAACGTTTGCTATGCTGCAGTTGCCGCTAACGTTTGCTGTGCAACGTTTGCTATGCTATGGTGCTGCTGGCTGCTATGCTGCAACGATTTGCTGCCATAGCTGTTGCTGTGCTGCAGTTGCCGCTAACGTTTGCTATGCTGCGGTGCCGTAACGTTTGCTGCCGCTTAACGTTTGCTATGCTGCGGTTGCTGCAGCTTGCTGTTCTGCGGTTGCTGCAGCAACAGGTGCTGCTGTAACGTTGCTATGCTGCAGTGCTGCTTGCGTTTGCTATGCTGCGGTGCCGCTTGCGTTTGCTGCCACTGCTGTTTGCTATATGCTGCGGTACTCGACATTTACTGCCACTGCTGTTTGCTATGCTGCAGTACTACTGCTGCTAGAGTACTACTGCTGTTACTATACTACAGTACTACTGCTGTTACTATACTACAGTACCACTGCTGTTACTACCACTGCTGTTACTATACTACAGTACCACGGCTGTTACTATACTACAGTACCACTGCTGTTACTATACTACAGTACTACTGCTGCTAGAGTACTACTGCTGTTCCTATACTACAGTACCACTGCTGCTACAGTACTACAACGTAGTGTATACAGTATCATTTTTAATCTTTTTATCTACATAAATACTTGGAAATTGACAAATTATCCAATAGATTATAAAAATAAAAACTTTATTTTACCTTTATTTAACTAGGCAAGTCAGTTAAGAACAAATTCTTATTTACAATGACGGCCTACGGAACCACCACTTTACATGTTGTGTATATATTGTTGTTCAGTTGAATCCAGTGTGCCCATTCAGGGCTGAACCAGATATGTGGAGCGTCTGGTGGTCCCCGAGGAGAGGCTTGGGAAGTACTGCACAGATTTGATCAATGCTATTTCACCGGATGGATAAATGTGAAGCATCCGGTTGGTGTTTCCACTCCCAGATATGGTGATGAGAGGAAGCCCAGAGGGAGAAGATGGAGCGAGACGGATTTTGCCCGACATTCTGCAAATGTTCTCATCGATTAAACATTTGATCTCAATACAGTTCTGTTCCCAAAACTAGAATCTGTAACAGAGCGGACTGTGTTCTGTAGACTGGTCGACTGAGCTGAGCGGACAGTGTTCTGTTGACTGAGCTGAGCGGACTGTGTTCTGTAGACTGGTTGACTGAGCTGAGCGGACAGTGTTCTGTAGACTGGTCGACTGAGCTGAGCGGACAGTGTTCTGTAGACTGGTCGACTGAGCTGAGCGGACAGTGTTCTGTAGACTGGTCGACTGAGCTGAGCGGACTGTGTTCTGTTGACTGAGCTGAGCGGACTGTGTTCTGTTGACTGAGCTGAGCGGACAGTGTTCTGTAGACTGGTCGACTGAGCTGAGCGGACTGTGTTCTGTTGACTGAGCTGAGCGGACTGTGTTCTGTTGACTGAGCTGAGCGGACTGTGTTCTGTAGACTGGTCGACTGAGCTGGCGGACTGTGTTCTGTAGACTGAGTCGACTGAGCTGGCGGACTGTGTTCTGTGAGACTGGTCGACTGAGCTGGCGGACTGTGTTCTGTAGACTGGTCGACTGAGCTGGCGGACAGTGTTCTGTAGACTGGTCGACTGAGCTGGCGGACAGTGTTCTGTAGACTGGTCGACTGAGCTGGCGGACAGTGTTCTGTAGACTGGTCGACTGAGCTGGCGGACAGTGTTCTGTAGACTGGTCGACTGAGCTGGCGGACAGTGTTCTGTAGACTGGTCGACTGAGCTGAGCGGACTGTGTTCTGTTGACTGAGCTGAGCGGACTGTGTTCTGTAGACTGGTTGACTGAGATGAGCGGACAGTGTTCTGTAGAATGGTTGACTGAGCTGAGCGGACAGTGTTCTGTTGACTGAGCTGAGCGGACTGTGTTCTGTAGACTGGTTGACTGAGATGAGCGGACAGTGTTCTGTAGACTGGTTGACTGAGCTGAGCGGACAGTGTTCTGTTGACTGAGCTGAGCGGACTGTGTTCTGTAGACTGGTTGACTGAGCTGAGCGGACAGTGTTCTGTTGACTGAGCTGAGCGGACTGTGTTCTGTAGACTGGTTGACTGAGCTGAGAGGACTGTGTTCTGTAGACTTGTTGACTGAGCTGAGAGGACTGTGTTCTGTAGACTGGTTGACTGAGCTGAGCGGACTGTGTTCTGTAGACTTGTTGACTGAGCTGAGCGGACTGTGTTCTGTAGACTTGTTGACTGAGCTGAGCGGACAGTGTTCTGTAGACTGGTTGACTGAGATGAGCGGACAGTGTTCTGTTGACTGAGCTGAGCGGACTGTGTTCTGTAGACTGGTTGACTGAGATGAGCGGACAGTGTTCTGTAGACTGGTTGACTGAGCTGAGCGGACAGTGTTCTGTTGACTGAGCTGAGCGGACTGTGTTCTGTAGACTGGTTGACTGAGCTGAGCGGACAGTGTTTTCTGTTGACTGAGCTGAGCGGACTGTGTTCTGTAGACTGGTTGACTGAGCTGAGAGGACTGTGTTCTGTAGACTTGTTGACTGAGCTGAGAGGACTGTGTTCTGTAGACTGGTTGACTGAGCTGAGCGGACTGTGTTCTGTAGACTTGTTGACTGAGCTGAGCGGACTGTGTTCTGTAGACTGGTCGACTGAGCTGAGCGGACTGTGTTCTGTAGACTGGTCGACTGAGCTGAGCGGACTGTGTTCTGTAGACTGGTCGACTGAGCTGAGCGGACAGTGTTCTGTAGACTGGTCGACTGAGCTGAGCGGACAGTGTTCTGTAGACTGGTCGACTGAGCTGAGCGGACTGTGTTCTGTAGACTGGTCGACTGAGCTGAGCGGACTGTGTTCTGTTGACTGAGCTGAGCGGACTGTGTTCTGTAGACTGGTTGACTGAGCTGAGCGGACTGTGTTCTGTAGACTGGTCGACTGAGCTGAGCGGACAGTGTTCTGTAGACTGGTCGACTGAGCTGAGCGGACAGTGTTCTGTAGACTGGTCGACTGAGCTGAGCGGACTGTGTTCTGTTGACTGAGCTGAGCGGACTGTGTTCTGTAGACTGGTTGACTGAGATGAGCGGACAGTGTTCTGTAGACTGGTTGACTGAGCTGAGCGGACAGTGTTCTGTTGACTGAGCTGAGCGGACTGTGTTCTGTAGACTGGTTGACTGAGATGAGCGGACAGTGTTCTGTAGACTGGTTGACTGAGCTGAGCGGACAGTGTTCTGTAGACTGGTTGACTGAGCTGAGCGGACAGTGTTCTGTTGACTGAGCTGAGCGGACTGTGTTCTGTAGACTGGTTGACTGAGCTGAGAGGACTGTGTTCTGTAGACTTGTTGACTGAGCTGAGAGGACTGTGTTCTGTAGACTGGTTGACTGAGCTGAGCGGACAGTGTTCTGTTGACTGAGCTGAGCGGACTGTGTTCTGTAGACTGGTTGACTGAGCTGAGAGGACTGTGTTCTGTAGACTTGTTGACTGAGCTGAGAGGACTGTGTTCTGTAGACTGGTTGACTGAGCTGAGAGGACTGTGTTCTGTAGACTGGTTGACTGAGCTGAGCGGACTGTGTTCTGTAGACTTGTTGACTGAGCTGAGCGGACTGTGTTCTGTAGACTGGTTGACTGAGCTCTGTAGACTTGTTGACTGAGCTGAGCGGACTGTGTTCTGTAGACTGGTTGACTGAGCTGAGCGGACTGTGTTCTGTTGACCGAGCTGAGCGGACTGTGTTCTGTAGACTGGTTGACTGAGCTCTGTAGACTTGTTGACTGAGCTGAGCGGACTGTGTTCTGTAGACTTGTTGACTGAGCTGAGCGGACTGTGTTCTGTAGACTTGTTGACTGAGCTGAGCGGACTGTGTTCTGTAGACTGGTTGACTGAGCTGAGCGGACTGTGTTCTGTAGACTGGTTGACTGAGCTGAGCGGACTGTGTTCTGTAGACTGGTTGACTGAGCTGAGCGGACTGTGTTCTGTGTTCTGTTGACTGAGCTGAGAGGACTGTGTTCTGTTGACTGAGCTGAGCGGACTGTGTTCTGTTGACTGAGCTGAGCGGACTGTGTTCTGTTGACTGAGCTGAGCGGACTGTGTTCTGTGTTCTGTTGACTGAGCTGAGAGGACTGTGTTCTGTTGACTGAGCTGAGCGGACTGTGTTCTGTTGACTGAGCTGAGAGGACTGTGTTCTGTAGACTGGTTGACTGAGCTGAGAGGACTGTGTTCTGTAGACTTTACCCTTTGCCAATGTTTTTATAAAATGGCGTTGTTTAGAAGGAGTGCAAGGGGGGAATTAAGTTATTGCACACTTCTCAGAGTAGGCATTCCCTAATGGAAATATGCAAATAACTGCTAGAATTCACCAATAGGATTAGCTCGTGCTTGGCTCTGCCCACTCTGATTCATTTGCTCCCATTGGGTTAGTTATACAAACATTTGTTACTGCCCTATGAGATGACGTGCTAATACTTCTCAGGGCTGGGTTTCATTCAGGGCTGGGTTTCATTCAGGGCTGGGTTTCATTCAGGGCTGGGTTTCTTTCAGGGCTGGGTTTCTTTCAGGGCTGGGTTTCTTTCAGGGCTGGGTTTCTTTCAGGGCTGGGTTTCTTTCAGGGCTGGGTTTCATTTGAATGTGACCACTCACCAACATGGCATTGTTTATTCATCAAAACAGCTGCAAAGTTCTTCCTCTTGTTGACTGAGCTGAGCCAAACAGCCTTTCCATGTAGTTCCTCCTCTTGTTGACTGAGCTGAGCCAAACAGCCTTTCCATGTAGTTCCTCCTCTTGTTGACTGAGCTGAGCCAAACAGCCTTTCCATGTAGTTCTTCCTCTTGTTGACTGAGCTGAGCCAAACAGTCTTTCCATGTAGTTCCTCCTCTTGTTGACTGAGCTGAGCCAAACAGCCTTTCCATGTAGTTCCTCCTCTTGTTGACTGAGCTGAGCCAAACAGCCTTTCCATGTAGTTCCTCCTCTTGTTGACTGAGCTGAGCCAAACAGCCTTTCCATGTAGTTCCTCCTCTTGTTGACTGAGCTGAGCCAAACAGTCTTTCCATGTAGTTCCTCCTCTTGTTGACTGAGCTGAGCCAAACAGCCTTTCCATGTAGTTCCTCCTCTTGTTGACTGAGCTGAGCCAAACAGCCTTTCCATGTAGTTCTTCCTCTTGTTGACTGAGCTGAGCCAAACATTTACCATAAAATTATCATAATCAGCCGAGCGGTGTCCGGGTTTGGCTGGTGTAGGCCGTCATTGTAATTAAGAATTTGTTCTTAACGGACTTGCCTAGTTAAATAAAGGTTAAATAATAAAATCAAGAAAGAAACGGCCTTGTTCAGGGACGACAGCGTCAGCCCGGGGTTTCGATCCAGCAACTTTTCGGTTACCGGCCCAACGCGCTACCTGCCGCCCCAGGTAGCATAGTGGTTGTCCGGCGCCAATGTGACTCATGGCGCCCTGGGGTGTGGGCGTGTACCTTTCATCCCAGCAGTGTTGTAGGGCTGTGCAGTAAGGGGTCGGTCATGGGACCCCTGTTCCAGGATCTCATTGGGCGGCTCAGCACTGCCGTCTAACCTGAGGAACACATAACGATTTATTTTCATACACTGTATGCCATTTAACAGACACTTTTATCCAAAGCTACTGGAGTACATGTGTGGCCCGAGCAGGAATGGATCCCAGGACCCTGGCATTGCTAGCACTATGCTCAAACAACAGAGCCACATAGGACTACACAGGACCAATACAGATAACAGAAGCTACCTTAGTGTGTTACCTGTGGCGCTTCATCAGTGTGCTACCTGTGTTGTTTCATCAGTGTGCTACCTGTGTTGCTTCATCAGTGTGTTACCTGTGTTGTTTCATCAGTGTGTTGTTTCATCAGTGTGCTACCTGTGTTGTTTCATCAGTGTGCTACCTGTGTTGCTTCATCAGTGTGCTACCTGTGTTTCATCAGTGTGCTACCTGTGTCGTTTCATCAGTGTGTTACCTGTGTCGTTTCATCAGTGTGCTACCTGTGTTGTTTCATCAGTGTGTTGCTTCATCAGTGTGCTACCTGTGTTGTTTCATCAGTGTGCTACCTGTGTTGTTTCATCAGTGTGCTACCTGTGTCGTTTCATCAGTGTGCTACCTGTGTCGTTTCATCAGTGTGCTACCTGTGTCGTTTCATCAGTGTGCTACCTGTGTTGTTTCATCAGTGTGCTACCTGTGTTGTTTCATCAGTGTGTTGCTTCATCAGTGTGTTACCTGTGTTGTTTCATCAGTGTGTTACCTGTGTCGTTTCATCAGTGTGCTACCTGTGTTGTTTCATCAGTGTGCTACCTGTGTTGTTTCATCAGTGTGTTGCTTCATCAGTGTGCTACCTGTGTTGTTTCATCAGTGTGTTGCTTCATCAGTGTGCTACCTGTGTTGTTTCATCAGTGTGCTACCTGTGTCGTTTCATCAGTGTGCTACCTGTGTCGTTTCATCAGTGTGCTACCTGTGTCGCTTCATCAGTGTGCTACCTGTGTCGTTTCATCAGTGTGCTACCTGTGTTGTTTCATCAGTGTGCTACCTGTGTTGTTTCATCAGTGTGCTACCTGTGTTGTTTCATCAGTGTGTTGCTTCATCAGTGTGCTACCTGTGTTGTTTCATCAGTGTGCTACCTGTGTCGTTTCATCAGTGTGCTACCTGTGTTGTTTCATCAGTGTGCTACCTGTGTTGTTTCATCAGTGTGTTGCTTCATCAGTGTGCTACCTGTGTTGTTTCATCAGTGTGCTACCTGTGGTGTTTCATCAGTGTGCTACCTGTGTTGTTTCATCAGTGTGCTACCTGTGTTGTTTCATCAGTGTGTTACCTGTGGTGTTTCATCAGTGTGTTGCTTCATCAGTGTGCTACCTGTGTTGTTTCATCAGTGTGTTACCTGTGTTGTTTCATCAGTGTGTTGCTTCATCAGTGTGCTACCTGTGTTGTTTCATCAGTGTGTTGCTTCATCAGTGTGCTACCTGTGTTGTTTCATCAGTGTGCTACCTGTGTTGTTTCATCAGTGTGTTACCTGTGTTGTTTCATCAGTGTGTTGCTTCATCAGTGTGCTACCTGTGTTGTTTCATCAGTGTGTTGCTTCATCAGTGTGCTACCTGTGTTGTTTCATCAGTGTGTTGCTTCATCAGTGTGCTACATGTGTTGTTTCATCAGTGTGTTACCTGTGTTGTTTCATCAGTGTGTTACCTGTGTTGTTTCATCAGTGTGCTACCTGTGGTGTTTCATCAGTGTGCTACCTGTGGTGTTTCATCAGTGTGCTACCTGTGGTGTTTCATCAGTGTGCTACCTGTGGTGTTTCATCAGTGTGCTACCTGTGGTGTTTCATCAGTGTGCTACCTGTGGTGTTTCATCAGTGTGCTACCTGTGTTGTTTCATCAGTGTGCTACCTGTGTTGTTTCATCAGTGTGTTACCTGTGTTGTTTCATCAGTGTGCTACCTGTGTTGTTTCATCAGTGTGTTGCTTCATCAGTGTGCTACCTGTGTCGTTTCATCAGTGTGCTACCTGTGTCGTTTCATCAGTGTGCTACCTGTGTCGTTTCATCAGTGTGCTACCTGTGTTGTTTCATCAGTGTGCTACCTGTGTTGTTTCATCAGTGTGCTACCTGTGTTGTTTCATCAGTGTGTTGCTTCATCAGTGTGCTACCTGTGTTGTTTCATCAGTGTGTTACCTGTGTTGTTTCATCAGTGTGCTACCTGTGTTGTTTCATCAGTGTGTTACCTGTGGTGCTTCATCAGTGTGTTGCTTCATCAGTGTGTTGCTTCATCAGTGTGCTACCTGTGTTGTTTCATCAGTGTGCTACCTGTGTTGTTTCATCAGTGTGTTGCTTCATCAGTGTGTTACCTGTGTTGTTTCATCAGTGTGTTGCTTCAGTGTGCTACCTGTGGTGTTTCATCAGTGTGCTACCTGTGGTGTTTCATCAGTGTGCTACCTGTGGTGTTTCATCAGTGTGCTACCTGTGGTGTTTCATCAGTGTGCTACCTGTGGTGTTTCATCAGTGTGCTACCTGTGGTGTTTCATCAGTGTGCTACCTGTGGTGTTTCATCAGTGTGCTACCTGTGTTGTTTCATCAGTGTGCTACCTGTGTTGTTTCATCAGTGTGTTGCTTCATCAGTGTGCTACCTGTGTTGTTTCATCAGTGTGTTACCTGTGGTGTTTCATCAGTGTGCTACCTGTGTCGTTTCATCAGTGTGCTACCTGTGTCGTTTCATCAGTGTGTTACCTGTGTCGTTTCATCAGTGTGCTACCTGTGTTGTTTCATCAGTGTGCTACCTGTGTTGTTTCATCAGTGTGTTGCTTCATCAGTGTGTTACCTGTGTTGTTTCATCAGTGTGTTACCTGTGTCGTTTCATCAGTGTGCTACCTGTGTTGTTTCATCAGTGTGCTACCTGTGTTGTTTCATCAGTGTGTTGCTTCATCAGTGTGCTACCTGTGTTGTTTCATCAGTGTGTTGCTTCATCAGTGTGCTACCTGTGTCGTTTCATCAGTGTGCTACCTGTGTCGTTTCATCAGTGTGCTACCTGTGTCGTTTCATCAGTGTGCTACCTGTGTCGTTTCATCAGTGTGCTACCTGTGTCGTTTCATCAGTGTGCTACCTGTGTTGTTTCATCAGTGTGTTACCTGTGTTGTTTCATCAGTGTGCTACCTGTGTTGTTTCATCAGTGTGTTGCTTCATCAGTGTGCTACCTGTGTCGTTTCATCAGTGTGCTACCTGTGTCGTTTCATCAGTGTGCTACCTGTGTCGTTTCATCAGTGTGCTACCTGTGTCGTTTCATCAGTGTGCTACCTGTGTTGTTTCATCAGTGTGTTGCTTCATCAGTGTGCTACCTGTGTTGTTTCATCAGTGTGTTACCTGTGGTGTTTCATCAGTGTGTTACCTGTGTTGTTTCATCAGTGTGCTACCTGTGTTGTTTCATCAGTGTGTTACCTGTGGTGTTTCATCAGTGTGTTGCTTCATCAGTGTGCTACCTGTGTTGTTTCATCAGTGTGTTGCTTCATCAGTGTGCTACCTGTGTTGTTTCATCAGTGTGCTACCTGTGTTGTTTCATCAGTGTGTTGCTTCATCAGTGTGTTACCTGTGTTGTTTCATCAGTGTGTTGCTTCAGTGTGCTACCTGTGGTGTTTCATCAGTGTGCTACCTGTGGTGTTTCATCAGTGTGCTACCTGTGGTGTTTCATCAGTGTGCTACCTGTGGTGTTTCATCAGTGTGCTACCTGTGTTGTTTCATCAGTGTGCTACCTGTGGTGTTTCATCAGTGTGCTACCTGTGGTGTTTCATCAGTGTGCTACCTGTGTTGTTTCATCAGTGTGCTACCTGTGTTGTTTCATCAGTGTGTTGCTTCACCAGTGTGCTACCTGTGTTGTTTCATCAGTGTGTTACCTGTGGTGTTTCATCAGTGTGCTACCTGTGTCGTTTCATCAGTGTGCTACCTGTGTCGTTTCATCAGTGTGTTACCTGTGTCGTTTCATCAGTGTGCTACCTGTGTTGTTTCATCAGTGTGCTACCTGTGTTGTTTCATCAGTGTGTTGTTTCATCAGTGTGTCACCTGTGTTGTTTCATCAGTGTGTTACCTGTGTCGTTTCATCAGTGTGCTACCTGTGTTGTTTCATCAGTGTGCTACCTGTGTTGTTTCATCAGTGTGTTGCTTCATCAGTGTGCTACCTGTGTTGTTTCATCAGTGTGTTGCTTCATCAGTGTGCTACCTGTGTTGTTTCATCAGTGTGCTACCTGTGTCGTTTCATCAGTGTGCTACCTGTGTCGTTTCATCAGTGTGCTACCTGTGTCGTTTCATCAGTGTGCTACCTGTGTCGCTTCATCAGTGTGCTACCTGTGTTGTTTCATCAGTGTGCTACCTGTGTTGTTTCATCAGTGTGCTACCTGTGTTGTTTCATCAGTGTGCTACCTGTGTTGTTTCATCAGTGTGTTGCTTCATCAGTGTGCTACCTGTGTTGTTTCATCAGTGTGCTACCTGTGTCGTTTCATCAGTGTGCTACCTGTGTTGTTTCATCAGTGTGCTACCTGTGTTGTTTCATCAGTGTGTTGCTTCATCAGTGTGCTACCTGTGTTGTTTCATCAGTGTGCTACCTGTGGTGTTTCATCAGTGTGCTACCTGTGTTGTTTCATCAGTGTGCTACCTGTGGTGTTTCATCAGTGTGCTACCTGTGTTGTTTCATCAGTGTGCTACCTGTGTTGTTTCATCAGTGTGCTACCTGTGGTGTTTCATCAGTGTGCTACCTGTGTTGTTTCATCAGTGTGCTACCTGTGTTGTTTCATCAGTGTGTTGCTTCATCAGTGTGCTACCTGTGTTGTTTCATCAGTGTGTTACCTGTGGTGTTTCATCAGTGTGCTACCTGTGTCGTTTCATCAGTGTGCTACCTGTGTCGTTTCATCAGTGTGTTACCTGTGTCGTTTCATCAGTGTGCTACCTGTGTTGTTTCATCAGTGTGCTACCTGTGTTGTTTCATCAGTGTGTTGCTTCATCAGTGTGCTACCTGTGTTGTTTCATCAGTGTGTTACCTGTGTCGTTTCATCAGTGTGCTACCTGTGTTGTTTCATCAGTGTGCTACCTGTGTTGTTTCATCAGTGTGTTGCTTCATCAGTGTGCTACCTGTGTTGTTTCATCAGTGTGTTGCTTCATCAGTGTGCTACCTGTGTTGTTTCATCAGTGTGCTACCTGTGTCGTTTCATCAGTGTGCTACCTGTGTCGTTTCATCAGTGTGCTACCTGTGTTGTTTCATCAGTGTGCTACCTGTGTTGTTTCATCAGTGTGTTACCTGTGTTGTTTCATCAGTGTGCTACCTGTGTTGTTTCATCAGTGTGTTGCTTCATCAGTGTGCTACCTGTGTCGTTTCATCAGTGTGCTACCTGTGTCGTTTCATCAGTGTGCTACCTGTGTCGTTTCATCAGTGTGCTACCTGTGTTGTTTCATCAGTGTGCTACCTGTGTTGTTTCATCAGTGTGCTACCTGTGTTGTTTCATCAGTGTGTTGCTTCATCAGTGTGCTACCTGTGTTGTTTCATCAGTGTGTTACCTGTGGTGTTTCATCAGTGTGTTACCTGTGTTGTTTCATCAGTGTGCTACCTGTGTTGTTTCATCAGTGTGTTACCTGTGGTGTTTCATCAGTGTGTTGCTTCATCAGTGTGCTACCTGTGTTGTTTCATCAGTGTGCTACCTGTGTTGTTTCATCAGTGTTGCTTCATCAGTGTGTTACCTGTGTTGTTTCATCAGTGTGTTGCTTCAGTGTGCTACCTGTGGTGTTTCATCAGTGTGCTACCTGTGGTGTTTCATCAGTGTGCTACCTGTGGTGTTTCATCAGTGTGCTACCTGTGGTGTTTCATCAGTGTGCTACCTGTGTTGTTTCATCAGTGTGTTGCTTCATCAGTGTGCTACCTGTGTTGTTTCATCAGTGTGTTACCTGTGGTGTTTCATCAGTGTGCTACCTGTGTCGTTTCATCAGTGTGCTACCTGTGTCGTTTCATCAGTGTGTTACCTGTGTCGTTTCATCAGTGTGCTACCTGTGTTGTTTCATCAGTGTGCTACCTGTGTTGTTTCATCAGTGTGTTGCTTCATCAGTGTGTTACCTGTGTTGTTTCATCAGTGTGTTACCTGTGTCGTTTCATCAGTGTGCTACCTGTGTTGTTTCATCAGTGTGCTACCTGTGTTGTTTCATCAGTGTGTTGCTTCATCAGTGTGCTACCTGTGTTGTTTCATCAGTGTGCTACCTGTGTCGTTTCATCAGTGTGCTACCTGTGTTGTTTCATCAGTGTGCTACCTGTGTTGTTTCATCAGTGTGTTGCTTCATCAGTGTGCTACCTGTGTTGTTTCATCAGTGTGCTACCTGTGGTGTTTCATCAGTGTGCTACCTGTGTTGTTTCATCAGTGTGCTACCTGTGTTGTTTCATCAGTGTGTTACCTGTGGTGTTTCATCAGTGTGTTGCTTCATCAGTGTGCTACCTGTGTTGTTTCATCAGTGTGTTGCTTCATCAGTGTGCTACCTGTGTTGTTTCATCAGTGTGCTACCTGTGGTGTTTCATCAGTGTGCTACCTGTGTTGTTTCATCAGTGTGCTACCTGTGTTGTTTCATCAGTGTGTTACCTGTGGTGTTTCATCAGTGTGTTGCTTCATCAGTGTGCTACCTGTGTTGTTTCATCAGTGTGTTACCTGTGTTGTTTCATCAGTGTGTTGCTTCATCAGTGTGCTACCTGTGTTGTTTCATCAGTGTGTTGCTTCATCAGTGTGCTACCTGTGTTGTTTCATCAGTGTGTTGCTTCATCAGTGTGCTACATGTGTTGTTTCATCAGTGTGTTACCTGTGTTGTTTCATCAGTGTGTTACCTGTGTTGTTTCATCAGTGTGCTACCTGTGGTGTTTCATCAGTGTGCTACCTGTGGTGTTTCATCAGTGTGCTACCTGTGGTGTTTCATCAGTGTGCTACCTGTGGTGTTTCATCAGTGTGCTACCTGTGGTGTTTCATCAGTGTGCTACCTGTGGTGTTTCATCAGTGTGCTACCTGTGTTGTTTCATCAGTGTGCTACCTGTGTTGTTTCATCAGTGTGCTACCTGTGTTGTTTCATCAGTGTGCTACCTGTGTTGTTTCATCAGTGTGCTACCTGTGTTGTTTCATCAGTGTGTTGCTTCATCAGTGTGCTACCTGTGTCGTTTCATCAGTGTGCTACCTGTGTCGTTTCATCAGTGTGCTACCTGTGTCGTTTCATCAGTGTGCTACCTGTGTTGTTTCATCAGTGTGCTACCTGTGTTGTTTCATCAGTGTGCTACCTGTGTTGTTTCATCAGTGTGTTGCTTCATCAGTGTGCTACCTGTGTTGTTTCATCAGTGTGTTACCTGTGGTGTTTCATCAGTGTGTTACCTGTGTTGTTTCATCAGTGTGCTACCTGTGTTGTTTCATCAGTGTGTTACCTGTGGTGTTTCATCAGTGTGTTGCTTCATCAGTGTGCTACCTGTGTTGTTTCATCAGTGTGTTGCTTCATCAGTGTGCTACCTGTGTTGTTTCATCAGTGTGCTACCTGTGTTGTTTCATCAGTGTGTTGCTTCATCAGTGTGTTACCTGTGTTGTTTCATCAGTGTGTTGCTTCAGTGTGCTACCTGTGGTGTTTCATCAGTGTGCTACCTGTGGTGTTTCATCAGTGTGCTACCTGTGGTGTTTCATCAGTGTGCTACCTGTGTTGTTTCATCAGTGTGCTACCTGTGGTGTTTCATCAGTGTGCTACCTGTGTTGTTTCATCAGTGTGCTACCTGTGTTGTTTCATCAGTGTGTTGCTTCATCAGTGTGCTACCTGTGTTGTTTCATCAGTGTGTTACCTGTGGTGTTTCATCAGTGTGCTACCTGTGTTGTTTCATCAGTGTGCTACCTGTGGTGTTTCATCAGTGTGTTACCTGTGTTGTTTCATCAGTGTGCTACCTGTGTTGTTTCATCAGTGTGTTACCTGTGGTGTTTCATCAGTGTGTTGCTTCATCAGTGTGCTACCTGTGTTGTTTCATCAGTGTGTTGCTTCATCAGTGTGCTACCTGTGTTGTTTCATCAGTGTGCTACCTGTGTTGTTTCATCAGTGTGTTGCTTCATCAGTGTGCTACCTGTGTTGTTTCATCAGTGTGTTACCTGTGTTGTTTCATCAGTGTGTTGCTTCAGTGTGCTACCTGTGGTGTTTCATCAGTGTGCTACCTGTGGTGTTTCATCAGTGTGCTACCTGTGGTGTTTCATCAGTGTGCTACCTGTGTTGCTTCATCAGTGTGCTACCTGTGTTGTTTCATCAGTGTGCTACCTGTGGTGTTTCATCAGTGTGCTACCTGTGTTGTTTCATCAGTGTGTTGCTTCATCAGTGTGCTACCTGTGTTGTTTCATCAGTGTGCTACCTGTGTCGTTTCATCAGTGTGCTACCTGTGTTGTTTCATGAGTGTGTTACCTGTGTTGTTTCATCAGTGTGCTACTTGTGTCGTTTCATCAGTGTGCTACCTGTGTTGTTTCATCAGTGTGTTACCTGTGTTGTTTCATCAGTGTGCTACCTGTGTTGCTTCATCAGTGTGCTACCTGTGTCGTTTCATCAGTGTGCTACCTGTGTTGTTTCATGAGTGTGTTACCTGTGTTGTTTCATCAGCGTGCTACCTGTGGTGTTTCATCAGCGTGCTACCTGTGTTGTTTCATCAGTGTGCTACCTGTGGTGTTTCATCAGTGTGCTACCTGTGGTGTTTCATCAGTGTGCTACCTGTGTTGTTTCATCAGTGTGTTGTTTCATCAGTGTGCTACCTGTGTTGTTTCATCAGTGTGCTACCTGTGTTGTTTCATCAGTGTGCTACCTGTGGTGTTTCATCAGTGTGCTACCTGTGGTGTTTCATCAGTGTGTTACCTGTGTTGTTTCATCAGTGTGTTACCTGTGTTGTTTCATCAGTGTGTTGCTTCATCAGTGTGCTACCTGTGTTGTTTCATCAGTGTGCTACCTGTGTTGTTTCATCAGTGTGTTGTTTCATCAGTGTGCTACCTGTGTCGTTTCATCAGTGTGCTACCTGTGTTGTTTCATCAGTGTGCTACCTGTGTTGTTTCATCAGTGTGTTGCTTCAGTGTGCTACCTGTGTTGTTTCATCAGTGTGTTACCTGTGTTGTTTCATCAGTGTGTTGCTTCATCAGTGTGCTACCTGTGGTGTTTCATCAGTGTGTTACCTGTGTTGTTTCATCAGTGTGCTACCTGTGTCGTTTCATCAGTGTGCTACCTGTGTCGTTTCATCAGTGTGCTACCTGTGTCGTTTCATCAGTGTGCTACCTGTGTTGTTTCATCAGTGTGCTACCTGTGTTGTTTCATCAGTGTGCTACCTGTGTTGTTTCATCAGTGTGTTGCTTCATCAGTGTGCTACCTGTGTTGTTTCATCAGTGTGTTACCTGTGGTGTTTCATCAGTGTGTTACCTGTGTTGTTTCATCAGTGTGCTACCTGTGTTGTTTCATCAGTGTGTTACCTGTGGTGTTTCATCAGTGTGTTGCTTCATCAGTGTGCTACCTGTGTTGTTTCATCAGTGTGCTACCTGTGTTGTTTCATCAGTGTGTTGCTTCATCAGTGTGTTACCTGTGTTGTTTCATCAGTGTGTTGCTTCAGTGTGCTACCTGTGGTGTTTCATCAGTGTGCTACCTGTGGTGTTTCATCAGTGTGCTACCTGTGGTGTTTCATCAGTGTGCTACCTGTGGTGTTTCATCAGTGTGCTACCTGTGTTGTTTCATCAGTGTGCTACCTGTGGTGTTTCATCAGTGTGCTACCTGTGTTGTTTCATCAGTGTGCTACCTGTGTTGTTTCATCAGTGTGTTGCTTCATCAGTGTGCTACCTGTGTTGTTTCATCAGTGTGTTACCTGTGGTGTTTCATCAGTGTGCTACCTGTGTTGTTTCATCAGTGTGCTACCTGTGGTGTTTCATCAGTGTGTTACCTGTGTTGTTTCATCAGTGTGCTACCTGTGTTGTTTCATCAGTGTGTTACCTGTGGTGTTTCATCAGTGTGTTGCTTCATCAGTGTGCTACCTGTGTTGTTTCATCAGTGTGTTGCTTCATCAGTGTGCTACCTGTGTTGTTTCATCAGTGTGCTACCTGTGTTGTTTCATCAGTGTGTTGCTTCATCAGTGTGCTACCTGTGTTGTTTCATCAGTGTGTTACCTGTGTTGTTTCATCAGTGTGTTGCTTCAGTGTGCTACCTGTGGTGTTTCATCAGTGTGCTACCTGTGGTGTTTCATCAGTGTGCTACCTGTGGTGTTTCATCAGTGTGCTACCTGTGTTGTTTCATCAGTGTGCTACCTGTGGTGTTTCATCAGTGTGCTACCTGTGTTGTTTCATCAGTGTGTTGCTTCATCAGTGTGCTACCTGTGTTGTTTCATCAGTGTGCTACCTGTGGTGTTTCATCAGTGTGCTACCTGTGTTGTTTCATCAGTGTGTTGCTTCATCAGTGTGCTACCTGTGTTGTTTCATCAGTGTGCTACCTGTGTCGTTTCATCAGTGTGCTACCTGTGTTGTTTCATGAGTGTGTTACCTGTGTTGTTTCATCAGTGTGCTACTTGTGTCGTTTCATCAGTGTGCTACCTGTGTTGTTTCATCAGTGTGTTACCTGTGTTGTTTCATCAGTGTGCTACCTGTGTTGCTTCATCAGTGTGCTACCTGTGTCGTTTCATCAGTGTGCTACCTGTGTTGTTTCATGAGTGTGTTACCTGTGTTGTTTCATCAGTGTGCTACCTGTGGTGTTTCATCAGCGTGCTACCTGTGTTGTTTCATCAGTGTGCTACCTGTGGTGTTTCATCAGTGTGCTACCTGTGGTGTTTCATCAGTGTGCTACCTGTGTTGTTTCATCAGTGTGTTGTTTCATCAGTGTGCTACCTGTGTTGTTTCATCAGTGTGCTACCTGTGTTGTTTCATCAGTGTGCTACCTGTGTTGTTTCATCAGTGTGCTACCTGTGGTGTTTCATCAGTGTGCTACCTGTGGTGTTTCATCAGTGTGCTACCTGTGGTGTTTCATCAGTGTGTTACCTGTGTTGTTTCATCAGTGTGTTACCTGTGTTGTTTCATCAGTGTGTTGCTTCATCAGTGTGCTACCTGTGTTGTTTCATCAGTGTGCTACCTGTGTTGTTTCATCAGTGTGTTGTTTCATCAGTGTGCTACCTGTGTCGTTTCATCAGTGTGCTACCTGTGTTGTTTCATCAGTGTGTTGCTTCAGTGTGCTACCTGTGTTGTTTCATCAGTGTGTTACCTGTGTTGTTTCATCAGTGTGTTGCTTCATCAGTGTGCTACCTGTGGTGTTTCATCAGTGTGTTACCTGTGTTGTTTCATCAGTGTGCTACCTGTGTTGTTTCATCAGTGTGTTGTTTCATCAGTGTGCTACCTGTGTCGTTTCATCAGTGTGTTACCTGTGTTGTTTCATCAGTGTGCTACCTGTGTTGTTTCATCAGTGTGTTGCTTCAGTGTGCTACCTGTGGTGTTTCATCAGTGTGCTACCTGTGTTGTTTCATCAGTGTGCTACCTGTGTTGTTTCATCAGTGTGCTACCTGTGGTGTTTCATCAGTGTGCTACCTGTGGTGTTTCATCAGTGTGCTACCTGTGGTGTTTCATCAGTGTGCTACCTGTGTTGTTTCATCAGTGTGCTACCTGTGGTGTTTCATCAGTGTGCTACCTGTGTTGTTTCATCAGTGTGTTACCTGTGTTGTTTCATCAGTGTGCTACCTGTGTTGTTTCATCAGTGTGTTGCTTCATCAGTGTGCTACCTGTGTTGTTTCATCAGTGTGCTACCTGTGTCGTTTCATCAGTGTGCTACCTGTGTTGTTTCATGAGTGTGTTACCTGTGTTGTTTCATCAGTGTGCTACCTGTGTCGTTTCATCAGTGTGCTACCTGTGTTGTTTCATCAGTGTGTTACCTGTGTTGTTTCATCAGTGTGCTACCTGTGTTGCTTCATCAGTGTGCTACCTGTGTTGTTTCATCAGTGTGCTACCTGTGTTGTTTCATCAGTGTGTTGTTTCATCAGTGTGCTACCTGTGTTGTTTCATCAGTGTGTTACCTGTGTTGTTTCATCAGTGTGCTACCTGTGTTGTTTCATCAGTGTGTTACCTGTGTTGTTTCATCAGTGTGCTACCTGTGGTGTTTCATCAGCGTGCTACCTGTGTTGTTTCATCAGTGTGCTACCTGTGGTGTTTCATCAGTGTGCTACCTGTGTTGTTTCATCAGTGTGTTGTTTCATCAGTGTGCTACCTGTGTTGTTTCATCAGTGTGTTACCTGTGTTGTTTCATCAGTGTGTTGCTTCATCAGTGTGCTACCTGTGGTGTTTCATCAGTGTGTTACCTGTGTTGTTTCATCAGTGTGCTACCTGTGTTGTTTCATCAGTGTGTTGTTTCATCAGTGTGCTACCTGTGTCGTTTCATCAGTGTGTTACCTGTGTTGTTTCATCAGTGTGCTACCTGTGTTGTTTCATCAGTGTGTTGTTTCATCAGTGTGCTACCTGTGTTGTTTCATCAGTGTGTTGTTTCATCAGTGTGCTACCTGTGTTGTTTCATCAGTGTGTTGTTTCATCAGTGTGCTACCTGTGTTGCTTCATCAGTGTGCTACCTGTGTCGTTTCATCAGTGTGCTACCTGTGTTGTTTCATGAGTGTGTTACCTGTGTTGTTTCATCAGTGTGCTACCTGTGGTGTTTCATCAGCGTGCTACCTGTGGTGTTTCATCAGTGTGCTACCTGTGGTGTTTCATCAGTGTGCTACCTGTGGTGTTTCATCAGTGTGCTACCTGTGTTGTTTCATCAGTGTGTTGTTTCATCAGTGTGCTACCTGTGTTGTTTCATCAGTGTGCTACCTGTGTTGTTTCATCAGTGTGCTACCTGTGTTGTTTCATCAGTGTGCTACCTGTGGTGTTTCATCAGTGTGCTACCTGTGGTGTTTCATCAGTGTGTTACCTGTGTTGTTTCATCAGTGTGTTACCTGTGTTGTTTCATCAGTGTGTTACCTGTGTTGTTTCATCAGTGTGTTGCTTCATCAGTGTGCTACCTGTGTTGTTTCATCAGTGTGCTACCTGTGTTGTTTCATCAGTGTGTTGTTTCATCAGTGTGCTACCTGTGTCGTTTCATCAGTGTGCTACCTGTGTTGTTTCATCAGTGTGCTACCTGTGTTGTTTCATCAGTGTGTTGCTTCAGTGTGCTACCTGTGTTGTTTCATCAGTGTGTTACCTGTGTTGTTTCATCAGTGTGTTGCTTCATCAGTGTGCTACCTGTGGTGTTTCATCAGTGTGTTACCTGTGTTGTTTCATCAGTGTGCTACCTGTGTTGTTTCATCAGTGTGTTGTTTCATCAGTGTGCTACCTGTGTCGTTTCATCAGTGTGTTACCTGTGTTGTTTCATCAGTGTGCTACCTGTGTTGTTTCATCAGTGTGTTGCTTCAGTGTGCTACCTGTGGTGTTTCATCAGTGTGCTACCTGTGTTGTTTCATCAGTGTGCTACCTGTGTTGTTTCATCAGTGTGCTACCTGTGGTGTTTCATCAGTGTGCTACCTGTGGTGTTTCATCAGTGTGCTACCTGTGGTGTTTCATCAGTGTGCTACCTGTGGTGTTTCATCAGTGTGCTACCTGTGGTGTTTCATCAGTGTGCTACCTGTGTTGTTTCATCAGTGTGTTACCTGTGTTGTTTCATCAGTGTGCTACCTGTGTTGTTTCATCAGTGTGTTGCTTCATCAGTGTGCTACCTGTGTTGTTTCATCAGTGTGCTACCTGTGTCGTTTCATCAGTGTGCTACCTGTGTTGTTTCATGAGTGTGTTACCTGTGTTGTTTCATCAGTGTGCTACCTGTGTCGTTTCATCAGTGTGCTACCTGTGTTGTTTCATCAGTGTGCTACCTGTGTTGCTTCATCAGTGTGCTACCTGTGTCGTTTCATCAGTGTGCTACCTGTGTTGTTTCATGAGTGTGTTACCTGTGTTGTTTCATCAGTGTGCTACCTGTGGTGTTTCATCAGCGTGCTACCTGTGTTGTTTCATCAGTGTGCTACCTGTGGTGTTTCATCAGTGTGCTACCTGTGGTGTTTCATCAGTGTGCTACCTGTGTTGTTTCATCAGTGTGTTGTTTCATCAGTGTGCTACCTGTGTTGTTTCATCAGTGTGTTACCTGTGTTGTTTCATCAGTGTGCTACCTGTGTTGTTTCATCAGTGTGTTACCTGTGTTGTTTCATCAGTGTGCTACCTGTGGTGTTTCATCAGCGTGCTACCTGTGTTGTTTCATCAGTGTGCTACCTGTGGTGTTTCATCAGTGTGCTACCTGTGTTGTTTCATCAGTGTGTTGTTTCATCAGTGTGCTACCTGTGTTGTTTCATCAGTGTGTTACCTGTGTTGTTTCATCAGTGTGTTGCTTCATCAGTGTGCTACCTGTGGTGTTTCATCAGTGTGTTACCTGTGTTGTTTCATCAGTGTGCTACCTGTGTTGTTTCATCAGTGTGTTGTTTCATCAGTGTGCTACCTGTGTCGTTTCATCAGTGTGTTACCTGTGTTGTTTCATCAGTGTGCTACCTGTGTTGTTTCATCAGTGTGTTGTTTCATCAGTGTGCTACCTGTGTTGTTTCATCAGTGTGTTGTTTCATCAGTGTGCTACCTGTGTTGTTTCATCAGTGTGTTGTTTCATCAGTGTGCTACCTGTGTTGTTTCATCAGTGTGCACTCTCCTCCCTCCTGTGGGTCCAGGTTATAGAGGTACAGATATCCATCAGCTGCTGCTACCAGGAGACGAGGAATCTTCTGGATCCTACGCACACACACACGCACACACACGCGCACACACGCACGCACGCACACAGAAAGTTAAACACAACACAAACAACCTTGAATCTGTGTGTGCGCTTTCCAGTGTGTGTGTGTGTGTGTGTGTGTGTGTGTGTGTGTTAGAGCTTGGCGATATAGCCAAAAAGTTATCACGATAAATTTATCAATTTTGCTGAATAACAATAAATACAATTATATATTATTATTCACAGTTACTTTCCAACAGGGCTCTAGGCTGCCTTGTCCGTTAATGGGAGGGCTCTAGGCTGCCTTGTCCGTTAATGGGAGGGCTCTAGGCTGCCTTGTCCGTTAATGGGAGGGCTCTAGGCTGCCATGTCCGTTAATGGGAGGGCTCTAGGCTGCCTTGTCCGTGCTCAAGGCTGCCATGTCCGTTAATGGGAGGGCTCTAGGCTGCCTTGTCCGTGCTCTAGGCTGCCTTGTCCGTTAATGGGAGGGCTCTAGGCTGCCTTGTCCGTTAATGGGAGGGCTCTAGGCTGCCTTGTCCGTGCTCTAGGCTGCCATGTCCGTTAATGGGAGGGCTCTAGGCTGCCTTGTCCGTGCTCTAGGCTGCCATGTCCGTTAATGGGAGGGCTCTAGGCTGCCTTGTCCGTGCTCTAGGCTGCCTTGTCCGTTAATGGGAGGGCTCTAGGCTGCCATGTCCGTTAATGGGAGGGCTCTAGGCTGCCTTGTCCGTTAATGGGAGGGCTCTAGGCTGCCTTGTCCGTTAATGGGAGGGCTCTAGGCTGCCTTGTCCGTTAATGGGAGGGCTCTAGGCTGCCTTGTCCGTGCTCTAGGCTGCCATGTCCGTTAATGGGAGGGCTCTAGGCTGCCTTGTCCGTGCTCAAGGCTGCCATGTCCGTTAATGGGAGGGCTCTAGGCTGCCTTGTCCGTGCTCTAGGCTGCCATGTCCGTTAATGGGAGGGCTCTAGGCTGCCTTGTCCGTGCTCAAGGCTGCCTTGTCCGTTAATGGGAGGGCTCTAGGCTGCCTTGTCCGTTAATGGGAGGGCTCTAGGCTGCCTTGTCCGTTAATGGGAGGGCTCTAGGCTGCCTTGTCCGTTAATGGGAGGGCTCTAGGCTGCCTTGTCCGTTAATTAAAGGGCTCTAGGCTGACTTTTTCCAGGTAAGACATGTTCTAATGTTAATGAATGATGGATAGTTTAATGTGCAACATGATAAAATAGGATCCAGAATGATCAGATTTATTTAGGCTCTTTAGAGATTAATTTGCCTGCATGTTTTTTTGTGAACACTGGCCTAGGCTGTATGCTACATAATTCACCACCTGAGGAAGTGGGAACTCACACACATCAGCTAGATTGCTAACTCAAAATATGATAGTTGATAGACAGCCATGTAACTGATCGAACACCTGATGATGCCTGGTAGGCATTGGTATTAGAACACCCGATGATGCTTGGTAGGCATTGGTATTAGAACACCCGATGATGCCTGGTAGGCATTGGTATTAGAACACCCGATGATGCTTGGTAGGCATTGGTATTAGAACACCCGATGATGCCTGGTAGGCATTGGTATTAGAACACCCGATGATGCCTGGTAGGCATTGGTATTAGAACACCCGATGATGCTTGGTAGGCATTGGTATTAGAACACCGATGATGCCTGGTAGGCATTGGTATTAGAACACCCGATGATGCTTGGTAGGCATTGGTATTAGAACACCCGATGATGCTTGGTAGGCATTGGTATTAGAACACCCGATGATGCTTGGTAGGCATTGGTATTAGAACACCCGATGATGCTTGGTAGGCATTGGTATTAGAACACCCGATGATGCTTGGTAGGCATTGGTATTAGAACACCCGATGATGCTTGGTAGGCATTGGTATTAGAACACCCGATGATGCTTGGTAGGCATTGGTATTAGAACACCCGATGATGCTTGGTAGGCATTGGTATTAGAACACCCGATGATGCTTGGTAGGCATTGGTATTAGAACACCCGATGATGCTTGGTAGGCATTGGTATTAGAACACCCGATGATGCTTGGTAGGCATTGGTATTAGAACACCGATGATGCTTGGTAGGCATTGGTATTAGAACACCGATGATGCTTGGTAGGCATTGGTATTAGAACACCGATGATGCTTGGTAGGCATTGGTATTAGAACACCGATGATGCTTGGTAGGCATTGGTATTAGAACACCCGATGATGCTTGGTAGGCATTGGTATTAGAACACCCGATGATGCTTGGTAGGCATTGGTATTAGAACACCCGATGATGCTTGGTAGGCATTGGTATTAGAACACCCGATGATGCTTGGTAGGCATTGGTATTAGAACACCCGATGATGCTTGGTAGGCATTGGTATTAGAACACCCGATGATGCTTGGTAGGCATTGGTATAGAACACCCGATGATGCTTGGTAGGCATTGGTATAGAACACCCGATGATGCTTGGTAGGCATTGGTATAGAACACCCGATGATGCTTGGTAGGCATTGGTATAGAACACCCGATGATGCTTGGTAGGCATTGGTATAGAACACCCGATGATGCTTGGTAGGCATTGGTATAGAACACCCGATGATGCTTGGTAGGCATTGGTATTAGAACACCCGATGATGCTTGGTAGGCATTGGTATAGAACACCCGATGATGCTTGGTAGGCATTGGTATTAGAACACCTGATGATGCTTGGTAGGCATTGGTATTAGAACACCTGATGATGCTTGGTAGGCATTGGTATTAGAACACCTGATGATGCTTGGTAGGCATTGGTATAGAACACCCGATGATGCTTGGTAGGCATTGGTATAGAACACCCGATGATGCTTGGTAGGCATTGGTATTAGAACACCTGATGATGCTTGGTAGGCATTGGTATAGAACACCTGATGATGCTTGGTAGGCATTGGATGATTTCCCAGCAAATGGCTCCACTCGCATCTCAATGACCCTCCTCCGTTTCCTCGGGCGCATCTCAATGACCCTCCTCGGGCGCATCTCAATGACCCTCCTCGGGCGCATCTCAATGACCCTCCTCGGGCGCATCTCAATGACCCTCCTCGGGCGCATCTCAATGACCCTCCTCCTGGGCGCATCTCAATGACCCTCCTCCGTTTGTAAAGTGGTGGTATCTCCCATCTTTAACAGCAGTAACAGTTGTTAACGGCCTTTCAGCTCACTACATGTTAAAACTACATCTGAATTGTTGCTGTTGTACACTGATCTCTCCCTTCACTCTGTGGGACTGGGAGGAGAGGAAGTGGAACAGGAACAGGGAGGAGAGGAAGTGGAACAGGGAGGAGAGGAAGTGGAACAGGGACAGTGAGGAGAGGAAGTGGAACAGGGACAGGGAGGAGAGGAAGTGGAACAGGGACAGGGAGGAGAGGAAGTGGAACAGGGACAGGGAGGAGAGGAAGTGGAACAGGGACAGGAACAGGGAGGAGAGGAAGTGGAACAGGGAGGAGAGGAAGTGGAACAGGGACAGGGAGGAGAGGAAGTGGAACAGGGACAGGGAGGAGGGGAAGTGGAACATGGACAGGGAGGAGGGGAAGTGGAACAGGGACAGGGACGAGAGGAAGTGGAACAGGGACAGGGAGGAGGGGAAGTGGAACATGGACAGGGAGGAGGGGAAGTGGAACATGGACAGGGAGGAGGGGAAGTGGAACAGGGACAGGGAGGAGAGGAAGTGGAACACTGAGGAGAGGAAGTGGAACAGTGAGGAGAGGAAGTGGAACAGGGACAGGGAGGAGAGGAAGTGGAACAGGGACAGGGAGGAGAGGAAGTGGAACAGGGAGGAGAGGAAGTGGAACAGGGACAGGGAGGAGAGGAAGTGGAACAGGGACAGGGAGGAGAGGAAGTGGAACAGGGACAGGGACGAGAGGAAGTGGAACAGGGACAGGGAGGAGGGGAAGTGGAACATGGACAGGGAGGAGGGGAAGTGGAACATGGACAGGGAGGAGGGGAAGTGGAACAGGGACAGGGAGGAGAGGAAGTGGAACACTGAGGAGAGGAAGTGGAACAGTGAGGAGAGGAAGTGGAACAGTGAGGATAGGAAGTGGAACAGGGACAGGGAGGAGAGGAAGTGGAACAGGGACAGGAACAGGGAGGAGAGGAAGTGGAACAGGGAGGAGAGGAAGTGGAACAGGGACAGGAACAGGGAGGAGGGGAACACGGACAGGGAGGAGAGGAAGTGGAACAGGGACAGGAACAGGGAGGAGGGGAACACGGACAGGGAGGAGAGGAAGTGGAACAGGGAGGAGAGGAAGTGGAACAGGGACAGGGACGAGAGGAAGTGGAACAGGGACAGGGAGGAGGGGAAGTGGAACATGGACAGGGAGGAGGGGAAGTGGAACATGGACAGGGAGGAGGGGAAGTGGAACATGGACAGGGAGGAGGGGAAGTGGAACAGGGACAGGGAGGAGGGGAAGTGGAACAGGGACAGGGAGGAGAGCAAGTGGAACAGGGAGGAGAGCAAGTGGAACAGGGAGGAGAGCAAGTGGAACAGGGAGGAGAGCAAGTGGAACAGGGAGGAGAGCAAGTGGAACAGGGAGGAGAGCAAGTGGAACAGGGAGGAGAGCAAGTGGAACAGGGAGGAGAGCAAGTGGAACAGGGAGGAGAGCAAGTGGAACAGGGAGGAGAGCAAGTGGAACAGGGAGGAGAGGAAGTGGAACAGGGACAGTGAGGAGAGGAAGTGGAACAGGGCCAGTGAGGAGAGGAAGTGGAACAGGGAGGAGAGGAAGTGGAACAGGGCCAGTGAGGAGAGGAAGTGGAACAGGGAGGAGAGGAAGTGGAACAGGGAGGAGAGGAAGTGGAACAGGGAGGAGAGGAAGTGGAACAGGGAGGAGAGGAAGTGGAACAGGGAGGAGAGGAAGTGGAACAGGGAGGAGAGGAAGTGGAACAGGGAGGAGAGGAAGTGGAAAGGGCAGATACTTTCAATGCAGGAAGCAGATTAATGCACATTACTATTGACGGCCAATCAATGGTTTTAGAACCGAACGATATGCAAGAACGTTGTGTAGGCGAATCACCCAAATTACCAACGGCAGCTAAATCTCTTGGGTAAGAGGAGGGCGATGTCGGTGTCGGGAATATCATCCAGTGTCTGTGTGTGTTAGAGAACGTTCCAGTGTGTGTGTGGGGAATACGGTCCCAGCTCTAGTGTGTGTTAGAGAATGTTCCAGTGTGTGTCCTTACAGAGCCAGGGCACAGATGTTCTTGTGTCCAGAGAAGGGCAGTCGTACGGTGGCGAAGGCTCGTCCCTGAGTGAACATCTCTGTCACCTGACACACACAGAGGAGACATGGTCAGACAACACACACACACACTCGCTCTCTCTCTCAAAAGGAACTCACACTCACCTGAGAGGGCAGGTAGGTGGTCGACGCCATCAGCACCTTCCCAAAGTAACCACCCCATGTAGTAGGCTCCTCTGCTGGCCTACACACACACACACACACAGGATGTTGGAATACAGGAGAACATCTAGAATCAACCTAACCCTGACCCTGACCCTGACCCCAACCCTAACTCTGACCCTAACCCTGACCCTACACACACACAGGATGTTGGAATACAAGAGAACATCTAGAATCAACCTGACCCTGACCCCAACCCTGACCCCAACCCTGACCCTAACCCCAACCCTGACCCCAACGCAGCACAGGTGAGGGGAAGGGTACTTACTTCTCTTTCTGAGTCTCTAGTTTGAAGATGTGGACCGTCTCTGTGTTACTGGATGCTGATAGGTAGAGGCCATCCATACTGAAGGCCAGGGAACAGATCGACACACACCTAACACACACACACACACACACACACACACATTTCACGGTGTCAGACTGAACTCAGCTGTTCAACATTGTCCACTATTAAACACATATTACTATATAGAGTGAAAAGGAGGAGAGCGACAACGAGAAGGAGGAAGAGAAGAAGTCCTACCTTTTGACTCCTCGACGGAACTCAAACAGTTTCTGTCCCTCGGGGATGGAGAACACACGAATCACCGTACCCTATCAGAATACACAGGTTACATTACACACGAATCACCGTACCCTATCAGAACACACGAATCACCGTACCCTATCAGAACACACAGGTTACATTACACACGAATCACCGTACCCTATCAGAACACACAGGTTACATTACACACGAATCACCGTACCCTATCAGAACACACGAATCACCGTACCCTATCAGAACACACAGGTCACATTACACACGATAGCTGATCCCTGATACAGCGAGGTTACAACACACTTTCAGCCGGTCCACCACTACACTGTTGATACCCATCAGATCTGCTACCATGGAAGGGGCAGGGCCATAGAGATGGATAGAGAATAGTATCTCTAGGGTAAGGGTCAGGGTTAAGGGTCAGGGCCATAGAGATGGATAGAGAATAGTATCTCTAGGGTAAGGGTCAGGGTTAAGGGTCAGGGCCATAGAGATGGATAGAGAATAGTATCTCTAGGGTAAGGGTCAGGGTTAAGGGTCAGGGCCATAGAGATGGATAGAGAATAGTATCTCTAGGGTAAGGGTCAGGGTTAAGGGTCAGGGCCATAGAGATGGATAGAGAATAGTATCTCTAGGTAAGGGTCAGGGTTAAGGGTCAGGGCCATAGAGATGGATAGAGAATAGTATCTCTAGGGTAAGGGTCAGGGTTAAGGGTCAGGGCCATAGAGATGGATAGAGAATAGTATCTCTAGGGTAAGGGTCAGGGTTAAGGGTCAGGGCAGAGGGCAATGGTACCGGCTGACACCACCTCAGTAGTTCAGTGTAGCAGTTTAATGTGTCCCACCTTCTCCGAGGCTGTGGCCAGTTTGGTTCCGCTACCATCAAACACCAGAGCTGCTAATGGACTGTCATGGGCTGGGATCATGTTGGCTGCCCTCTGGAGACACAGTTAAACACACAGAGACTGAAACAGCAGACTGGGATCATGTTGGCTGCCCTCTGGAGACAGTTAAACACACAGAGACTGAAACAGCAGACTTCAGTGTGTAGTAGAGCTAGCCATATTGAGTGTGTGTGTGTCATACCAGGTTGACTGTGTCGAACACCTGGACCTCTCCTATTGTAGCACTGCCGGGGTAGGCCAGGTAACAGTTATCATTACTGATGGAGAGAGCACACAGCCCTGGGGAGAGAACACAGTTATTACAGGAGGAGAGAACACACAGCCCTGGGGAGAGAACACAGTTATTACAGGAGGATGGAGCACACAGCCCTGGGGAGAGAACACAGTTATTACAGGAGGATGGAGCACACAGCCCTGGGGAGAGAACACAGTTATTACAGGAGGAGAGAGCACACAGCCCTGGGGAGAGAACACAGTTATTACAGGAGGAAGGAGCACACAGCCCTGGGGAGAGAACACAGTTATTACAGGAGGAGAGAGCACACAGCCCTGGGGAGAGAACACAGTTATTACAGGAGGAGAGAGCACACAGCCCTGGGGAGAGAACACAGTTATTACAGGAAGAGAGAGCACAGAACTACTACACACACAGTTATTACAGGAGGAGAGACCACAGAACTACTACACACACAGTTATTACAGGAGGAGAGAACACAGAACTACTACACACACAGTTATTACAGGAGGAGAGAACACAGAACTACTACACACACAGTTATTACAGGAGGAAGGAGCACAGAACTACTACATACACAGTTATTACAGGAGGAGAGAACACAGAACTACTACACACACAGTTATTACAGGAGGAGAGAACACAGAACTACTACACACACAGTTATTACAGGAGGAGAGAACACAGAACTACTACACACACAGTTATTACAGGAGGAGAGAACACAGAACTACTACATACACAGTTATTACAGGAGGAGAGAACACAGAACTACTACACACAATACGGTTGGATTAAAACACGTTCAGGTTCCACTAGATGGTGGAACATTGCTGAACATCTCATTCCAAAATCATGGGCATTAATATGGAGTTGGTCCCCCTTTGCTGCTATAACAGCCTCCACTCTTCTGGGAAGGCTTTCCACTAGATGTTGGAACATTGCTGCTATAACAGCCTCCACTCTGCTGGGAAGGCTTTCCACTAGATGTTGGAACATTGCTGCTATAACAGCCTCCACTCTTCTGGGAAGGCTTTCCACTAGATGTTGGAACATTGCTGCTATAACAGCCTCCACTCTGCTGGGAAGGCTTTCCACTAGATGTTGGAACATTGCTGCTATAACAGCCTCCACTCTTCTGGGAAGGCTTTCCACTAGATGTTGGAACATTGCTGCTATAACAGCCTCCACTCTTCTGGGAAGGCTTTCCACTAGATGTTGGGACATTGCTGCTATAACAGCCTCCACTCTTCTGGGAAGGCTTTCCACTAGATGTTGGAACATTGCTGAGGGGACTTGCTTCCATTCAGCCACAAGAGCATTAGTGAGGTCGGCACTGACGTTGGGCGATTAGGCCATTCATCTCAAAGGTGTTCGATGGGGTTGAGGTCAGGGCTCCCTCCAGGCTAGTCAAGTTCTTCCACACCGATCTCTACAAACCATTTCTGTATGGACCTCACTTTGTGCACGAGGACATTGTCATGCAGAAACAGGAAAGGGCCTCCCCTAAACTGTTGCCACAAAATTGCAAGCACAGAAACGTCTAGAATGTCATTGTATGCTATAGCGTTAAGCTTTCCTTCACTGGAACTAAAGGAGCCCGAACCATGAAAAACAACCCCAGCCCCTTTTCCTCCTCCGCCAAACTTTACAGTTGGCACTATGTGTCTCTCTGATGGTGTGTAGGGTTAAGGCTCAGTTCCTACCTGATGGGTTGGGAGGTCTCTCTCTGATGGTGTGTAGGGTTAAGGTTCAGTTCCTACCTGATGGGTTGGGAGGTGTCTCTCTGATGGTGTGTAGGACCTTCATGTCTCTGATGTTGTGGATGTACAGAGACTCCTCCAGACATACTATCAGCCTCTGTAACACACAAACACAAATTCCTGCTCATGATCACATATCGCTGTGTGTGTACCTGTCTGTTGAGTTTGACAGCCAGTATGGTTACTGTGTGTGTGTGTGTGTGTGTGTGTGTCAGTGTCAGTGTTTCCGTCAGGGTGTATTTACAGACGGCCTGTATCGGTCAGTGTGTGTCAGTGTGTGTGTGTGTCAGTGTTTCCGTCAGGGTGTATTTACAGACGGCCTGTATCGGTCACTGTGTGTCAGTGTTTCCGTCAGGGTGTATTTACAGACGGCCTGTATCGGTCAGTGTGTGTCAGTGTTTCCGTCAGGGTGTATTTACAGACTTCTTACACGGTCTTTAAATGACACATAACACACGTCTTCAGTGTTGGAGCTAGGAGTTCAACACATTTTAATTCACCTTTATTTAACCAGGTAGGCCAGTTGAGAACAAGTTCTCAAATACAACTGCGACCTGGCCAAGATAAAGCAAAGCAGTGCGACAAAAACAACACATAAACAAACGTACAGTCAATAACACAAAAGAAAAGAAAAATAGAAAGATCTACAGTGCGTGCAAATGTAGAAGAGCAGGGAGGTAAGGCAATAAATAGGCCATAGAGGCAAAAATAATTACAATTTAGCATTAACACTGGAGTGATGGATGTGCAGATGATGATGTGCAAGTAGAGATACTGGGGTGCAAAAGAGCAAGAAGATAAATAACAATATGGGGATGAGGTAGTTGGGTGGGCTATTTACAGATGGGCTGTGTACAGGTGCAGTGATCGGTAAGCTGCTCTGACAGCTGATGCTTAAAATTAAAGAGGTAGCTATAAGACTCCAGCTTCAGTGATTTTTGCAATTCGTTCCAGTCATTGGCAGCAGAAAACTGGAAGGAAAGGCGGCCAAAGGAGGTGTTCGCTTTGGGGATGACCAGTGCAATATACCTGCTGGAGCGTGTGCTGCGGGTGGGTGTTGCTATGGTGACCAGTGAGCTGAGACAAGGCGGGGCTTTACCTAGCAAAGACTTATAGATGGCCTGGAGCCAGTGGGTTTGGCGACGGATATGTAGTGAGGGCCAGCCAACTAGAGCATACAGGTCGCAGTGGTGGGTAGTATATGGGGCTTTGGTGATAAAGCGGATGGCACTGTGATAGACTACATCCAGTTTGCTGAGTAGAGTGTTGGAGGCTGTTTTGTAGATGACATCGCCGAAGTCAAGGATCGGTAGGATGGTCAGTTTTACGAGGGTATGTTTGGCGGCTTGAGTGAAGGAGGCTTTGTTGCGAAATAGGAAGCCGATTCTAGATTACATTTTTGATTGGAGATGCTTAATGTGAGTCTGGAAGGAGAGTTTACAGTCTAACCAGACACCTAGGTATTTGTAGTTGTCCACATATTCTAGGTCAGAATCGTCCAGAGAAGTGATGCTAGTCGGGAGGGAGAGGCAGTGATCGCTGAGATCCTGGTTGAAGACAGCAGAGGTGTATTTAGAGGGCAGGTTGGTCAGGATGATATCTAAGAGGGTGCCCATGGTTACTGATTTAGAGTTGTACCTGGTAGGTTCATTGATGATTTCTGTGAGATTGAGGGCATCTAGCTTAGATTGTAGGACGGCCGGGGTGTTAAGCATGTCCCAGTTTAGGTCACCTAACAATGAACTCTGAAGACAGATGGGGGGGCAATCAGTTCACATATGGTGTCCAGGGCACAGCTGGGGGCCGAGGGGGGTCTATAACAAGCGGCAACGGTGAGAGACTTGTTTCTGGAAAGGTGGATTTTTTTAAGTAGAAGCTCGAATTGTTTGGACACAGACCTGGATAGAAAGCCTGCAGAGTTCTGTCAATCTCAGCCCCCTTTGGCAGTTCTATCTTGTCGGAAAATGTAATAGTTAGGGATGGAGATTTCAGGATTATTGGTGGCCTTCCTAAACCAGGATTCAGACACGGCAAGGACATCAGGCTTGGCGGAGTGTGCATAAGCAGTGAATAAAACAAACTTAGGGTTAACCTCTATATCACCAGAGGAACAAAGGAGGAGTAGGATGAGGGTATGGATAAAGGCTATAAGAACTGGTCGTCTAGTACGTTTGGAACAGAGAGTAAAGGGGGCAGGTTTCTGGGCACGGTAGAATAGATTCAAGGCATAAATGTACAGACAAGGGTATGGTAGGATGTGAGTACAGTGGAGGTAAGCCAAGGCATTGAGTGACGATGAGAGGTTTCGTCTCTAGAAGCACCATTTAAGCCAGGTGCGGTCACTGCATGTGGGGGTGGTGGAACATAAGGGCTAGAGGCTCTACAGTGAAATAAGACAAAAATTACTAACCAAAACAGCAATAGACAAGGCATATTGACATTAGGGAGAGGCATGTGTAGCCGAGTGATCATAGGGTCCAGTGAGTAGCTAGGCGAGCTGAAGGTACAGCGATTCAGACAGCTAGCAGGCCGGGGCTAGCAGGCTAGCAGATGGGCCTCAGGGGGACGACGGAACGGGAGAGTCTGTTGAAATCCACTCGGACGGTTGCGTCGGCAGACCAGTCGTGATGGATCGGCGGGGCTCTGTGTCGGCAGCAAAGGGTCCAGGCCAATTGGCCAAAGAGGTAATTGAAGCCCAGGAATTGCTTGATGGAATATCTTCGGCTTGCCGGGAGATGGGCCTAGTTCGAGGCTAGCTCCAGGCTTACTGGTGCTTGCTTCGGGACAGAGACATTAGACAGGAGTAGCCACTCTGATAGCAGGTAGCTATCTGCGATGATCCGGAGTAGAGGTTCAGAGCTTGCGGTAGGAATCCGGTGATGTGGTAGAGAAAAACAGTCCGATATGATCTGGGTAGATATCGCGCTGTGCAGGCTGGCAAGAGTTGCCCGGGCTGAGGCTGGCAGTCCGAGTTAACGGTGATGACTGCTAGCAGTGGCTAACTGACTACTAGATAGTTAGCTGGCTAGCTTCTGAAGGGGGTTCCGGTTCAAAAGCGTAAAAATAGCATATCCGTACCACATTGGGTGAGGTGGGTTGCAGGAGAGTATGTTCAGTCCGTAGATGGAAAATGACATTTAAAAAAATAATTAAAATATATGCGTCTTCAGTGTCGTAGCTAGGAGATTAACACGCGTGTCTTCAGTGTCGTAGTGTTGTAGCTAGGAGTTTAACACGCGTGTCTTCAGTGTCGTAGCTAGGAGATTAACACGCGTGTCTTCAGTGTCGTAGCTAGGAGTTTAACATGCGTGTCTTCAGTCCTGTAGCTAGGAGTTTAGCACGCGTATCTTCAGTGTCGTAGCTAGGAGTTCAGTGCTGTAGTGTTGACTGTTATTATCAAATGCAAAATAGCTACTTGATAATAACAGTCTCTACTGATGAACCGCAATCCCAACTCAAAACGTTACTACCCTGCATGAACCTGCAGCTAGCTAACCAACCAGGTTCAAATGTTAGCTCGCTAGCTAAACAATGAACCATAATCCCAACTCATAACGTTACTACCCTGCATGAACCTGCAGCTAGCTAACCAACCAGGTTCAAATGTTAGCTAGCTAGTTAGCTAAACAATGAACCATAATCCCAACTCATAACGTTACTACCCTGCATGAACCTGCAGCTAGCTAACCAACCAGGTTCAAATGTTAGCTCGCTAGCTAAACAATGAACCATAATCCCAACTCATAACGCGTTACTACCCTGCATGAACCTGCAGCTAGCTAACCAACCAGGTTCAAATGTTAGCTCGCTAGCTAAACAATGAACCATAATCCCAACTCATAACGTTACTACCCTGCATGAACCTGCAGCTAGCTAACCAACCAGGTTCAAATGTTAGCTCGCTAGCTAAACAATGAACCATAATCCCAACTCATAACGTTACTACCCTGCATGAACCTGCAGCTAGCTAACCAACCAGGTTCAAATGTTAGCTCGCTAGCTAAACAATGAACCATAATCCCAACTCATAACGTTACTACCCTGCATGAACCTGCAGCTAGCTAACCAACCAGGTTCAAATTTTAGGTAGCTAGCTAGCTAAACAATGAAGCATAATCCCAACTCATAACATTACTACCCTGCATGAACCTGCGGCTAGCTAACCAATCAGGTTCAAATGTTAGCTAGCTAGCTAAACAATGAACCATAATCTCAACTCATAACGTTACTACCCTGCATGAACCTGCAGCTAGCTAACCAACCAGGTTCAAATGTTAGCTCGCTAGCTAAACAATGAACCATAATCCCAACTCATAACGTTACTACCCTGCATGAACCTGCAGCTAGCTAACCAACCAGGTTCAAATGTTAGCTCGCTAGCTAAACAATGAACCATAATCCCAACTCATAACGTTACTACCCTGCATGAACCTGCGGCTAGCTAACCAACCAGGTTCAAATGTTAGCTCGCTAGCTAAACAATGAACCATAATCCCAACTCATAACGTTACTACCCTGCATGAACCTGCAGCTAGCTAACCAACCAGGTTCAAATGTTAGCTAGCTAGTTAGCTAAACAATGAACCATAATCCCAACTCATAACGTTACTACCCTGCATGAACCTGCGGCTAGCTAACCAACCAGGTTCAAATGTTAGCTAGCTAGCTAAACAATGAACCATAATCCCAACTCATAACGTTACTACCCTGCATGAACCTGCAGCTAGCTAACCAACCAGGTTCAAATGTTAGCTCGCTAGCTAAACAATGAACCATAATCCCAACTCATAACGTTACTACCCTGCATGAACCTGCGGCTAGCTAACCAACCAGGTTCAAATGTTGGCTCGCTAGCTAAACAATGAACCATAATCCCAACTCATAACGTTACTACCCTGCATGAACCTGCAGCTAGCTAACCAACCAGGTTCAAATGTTAGCTAGCTAGTTAGCTAAACAATGAACCATAATCCCAACTCATAACGTAACTACCCTGCATGAACCTGCGGCTAGCTAACCAACCAGGTTCAAATGTTAGCTAGCTAGCTAAACAATGAACCATAATCCCAACTCATAACGTTACTACCCTGCATGAACCTGCAGCTAGCTAACCAACCAGGTTCAAATGTTAGCTCGCTAGCTAAACAATGAACCATAATCCCAACTCATAACGTTACTACCCTGCATGAACCTGCAGCTAGCTAACCAACCAGGTTCAAATGTTAGCTCGCTAGCTAAACAATGAACCATAATCCCAACTCATAACGCGTTACTACCCTGCATGAACCTGCAGCTAGCTAACCAACCAGGTTCAAATGTTAGCTCGCTAGCTAAACAATGAACCATAATCCCAACTCATAACGCGTTACTACCCTGCATGAACCTGCAGCTAGCTAACCAACCAGGTTCAAATGTTAGCTAGCTAGTTAGCTAAACAATGAACCATAATCCCAACTCATAACGTTACTACCCTGCATGAACCTGCAGCTAGCTAACCAACCAGGTTCAAATGTTAGCTCGCTAGCTAAACAATGAACCATAATCCCAACTCATAACGTTACTACCCTGCATGAACCTGCGGCTAGCTAACCAACCAGGTTCAAATGTTAGCTCGCTAGCTAAACAATGAACCATAATCCCAACTCATAACGTTACTACCCTGCATGAACCTGCAGCTAGCTAACCAACCAGGTTCAAATGTTAGCTAGCTAGTTAGCTAAACAATGAACCATAATCCCAACTCATAACGCGTTACTACCCTGCATGAACCTGCGGCTAGCTAACCAACCAGGTTCAAATGTTAGCTAGCTAGCTAAACAATGAACCATAATCCCAACTCATAACGTTACTACCCTGCATGAACCTGCAGCTAGCTAACCAACCAGGTTCAAATGTTAGCTCGCTAGCTAAACAATGAACCATAATCCCAACTCATAACGTTACTACCCTGCATGAACCTGCAGCTAGCTAACCAACCAGGTTCAAATGTTAGCTCGCTAGCTAAACAATGAACCATAATCCCAACTCATAACGTTACTACCCTGCATGAACCTGCAGCTAGCTAACCAACCAGGTTCAAATGTTAGCTCGCTAGCTAAACAATGAACCATAATCCCAACTCATAACGTTACTACCCTGCATGAACCTGCGGCTAGCTAACCAACCAGGTTCAAATGTTAGCTCGCTAGCTAAACAATGAACCATAATCCCAACTCATAACGCGTTACTACCCTGCATGAACCTGCAGCTAGCTAACCAACCAGGTTCAAATGTTAGCTAGCTAGTTAGCTACACAATGAACCATAATCCCAACTCATAACGTTACTACCCTGCATGAACCTGCGGCTAGCTAACCAACCAGGTTCAAATGTTAGCTAGCTAGCTAAACAATGAACCATAATCCCAACTCATAACGTTACTACCCTGCATGAACCTGCAGCTAGCTAACCAACCAGGTTCAAATGTTAGCTAGCTAGCTAAACAATGAACCATAATCCCAACTCATAACGTTACTACCCTGCATGAACCTGCAGCTAGCTAACCAACCAGGTTCAAATGTTAGCTCGCTAGCTAAACAATGAACCATAATCCCAACTCATAACGTTACTACCCTGCATGAACCTGCAGCTAGCTAACCAACCAGGTTCAAATGTTAGCTCGCTAGCTAAACAATGAACCATAATCCCAACTCATAACGTTACTACCCTGCATGAACCTGCAGCTAGCTAACCAACCAGGTTCAAATGTTAGCTAGCTAGTTAGCTAAACAATGAACCATAATCCCAACTCATAACGTTACTACCCTGCATGAACCTGCAGCTAGCTAACCAACCAGGTTCAAATGTTAGCTCGCTAGCTAAACAATGAACCATAATCCCAACTCATAACGTTACTACCCTGCATGAACCTGCGGCTAGCTAACCAACCAGGTTCAAATGTTAGCTCGCTAGCTAAACAATGAACCATAATCCCAACTCATAACGTTACTACCCTGCATGAACCTGCAGCTAGCTAACCAACCAGGTTCAAATGTTAGCTAGCTAGTTAGCTAAACAATGAACCATAATCCCAACTCATAACGCGTTACTACCCTGCATGAACCTGCGGCTAGCTAACCAACCAGGTTCAAATGTTAGCTAGCTAGCTAAACAATGAACCATAATCCCAACTCATAACGTTACTACCCTGCATGAACCTGCAGCTAGCTAACCAACCAGGTTCAAATGTTAGCTCGCTAGCTAAACAATGAACCATAATCCCAACTCATAACGTTACTACCCAGCATGAACCTGCGGCTAGCTAACCAACCAGGTTCAAATGTTAGCTCGCTAGCTAAACAATGAACCATAATCCCAACTCATAACGTTACTACCCTGCATGAACCTGCAGCTAGCTAACCAACCAGGTTCAAATGTTAGCTCGCTAGCTAAACAATGAACCATAATCCCAACTCATAACGTTACTACCCTGCATGAACCTGCGGCTAGCTAACCAACCAGGTTCAAATGTTAGCTCGCTAGCTAAACAATGAACCATAATCCCAACTCATAACGTTACTACCCTGCATGAACCTGCAGCTAGCTAACCAACCAGGTTCAAATGTTAGCTAGCTAGTTAGCTAAACAATGAACCATAATCCCAACTCATAACGTTACTACCCTGCATGAACCTGCGGCTAGCTAACCAACCAGGTTTAAATGTTAGCTAGCTAGCTAAACAATGAACCATAATCCCAACTCATAACGTTACTACCCTGCATGAACCTGCAGCTAGCTAACCAACCAGGTTCAAATGTTAGCTCGCTAGCTAAACAATTAACCATAATCCCAACTCATAAGCGTTACTACCCTGCATGAACCTGCAGCTAGCTAACCAACCAGGTTCAAATGTTAGCTCGCTAGCTAAACAATGAACCATAATCCCAACTCATAACGTTACTACCCTGCATGAACCTGCAGCTAGCTAACCAACCAGGTTCAAATGTTAGCTCGCTAGCTAAACAATGAACCATAATCCCAACTCATAACGTTACTACCCTGCATGAACCTGCGGCTAGCTAACCAACCAGGTTCAAATGTTAGCTCGCTAGCTAAACAATGAACCATAATCCCAACTCATAACGTTACTACCCTGCATGAACCTGCAGCTAGCTAACCAACCAGGTTCAAATGTTAGCTCGCTAGCTAAACAATGAACCATAATCCCAACTCATAACGTTACTACCCTGCATGAACCTGCAGCTAGCTAACCAACCAGGTTCAAATGTTAGCTCGCTAGCTAAACAATGAACCATAATCCCAACTCATAACGTTACTACCCTGCATGAACCTGCGGCTAGCTAACCAACCAGGTTCAAATGTTAGCTCGCTAGCTAAACAATGAACCATAATCCCAACTCATAACGTTACTACCCTGCATGAACCTGCAGCTAGCTAACCAACCAGGTTCAAATGTTAGCTAGCTAGTTAGCTAAACAATGAACCATAATCCCAACTCATAACGTTACTACCCTGCATGAACCTGCAGCTAGCTAACCAACCAGGTTCAAATGTTAGCTAGCTAGCTAAACAATGAACCATAATCCCAACTCATAACGTTACTACCCAGCATGAACCTGCAGCTAGCTAACATTAGCTATCTATCTAACAGGATGCTTTAACTTGAAATGAAAATGACTGACAAAATCAGAAATGTAAAATATCTGAAAAATGTTCCAGAAGGCATTTCTGCCCAAAAAACACATTTTGAATAAAAAAATAAAAGTTGAAGTTGAAATGTCTCTCCTGTGACGCTCGACTTCCGCCTAGCTTCCTGAAACCAGTCACATATCAACACTTCTCCACACGGAGGACATTCCCTTTGCAGGCTGTTGCCTACAGAGCCTCTTTCTGCTCCGACTGCAGTTGAAGTGCCATATAAAAGGTGTGTACCCACCTGTCTGTTGAGCTTGACAGCCAGTATAGTGTTACTGTAACTATAGTTACAGATCTCCGTTCCCTTCTTGAAGTGACAGACCTTCAGCTTCCTGGGAGCCTTCAGACTGACGATCGCCACCAGACTACTGCTGAACAGACGCTCTACAATACACACATCCTCGGTGTCCGCTGCACGAGCACGCACGCACGCAGACACACGCACGCAGACACACACACACACGCACGCAGACACACACACAGACACACACGCACACACGCACGCAGACACACACAGACACACACACACGCAGACACACACACGCAGACACGCAGACACACGCGCGAACCGCGCGACACACGCACGCAGACACACACGCAGACACACACGCAAACGCACGCAGACACACACGCACACACACACACGCAGACACACGCACACACACACGCAGACACACACACACACACACACGCAGACACACGCAGACACACACACACACACACACACGCACGCAGACACACGCACGCACACGCAGACACACACGCAGACACACACGCAGACACACACACACGCAGACACACACACACACGCAGACACACACACACACACGCACAAACACGCACGCAGACACACACACACACACCATTAGTACCAAACAGTATAACCCTGTTGCTGGAATATTCCAGAGGAGAGCTATTCCATATTATAGTGATACTACATTAGTGGGGATGATGACTGTATGGACTGTGAGTGGAATACATATCGGTAGTGGGGGGTTGGGGTCTGGTAGACTGCCCTGTTATACAGCACCTTCAGACAGGATTCAGACCCCTCAACCTTCTCCACATGTTACAGCCTTATTCTAAAACAAAACTGTTTTTTAGAAATGTTTGCAAATTCATGACGAATAAAAAAAAAACATTTATTTAGCATTGAAGGTCCCCAAGAACACAGTGGCCTCAGTTATTCTTAAATTGAAGAAGTTTGGGCCTTGGTCAGGGAGGTGACCAAGAACCCGATGGTCACTCTGATAGAGCTCCAGAGTTCCTCTGTGGAGATGAGAGAACCTTCCAGAAGGACAACCATCTCTGCAGCACTCCACCAATCAGGCCTTTATTGTAGAGTGGCCAGACAGCAGCCACTCCTCAGTAAAAGGCACATGACAGCCTGCTTGGAGTTTGCCAAAAGGCACCTTAAGGACACTCAGACCATGAGAAACAAGATTCTCTGGTCTGATGAAATCCAGATTGAACTCTTTGGCCTGAATGCCAAGCGTCATATCTGGATGAAACCTGGCGCCATCCCTACGGTGAAGGATGGTGGTGGCAGCGTCGTGCTGTGGGGATGTTTTTCAGTGGCAGTGGCTGGGAGACTAGTCCGGATCGAGGGAAAGATGAACAGAGCAAAGTACAAAGAGATCCTTGATGAAAACCTGCTCCAGAGCGCTCAGGACCTCAGACTGGGGAGAAGTTTCACCTTACAACAGGACAACGACCCTAAGCACACAACGCAGGAGTGGCTTCGGGACAAGTCCCTGAATGTCTATGAGTAGCCCAGCCAGAGCCCGGACTTGAACCAGATCAAACATCTCTGGAGACCTGATAATAGCTGTGCAGCGACGCTCCCCATCCAACCTAACAGAGCTTGAGAGGATCTGCAGAGAAGAACGGGAGAAACTCCCCAAATACAGGTGTGCCAAACTTGTAGCATCAAACCCAAGAAGACTCGAGGCTGTAATCGCTGCCAAAAGTTTCTAAAAACCAGTCTTTGCTTTGTCATAATGGGGTATTGTGATGTCATAATGGGGTATTGTGATGTCATAATGGGGTATTGTGTGTAGATTGATGAGGGTGAATAATTATTTATTCCATTTTAGAATAAGGCTGTGTACCGTAACAACATGTGGGAAAGGTCAAGGGGTCGGAATACTTTCCGAATGCACTGTGTATATATAGTAAATATATAGCCATTCCATATCACCGTAAAACTACATTAAGAGTGATGGCTAGGACTGTGTGGTATCTAGTAAGTGCAGTATTTCTTTATAGTCCATACATAGTAAATCCATACGATATTGATACTCACTACATTCATAAATCTGCTCCAACTTGTCCACAGACGATAGGGAGAAGAACTTGTAGCCTGATTTGGTTCCAACAGCTAAAGACCTGGAGAGAGGACACACACGCGTTAGAACAGATACCTGACGAGAGAGAGAGAGAAGCGAGAGAGAGACAGACAGAGACAGACAGACGGAGACAGAGACAGGCTGGTGACACTGGCCTGAATATGACAGTGTGTGTTTGAGTGACATTGGGTCACACGGTGTGTTGCAAACCCACTACCCAGAAAGACCAGTGGTCAGCAATGACATCCACTTTCACACTCCACCAGGGATGAGCAAGAATCACCAAACAAAGATACAAAACACCATCAAAATCAACGCATCAAAACACCATCAAGATCAACGCATCAAAACACCATCAAGATCAACGTATCAAAACACCATCAAGATCAACGTATCAAAACACCATCAAGATCAACGTATCAAAACACCATCAAGATCAACGTATCAAAACACCATCAAGATCAACGTATCAAAACACCATCAAGATCAACGTGTCAAAACACCATCAAGATCAACGTATCAAAACACCATCAAGATCAACGTATCAAAACACCATCAAGATCAACGTATCAAAACACCATCAAGATCAACGTATCAAAACACCATCAAGATCAACGTATCAAAATAAACTACTAAATACTTATTGAAAATGAATGCATTTTAAAATACATTTGCAAGCAGCCGGCTACAAAAGCGTTTTCCATGCCATGACTGTGATATGGTGTTGTTTAAGTACCTTAGTTGGCCAAGTCACTCTGGAGAAGAGAGTCTGCTAAATGAACAAAATATACATGTAGATGTTAAAATGAGCTTTCCCAAATGAACTGTAAAGCACACCATGTGATGTTTTGGGGCGCACCTCATGAGAAGAACACGAAGCAGGCAGAAACGGTGTGATTTTAGGGGCACCACTCTAGAAATGTTACATTTCAGTATACAGACTTAACAGGTGAATCGTCTGCTCTACCATTAAACTGCGAATCAGAACGTACAGAGCAAAATACTTGACATGGCTTATCTATTTACTACTGTGAAGTGGGTCCAGTTAACTGAGCGATGGGACGAATGGTAGCCTATCTTGCTGTGGGCCTAAAGGCCAATTCACCAGTATGAAACCATCACAGCCAGAAAAGGTGAGGAATTTATTCTGCAATGATCAGGAAATGAAAGAAACAATAGAAATAGATGCCTAGTTGTAATTATTTTACAATGCAAAGATAAAATACATTGATTTCCGCTTTTCTCACTAAACAACAAAATGATTGCGTCTTGGTATTATATTTAGGCCTAGCTTCCTGTTTTCTGTTCTGAATAAGAGTGACATCATATATTCCCCAAGGCTACTACGAGGCTACTTTTGTCTTCTTGCAATGCAATACTTCAACCACTAGAAACGGTGCGTACTAGTGCTGGGGGGGGTTGGTTATTAAACTACTACTTGACCAACGTTGGTTCAATTACGAGTTCGAGGGTTTTTTGTGGAGGTCAACGCACCATTTCTCTAGAGAGAATGTAATAATTCACGAGAGAAATTAAGTCAAATAGGCTAGTGGTTGGAGCGTTGGGCCAGTAACCGAAAGGTTGCTGGATCGAATCCCTGAGCTGACAAGGTGAAAATGTGTAATTCTGCCCCTGAACAAGGCAGTTAAACCCACTGTTCCCCGGTAGGTCATCATTGCAAATAAGAATGTGTTCTTAACTGACTTGCCTGGTTAAAATAAGGTTAAATAAAAAATAACTATGGGACACTGGGCTGAAGGGAGTTGTAGTTTTCACTATGCAAATATTCAACCAAGTTAACTACAATGACCATCATCCATTGCGCCTGTTCTTTTCCATCTCGGACACAAATGGATCCACTTTAGGGTTAGAAACTCTGTGCTTTTACGCCTCCTAAGTTAGGTTAGAGTTAGCCCTAACCCAGGTTAGATACACACAGACCAGTGATGTATATAAACCCTGGATTGCTGATGCTATGTATTGCCCATTGAGAAGCTTGAAGCCATATTTGCACTCCTCAGTAGGAGCAGTCCTCCATAGGAATGAATAGAATTCTACAGTATTTCAATGAAAGGTTAAGGACAACATTAGATGTGTTTAAGTATTTTGTTGTTGTAGTGGGGACAGTAGCATCAGAACTTTACAAAAATGTATCATTTATTAGTAATTTCCGATGTGGACCTGACAGAGACAGTGGGATATTTTGGCAATTGAATGTCCACCATTTTGGGCTTTGGTATTTCCATTAAAAAGCGCTAATTATTTTAATAACATAACGCATTTAATGTTTTTTTTTTTTTTTAAAGAGTCGAAACACATTTTTTTTTTGTTGAATGAACCGAAACGACCTCAAAAAGCACCAGGCAAGTTAAGAACCAATTCGTATTTCCAATGACGGCCTCCCCGGGTCAAGCCGGGAATTGTGCGCCGCCCTGTGGGACTCCCAACCACGGCCAGATGTGATACAGCATTAGTACATACGCCTGGCCTAAAGTTTACCGGAGGATAAGCACATTCTCAAGTCAAGTTCACTTTTTCGATCCCCTCGCCTGTTCCTGTTAAACTAGCGCTGGTCCAGGTACCAATACACTGTCACATTAAGGAATGATCCCCTCGCCTGTTCCTGTTAAACTAGCGCTGGTCCAGGTACCAATTCACTGTCACATTAAGGAATGATCCCCTCGCCTGTTCCTGTTAAACTAGCGCTGGTCCAGGTACCAATACACTGTCACATTAAGGAATGATCCCCTCGCCTGTTCCTGTTAAACTAGCGCTGGTCCAGGTACCAATACACTGTCACATTAAGGAATGATCCCCTCGCCTGTTCCTGTTAAACTAGCGCTGGTCCAGGTACCAATACACTGTCACATTAAGGAATGTTCCCCTCGCCTGTTCCAGTTAAACTAGCGCTGGTCCAGGTACCAATACACTGTCACATTAAGGAATGATCCCCTCGCCTGTTCCTGTTAAACTAGCGCTGGTCCAGGTACCAATACACTGTCACATTAAGGAATGATCCCTCGCCTGTTCCTGTTAAACTAGCGCTGGTCCAGGTACCAATACACTGTCACATTAAGGAATGATCCCCTCGCCTGTTCCTGTTAAACTAGCGCTGGTCCAGGTACCAATACACTGTCACATTAAGGAATGATCCCCTCGCCTGTTCCTGTTAAACTAGCGGTCTATGCTTCTTGTTATCCAGGCACTGGCTACCGTTAGTGTTTTATCTGGCTACTGTCAGTCTGGCTACCGTCAGTGTTTATCTGGCTGCCGTCAGTCTGGCTACCGTCAGTGTTTTATCTGGCTACCGTCAGTGTTTTATCTGGCTGCCGTCAGTCTGGCTACCGTCAGTGTTTATCTGGCTACCGTCAGTGTTTTATCTGGCTACTGTCAGTCTGGCTACCGTCAGTGTTTTATCTGGCTACCGTCAGTCTGGCTACCGTCAGTGTTTTATCTGGCTACTGTCAGTCTGGCTACCGTCAGTGTTTTATCTGGCTACCGTCAGTCTGGCTACCGTCAGTGTTTTGTCTGGCTACCGTCAGTGTTTTATCTGGCTACCGTCAGTCTGGCTACCGTCAGTGTTTTATCTGGCTACTGTCAGTCTGGCTACCGTCAGTGTTTATCTGGCTGCCGTCAGTCTGGCTACCGTCAGTGTTTATCTGGCTACCGTCAGTGTTTTATCTGGCTACTGTCAGTCTGGTTACCGTCAGTGTTTTATCTGGCTACCGTCAGTGTTTTATCTGGCTACCGTCAGTGTTTTATCTGGCTACCGTCAGTCTGGCTACCGTCAGTGTTTTGTCTGGCTACCGTCAGTCTGGCTGCCGTCAGTGTTTCATCTGGCTGCAATCAGTGTTTTATCTGGCTACCGTCCGTCTGGCTACCGTCAGTGTTTATCTGGCTGCAACCAGTGTTTTATCTGGCTACAGTCAGTGTTTTATCTGGCTACTGTCAGTCTGGCTACCGTCAGTGTTTTATCTGGCTGCCGACAGTGTTTATCTGGCTGCCGACAGTGTTTATCTGGCTGCCGACAGTGTTTATCTGGCTGCCGACAGTGTTTATCTGGCTGCCGACATGGCTACTAGCTACAGTAGGTAATATGCAACGTGACCAGACAGCTTGTCAGTTAGCTAACTAGCATCTCCGTCGACAGATGGCTCGGACCCCTCAACTACTCCGGTAAAAAACAACCTTAAAACCGCTGTATCATGTAACGGTTAGGCCTCCCGTTCCCCCGGCCCTCCTCTACCCGTTCCCCCGGCCCTCCTCTCCCCTTCCCCGGCCCTCCTCTCCCCGGCCCTCCTCTCCCCTTCCTCCGGCCCTCCTCTCCCCGGCCCTCCTCTCCCGTTCCCCGGGCCCTCCTCTCCCCGTTCCCCGGGCCCTCCTCTCCCCGTTCCCCGGGCCCTCCTCTCCCCGTTCCCCGGGCCCTCCTCTCCCCGTTCCCCGGGCCCTCCTCTCCCCGTTCCCCGGGCCCTCCTCTCCCCGTTCCCCGGGCCCTCCTCTCCCCGTTCCCCGGGCCCTCCTCTCCCCGTTCCCCGGGCCCTCCTCTCCCGTTCCCCCGGCCTTCCTTACGTGTTGTCCTGGTTAAAGTTGGCGAAGAGGAGCTGGCTACAGCCGGTCTCCCCGCTCTGACTAGCCAAGTTCATGGGCCCGGCAGCATCTAGTCAAGCCTGGTGAGAAAGCAGCAGTCGGGTAGGTTGTGGATGGTAACCGGGTAACAGTTCGCCTGTATTCACGGGACCATGTCGCTCTTCCCTCGTTCCGACTGTTGTTGTTGTTTTCTCCGTCGCCCTCTCTCTGCGCATGGGCGGCCGGGTTTTAAAGGGACCGTCCTACCGTTTCCAAACGGGTTGGGGGTTTACGGCTGTGAATGGGGGTGGAAGATACGTCTCCGTGTGTGGAAATCACAATCACTTCACGGGAACGTCTCAGAAATCTATAATTTATCGGAATCTCGTTTCAGTTGAAACATTAATCTGTTCAACGACCACCGTTTTACCAAAGATCTTATGAACTAACCCAAGATAGACCAGAGCCTGTCGTTTCCAATGGAAACACATTCATCCTAGTGGGCAGAGCCAAGCAACGGAAGCATATCCTCTCATCACCATATTTGGTAGTGAGTGGAAACGCCAACCGGATGCTTCATATTTACACATCCGGTGAAATATCTGTCTCATTGTTCTGTGGCTATACTATTGATATTAATGCCGTACTTGTCACCAGGAGATGGCGCAGTCTGACAACATACATTTTCATAATTTCAGACACTGGACGTCTGCGTTATAATAAGAACTGGAGACTGCGTCCACGATGTCCTCCCGTTCTTGTCAAGGTAATGTACTCAAATCAAATTGTATTTGTCACATGCCCTGTTAGAGTTAACCCTCAGTTGTAGACCTTACAGTGAAATGCTTGCTGACAAGCCCTTAACCAACAGGTGTAGACCTTACAGTGAAATGCTTGCTGACAAGCCCTTAACCAACAGGTGTAGACCTTACCGTGAAATGCTTGCTGACCAGCCCTTAACCAACAGGTGTAGACCTTACCGTGAAATGCTTGCTGACAAGCCCTTAACCAACAGGTGTAGACCTTACAGTGAAATGCTTGCTGACAAGCCCTTAACCAACAGGTGTAGACCTTACCGTGAAATGCTTGCTGACAAGCCCTTAACCAACAGGTGTAGACCTTACCGTGAAATGCTTGCTGACAAGCCCTTAACCAACAGGTGTAGACCTTACCGTGAAATGCTTGCTGACAAGCCCTTAACCAACAGGTGTAGACCTTACCGTGAAATGCTTGCTGACAAGCCCTTAACCAACAGGTGTAGACCTTACAGTGAAATGCTTGCTGACAAGCCCTTAACCAACAGGTGTAGACCTTACCGTGAAATGCTTGCTGACAAGCCCTTAACCAACAATGCGACATGTTTCAAAAGTAAGAAACTTTTTCCACATTTTGTTACGTTACAGCTTTATTCTGAAATGTATTAAATCGTATCCCCCCCTCATCAATCTACACACAATACCCCATAATGACATCACAATACCCCATAATGACATCACAATACCCATAATGACATCACAATACCCATAATGACATCACAATACCTCATTATGACGAAGCAAAAACAGGTTTTTAGATTTTTTGGGCAAATATATTAAAAATAAAAAACGGAAATATCACATTTACATAAGTATTCAGACCCTTTACTCAGTACTTTGTTGAAGCAGCTTTGGCAGCGATTACAGCCTTGAGTCTTCTTGGGTATGACGCTGCAAGCTTGGCACACCTGTATTTGGGAAGTTTCTCCCATTCTTCTCTGCAGATCCTCTCAAGCTCTGTCAGGTTGGATGGGGAGCGTTGCTGCACAGCTATTTTCAGGTCTCTCCAGAGGTGTTTGATTGGGTTTAAGTCTGGGCTCTGGCTGGGTGTAAGAGTGTAGCTTCCGTCCCTCTCCTCACCCCTACCTGTGCTCGAGCCAGGGACCCTCTGCTCACATCGACAACAGCCACCCTCGAAGCGCGTTACCCATCGCTCCACAAAAGCCGCGGCGGTTGCAGAGCAAGGGGAACAACTACTTCAAGGTCTCAGAGCGAGTGACGTCACCGATTGAAACGCTATTAGCGCGCACCCCGCTAACTAGCTAGCCATTTCACATCGGTTGTCCCGAAGCCACTCCTGCGTTGTCTTGGCTGTATGCTTAGGGTCGTTGTTCTGTTGGAAGGTGAACCTTTGCCCCAGTCTGAGGTCCTGGATCAGGTTTTCATCAAGGATCTCTCTGTACTTTGCTCCGTTCATCTTTCCCTCGATCCTGACTAGTCTCCCAGTCCCTGCCACTGAAAAACACCCCCACAGCATGATGCTGCCACCACCGTGCTTCACCTTAGGGATGGTACCAGGTTTCCTCCAGACGTGATGCTTGGCATTCAAGCAAAAAAGTTCAATCTTGGTTTCATCAGACCAGAGAATCTCGTTTCTCATGTTCTAAGAGTCTTTAGGTGCCTTTGGCAAACTCCAAGCGGGCTGTCATGTGCCTTTTACTGAGGAGTGGCTTCCGTCTGGACACTCCACCATAAAGGCCTGAGTGCTGCAAAGATGGTTGTCCTTCTGGAAGGTTCTCCCATCTCCACAGAGGAACTTTGGAGCTCTGTCAGAGTGACCATCAGGTTCATGGTCACCTCCCTGACCAAGGCCCTTCTCCCCGATTGCTCAGTTTAGCTGGGCGGCCAGCTCTAGGAAGAGTCTTGGTGGTTCCGAACTTCTTCCATTTAAGAATGATGGAGGCCACTGTGTTCTTGGGGACCTTCAAAGCTACAGAAATGTTTTGGTACCCTTCCCTAGATCTGTGACTCGACACAATCCTGTCTCTGAACTCTACGGACAATTACTTCGACCTCATGGCTTGGTTTTTGCTCTGACATGCACTGTCAACTGTTGGAATTTACCACAAGTGGACTCAAATCAAGTTGTAGAAACATCTCAAGGATGATCAATGGAAACAGGATGCACCTGAGTTCAATTTCGAGTCTCATTACAAGGGTCTGAATACTTATGTAAATAAGGTATCTGTTTAAAAAAAAATATATTAATACATTTGCTAAAATTTCTAAAAACCTTTTTTCTCTGTCATTATGGGGTATTGTGATGTCATTATGGTGTATTGTGATGTCATTATGGGGTATTGAGTGTAGATTGCTGAGGATTTTATTGAATCCATTTTAGAATAAGGCTGTAACGTAGCAATGTGGAAAAAGTCAAGGGGTCTGAATCCTTTCCGAAGGCGCTGGATGTGAAGAGTGTGAAGGAAGGTGAATGTGTGCGTGAGACTTTCCCAACAATGCAGAGTTAAAAAGTAAGACAAATTTGAGAAATAATAAAATCAAATAGTAAAATCAAATCAAATTTTATTTGTCACATACACATGGTTAGCAGATGTTAATGCGAGTGTCGCGAAATGCTTGTGCTTCTAGTTCCAACAGTGCAGTAATATCTAACAAGTAATCTAACAATTCCCCAACAACTACCTTATACACACACAAATCTAAAGGGGTGAATGAGAATATGTACATGTAAATATATGGATGAGCGATGGCCGAGAGGCATAGGCAAGGTGCAATAGATGGTATAAAATACAGTATATACATGTGATATGAGTAATGTAAGATATGTAAACATTATTAAAGTGGCATTATTTAGAGTGGCATTGTATAAAGTGACTAGTGATCCATTTATTAAAGTGGCCCGTGATTGGGTCTCAATGTAAGCAGCAGCCTCTCTGAGTAGGTAGGGGTAAAAGTGACTTGGCAATCAAGATAGATAATAAACAGAGTAGCAGCAGCGTATGTGAATCTCTGTCCCTCCCTCCCTCCCTCCCAGTGTGTGCGCCTGTGTGTTCAGACCACAGGGAAATCCGTTGCGGCCTCGCTAGTTGAGAACAGTAACAGCGGCGAGTGAAACAGATAAATGCATGTTGTCACCGGTATGGACTTTAAGAAGAGCCGATATAGAAGGTAGGCAGAATATTACTCTAGACAGAGGAATTAATATTACTTTAAGAAGAGCCGATATGGAAGGTAGGTTAGTTGACAGTTGGGGTTGGGTTGGTTGACAGTTGGGGTTGGGTTGTTTGATGGTTGGGGTTAGGTTAGTTGACAGTTGGGGTTGGGTTGTTTGATGGTTGGGGTTAGGTTAGTTGACGGTTGGGGTTAGGTTGGTTGACAGTTGGGGTTGGGTTGGTTGATGGTTGGGGTTGGGTTGGTTGATGGTTGGGGTTAGGTTGGTTGATGGTTGGGGTTAGGTTGGTTGACAGTTGGGGTTAGGTTGGTTGACGGTTGGGGTTGGGTTGTTAGATGGTTGGGGTTAGGTTAGTTGACAGTTGGGGTTAGGTTGGTTGACGGTTGGGGTTAGGTTGGTTGACAGTTGGGGTTGGGTTGTTTGATGGTTGGGGTTAGGGTGTTTGACGGTTGGGGTTAGGTTGGTTGACGGTTGGGGTTTGGTGTCTGATAGCTGATGTGAAGCCATGTGCACCGATGCGCTTGGGGACAAGTGTGTGTGTGTCATGCCACTAGCAGGATTCAGAAACAAATCCTCTTAGATTTAAAGATCTGGCGGATCAGACACCACATCTGATATTCAGCATTACTAACATTCTGTTCACTGGTACAGATTATAGTTTCCCATTCTAACGCAACAACCGGAATGTGAGAGAGAGCAGGTGAAAGTTCAAGCCCAGCCGAGGTAGACACAGCCACCCCCCTAGTGTGTGTGTTCCACGCTAATACCATAGGAGGGTCGTTAGGGTTAGGGTTAGCTGATACCATAGGAGGGTCGTTAGGGTTAGGGTTAGCTGATACCATAGGAGGGTCGTTAGGGTTAGGGTTAGCTGATACCATAGGAGGGTCGTTAGGGTTAGGGATAGCTGATACCATTGGAGGGTCGTTAGGGTTAGGGTTAGCTGATACCATAGGAGGGTCGTTAGGGTTAGGGTTAGCTGATACCATAGGAGGGTTGTTAGGGTTAGGGTTAGCTGATACCATAGGAGGGTCGTTAGGGTTAGGGTTAGCTGATACCATAGGAGGGTCGTTAGGGTTAGGGTTAGGTGATACCATAGGAGGTTCGTTAGGGTTAGGGTTAGGTGATACCATAGGAGGTTCGTTAGGGTTAGGGTTAGGTGATACCATAGGAGGGTCGTTAGGGTTAGGGTTAGCTGATACCATAGGAGGGTCGTTAGGGTTAGGGTTAGGTGATACCATAGGAGGTTCGTTAGGGTTAGGGTTAGCTGATACCATAGGAGGGTCGTCAGGGTTAGGGTTAGCTGATACCATAGGAGGGTCGTTAGGGTTAGCTGATACCATAGGAGGGTCGTTAGGGTTAGGGTTAGCTGATACCATAGGAGGTGGGTTGGGGTTAGGGTTAGCTGATACCATAGGAGGTTCGTTAGGGTTAGGGTTAGGTGATACCATAGGAGGGTCGTTAGGGTTAGGGTTAGCTGATACCATAGGAGGGTCGTTAGGGTTAGGGTTAGCTGATACCATAGGAGGTTCGTTAGGGTTAGGGTTAGGTGATACCATAGGAGGGTCGTTAGGGTTAGGGTTAGCTGATACCATAGGAGGGTCGTTAGGGTTAGGGTTAGCTGATACCATTGGAGGGTCGTTAGGGTTAGGGTTAGCTGATACCATAGGAGGGTCGTTAGGGTTAGGGATAGCTGATACCATAGGAGGGTCGTTAGGGTTAGCTGATACCATAGGAGGGTTGTTAGGGTTAGGGATAGCTGATTCCATATGAGGTTCGTTAGGGTTAGGGTTAGCTGATACCATAGGAGGGTCGTTAGGGTTAGGGTCAGCTGATACCATAGGAGGGTCGTTAGGGTTAGGGATAGCTGATACCATAGGAGGTTCGTTAGGGTTAGGGTTAGCTGATACCATAGGAGGGTGGTTAGGGTTAGCTGATACCATAGGAGGGTCGTTAGGGTTAGGGATAGCTGATACCATAGGAGGTTCGTTAGGGTTAGGGTTAGCTGATACCATAGGAGGGTCGTTAGGGTTAGGGTTAGCTGATACCATAGGAGGGTCGTTAGGGTTAGGGTTAGCTGATACCATAGGAGGGTCGTTAGGGTTAGGGATAGCTGATACCATAGGAGGGTCGTTAGGGTTAGCTGATACCATAGGAGGGTTGTTAGGGTTAGGGATAGCTGATTCCATAGGAGGGTCGTTAGGGTTAGGGTTAGCTGATACCATAGGAGGGTCGTTAGGGTTAGGGTCAGCTGATACCATAGGAGGGTCGTTAGGGTTAGGGATAGCTGATACCATAGGAGGTTCGTTAGGGTTAGGGTTAGCTGATACCATAGGAGGGTGGTTAGGGTTAGCTGATACCATAGGAGGGTCGTTAGGGTTAGGGTTAGCTGATACCATAGGAGGGTCGTTAGGGTTAGGGATAGCTGATACCATAGGAGGGTCGTTAGGGTTAGGGTTAGCTGATACCATAGGAGGTTCGTTAGGGTTAGGGTTAGCTGATACCATAGGAGGGTCGTTAGGGTTAGGGTTAGCTGATACCATAGGAGGTTCGTTAGGGTTAGGGTTAGCTGATACCATAGGAGGGTCGTTAGGGTTAGGGTTAGGGTTAGCTGATACCATAGGAGGGTCGTTAGGGTTAGGTGATACCATAGGAGGGTCGTTAGAGTTAGGGTTAGCTGATACCATAGGAGGGTCGTTAGGGTTAGGGATAGCTGATACCATATGAGGGTCGTTAGGGTTAGCTGATACCATAGGAGGTTCGTTAGGGTTAGGGTTAGCTGATACCATAGGAGGGTCGTTAGGGTTAGGGTTAGCTGATACCATAGGAGGGTCGTTAGGGTTAGGGTTAGCTGATACCATAGGAGGGTCGTTAGGGTTAGGGTTAGCTGATACCATAGGAGGGTCGTTAGGGTTAGGGTTAGGTGATACCATAGGAGGTTCGTTAGGGTTAGGGTTAGGTGATACCATAGGAGGGTCGTTAGGGTTAGGGTTAGCTGATACCATAGGAGGGTCGTTAGGGTTAGGGTTAGCTGATACCATAGGAGGGTCGTTAGGGTTAGGGTTAGCTGATACCATAGGAGGGTCGTTAGGGTTAGGGTTAGGTGATACCATAGGAGGTTCGTTAGGGTTAGGGTTAGGTGATACCATAGGAGGGTCGTTAGGGTTAGGGTTAGCTGATACCATAGGAGGGTCGTTAGGGTTAGGGTTAGTGATACCATAGGAGGGTCTAGGGTTAGGGTTAGCTGATACCATAGGAGGGTCGTTGGGGTTAGCTGATACCATAGGAGGGTCGTTAGGGTTAGGGTTAGCTGATACCATAGGAGGGTCGTTAGGGTTAGGGTTAGCTGATACCATAGGAGGGTCGTTAGGGTTAGGGTTAGCTGATACCATAGGAGGGTCGTTAGGGTTAGGGTTAGCTGATACCATAGGAGGTTCGTTAGGGTTAGGGTTAGGTGATACCATGGGAGGGTCGTTAGGGTTAGGGTTAGCTGATACCATGGGAGGTCGTTAGGGTTAGGGTTAGCTGATACCATAGGAGGGTCGTTAGGGTTAGGGATAGCTGATACCATAGGAGGGTCGTTAGGGTTAGCTGATACCATAGGAGGGTTGTTAGGGTTAGGGATAGCTGATTCCATATGAGGTTCGTTAGGGTTAGGGTTAGCTGATACCATAGGAGGGTCGTTAGGGTTAGGGTCAGCTGATACCATAGGAGGGTCGTTAGGGTTAGGGATAGCTGATACCATAGGAGGTTCGTTAGGGTTAGGGTTAGCTGATACCATAGGAGGGTGGTTAGGGTTAGCTGATACCATAGGAGGGTGGTTAGGGTTAGGGATAGCTGATACCATAGGAGGTTAGATTAGGGTTAGGGTTAGCTGATACCATAGGAGGGTCGTTAGGGTTAGGGTTAGCTGATACCATAGGAGGGTCGTTAGGGTTAGGGTTAGCTGATACCATAGGAGGGTCGTTAGGGTTAGGGATAGCTGATACCATAGGAGGGTCGTTAGGGTTAGCTGATACCATAGGAGGGTTGTTAGGGTTAGGGATAGCTGATTCCATAGGAGGGTCGTTAGGGTTAGGGTTAGCTGATACCATAGGAGGGTCGTTAGGGTTAGGGTCAGCTGATACCATAGGAGGGTCGTTAGGGTTAGGGATAGCTGATACCATAGGAGGTTCGTTAGGGTTAGGGTTAGCTGATACCATAGGAGGGTGGTTAGGGTTAGCTGATACCATAGGAGGGTCTTTAAGGTTAGGGTTAGCTGATACCATAGGAGGGTCGTTAGGGTTAGGGATAGCTGATACCATAGGAGGGTCGTTAGGGTTAGGGTTAGCTGATACCATAGGAGGTTCAAGTTAGGGTTAGGGTTAGCTGATACCATAGGAGGGTCGTTAGGGTTAGGGTTAGCTGATACCATAGGAGGTTCGTTAGGGTTAGGGTTAGCTGATACCATGGGAGGGTCGTTAGGGTTAGGGTTAGGGTTAGCTGATACCATAGGAGGGTCGTTAGGGTTAGGGTTAGGTGATACCATAGGAGGGTCAGTTAGAGTTAGGGTTAGCTGATACCATAGGAGGGTCGTTAGGGTTAGGGATAGCTGATACCATAGGAGGGTCATAGGGTTAGGGTTAGCTGATACCATAGGAGGGTCGTTAGGGTTAGGGTTAGCTGATACCATAGGAGGGTCGTTAGGGTTAGGGTTAGCTGATACCATAGGAGGTCGTTAGGGTTAGGGTTAGCTGATACCATAGGAGGGTCGTTAGGGTTAGGGTTAGCTGATACCATGGGAGGGTGGTTAGGGTTAGGGTTAGCTGATACCATAGGAGGTTCGTTGGGGTTAGGGTTAGCTGATACCATAGGAGGGTCGTTAGGGTTAGGGTTAGCTGATACCATAGGAGGGTCGTTAGGGTTAGGGTTAGCTGATACCATAGGAGGGTTAGGTTAGGGTTAGGGTTAGCTGATACCATAGGAGGGTCGTTAGGGTTAGGGTTAGCTGATACCATAGGAGGGTCGTTAGGGTTAGGGTTAGCTGATACCATAGGAGGGTCGTTAGGGTTAGGGTTAGCTGATACCATAGGAGGGTCGTTAGGGTTAGGGTTAGCTGATACCATAGGAGGGTCGTTAGGGTTAGGGTTAGCTGATACCATAGGAGGGTTGTTAGGGTTAGGGTTAGCTGATACCATAGGAGGTTCAACGTTAGGGTTAGGGTTAGCTGATACCATAGGAGGGTCGTTAGGGTTAGGGTTAGCTGATACCATAGGAGGGTCGTTAGGGTTAGGGTTAGCTGATACCATAGGAGGTTCGTTAGGGTTAGGGTTAGCTGATACCATAGGAGGGTGGTTAGGGTTAGCTGATACCATAGGAGGGTCGTTAGGGTTAGGGATAGCTGATACCATAGGAGGTTCGTTAGGGTTAGGGTTAGCTGATACCATAGGAGGGTCGTTAGGGTTAGGGTTAGCTGATACCATAGGAGGGTCGTTAGGGTTAGGGTTAGCTGATACCATAGGAGGGTCGTTAGGGTTAGGGTTAGCTGATACCATAGGAGGGTCGTTAGGGTTAGCTGATACCATAGGAGGGTTGTTAGGGTTAGGGATAGCTGATACCATAGGAGGGTCGTTAGGGTTAGGGTTAGCTGATACCATAGGAGGGTTGTTAGGGTTAGGGTCAGCTGATACCATAGGAGGGTCGTTAGGGTTAGGGATAGCTGATACCATAGGAGGTTCGTTAGGGTTAGGGTTAGCTGATACCATAGGAGGGTGGTTAGGGTTAGCTGATACCATAGGAGGGTCGTTAGGGTTAGGGTTAGCTGATACCATAGGAGGGTCGTTAGGGTTAGGGATAGCTGATACCATAGGAGGGTCGTTAGGGTTAGGGTTAGCTGATACCATAGGAGGTTCGTTAGGGTTAGGGTTAGCTGATACCATAGGAGGGTCGTTAGGGTTAGGGTTAGCTGATACCATAGGAGGGTCGTTAGGGTTAGGGTTAGCTGATACCATAGGAGGGTCGTTAGGGTTAGGGTTAGGGTTAGCTGATACCATAGGAGGTCGTTGGGGTTGGGGTTAGCTGATACCATGGGAGGGTCGTTAGAGTTAGGGTTAGCTGATACCATAGGAGGGTCGTTGGGGTTAGGGTTAGCTGATACCATAGGGTGGGTTAGGGTTAGGGTTAGCTGATACCATAGGAGGTTCGTTAGGGTTAGGGTTAGCTGATACCATAGGAGGGTCGTTAGGGTTAGGGTTAGCTGATACCATAGGAGGGTGGGTTAGGGTTAGGGTTAGCTGATACCATAGGAGGGTGTTAGGGTTAGGGTTAGCTGATACCATAGGAGGGTCGTTAGGTTAGGGTTAGCTGATACCATAGGAGGTTCGTTGGGGTTAGGGTTAGCTGATACCATAGGAGGGTCGTTAGGGTTAGGGTTAGCTGATACCATAGGAGGGTCGTTAGGGTTAGGGTTAGCTGATACCATAGGAGGTTCGTTAGGGTTAGGGTTAGCTGATACCATAGGAGGTCGTTAGGGTTAGGGTTAGCTGATACCATGGGAGGGTGGGTTAGGGTTAGGGTTAGCTGATACCATAGGAGGGTCGTTAGGGTTAGGGTTAGCTGATACCATGGGAGGGTCGTTAGGGTTAGGGTTAGCTGATACCATAGGAGGGTCTAGGGTTAGGGTTAGCTGATACCATAGGAGGGTTGTTAGGGTTAGGGTTAGCTGATTCCATATGAGGTTCGTTAGGGTTAGGGTTAGCTGATACCATAGGAGGGTCGTTAGGGTTAGGGTTAGCTGATACCATAGGAGGGTCGTTAGGGTTAGGGTTAGCTGATACCATAGGAGGGTTCGTTAGGGTTAGGGTTAGCTGATACCATAGGAGGGTCGTTAGGGTTAGGGTTAGCTGATACCATAGGAGGGTCGTTAGGGTTAGGGTTAGCTGATACCATAGGAGGTTCGTTAGGGTTAGGGTTAGCTGATACCATAGGAGGGTCGTTAGGGTTAGGGTTAGCTGATACCATAGGAGGGTCGTTAGGGTTAGGGTTAGCTGATACCATAGGAGGGTCGTTAGGGTTAGGGTTAGCTGATACCATAGGAGGGTCGTTAGGGTTAGGGTTAGCTGATACCATAGGAGGTTGTTAGGGTTAGGGTTAGCTGATTCCATAGGAGGGTCGTTAGGGTTAGGGTTAGCTGATACCATAGGAGGGTCGTTAGGGTTAGGGTCAGCTGATACCATAGGAGGGTCGTTAGGGTTAGGGATAGCTGATACCATAGGAGGTTCGTTAGGGTTAGGGTTAGCTGATACCATAGGAGGGTGGTTAGGGTTAGCTGATACCATAGGAGGGTCGTTAGGGTTAGGGATAGCTGATACCATAGGAGGGTCGTTAGGGTTAGGGATAGCTGATACCATAGGAGGTCGTTAGGGTTAGGGTTAGCTGATACCATAGGAGGGTCGTTAGGGTTAGGGTTAGCTGATACCATAGGAGGTTTGTTAGGTTAGGGTTAGCTGATACCATAGGAGGGTTAGGGTTAGGGTTAGGGTTAGCTGATACCATAGGAGGGTCGTTAGGGTTAGGGTTAGCTGATACCATAGGAGGGTCGTTAGAGTTAGGGTTAGCTGATACCATAGGAGGGTCGTTAGGGTTAGGGATAGCTGATACCATATGAGGGTCGTTAGGGGTTAGCTGATACCATAGGAGGTTCGTTAGGGTTAGGGTTAGCTGATACCATAGGAGGGTCGTTAGGGTTAGGGTTAGCTGATACCATAGGAGGGTCGTTAGGGTTAGGGTTAGCTGATACCATTGGAGGGTCGTTAGGGTTAGGGTTAGCTGATACCATAGGAGGGTCGTTAGGGTTAGGGTTAGGTGATACCATAGGAGGTTCGTTAGGGTTAGGGTTAGGTGATACCATAGGAGGGTCGTTAGGGTTAGGGTTAGCTGATACCATAGGAGGGTCGTTGGGGTTAGGGTTAGCTGATACCATAGGAGGGTCGTTAGGGTTAGGGTTAGCTGATACCATAGGAGGGTCGTTAGGGTTAGGGTTAGCTGATACCATAGGAGGTTCGTTAGGGTTAGGGTTAGGTGATACCATAGGAGGGTCGTTAGGGTTAGGGTTAGCTGATACCATAGGAGGGTCGTTAGGGTTAGGGTTAGCTGATACCATAGGAGGTTCGTTAGGGTTAGGGTTAGCTGATACCATAGGAGGGTCGTTAGGGTTAGGGTTAGCTGATACCATAGGAGGGTCGTTAGGGTTAGGGTTAGCTGATACCATAGGAGGGTCGTTAGGGTTAGGGTTAGCTGATACCATAGGAGGGTCGTTAGGGTTAGGGTTAGCTGATACCATAGGAGGTCGTTAGGGTTAGGGTTAGCTGATACCATAGGAGGGTCGTTAGGGTTAGGGTTAGCTGATACCATAGGAGGTCGTTAGGGTTAGGGTTAGCTGATACCATTGGAGGGTCGTTAGGGTTAGGGTTAGCTGATACCATAGGAGGGTCGTTAGGGTTAGGGTTAGCTGATACCATAGGAGGGTCGTTAGGGTTAGGGTTAGCTGATACCATAGGAGGGTCGTTAGGGTTAGGGTTAGCTGATACCATAGGAGGGTCGTTAGGGTTAGGGTTAGCTGATACCATAGGAGGGTCGTTAGGGTTAGGGTTAGCTGATACCATAGGAGGGTCGTTGGGGTTAGGGTTAGCTGATACCATAGGAGTGGGTTAGGGTTAGGGTTAGCTGATACCATAGGAGGGTGGTTAGGGTTAGGGTTAGCTGATACCATAGGAGGGTCGTTAGGGTTAGGGTTAGCTGATACCATAGGAGGGTCGTTAGGGTTAGGGTTAGCTGATACCATAGGAGGGTCGTTAGGGTTAGGGTTAGCTGATACCATAGGAGGGTCGTTAGGGTTAGGGTTAGCTGATACCATAGGAGGTCGTTAGGGTTAGGGTTAGCTGATACCATAGGAGGGTCGTTAGGGTTAGGGTTAGCTGATACCATGGGAGGGTCGTTAGGGTTAGGGTTAGCTGATACCATAGGAGGGTGGGTTAGGGTTAGGGTTAGCTGATACCATGGGAGGGTCGTTAGGGTTAGGGTTAGCTGATACCATAGGAGGGTCGTTAGGGTTAGGGTTAGCTGATACCATAGGAGGTGGGTTGGGGTTAGGGTTAGCTGATACCATAGGAGGGTCGTTAGGGTTAGGGTTAGCTGATACCATAGGAGGGTCGTTGGGGTTAGGGTTAGCTGATACCATAGGAGGGTCGTTAGGGTTAGGGTTAGCTGATACCATAGGAGGGTCGTTAGGGTTAGGGTTAGCTGATACCATAGGAGGGTCGTTAGGGTTAGGGATAGCTGATACCATAGGAGGGTCGTTAGGGTTAGGGTTAGCTGATACCATAGGAGGGTCGTTAGGGTTAGGGTTAGCTGATACCATAGGAGGGTCGTTAGGGTTAGGGTTAGCTGATACCATAGGAGGGTCGTTAGGGATAGCTGATACCATAGGAGGTTCGTTAGGGTTAGGGATAGCTGATACCATAGGAGGGTCGTTAGGGTTAGGGTTAGCTGATACCATAGGAGGGTTGTTAGGGTTAGGGTTAGCTGATACCATAGGAGGGTCGATAGGGATAGCTGATACCATAGGAGGGTCGTTAGGGTTAGGGATAGCTGATACCATAGGAGGGTCGTTAGGGTTAGGGTTAGCTGATACCATAGGAGGGTCGTTAGGGTTAGGGTTAGCTGATACCATAGGAGGGTCGTTAGGGTTATGGTTAGCTGATACCATAGGAGGGTCGTTGGGGTTAGGGTTAGCTGATACCATAGGAGGGGTTAGGGTTAGGGTTAGCTGATACCATAGGAGGGTCGTTAGGGTTAGGGTTAGCTGATACCATAGGAGGGTCGTTGGGGTTAGGGTTAGCTGATACCATAGGAGGGTCGTTAGGGGTTAGGTTAGCTGATACCATAGGAGGGTCGTTAGGGTTAGGTTAGCTGATACCATGGGAGGGTCGTTAGGGTTAGGGTTAGCTGATACCATAGGAGGGTCAGTTAGGGTTAGGGTTAGCTGATACCATAGGAGGGTCGTTAGGGTTAGGGTTAGCTGATACCATAGGAGGGTCGTTAGGGTTAGGGTTAGCTGATACCATTGGAGGGTCGTTAGGGTTAGGGTTAGCTGATACCATAGGAGGGTCGTTAGGTTGGGGTTAGCTGATACCATAGGAGGGTCGTTAGGGTTAGGGTTAGCTGATACCATAGGAGGGTCGTTAGGGTTAGGGTTAGCTGATACCATAGGAGGGTCGTTAGGGTTAGGGTTAGCTGATACCATAGGAGGGTCGTTGGGGTTAGCTGATACCATAGGAGGGTCGTTAGGGTTAGCTGATACCATAGGAGGGTCGTTAGGGTTAGGGTTAGCTGATACCATAGGAGGGTCGTTAGGGTTAGGGTTAGCTGATACCATAGGAGGGTCGTTAGGGTTAGGGTTAGCTGATACCATAGGAGAGTCGTTAGGGATAGCTGATACCATAGGAGGGTCGTTAGGGTTAGGGTTAGCTGATACCATAGGAGGGTCGTTGGGGTTAGGGTTAGCTGATACCATAGGAGGGTCGTTAGGGTTAGGGTTAGCTGATACCATAGGAGGGTCGTTAGGTTAGGGTTAGCTGATACCATAGGAGGGTCGTTGGGGTTAGGGTTAGCTGATACCATAGGAGGGTCGTTAGGGTTAGGGTTAGCTGATACCATAGGAGGGTCGTTAGGGTTAGGGTTAGCTGATACCATAGGAGGGTTGTTAGGGTTAGGGTTAGCTGATACCATAGGAGGGTCGTTAGGGTTAGGGTTAGCTGATACCATAGGAGGGTCGTTAGGGTTAGCTGATACCATAGGAGGGTTGTTAGGGTTAGGGTTAGCTGATACCATAGGAGGGTCATAGGGTTAGGGTTAGCTGATACCATAGGAGGGTCGATAGGGTTAGGGTTAGCTGATACCATAGGAGGGTCGTTAGGGTTAGCTGATACCATAGGAGGGTCGTTAGGGTTAGGGTTAGGGTTAGGTTAGGGTTAGGGTTAGCTGATGGAGTGAGAGATGGAGGTAGAGAGAGGGAGCGATGGAGTGAGAGATGGAGGGGGAGATATAGGGAGCGATATAGGCAGAGTTGGAGGGGGAGATAGAGGGAGCGATATAGGCAGAGTTGGAGGCAGACTTCCCCTCTTTTGGAGGATAACAGTGCTGTCTCTGATCAGAGCCTTTGTCCCTTCAGGCTCACTGAGACACACACACCTGTCGTCCATTAGCTGACGGAATCAAATCACATGCCCTGAATACAACAGGTGTAGACCTTACAGTGAAATGCTGACTGACAAGCCCTTAACCAACAGGTGTAGACCTTACAGTGAAATGCTGACTGACCAGCCCTTAACCAACAGGTGTAGACCTTACAGTGAAATGCTGACTTACAAGCCCTTAACCAACAGGTGTAGACCTTACAGTGAAATGCTGACTGACCAGCCCTTAACCAACAGGTGTAGACCTTACAGTGAAATGCTGACTTACAAGCCCTTAACCAACAAGGCAGTTTTAAGAAATAGAGTATTTTTTTATTAAATCAAAAAGTAAGACAAGAAAAGTACATAACAAAAACGAGGCTATATACAGGGGGTACCGGTACCGGAGTCAATGTGCGGGGGTACAGGTTAGTCAAGTTAATTTGTGACTGGAGAGTGATGGACCACAGTGAGACCAACCACCCTCTCACTCTGCTACTGAAGAGATACTGGTAGTGTAGGCTTTTGCTCCAGCCCTGCTCTAACAACTCAGTTTACTAATCAGCACCTATCACCACCTTTATGAGCTGAATAAGGCGTGTTAGAGCAGCCTCCACATCCTGTATCTCTCTAGGTAACTAAAACCTTTATGAGCTGAATAAGGCGTGTTAGAGCAGCCTCCACATCCTGTATCTCTCTAGGTAACTAAAACCTTTATGAGCTGAATAAGGCGTGTTAGAGCAGCCTCCACATCCTGTATCTCTCTAGGTAACTAAAACCTTTATGAGATGAATAAGGCGTGTTAGAGCAGCCTCCACATCCTGTATCTCTCTAGGTAACTAAAACCTTTCATGAGCTGAATAAGGCGTGTTAGAGCAGCCTCCACATCCTGTATCTCTCTAGGTAACTAAAACCTTTATGAGCTGAATAAGGCGTGTTAGAGCAGCCTCCACATCCTGTATCTCTCTAGGTAACTAAAACCTTTATGAGCTGAATAAGGCGTGTTAGAGCAGCCTCCACATCCTGTATCTCTCTAGGTAACTAAAACCTTTATGAGCTGAATAAGGCGTGTTAGAGCAGCCTCCACATCCTGTATCTCTCTAGGTAACTAAAACCTTTATGAGATGAATAAGGCGTGTTAGAGCAGCCTCCACATCCTGTATCTCTCTAGGTAACTAAAACCTTTCATGAGCTGAATAAGGCGTGTTAGAGCAGCCTCCACATCCTGTATCTCTCTAGGTAACTAAAACCTTTATGAGCTGAATAAGGCGTGTTAGAGCAGCCTCCACATCCTGTATCTCTCTAGGTAACTAAAACCTTTATGAGCTGAATAAGGCGTGTTAGAGCAGCCTCCACATCCTGTATCTCTCTAGGTAACTAAAACCTTTATGAGCTGAATAAGGCGTGTTAGAGCAGCCTCCACATCCTGTATCTCTCTAGGTAACTAAAACCTTTATGAGATGAATAAGGCGTGTTAGAGCAGCCTCCACATCCTGTATCTCTCTAGGTAACTAAAACCTTTATGAGCTGAATAAGGCGTGTTAGAGCAGCCTCCACATCCTGTATCTCTCTAGGTAACTAAAACCTTTATGAGATGAATAAGGCGTGTTAGAGCAGCCTCCACATCCTGTATCTCTCTAGGTAACTAAAACCTTTATGAGATGAATAAGGCGTGTTAGAGCAGCCTCCACATCCTGTATCTCTCTAGGTAACTAAAACCTTTATGAGATGAATAAGGCGTGTTAGAGCAGCCTCCACATCCTGTATCTCTCTAGGTAACTAAAACCTTATGAGCTGAATAAGGTGTGTTAGAGCAGCCTCCACATCCTGTATCTCTCTAGGTAACTAAAACCTTTATGAGATGAATAAGGCGTGTTAGAGCAGCCTCCACATCCTGTATCTCTCTAGGTAACTAAAACCTTTATGAGCTGAATAAGGCGTGTTAGAGCAGCCTCCACATCCTGTATCTCTCTAGGTAACTAAAACCTTTATGAGATGAATAAGGCGTGTTAGAGCAGCCTCCACATCCTGTATCTCTCTAGGTAACTAAAACCTTTATGAGCTGAATAAGGCGTGTTAGAGCAGCCTCCACATCCTGTATCTCTCTAGGTAACTAAAACCTTTATGAGATGAATAAGGCGTGTTAGAGCAGCCTCCACATCCTGTATCTCTCTAGGTAACTAAAACCTTTATGAGCTGAATAAGGCGTTTTAGAGCAGCCTCCACATCCTGTATCTCTCTAGGTAACTAAAACCTTTATGAGCTGAATAAGGCGTGTTAGAGCAGCCTCCACATCCTGTATCTCTCTAGGTAACTAAAACCTTTATGAGATGAATAAGGCGTGTTAGAGCAGCCTCCACATCCTGTATCTCTCTAGGTAACTAAAACCTTTATGAGCTGAATAAGGCGTGTTAGAGCAGCCTCCACATCCTGTATCTCTCTAGCTAACTAAAACCTTTATGAGCTGAATAAGGCGTGTTAGAGCAGCCTCCACATCCTGTATCTCTCTAGGTAACTAAAACCTTTATGAGATGAATAAGGCGTGTTAGAGCAGCCTCCACATCCTGTATCTCTCTAGGTAACTAAAACCTTTATGAGCTGAATAAGGCGTGTTAGAGCAGCCTCCACATCCTGTATCTCTCTAGGTAACTAAAACCTTTATGAGCTGAATAAGGCGTGTTAGAGCAGCCTCCACATCCTGTATCTCTCTAGGTAACTAAAACCTTTATGAGATGAATAAGGCGTGTTAGAGCAGCCTCCACATCCTGTATCTCTCTAGGTAACTAAAACCTTTATGAGCTGAATAAGGTGTGTTAGAGCAGCCTCCACATCCTGTATCTCTCTAGGTAACTAAAACCTTTATGAGATGAATAAGGCGTGTTAGAGCAGCCTCCACATCCTGTATCTCTCTAGGTAACTAAAACCTTTATGAGCTGAATAAGGCGTGTTAGAGCAGCCTCCACATCCTGTATCTCTCTAGGTAACTAAAACCTTTATGAGCTGAATAAGGCGTGTTAGAGCAGCCTCCACATCCTGTATCTCTCTAGGTAACTAAAACCTTTATGAGCTGAATAAGGCGTGTTAGAGCAGCCTCCACATCCTGTATCTCTCTAGGTAACTAAAACCTTTATGAGATGAATAAGGCGTGTTAGAGCAGCCTCCACATCCTGTATCTCTCTAGGTAACTAAAACCTTCATGAGCTGAATAAGGCGTGTTAGAGCAGCCTCCACATCCTGTATCTCTCTAGGTAACTAAAACCTTTATGAGATGAATAAGGCGTGTTAGAGCAGCCTCCACATCCTGTATCTCTCTAGGTAACTAAAACCTTTATGAGCTGAATAAGGCGTTTTAGAGCAGCCTCCACATCCTGTATCTCTCTAGGTAACTAAAACCTTTATGAGCTGAATAAGGCGTGTTAGAGCAGCCTCCACATCCTGTATCTCTCTAGGTAACTAAAACCTTTATGAGCTGAATAAGGCGTGTTAGAGCAGCCTCCACATCCTGTATCTCTCTAGGTAACTAAAACAGTTATATGGGGAAATGGATCATCTTATATCCCACTTATACATCAAAATGGTAGAAATTGATTCAGAGAAAATACTGAAAGGGATTTAGAGAAAATACTGAAAGGGATTTAGAGAAAATACTGAAAGGGATTTAGAGAAAATACAAACAGATTTAACACAATGTGTGGAATGACGTAACTAACCAGCCCCAACTTCCAATGACGCAACTAACCAGCCCCAACTTCCAATGACGCAAGTAACCAGCCCCAACATGGAAGTAAATAGCTACCCTGACCCCTACCCTGTCACACAGCTTCTGCTAGGCCTGAGGGACCCTGTGTTGAATCAGATAACGCACAGCTGACCTGGCGTCCAGCAAACACTACCCTGAACCCTGTGATGTGTGTGTTGACTTCTGAAATGTGGTTTCATAACATGTCCAGATGTGCCTCTCTCTGTAACCGGGATTGAGAGATTTACTGCTGATTAAAGACACACACACACACACACACACACACCAAACACCACACACACACACACACCACACACACACACACACACACACACACGCCTCTCGTTTTGACATCAGGACATGGACACACTCGGACCTGCCCTGTGGTTGCCATAGAGACGAGGCTGTAGCCATGCAGACGGTTGGGCAGATAAACTCAGATAACGTGATGTGGATTACAGTGGTGTTCTGTAAATCCCCTCTGAATGACTGTCTCTCACACACACGCACACACACACACTGCTACGCATAGCGCCCAAGTAAGGTTTTAACGTGGAAGTCAGAGCTCAGCAGTACCTGACACAGTCTGACACTACTTATAGAGGCCAGGAGACACACATACAACATGTAGAGTCAGTATCCTGGGTGTGTTCCAGGTTCATGAATGGCAGAGTTCCATCCAGCGGGCGATACCAACCTACAGACTACGAACACGCTGCCAACTGTGCCACACATGGAGTGAGTTACACACACAACCTCTCTACAACTCTTATCTCTGGAAGCACATCTGCTGTTCACCCTGCTGTGTCTGGTTCTACCCATAATGCCTTGTTTACCCATGATCCTCCACAGCTCTGGATCATCCCCAGCCTGGTGGGCGGGTCTGTACTCTACTTCCTGTCTGTGGACCAATGGCAGGCTGCTGCTGCCTGGTTGTACGGGGCGGGGCTCAGTGGTCTATTCATCTCCTCCACTCTGTTTCTCACCGTGGTCTGGAAGACCAGACACCTCCGGTTAGTATCTCTGTTTCTCACCGTGGTCTGGAAGACCAGACACCTCCGGTTAGTATCTCTGTTTCTCACCGTGGTCTGGAAGATCAGACACCTCCGGTTAGTATCTCTGTCTCTCACCGTGGTCTGGAAGACCAGACACCTCCGGTTAGTATCTCTGTTTCTCACCGTGGTCTGGAAGATCAGACACCTCCGGTTAGTATCTCTGTTTCTCACCGTGGCCTGGAAGATCAGACACCTCCGGTTAGTATCTCTGTCTTTATCTCAATTTCCAATTCAATTTAAGGGCTTTATTGGCGAGGGAAACATATGTTAGCATTGCCAAAGCAAGTGAAATAAATGAAATAGACAATACTGAACAGTAAACCGTGCACTCACAAGTTCCAAAGGAATAGAGACATTTCAAATGTCATATTATGTATATACAGTGAGGGAAAAAAGTATTTGATCCCCTGCTGATTTTGTACGTTTGCCCACTGACAAAGAAATGATCAGTCTATAATTTTAATGGTAGGTTTATTTGAACAGTGAGAGACAGAATAACAACAAAAAAATCCAGAAAAACGCATGTGAATTTTTTTTAATAAATTGATTTGCATTTTAATGAGGGAAATAAGTATTTGACCCCTCTGCAAAACATGACTTAGTAGCCTTGTTGGCAACTTAGTAGCCTTGTTGGCAAAAAGCCTTGTTGGCAATCACAGAGGTCAGACGTTTCTTGTAGTTGGCCACCAGGTTTGCACACATCTCAGGAGGGATTTTGTCCCACTCCTCTTTGCAGATCTTCTCCAAGTCATTAAGATTTCGAGGCTGACATTTGGCAACTCGAACCTTCAGCTCCCTAAACAGATTTTCTATGGGATTGAGGTCTGGAGACTGGCTAGGCCACTCCAGGACCTTAATGTGCTTCTTCGTGAGCCACTCCTTTGTTGCCTTGGCCGTGTGTTTTGGGTCATTGTTATGCTGGAATACCCATCCACGACCCATTTTCAATGCCCTGGCTGAGGGAAGGAGGTTCTCACCCAAGATTTGACGGAACATGGCCCCGTCCATCGTCCCTTTGATGCGGTGAAGTTGTCCTGTCCCCTTAGCAGAAAAACACCCCCAAAGCATAATGTTTCCACCTCCATGTTTGACGGTGGGGATGGTGTTCTTGGGGTCATAGGCAGCATTCCTCCTCCTCCTCCAAACACGGGCAAGTTGAGTTGATGCCAAAGAGCTCCATTTTGGTCTCATCTGACCACAACACTTTCACCCAGTTGTCCTCTGAATCATTCAGATGTTCATTGGCAAACTTTGGTTTGGGAATTGCTTCCTTTTAGGTGGTTGTTGAAGTTAACGTCTCTTTTCTGGATTTTGATAATTAGTGGGTATCGGCCTAATTCTGTTCTGCATGCATTATTTGGTGTTTAAACGTTGTCTGTCTGGATTCTTTTAGGGTTTCCCAATAGTGAAGGAGCAGATCCTGGATGTCTGGTCCTCTATGTTCTGAGAGTCTGTCTGGATTCTTTTAGGGTTTCCCAATAGTGAAGGAGCAGATCCTGGATGTCTGGTCTTCTATGTTCTGAGAGTCTGTCTGGATTCTTTTAGGGTTTCCCAATAGTGAAGGAGCAGATCCTGGATGTCTGGTCTTCTATGTTCTGAGAGTCTGTCTGGATTCTTTTAGGGTTTCGTTTTTCCAATGATCGGAACCCTGACAGTAGTGACACTGTTGACTGAAGTCAGCTTTACCACGGGAGCCATGCTCAACCCTAGAAGAATGAAACTCTGCCCGGGAACCTTTACCACGGGAGCCATGCTCAACCCTAGAAGAATGAAACTCTGCCCGGGAACCTTTACCACGGGAGCCATGCTCAACCCTAGAAGAATGAAACTCTGCCCGGGAACCTTTACCACGGGAGCCATGGTCAACCCTAGAAGAATGAAACTCTGCCCGGGAACCTTTACCACGGGAGCCATGCTCAACCCTAGAAGAATGAAACTCTGAACCAGTGAACCTTTACCACGGGAGCCATGCTCAACCTAGAAGAATGAAACTCTGAACCAGTGAACCTTTACCACGGGAGCCATGCTCAACCTAGAAGAATGAAACTCTGCCCGGGAACCTTTACCACGGGAGCCATGCTCAACCCTAGAAGAATGAAACTCTGCCCGGGAACCTTTACCACGGGAGCCATGCTCAACCCTAGAAGAATGAAACTCTGCCCGGGAACCTTTACCACGGGAGCCATGCTCAACCCTAGAAGAATGAAACTCTGAACCAGTGTCTGAGTGGGCTGGGCCCAAATCTCTCCGAACGCCGCCCCCTCACTCCGAATACGAGGCTCTGCAAAGACACTTTGGTGAGTCAAAACATACTCATCCTCCAAAACCACTTTTTTCGTTCGTTAATGTACGTACAGTAGCTATATGATCAGGGATTGTGTCCTTAAATCGCTTTAGCATAATCAGATCACACAGCCCCTGGAATGTCGTAACCGAGGAGGCGTAACACCAGCGATTTAAACTGTGAAGATAACTCTCGCGTAAACTCAACATGAGTCTGTTAATCAGCCTTTAAAGTTCTAAATCGCTGGCGGTAAGCCTCAGGAACCAATTGGTAAATCTGTAACAGCCATTTAAACCTTTGCATAGCTGACACTGTCAGGCTACACTAAGAGCTGAATATGCTTCCTGCGCTTTACCAGTAAACACAGACTGCAATATTCAAGTGAGATCAGAATCAGGCCAACTCCTAGTGTCAGCAACACACTGCAACATTCAAGTGAGATCAGAATCAGGCCAACTCCTAGTGTCAGCAACACACTGCAACATTCAAGTGAGATCAGAATCAGGCCAACTCCTAGTGTCAGCAACACACTGCAACATTCAAGTGAGATCAGAATCAGGCCAACTCCTAGTGTCAGCAACACACTGCAACATTAAAGTGAGATCAGAATCAGGCCAACTCCTAGTGTCAGCAACATTAAAGTGAGATCAGAATCAGGCCCCAGTGGTAACTTCAAGTATACCACTATCCATCAGATTGGCCTTCAATATCAACCTAACAGACTTTTTGGGACGTTTATCACTAATTTCAACCTGGTAGTGTTCAGCGATCTTCAACAGCTGTTCTTTAGTATATAATTCTAACAGTTCCTCTGATGGAACGCGAATGAACTCGTCTACATTAGACGCCGTAGTCACAAGTAACTACTAAAAAGAATCTCGCTCTTCCGCCCTCTGCTGAGCACACCAGACCGGACCACAACAAGCACCAATCACACTGGGCACCACAGGAGAGAGAGGAGATATAGAAGGAGCTTCCCCAAATCCTACCATAAATAAACCGTAATCTTTGTGATGATTCGCGGTGGCTAATTATGCACTGAAGCCTGCTGGCATGGAGAGAAAAAATACAAGCCACGGATGTGCCCCCGAGACAACTGCCCCGTCCACGGACTCCACAGAAAAATAACAAAACAAAATAACCATGCTCAACATATTCCACAGTGGAACACGTGGCTACGCCTAACTGGGGAAAAGAAAGGCTATAGCCCCGGGTAGCAAATAGCACTACCCTGCCCAAATCTCCCACTGAGGTGCACAGCCCATTGTACTCACCTCCGATGGGTGTTTTCTGTTAAGAGGATGTGTTTCTTGTTAAAAGGCTGAATAGCACTAAAGGGAGTAAGCAAAGGCACTATATGTAATCCTGGGATTGAGTGTATTTATTGGTATATTTCTATAGTGGTCTATAGTTATCTGTACTTAATCCTATATTGGCCTGTAGTAATATTATAGTCCGATAATGGCATGTAGCAGTCTTATAATTGCCTGTAGTAATCTGTACTTAATATTTTCTGGAAATAATGTATAGGCTCCGCCACCAATATAACTGATCCAAGGAACTAGAGGGGAGGGGAAACCCCACCTAGAGGAAACTAGAGGGGAGGGGAAACCCCGCCTAGAGGAAACTAGAGGGGAAGGGAAACCCCGCCTAGAGGAGAGGGGAAACCCCGCCTAGAGGAAACTAGAGGGGAGGGGAAACCCTGCCTAGAGGAAACTAGAGGGGAGGGGAAACCCCGCCTAGAGGAAACTAGAGGGAGGGGAAACCCCGCCTAGAGGAGAGGAAACCCGCCTAGAGGAAACTAGAGGAGGGAACCCCGCCTAGAGAAAACTAGAGGAGGAAACCCGCCTAGAGGAAACTAGAGGGGAGGGGAAACCCCGCCTAGAGGAAACTAGAGGGGAGGGGAAACCCCGCCTAGAGGAAACTAGAGGGGAAGGGAAACCCCGCCTAGAGGAAAGAACTTCGATTTGGAAACATTGGTGGAGTAAAGCCCAGGGGAAATGGATATTAGCATAAAGAGGAGGGACTATGAAACTTGTATAGGCATGAAACTGTATAAAAGGAGTGGACTGAGACTGAGTCCGGCAGTTGCTCCATGGACCAACTCTGCTTGTTACTTTGTAATAAAGTCTATTTGAATTGACAGGCTCCAGTATCTGAGAGATATTACTGAACCAATATTTCCACAACACTCCTCGGACCCAACAGCGAGTAGAGCATGAGTTTCCAGCCTGGGCAGGGGCCTGTAAACTAGATGTTACTTTCTCCAACGCAGCACACAACCAACTATCCACCGCAGTGGCAAGTTTACCAAACAAAAAGGCAACCAACACTGGGCCCACCAAACAAAAAGGCAACCAACACTGGGCCCACCAAACAAAAAGGCAACCAACACTGGGCCCACCAAACAAAAAGGCAACCAACACTGGGCCCACCAAACACAAAGGCACCAACACTGGGCCCACCAAACAAAAAGGCAACCAACACTGGGCCCACCAAACACAAAGGCAACCAACACTGGGCCCACCAAACAAAAAGGCAACCAACACTGGGCCCACCAAACAAAAAGGCAACCAACACTGGGCCCACCAAACAAAAAGGCAACCAACACTGGGCCCACCAAACAAAGAGGCAATCAACACTGGGCCCACCAAACAAAAAGGCAACCAACACTGGGCCAACCAAACAAAAAGGCAACCAACACTAGGCCTACCAAACAAAAAGGCAACCAACACTGGGCCCACCAAACAAAAAGGCAACCAACACTGGGCCCACCAAACAAAAAGGCAACCAACACTGGGCCCACCAAACAAAAAGGCAACCAACACTGGGCCCACCAAACAAAGAGGCAACCAACACTGGGCCCACCAAACAAAAAGGCAACCAACACTGGGCCCACCAAACAAAAAGGCAACCAACACTGGGCCCACCAAACAAAAAGGCAACCAACACTGGGCCCACCAAACAAAAAGGCAACCAACACTGGGCCCACCAAACAAAAAGGCAACCAACACTGGGCCCACCAGACAAAAAGGCAACCAACACTGGGCCCACCAGACAAAAAGAAAACGCCAAGGGGGTGAATACTTTTGCAAGGCACTGTATATATAGAGAGATGAATATAGTAAACCTAAATCACTGTGTGTGTCTGTGTGTGTGTATATATATATAATAACTGTGTGTCTCACTACAGTAGAGTGGAGCAGCGTTTCCACATGTGGGACAGAATGGCCATCTACTTCTTCATCGCTGCTTCCTACACCCCCTGGTAGGTGTGTGTGTGTGTGTGTGTGTGTGTGTGTACACCCCCTGGTAGGTGTGTGTGTGTGTGTGTACACCCCCTGGTGTGTGTGTGTGTGTGTACACCCCCTGGTAGGTGTGTGTGTGTGTACAACCCCTGGTATGTGTGTGTACACCCCCTGGTGTGTGTGTACACCCCCTGGTATGTGTGTGTACACCCCCTGGTAGGTGTGTGTGTGTGTACAACCCCTGGTGTGTGTGTGTGTGTACACCCCCTGGTATGTGTGTGTACACCCCCTGGTAAGTGTGTGTTTGTGTACACCCCCTGGTGTGTGTGTGTGTACACCCCCTGGTATGTGTGTGTGTACACCCCCTGGTAGGTGTGTGTGTGTACACCCCCTGGTAAGTGTGTGTGTGTACACCCCCTGGTGTGTGTGTGTGTGTACACCCCCTGGTATGTGTGTGTAAACCCCCTGGTAGGTGTGTGTGTGTACACCCCCTGGTGTGTGTGTGTGTGTGTGTGTGTGTGTACACTCACTAGTGTGTGTGTGTGGGTACACTCCCTGGTGTGTGTGTGTGTACACCCCCTGGGAGGTGTGTGTACACCCCCTGGTAGGTGTGTGTGTGTACACCCCCTGGGAGGTGTGTGTGTGTACACCCCCTGGAAGGTGTATGAACAGAAATGTCACAAAATGTTGTCCTAATATATGCACAAACTCTTCGGAACTGTTTGGGCTGGGAAGCATGCGGCCCCAATTACCTGCAACTCAACATGGGTGTGTCAACATGAATGGGCGTATCAACACAAGAGGGTGTATGGAAATCAAACAGCTAATTGGGCAGATTTGTTGCCACTCAAGACCGTTTTGTGTGGCTGCAACTGTGAGAGCATTTTAGCTAAGCCTAACCCTTTTCCTGAACTTAACCTAATTCTCCTAACCTGCCACCGTAGTTCTCCTAACCTGCTACGTTAGTTCTCCTAACCTGCTACGTTAGTTCTCCTAACCTGCTACGTTAGTTCTCCTAACCTGCTCGTTAGTTCTCTAACCTGCTCGTTAGTTCTCTAACCTGCTCGTTAATTCTCCCTAACCTGCTCGTTAGTTCACCTAACCTGCTACGTTAGCTAACCTGCTCGTTGCTCTTCTCTAACCTGCTCGTTAAGTTCTCCCTAACCTGCTCGTTAATCTCTCTAACCTGCTCGTTAGTTCTCCTAACCTGCTCGTTCTCCTAACTAACCTGCTCGTTAGTTCTCCTAACCTGCTACGTTAGTTCTCCTAACCTGCTCACGTTAAATTCTCCTAACCTGCTACGTTAGTTCTCCTAACCTGCTACGTTAGTTCTCCTAACCTGCCACCGTAGTTCTCCTAACCTGCTACGTTAATTCTCCTAACCTGCTACGTTAGTTCTCCTAACCTGCTACGTTAGTTCTCCTAACCTGCTCGTTAATTCTCCTAACCTGCTCGTTAGTTCTCCTAACCTGCTACGTTAGTTCTCCTAACCTGCTACGTTAGTTCTCCTAACCTGCTACGTTAATTCTCCTAACCTGCTACGTTAGTTCTCCTAACCTGCTACGTTAATTCTCCTAACCTGCTACGTTAGTTCTCCTAACCTGCTACGTTAATTCTCCTAACCTGCTACGTTAGTTCTCCTAACCTGCTACGTTAGTTCTCCTAACCTGCTACCTTAGTTCTCCTAACCTGCTACGTTAATTCTCCTAACCTGCTACGTTAGTTCTCCTAACCTGCTACGTTAATTCTCCTATGTGTTTCTAGGTTAATGCTGAGGGAGTTGGGTCCGTGGTCATGTGTTTCTAGGTTAATGCTGAGGGAGTTGGGTCCGTGGTCATGTGTTTCCAGGTTAATGCTGAGGGAGTTGGGTCCGTGGTCATGTGTTTCCAGGTTAATGCTGAGGGAGTTGGGTCCGTGGTCATGTGTTTCCAGGTTAATGCTGAGGGAGTTGGGTCCGTGGTCATGTGTTTCCAGGTTAATGCTGAGGGAGTTGGGTCCGTGGTCATGTGTTTCTAGGTTAATGCTGAGGGAGTTGGGTCCGTGGTCATGTGTTTCCAGGTTAATGCTGAGGAGTTGGGTCCGTGGTCATGTGTTTCCAGGTTAATGCTGAGGGAGTTGGGTCCGTGGTCATGTGTTTCCAGGTTAATGCTGAGGGAGTTGGGTCCGTGGTCATGTGTTTCCAGGTTAATGCTGAGGGAGTTGGGTCCGTGGTCATGTGTTTCCAGGTTAATGCTGAGGAGTTGGGTCCGTGGTCATGTGTTTCCAGGTTAATGCTGAGGGAGTTGGGTCCGTGGTCATGTGTTTCCAGGTTAATGCTGAGGGAGTTGGGTCCGTGGTCATGTGTTTCCAGGTTAATGCTGAGGAGTTGGGTCCGTGGTCATGTGTTTCCAGGTTAATGCTGAGGAGTTGGGTCCGTGGTCATGTGTTTCCAGGTTAATGCTGAGGGAGTTGGGTCCGTGGTCATGTGTTTCCAGGTTAATGCTGAGGAGTTGGGTCCGTGGTCATGTGTTTCCAGGTTAATGCTGAGGAGTTGGGTCCGTGGTCATGTGTTTCCAGGTTAATGCTGAGGGAGTTGGGTCCGTGGTCATGTCACATGCGATGGATTATCTGGATCATGGCAGTTATCGGCTCCACATACGTCTTCTACTTCCACGAGAGGTAACCCACCCACCCATCCACCCACCCACCCACCCACCCACCCATCCATCCACCCACCCACCCACCCACCCACCCATCCACCCACCCACCCACGCATGCACCCACCCACGCATGCACCCACCCACCCACCCACGCATGCACCCACCCACCCACCCACCCACCCACGCACGCACCCACCCACCCACCCACCCACGCATGCACCCACGCACCCATACCCACCCACCCACCCACCCACGCACCCACCCACCCACCCACGCACCCACCCACGCACTCCACATCCTCTCCTCCTTCCACAACAAGCTGGTCCAGAGTTCACGACCACTACTACATCCTCTCCTCCTTCCACAACAAGCTGGTCCAGAGTTCACGACCACTACTACATCCTCTCCTCCTTCCACAACAAGCTGGTCCAGAGTTCACGACCACTACTACATCATCTCTCCCTTCCACAACAAGCTGGTCCAGAGTTCACGACCACTACTACATCATCTCCCCCTTCCACAACAAGCTGGTCCAGAGTTCACGACCACTACTACATCCTCTCCTCCTTCCACAACAAGCTGGTCCAGGTTCCACGACCACTGTACATCTCTCCCCCTTCCACAGCAAGCTGGTCCAGGATTCACGACCACTACTACATCCTCTCCTCCTTCCCCCAACAAGCTGGTCGGGTTCACTGCCTACCACATCCTCCTCCTTCCTTAAGCTGGTCAGGATTCACGACCACTACTACATCCTCTCCTCAACCACAACAAGCTGGTCCAGAGTTTACGACCACTGCTACATCCTCTCCTCCCTTCCACAACAAGCTGGTCCAGAGTTCCGGCCTACCATCCTCTCTCCCTTCCACAACAAGCTGGTCCAAGAGTTCACGACCACCACTACATCTCCTCCTTCCACAACAAGCTGGTCAGGTTCACGACCACTACTGTCTCTCTCCCTTCCACAACAAGCTGGTCAAGTTCACGACCACTACTACATTCTCTCTCCATTCCACAACAAGCTGGTCCAGAGTTCCGACACTACTACATCCTCTCCCTCCTTCCACAACGCTGGTCCGGGAGTTCACTACCACTACTACATCCTCTCCTCCTTCACAACAAGCTGGTCCAGAGTTCCGACCACTACTACATCCCTCCTCCTTCCACAACAAGCTGGTCAAGTTCACGACCACTGCTACATCCTCTCCTCCTTCCCACCTTAAGCTGGTCAGAGTTCCCGACCACTACTACATCCTCTCTCCCTTCCACAACAAGCTGGTCCAGAGTTCCACGACCACCACCATCCTCCTCCTTCCACAACAAGCTGGTCCAGAGTTCCGACCACTACCATCCTCTCCTCCTTCCACAACAAGCTGGTCAGAGTTCCACGACCACTACTACATCCTCTCCCTTCCACCTTAAGCTGGTCCAGAGTTCACGACCACTACTACATCTCTCCTCCTTCCACAACAAGCTGGTCCAGAGTTCCACGACCACTACTACATCCTCTCCTCCTTCCACAACAAGCTGGTCCAGGTTCCACGACCACTACTACATCCTCTCCTCCTTCCACAACAAGCTGGTCCAGAGTTCAAACCGCTACTATCTCTCCCTTCCACAACAAGCTGGTCCCAGAGTTCACGACCACTATTACATCTCTCCCCTTCCACAACAAGCTGGTCAGAGTTCTATCACTACTACATCCTCTCTCATTCCACAACAAGCTGGTCAGAGTTCGGCCACTACCACATCCTCTCTCCTTCCACAACAAGCTGGTCCAGAGTTCCACGACCACTACTACATCCTCTCCTCCTTCCCAACAGCTGGTCGGAGTTCACTACCACTACTACATCTCTCCTCCTTCCACAGCAAGCTGGTCCAGAGTTCACGACCACTACTACATCTCTCCTCCTTCCACAACAAGCTGGTCCAGAGTTCACGACCACTACCTACATCTCTCTCCTTCCACAACAAGCTGGTCCAGGTTCGACCTTTTCTACATCTCTCTCCCTTCCACAACAAGCTGGTCCAGAGTTCACAACCACTACTCCATCTCCTCCACTCATACTGATGGCCAATACCTAGTGTAGAGCATCATGGGTCAGTGGGGCCATTCGTTAATAACAATGTTGCAGAGCTGGCAAAGTTCTTAGCACACTGCAATCTCCTCACAGCTGGACTCACCAAGTTCAACGACAAGCAAGAGAACTACTGGGCTTGGAAGTCAACATTCTCGACCTAAAGCCCAGTGAGAAGCCTGGCCTGTTATACCTGGACACTGCAAGGGGCATCAGCCCTATTCTGGAGAAGCTCCGTTTCGTGGACAATGCCGTCCAGAAAGATGAATCTAAGAAGGATAACCCTTACAAACAATGCCTCATCCACATAAAGCCACAGCCCCTGAGAAAGCATACAGGCTTTAGTGACTGAACATTGGCCAGTAAAATGGATGGAAGAAGTGTCCGGTTTTCCCTTCGCCTTGATCCCCCCTCTCTTGCTTCTGGAATATCCTGTTTCCTCTCGGAAATTGGGAATGACAGAAAAAGCCCAGGGCAGATGAGTCGAAGTTGAAGCTGGAATTGAAGCAAGTAACTGCCGATCTAATTTTCAAAAGTTATTGTCGTTTTGTAAGAAATGGTAGCGGATACATAGAGAAAATAAAGTACAAAAAACAACAAAAGAATGACAAAAGATTAGTACCACAGTATTACTCCTTAAAGGTGTCAGTATAAAGGTCCCACAGTATTACTCCTTAAAGGTGTCAGTATAAAGGTCCCACAGTATTACTCCTTAAAGGTGTCAGTATAAAGGTCCCACAGTATTACTCCTTAAAGGTGTCACTATAAAGGTCCCACAGTATTACTCCTTAAAGGTGTCAGTATAAAGGTCCCACAGTATTACTCCTTAAAGGTGTCACTATAAAGGTCCCACAGTATTACTCCTTAAAGGTGTCAGTATAAAGGTATCACAGTATTACTCCTTAAAGGTGTCAGTATAAAGGTCCCACAGTATTACTCCTTAAAGGTGTCACTATAAAGGTACCACAGTATTACTCCTACCATAACAAAGGGGTTGAATAGTTACTGACGAGACATTTCAGCTTTTAATTTTGTATTAATTTGTAATAACTTCAAAAAGCATAATTCCACTTTGACATTATGGGGTATTGTGGGTAGGCCAGTGACACAATATCATCGGTTTTAAATTCAGGCTGCAACACCACATGAATACTTTCTGAAGGCACTGTAGATGTCAGGCCTGTCTAGTATAACTATATCTAGATAGTCCTGTCTAGTATAACTATATCTAGATAGTCCTGTCTAGTATAACTATATCTAGATAGCCCAGTCAGGCCTGTCTAGTATAACTATATCTAGATAGCTCAGTCAGTCCTGTCTAGTATAACTATATCTAGATAGTCCTGTCTAGTATAACTATATCTAGATAGCCCAGTCAGTCCTGTCTAGTATAACTATATCTAGATAGCTCAGTCAGGCCTGTCTAGTATAACTATATCTAGATAGCCCAGTCAGTCCTGTCTAGTATAACTATATCTAGATAGCTCAGTCAGGCCTGTCTAGTATAACTATATCTAGATAGCCCAGTCAGTCCTGTCTAGTATAACTATATATAGATAGCTCAGTCAGTCCTGTCTAGTATAACTATATATAGATAGCTCAGTCAGGCCTGTCTAGTATAACTATATCTAGATAGTCCTGTCTAGTATAACTATATCTAGATAGTCCTGTCTAGTATAACTATATCTAGATAGCCCAGTCAGTCCTGTCTAGTATAACTATATCTAGAGCTCAAAGTATTGGAACAGTGACGTGTTGTTGTGGATTTGACATGATGACTGAGGTTGAAGTGCAGACTGACAGCTTTAATTTGAGGCTATTGCCTTCCATATCAGGTGAAACATTTACAAATTACAGCATTTGTTGTACATTTTAGGGGACCAAAAGTATTGGGAAAAATTCACTTGTGTCAGTCAAAAGTTGAGTATTTGGTCCCGTATTCCCAGCACTCAATGACTCCATCAAGCTGGTGACTCTACAAACTGGTTGGATGCATTTGCTGTTTGTTTTGGTTGTGTTTCACATTTTGTGCCCAACAGAAAATGTGTCACTGTATAATAACAAGATATTTATAAAGTCATTTAGAAGTTCATTTATTGAAAACATACAGTACATTTATTGAACATTAAATCATGTAAGGTCTATGTGAAATTGTGCTTAGATTTTTGCGTGTGTGAGGCCAGTGAGTGCTCTGAGTCGAGGGGGCAGCGCTGCGTTGGCGTCGCGGTGCCAGCGGGGGGAAGTGGCGAGGGGAGGCGGGGTTAGAACACTCAGCGCCACGCTTGGAAGTTTCAGCAGCGACCATAACTCCTCCCCTCTGGTCACTACGGCGACAACATCCTCCTCACTGCCACACCAGGAGACTGCTCCGCTACGAAGCTTAGAGAGGAACAGAGAAACCCTACACACACACACACACACACACACAGACACAGACACACACACACACACAGAGTAAGGAACGGCTGTAGTGACTAGCTGTAGTGTGTGTAATTGTAGCCTGTAGAACAGCAGTGAGCCTGTAGGCCAGGTGAGGAGCAACTACAGCAGCTGGAAGGACAAGTTCCTCTTCAGACCCATAATGCAACACTGAAAGTCAGTGAAGCGCCCATTGTATGTGTATGTGTTACCTGGGTATGAGGTCGTGGGAGCGGGAAGCCAGTTTAGCGAGCGCGCTCAGTAAGGAGGTAACCACCCTGGGGGAGGGGCTTCCAGAGGAAGTGACCTCGAAGAGGACTGCCTCCAATGCCTCGAAACAGGAAGTAACCAGATCCACGGAACACCGAGAGTCATATGACACCGACAGGTACTCACCTAATACCCACACCTAGCACACCCACACACACCACACCCACACACACACACATATAGATATAAATATATAGACACACACCCAGATAACAAGATAGAGACACCTACTCGGTCTGTCACCATGTGTCTGTAAAGGTTTCTCTCTCACTGTGTTTCTGTATAGTAGAGTGTGTAGTAGAGTGTGTGTATAATAGTGTGTAGAGTGTGTATAGTAGAGTGTGTATAGTAGAGTGTGTATAGTAGAGTGTGTAGTAGAGTGTGTGTATAATAGTGTGTAGAGTGTGTATAGTAGAGTGTGTATAGTAGAGTGTGTATAGTAGAGTGTGTATAGTAGAGTGTGTAGTAGAGTGTGTAGTAGAGTGTGTGTATAATAGTGTGTAGTAGAGTGCGTATTATAGTGTGTGTAGTAGAGTGTGTATAGTAGAGTGCGTATAGTAGAGTGTGTAGAGTAGAGTGTGTATAGTAGAGTGTGTATTATAGTGTGTGTAGTAGAGTGTGTATAGTAGAGTGTGTATAGTAGAGTGTGTATAGTAGAGTGTGTATAGTAGAGTGTGTATAGTAGAGTGTGTATAGTAGAGTGTGTAGTAGAGTGTGTATAGTAGAGTGCGTAGAGTAGAGTGTGTATAGTAGAGTGTGTGTAGTAGAGTGTGTGTAGTAGAGTGTGTGTAGAGTAGAGTGTGTAGTAGAGTGCGTATAGTAGAGTGCGTATAGTAGTGTGTGTATTATAGTGTGTATAGTAGAGTGTGTAGTAGAGTGTGTAGTAGAGTGTGTATAGTAGAGTGTGTATAGTAGAGTGTGTATAGTAGAGTGTGTATTATAGTGTGTATAGTAGAGTGTGTATAGTAGAGTGTGTATTATAGTGTGTAGTAGAGTGTGTATAGTAGAGTGTGTATAGTAGAGTGTGTATAGTAGAGTGTGTATTATAGTGTGTATAGTAGAGTGTGTATAGTAGAGTGCGTATTATAGTGTGTATAGTAGAGTGTGTATAGTAGAGTGCGTATAGTAGAGTGCGTATTATAGTGTGTAGTAGAGTGTGTATAGTAGAGTGTGTATAGTAGAGTGTGTATAGTAGAGTGTGTATAGTAGAGTGCGTATTATAGTGTGTAGTAGAGTGTGTATAGTAGAGTGTGTATAGTAGAGTGCGTATAGTAGAGTGCGTGTAGTAGAGTGTGTGTAGTAGAGTGCGTATTATAGTGTGTAGTAGAGTGTGTATAGTAGAGTGTGTATAGTAGAGTGCGTATAGTAGAGTGCGTATTATAGTGTGTAGTAGAGTGTGTATAGTAGAGTGTGTATAGTAGAGTGCGTAGTAGAGTGTGTATAGTAGAGTGCGTATAGTAGAGTGTGTAGAGTAGAGTGTGTAGTAGAGTGTGTATAGTAGAGTGTGTGTAGTAGAGTGTGTATAGTAGAGTGTGTAGTAGAGTGTGTGTAGTAGAGTGTGTATAGTAGAGTGTGTAGTAGAGTGTGTATAGTAGAGTGTGTATAGTAGAGTGTGTATAGTAGAGTGTGTATAGTAGAGTGTGTAGTAGAGTGTGTATAGTAGAGTGTGTATAGTAGAGTGTGTATAGTAGAGTGTGTGTAGTAGAGTGTGTATAGTAGAGTGTGTAGTAGAGTGTGTATAGTAGAGTGTGTATAGTAGAGTGTGTATAGTAGAGTGTGTATTATAGTGTGTATAGTAGAGTGTGTATAGTAGAGTGTGTATAGTAGAGTGTGTATTATAGTGTGTATAGTAGAGTGTGTATAGTAGAGTGCGTATTATAGTGTGTAGTAGAGTGTGTATAGTAGAGTGTGTATAGTAGAGTGCGTATAGTAGAGTGTGTAGAGTAGAGTGTGTATTATAGTGTGTATTATAGTGTGTATAGTAGAGTGTGTATAGTAGAGTGTGTATAGTAGAGTGTGTATAGTAGAGTGTGTATAGTAGAGTGTGTATAGTAGAGTGTGTATAGTGTGTGTAGTAGAGTGTAGTGTGTGTAGTAGAGTGTGTATAGTAGAGTGTGTATAGTAGAGTGTGTATAGTAGAGTGTGTATAGTAGAGTGCGTATAGTAGAGTGTGTGTAGTAGAGTGCGTAGTAGAGTGTGTATAGTAGAGTGCGTATAGTAGAGTGTGTGTAGTAGAGTGTGTATAGTAGAGTGTGTATAGTAGAGTGTGTATAGTAGAGTGTGTATAGTAGAGTGTGTGTGTAGTAGAGTGTGTGTGTGTAGTAGAGTGTGTATAGTAGAGTGTATAGTAGAGTGTGTGTAGTAGAGTGTGTAGTAGAGAGTGTGTATAGTAGAGTGTAGTAGAGTGTGTATAGTAGAGTGTGTAGTAGAGTGTAGTAGAGTGTGTGTAGTAGAGTGTGTATAGTAGAGTGTGTATAGTAGAGTGTGTATAGTAGAGTGTGTAGTAGAGTGTGTATAGTAGAGTGTGTATAGTAGAGTGTGTATAGTAGAGTGCGTATAGTAGAGTGTGTATAGTAGAGTGTGTATTATAGTGTGTATAGTAGAGTGTGTATAGTAGAGTGTGTATTATAGTGTGTATAGTAGAGTGTGTATTATAGTGTGTAGTAGAGTGTGTATAGTAGAGTGTGTATAGTAGAGTGCGTATAGTAGAGTGTGTAGAGTAGAGTGTGTATTATAGTGTGTATTATAGTGTGTATAGTAGAGTGTGTATAGTAGAGTGTGTATAGTAGAGTGCGTATAGTAGAGTGCGTATTATAGTGTGTAGTAGAGTGTGTATAGTAGAGTGTGTAGAGTAGAGTGCGTATAGTAGAGTGCGTGTAGTAGAGTGTGTGTAGTAGAGTGCGTATAGTAGAGAGTAGAGTGCGTATAGTAGTGTGTGTATAGTAGAGTAGAGTGTGTATAGTAGAGTGTGTATAGTAGAGTGTGTATAGTAGAGTGTGTATTATAGTGTGTAGTAGAGTGTGTATAGTAGAGTGCGTATAGTAGTGTGTAGTAGAGTGTGTGTAGTAGAGTGTGTGTAGAGTAGAGTGTGTAGTAGAGTGTGTATAGTAGAGTGTGTATAGTAGAGTGTGTATAGTAGAGTGTGTATAGTAGAGTGTGTATAGTAGAGTGTGTATAGTAGAGTGTGTATAGTAGAGTGTGTATAGTAGAGTGTGTATAGTAGAGTGTGTATTATAGTGTGTATAGTAGAGTGCGTAGTAGAGTGCGTATAGTAGAGTGTGTGTAGTAGAGTGTGTGTAGTAGAGTGCGTATAGTAGAGTGCGTATAGTAGAGTGCGTGTAGAGTAGAGTGTGTAGTAGAGTGTGTATAGTAGAGTGTGTATAGTAGAGTGTGTATAGTAGAGTGTGTATAGTAGAGTGCGTATAGTAGAGTGTGTATAGTAGAGTGTGTATAGTAGAGTGTGTAGAGTAGAGTGTGTATAGTAGAGTGTGTATAGTAGAGTGTGTATAGTAGAGTGTGTGTAGTAGAGTGTGTAGTAGAGTGTGTATAGTAGAGTGTGTATAGTAGAGTGTGTATAGTAGAGTGTGTGTAGAGTAGAGTGTAGTAGAGTGTGTAGAGTAGAGTGTGTAGAGTAGAGTGTGTAGAGTAGAGTGTGTAGAGTAGAGTGTGTATAGTAGAGTGTGTATAGTAGAGTGTGTATTATAGTGTGTAGAGTAGAGTGTGTATAGTAGAGTGTGTATTATAGTGTGTATAGTAGAGTGTGTATAGTAGAGTGTGTATAGTAGAGTGTGTATAGTAGAGTGTGTATAGTAGAGTGTATAGTAGAGTGTGTAGAGTAGAGTGTGTAGAGTAGAGTGTGTATAGTAGAGTGTGTATAGTAGAGTGTGTATTATAGTGTGTATAGTAGAGTGTGTATTATAGTGTGTATAGTAGAGTGCGTAGTAGAGTGTGTATAGTAGAGTGTGTAGAGTAGAGTGTGTATAGTAGAGTGTGTATAGTAGAGTGTGTAGAGTAGAGTGTGTATAGTAGAGTGTGTATAGTAGAGTGTGTATAGTAGAGTGTGTAGAGTAGAGTGTGTATAGTAGAGTGTGTATAGTAGAGTGTGTATTATAGTGTGTATAGTAGAGTGTGTATAGTAGAGTGTGTAGTAGTAGAGTGTGTATAGTAGAGTGTGTAGAGTAGAGTGTGTATAGTAGAGTGTGTATAGTAGAGTGTGTATTATAGTGTGTATAGTAGAGTGTGTATAGTAGAGTGTGTATAGTAGAGTGTGTAGAGTAGAGTGTGTAGAGTAGAGTGTGTATAGTAGAGTGTGTAGAGTAGAGTGTGTGTAGTAGAGTGTGTATAGTAGAGTGTGTATAGTAGAGTGTGTAGAGTAGAGTGTGTAGAGTAGAGTGTGTAGAGTAGAGTGTGTATAGTAGAGTGTGTATAGTAGAGTGTGTATAGTAGAGTGTGTAGTATAGTGTGTAGTAGAGTGTGTACAGTAGAGTGTGTAGAGTAGAGTGTGTATAGTAGAGTGTGTATAGTAGAGTGTGTATAGTAGAGTGTGTATAGTATAGTGTGTATAGTAGAGTGTGTATAGTAGAGTGTGTATAGTAGAGTGTGTATAGTAGAGTGTGTATAGTAGAGTGTGTAGTATAGTGTGTATTATAGTGTGTGTAGTAGAGTGTGTGGTAGAGTGTGTATTTTATAGTATATAGTGTATAGTATAGTGTTCTCACCACGTGTATATTATAGTATATAGTATATAGTGTATAGTATATAGTTCTCACCACGTGTGTATATTATAGTATATAGTGTATAGTATATAGTGTATAGTATATAGTTCTCACCACATGTGTGTATATTATAGTATATAGTGTATAGTATATAGTTCTCACCACGTGTGTATTTTATAGTATATAGTGTATAGTATATAGTTCTCACCACATGTGTGTATATTATAGTGTATAGTATATAGTGTATAGTATATAGTTCTCACCACGTGTATATTATAGTATTTAGTGTATAGTATATAGTGTATAGTATATAGTTCTCACCACATGTGTGTATATTATAGTATATAGTGTATAGTATATAGTTCTCACCACGTGTGTATTTTATAGTATATAGTGTATAGTATATAGTTCTCACCACATGTGTGTATATTATAGTGTATAGTATATAGTGTATAGTATATAGTTCTCACCACGTGTATATTATAGTATTTAGTGAGTATAGTATATAGTATTTAGTTCTCACCACTTGTGTATATTATAGTATATAGTATATAGTTCTCACCACATGTGTGTATATTATAGTATATAGTGTATAGTATATAGTTCTCACCACATGTGTGTATATTATAGTATATAGTGTATAGTATATAGTTCTCACCACATGTGTGTATTTTATAGTATATAGTGCATAGTGTATAGTATATAGTATATAGTTCTCACCACGTGTATTTTATAGTATATAGTGTATAGTATATAGTTCTCACCACATGTGTATTTTATAGTATATAGTGTATAGTACACAGTGTATAGTTCTCACCACATGTGTGTATTTTATAGTATATAGTACACAGTGTATAGTTCTCACCACATGTGTGTATATTATAGTATATAGTATATAGTTCTCACCACATGTGTGTATTTTATAGTATATAGTGCATAGTGTATAGTATATAGTGTATAGTTCTCACCACATGTGTGTATATTATAGTATATAGTGTACAGTATATAGTTCTCACCACATGTGTGTATATTATAGTATATAGTGTATAGTATATAGTTCTCACCACATGTGTGTATATTATAGTATATAGTATATAGTGTATAGTTCTCACCACATGTGTGTATATTATAGTATATAGTGTATAGTATATAGTTCTCACCACATGTGTGTATATTATAGTATATAGTATATAGCGTATAGTGTATAGTTCTCACCACATGTGTGTATATTATAGTATATAGTGTATAGTATATAGTTCTCACCACATGTGTGTACAGGTCTTCTTTGCTGTGGATGTTAGTGGTGGTTCCAGCAAACTCCAGCAGCTCCCGTGATTGGTCCACAACCAGAGAGGGGTGGAGCTTACACAGCTTCAACAAGTGGTGGCTAAAAACTCTAGAGAGAGAGACAGAGAGAGAGAGAGAGAGAGACACGGAGACAGAGACAGAGAGACAGAGACAGAGAGACAGAGACAGAGAGACAGAGACAGAGAGACAGAGACAGAGAGACAGAGAGAGAGAGACAGAGAGACACGGAGACAGAGACAGAGAGAGAGAGAGAGAGACAGAGAGAGAGAGACAGAGAGAGAGAGACAGAGAGAGAGAGACAGAGAGAGAGAGACAGACAGACAGAGACAGAGAGAGAGAGAGAGAGAGACACAGAGAGAGAGAGAGAGGGAGCGGAAAATCAGAATAGTGTAAACTGAGGAGCCTGAGACACCCTCTGTCAACCTGTACAACAATGGAACAGTGGGAAACTTCATACATTTCCAAAAGGACTTCCACACAATCAAAGAGAGAACACGGCAGGAGAGGCTTTCTCTTGGTGATGACTCCCCCACCCAGAGAGCACGGCAGGAGAGGCTTTCTCTTGATGATGACTCCCCCACCCAGAGAACACGGCAGGAGAGGCTTTCTCTTGGTGATGACTCCCCCACCCAGAGAACACGGCAGGAGAGGCTTTCTCTTGGTGATGACTCCCCCACCCAGAGAACACGGCAGGAGAGGCTTTCTCTTGGTGATGACTCCCCCACCCAGAGAGCACGACAGGAGAGGCTTTCTCTTGATGACGACTCCCCCACCCAGAGAACACGGCAGGAGAGGCTTTCTCTTGGTGATGACTCCCCCACCCAGAGAACACGGCAGGAGAGGCTTTCTCTTGATGACGACTCCCCTACCCAGAGAACACGGCAGGAGAGGCTTTCTCTTGGTGACGACTCCCCCACCCAGAGAACACGGCAGGAGAGGCTTTCTCTTGACAGTTCTCCTGACAACCCCCCCACATCCACTGAGGACACACACGCCAGAGATTGTGCTCCTCATTGACTCAAATGGTGAATACATTGATGAGGAAACTTCTTCCAGAACACCAAGTGGTTAAACTCTGGCGTCTGAACGCCCGACGTGCCCTGGAGCTGCTGTCAGAGGACCGACTAGTGTCCCCCAGCCACATCACAATACACAGGCACAAACCACCTGAGCGCCCAGCAGGAAAGTGTGGCCACAGCACTCAAGGGCGTGACTGAAAAAGCCTTTACCACTTCCCCCCCCATCTCCACCCTGCTACCACAAAAATACTTTCACCCTGCTACCATACAGCGGGAGAATGCAAGCATTTCCCGCGACTGGGCCTCAAAACCAAATGTCCAAAGCCTTCATGACCAGGTCCACCTCCACACTGCAGCAGACTCCACCTTTGCCAGGACCTACACCCAGACCACAGCCCCACCCCAACCAGTCGACCCATCCCCAAACAAACCCTAGCCACACCTATATAGGCCCCCCCAGATCAGTCTTCTGCCCCCACCCCCCATGCCCCCCGCCCCTGCAGCCAGGGCCACCCATATGCCCAGGCCGTGAGCAGAGCAACAGGCCCAACCCCCACTATTACACCGGCCCAAGCCCCATCCTGCCACCTAAGAGGTCTGTATCAGATGCTCTGCTCACACCTACTGTGACGGTCCGAGCTTAAACCACACAAAACTAGGGTGGATTGTTTGGTCGTTAGGCTGTTGGTGGACCCAGATTGTTTTAGTAGAGCAGAAACACATTATCTATATATTTGCTCCCATCTCAATGAACTAATCCATTGTGGACGCCCAGACTAAAAGCCAATTAATGCTTGATCTGAAAATGTGGTCAGAGGCTCCATATGGAAGGTGTGACGCAATTAGGAACCACCAGAGGCATGCAGAGGCCAAATGGATCTCTATACCACATCACCATGCCCCTCCCAGAGGCCAAATGGATCTCTATACCACATCACCATGCCCCTCCCAGAGGCCAAATGGATCTCTGTACCACATCACCATGCCCCTCCCAGAGGCCAAATGGATCTCTGTACCACATCACCATGCCCCTCCCAGAGGCCAAATGGATCTCTGTACCACATCACCATGCCCCTCCCAGAGGCCAAATGGATCTCTGTACCACATCACCATGCTCCTCCCAGAGGCCAAATGGATCTCTGTACCACATCACCATGCCCCTCCCAGAGGCCAAATGGATCTCTGTACCACATCACCATGCCCCTCCCAGAGGCCAAATGGATCTCTGTACCACATCGCCATGCCCCTCCCAGAGTCCAAATGGATCTCTGTACCACATCGCCATGCCCCTCCCAGAGTCCAAATGGATCTCTGTACCACATCGCCATGCCCCTCCCAGAGGCCAAATGGATCTCTGTACCACATCGCCATGCTCCTCCCAGAGGCCAAATGGATCTCTGTACCACATCACCATGCTCCTCCCAGAGGCCAAATGGATCTCTGTACCACATCACCATGCTCCTCCCAGAGGCCAAATGGATCTCTGTACCACATCACCATGCCCCTCCCAGAGGCCAAATGGATCTCTATACCACATCACCATGCTCCTCCCACATGTTGTAACAATGCGGAGGGCTCTGTATAGCTCCGCATTGACATGATTGGTTGATGGTAGGTGGGGGCGGTACATCCTGTATAATACACAAACTCACTTCCTTGACAACCGCTCTGCTCTGCGAAGCGCAACAAGGATGAATGTCCTGCCTTCTGCTGAGGCCGTATCAGGACAATGCTGCATGGCCAATGCACCCACATGCACAGTGCTCTCTCCTGCCAACGTGATTGTTACTGTATATCAATTCCCTATTACATAAATCACCAGTAGTACATTTACTGTTAATTCCTATCATTTGTCATCTACAATGTTTGTTAACTACGGGGAAAATAGGACCAGCATATCAGAAATCAGTATTCAGACCCCTTGACTTTTTCCACCTGTTGTTACATTACAGCCTCATTCTATAATGGCTTCAATAAAACAATCCTCTGCAATCTACACATCACACCCCCTAATGGCATGCACCCCTAATGACACATGACTTGTCGCCACACCCCTAATGGCATCATACACCCCTAATGGCATCGCCACACCCCCTAATGGCATCGCCACACCCCCTAATGGCATCGCCACACCCCCTAATGGCATCATACACTAATTGGCATGTACCCTAATAGCATGCCACACCCCCTAATAGCATCGCTGTACCCCTAATGGCATATGCCTTACACCCCTAATGGCATCGCCACACCCCATAATGACAAAGCACAAAAAAGGATTCCATTTATTTTTCAAATTTATAACAAATGTAAAACGGAAATACCTTATTTATATACAGTACCAGTCAAATGTTTGGACACACCTACTCATTCCAAGGTTTTTCTTTATTTTACTATTTTCTACTATATTAGTGAAGACGTTGGAACCAAGAAAGTGTTAAACAAATCAAAATATATTTTATATTCTTCCAAGTAGCCCCCCTTTCTCTCAACCAGCTTCATGAGGAATGTTTTTCCTGGTTAAGGGCTGGTCAGTAGCATTTCACTGTGAGGTCTACACCTGTTGGTTAAGGGCTGGTCAGTAGCATTTCACTGTGAGGTCTACACCTGTTGGTTAAGGGCTTGTCAGTAGCATTTCACTGTGAGGTCTACACCTGTTGGTTAAGGGCTTGTCAGTAGCATTTCACTGTAAGGTCTACACCTGTTGGTTAAGGGCTGGTCAGTCAGCATTTCACTGTGAGGTCTACACCTGTTGGTTAAGGGCTGGTCAGTAGCATTTCACTGTAAGGTCTACACCTGTTGGTTAAGGGCTGGTCAGTCAGCATTTCACTGTAAGGTCTACACCTGTTGGTTAAGGGCTTGTCAGTAGCATTTCACTGTAAGGTCTACACCTGTTGGTTAAGGGCTTGTCAGTAGCATTTCACTGTGAGGTCTACACCTGTTGGTTAAGGGCTGGTCAGTAGCATTTCACTGTGAGGTCTACACCTGTTGGTTAAGGGCTTGTCAGTAGCATTTCACTGTGAGGTCTACACCTGTTGGTTAAGGGCTTGTCAGTAGCATTTCACTGTGAGGTCTACACCTGTTGGTTAAGAGGGCTTGTCAGTAGCATTTCACTGTAAGGTCTACACCTGTTGGTTAAGGGCTGGTCAGTCAGCATTTCACTGTGAGGTCTACACCTGTTGGTTAAGGGCTGGTCAGTAGCATTTCACTGTAAGGTCTACACCTGTTGGTTAAGGGCTGGTCAGTCAGCATTTCACTGTAAGGTCTACACCTGTTGGTTAAGGGCTTGTCAGTAGCATTTCACTGTAAGGTCTACACCTGTTGGTTAAGGGCTTGTCAGTAGCATTTCACTGTGAGGTCTACACCTGTTGGTTAAGGGCTTGTCAGTAGCATTTCACTGTAAGGTCTACACCTGTTGGTTAAGGGCTTGTCAGTAGCATTTCACTGTAAGGTCTACACCTGTTGGTTAAGGGCTTGTCAGTAGCATTTCACTGTAAGGTCTACACTTGTTGTATTCAGGGCATGTGACAAATAAAGTTTGATTTGATCCCAAAATAAGGAAAGCTTTGACTATGTACAGACTCATTGAGCATAGCCTTGCTATTGAGAAAGGCCGCAGTAGGCAGACCTGGCTCTCAAGAGAAGACAGGCTATGTGCACACTGCCCACACAATGAGGTGGAAACTGAGCTGCACTTCCTGACCTCCTGCCAAATGTATGACCACATTAGAGACACATATTTCCCTCAGATTACACAGACCCACAAAGACTAAGAAAACAAACCCAATTCAGCTAAACTCCCATATCTACTGGGTGAAATACCACAGTGTGCCGTCACAGCAGCAAGATGTGTGACCTGTTGCCACAAGAAAAGGACAACCAGTGAAGAACAAACACCATTGTAAATACGACACAAACGTATTTTCCCTTTTGTACTTTAACTATTTGTACATCGTTACAACACTACAGACATAATGACATCTGAAATGTCTCTATTCCTTTGGAACTTGTGTGAGTGTAATGTTTACTGTTCAGTTTCTATTGTCTATTTCACTTGCTTTGGCAATGTTAACATATGTTTGCCTCGCCAATAAAGCCCTTAAATTGAACTGAGAGACAGAAGTTGTTTTAGAGATGGTAGTGTTGTATTGATGGCCTCGTTTTGTATTGTGGTGTGTACTGACCGGTGTATCTCTGCAGTGGTGTGTGTGTGTTGTGGTGTGTACTGACCCGTGTGTACTGACCGGTGTATCTCTGCAAGTGGTGTGTACTGACCGGTGTATCTCTGCAGTGGTGTGTACTGACCGGTGTATCTCTGCAGTGGTGTGTACTGACCAGTGTGTGTGTGTGTGTGTGTTGTGGTGTGTACTGACCGGTGTATCTCTGCAGTGGTGTGTACTGACCAGTGTGTGTGTGTGTGTGTTGTGGTGTGTACTGACCGGTGTATCTCTGCAGTGTATTTGGGGATGTTGAGCAACAGACTGCTTCTCTCCAGCAGCACCAACACCAGCTGGGCCAGCAACCTCTCATCCGATACCTAAACACACATTAAGCTCTACTTATATCCTGTACACAAAATACATGGTTTATCTCGGACTTATTCTGGTTGCAGCCTGTGTGTGTGTTACCGTGGTAACTGTGTTGAAGTAGACGTGCAGCAGCACTGGAACACTTTGAGCTGATTGGATGACTCTGGACCAATCAGCTGCCTCCATCAGCAGGTCATGGAGCACGCTCAGTCTGTCCATGGTATCACCTGGGGAGAAATAGAGTAATGTTATTGTAGTGGTATTACAGTAGTGGTATTATAGTATTACAGTATTACAGTAGTGGTATTATAGTGGTATTATAGTATTACAGTAGTGGTATTATAGTATTACAGTAGTGGTATTATAGTATTACAGTAGTGGTATTACAGTAGTGGTATTATAATATTACAGTGGGTGAATTACAGTAGTGGTATTATAATATTACAGTGGGTGTATTACAGTAGTGGTATTATAGTATTACAGTAGGTGTATTACAGTATTACAGTGGGTGTATTACAGTAGTGGTATTATAGTATTACAGTGGGTGAATTACAGTAGTGGTATTATAATATTACAGTGGGTGTATTACAGTAGTGGTATTATAGTATTACAGTGGGTGTATTACAGTAGTGGTATTATAGTATTACAGTGGGTGTATTACAGTAGTGGTATTATAGTATTACATTGGGTGAATTACAGTAGTGGTATTATAGTATTACAGTAGGTGTATTACAGTAGTGGTATTATAGTATTACAGTAGGTGTATTACAGTAGTGGTATTATAGTATTACAGTGGGTGTATTACAGTAGTGGTATTATAGTATTACATTGGGTGAATTACAGTAGTGGTATTATAGTATTACAGTAGGTGTATTACAGTAGTGGTATTATAGTAGGTGTATTACAGTAGTGGTATTATAGTATTACAGTGGGTGTATTTCAGTACTGGTATTACAGTAATACAGTGGGCGTATTACAGTAGTGGTATTATAGTATTACATTGGGTGAATTACAGTAGTGGTATTATAGTATTACAGTAGGTGTATTACAGTAGTGGTATTATAGTATTACAGTAGGTGTATTACAGTAGTGGTATTATAGTATTACAGTGGGTGTATTACAGTAGTGGTATTATAGTATTACATTGGGTGAATTACAGTAGTGGTATTATAGTATTACAGTAGGTGTATTACAGTAGTGGTATTATAGTAGGTGTATTACAGTAGTGGTATTATAGTATTACAGTGGGTGTATTTCAGTACTGGTATTACAGTAATACAGTGGGCGTATTACAGTAGTGGTATTATAGTATTTCAGTAGTGGTATTATAGTATTACAGTAGTGGTATTATAGTATTACAGTGGGTGTATTACAGTAGAGGTATTACAGTATTACAGTGGGTGTATTACAGTAGTGGTATTATAGTATTACAGTGGGTGAATTACAGTAGTGGTATTATAGTATTACAGTGGGTGTATTACAGTAGTGGTATTATAGTAGTGGTATTATAGTATTACAGTGGGTGTATTACAGTAGTGGTATTATAGAATTTCAGTAGTGGTATTATAGTATTGCAGTAGTGGTATTATAGTATTACAGTGGGTGTATTACAGTAGTGGTATTATAGTAATACAGGGGGTGAATTACAGTAGTGGTATTATAGTATTACAGTGGGTGTATTACAGTAGTGGTATTATAGTATTACAATGGGTGTATTTCAGTAGTGGTATTATAGTATTACAGTACTGGTATTATAGTATTTCAGTAGTGGTATTATAGTATTACAGTGGGTGTATTACAGTAGTGGTATTATAGTATTACAATAGGTGTATTACAGTAGTGGTATTACAGTGGGTGTATTACAGTAGTGGTATTATAGTAATACAGTGGGTGAATTACAGTAGTGGTATTATAGTATTACAGTGGGTGTATTACAGTAGTGGTATTATAGTATTACAATAGGTGTATTTCAGTAGTGGTATTATAGTATTACAGTACTGGTATTATAGTATTTCAGTAGTGGTATTATAGTATTACAGTGGGTGTATTACAGTAGGTGTATTACAGTAGTGGTATTATAGTAGTGGTATTATAGTATTTCAGTAGTGGTATTATAGTATTACAGTAGTGGTATTATAGTATTACAGTGGGTGTATTACAGTAGTGGTATTACAGTGGGTGAATTATAGTAGTGGTATTATAGTAATACAGTGGGTGTATTACAGTAGTGGTATTATAGTATTACAGTTGGTGTATTTCAGTAGTGGTATTATAGTAATACAGTTGGTGTATTACAGTAGTGGTATTATAGTAATACAGTGGGTGAATTACAGTAGTGGTATTATAGTATTACAATAGGTGTATTTCAGTAGTGGTATTATAGTATTACAGTTGGTGTATTACAGTAGTGGTATTATAGTAATACAGTGGGTGAATTACAGTAGTGGTATTATAGTATTACAATAGGTGTATTTCAGTAGTGGTATTATAGTATTACAATAGGTGTATTTCAGTAGTGGTATTATAGTAATACAGTGGGTGTATTTCAGTAGTGGTATTATAGTATTACAGTGGGTGTATTACAGTAGTGGTATTATAGTAATACAGTGGGTGAATTACAGTAGTGGTATTATAGTAATACAGTGGGTGAATTACAGTAGTGGTATTATAGTAATACAGTGGGTGAATTACAGTAGTGGTATTATAGTATTACAGTGGGCGTATTACAGTAGTGGTATTATAGTATTACAGTGGGTGTATTACAGTAGTGGTATTATAGTATTACAATAGGTGTATTACAGTAGTGGTATTACAGTGGGTGTATTACAGTAGTGGTATTATAGTAATACAGTGGGTGAATTACAGTAGTGGTATTATAGTATTACAGTGGGTGTATTACAGTAGTGGTATTATAGTATTACAATAGGTGTATTTCAGTAGTGGTATTATAGTATTACAGTAGTGGTATTATAGTAATACAGTGGGCATATTACAGTAGTGGTATTATAGTATTGCAGTAGTGGTATTATAGTATTACAGTAGTGGTATTATATTATTTCAGTAGTGGTATTATAGTATTTCAGTAGTGGTATTATAGTAATACAGTGGGTGTATTACAGTAGTGGTATTATAGTAATACAGTGGGTGAATTACAGTAGTGGTATTATAGTATTACAGTGAGTGTATTACAGTAGTGGTATTATAGTATTACAGTGGGTGTATTACAGTAGTGGTATTATAGTATTACAGTGGGTGTATTACAGTAGTGGTATTATAGTATTACAGTGGGTGTATTACAGTAGTGGTATTATAGTATTACAATAGTGGTATTATAGTAATACAGTGGGTGAATTACAGTAGTGGTATTATAGTATTACAGTGGGTGTATTTCAGTAGTGGTATTATAGTATTACAGTAGTGGTATTATAGTAATACAGTGGGTGAATTACAGTAGTGGTATTATAGTATTACAGTGGGTGTATTACAGTAGTGGTATTATAGTATTACAGTGGGTGTATTACAGTAGTGGTATTATAGTATTAGAGTATTACAGTAGTGTTATTATAGTAGTGGTATTATAGTATTACAGTAGTGGTATTATAGTAATACAGTGGGCGTATTACAGTAGTGGTATTATAGTATTGCAGTAGTGGTATTATAGTATTACAGTAGTGGTATTATATTATTTCAGTAGTGGTATTATAGTATTACAGTGGGTGTATTTCAGTAGTGGTATTATAGTAATACAGTGGGTGAATTACAGTAGTGGTATTATAGTATTACAGTGAGTGTATTACAGTAGTGGTATTATAGTATTACAGTGGGTGTATTACAGTAGTGGTATTATAGTAATACAGTGGGTGAATTACAGTAGTGGTATTATAGTATTACAGTGGGTGTATTACAGTAGTGGTATTATAGTATTACAATAGGTGTATTACAGTAGTGGTATTATAGTAATACAGTGGGTGTATTACAGTAGTGGTATTATAGTATTACAGTGGGTGTATTATAGTAGTGGTATTATAGTATTACAGTAGTGGTATTATAGTAATACAGTAGTGGTTATAGTATTAGAGTAGTGATATTATAGTATTACAGTAGTGGTATTATAGAATTTCAGTAGTGGTATTATAGTAATACAGTGGGCGTATTACAGTAGTGGTATTATAGTATTGCAGTAGTGGTATTATAGTATTACAGTAGTGGTATTATATTATTTCAGTAGTGGTATTATAGTATTACAGTGGGTGTATTTCAGTAGTGGTATTATAGTATTACAGTGGGTGTATTTCAGTAGTGGTATTATAGTATTACAGTGGGTGTATTTCAGTAGTGGTATTATAGTATTACAGTGGGTTTATTACAGTAGTGGTATTACATTATCACAGTAGTGGTATTATATTATTTCAGTAGTGGTATTACAGTAGTGGTATTATAGTATTACAGTGGGCGTATTACAGTAGTGGTATTATAGTATTACAGTAGTGGTATTATAGTATTACAGTAGTGGTATTACAGTAGTGGTATTACAGTATCGGTATTATAGTATTACAGTAGTTGTATTACAGTAGCAGTATTACAGTAGTGGTATTATAGTATTTCAGTAGTGGTATTACAGTAGCGGTATTACAGTATTACAGTAGTGGTATTACAGTAGCGGTATTACAGTAGTGGTATTATAGTATTACAGTAGTGGTATTATAGTAATACAGTAGCGGTATTACAGTATTACAGCAGTGGTATTACAGTAGTGGTATTACAGTAGTGGTATTAAAGTAGTAGTACTATAACAATAGTAGTAATGTAGTATAGTAGTCTGTCCATGGTTTCGCCTGGGGAGAACATCAGTATTATTGTTAGTAGTGGTAGTAGTACAGTAATATTATAGTAGTATTATAGTAGTACTATAGTACTATTAGTAGTATTACCAGACCCTGCCTCCCCTCTCAACAGGAACAGGAAGAGGCCTCTATGTGCGGGGCTTCGGAAAGCTTCCAGCGATGACAGACCCCGGCCCCCTGGCTCAGACACAGGGAAGCATGCAGACCTGACACACAGATCACAGGGTTACATACTGCGCTGCAGTATCCCTGAAATGCTTCTAGGAACATTGTGTGTGTTATTGATTGATTTGTTATTACACAACCTTACACACATCAACTTAGAATACATTACGTATTTATTGTGTATACAGTTGAAGTCGAAAGTTTACATACACTTAGGTTGGAGTCATTAAAACTTGTTTTTCCAACCACTCCACAAATTTCTTGTTAACAAACTATAGTTTTGACAAGTCGGTTAGGACATCTTCTTTGTGCACGACAAGTAATTTTTCCAACAATTGTTTACAGATTATTTCACTGTATCACAATTCCAGTGGGTCAGAAGTTTACATACACTAAGTTGACTGTGCCTTTAAACAGCTTGGAAAATTCCAGAAAATGATGTCATGGCTTTAGAAGCTTCTGATAGGCGAATTGACATCATTTGAGTCAATTGGAGGTGTACCTGTGGATGTATTTCAAGGCCTACCTTCAAACTCTGTGCCTTTTTGCTTGACATCATGGGAAAATCAAAAGAAATCAGCCAAGACCTCAGAAAAATTATTCTAGACCTCCACAAGTCTGGTTCATCCTTGGGAGCAATTTCCAAATGCCTGAAGGTACCACGTTCATCTGTACAAACAATAGTACGCAAGTATAAACACCATGGGACCATGCAGCCGTCATACCGCTCAGGAAGGAGGCGCATTCTGTCTCCTAGAGATGAACGTACTTTGGTGCGAAAAGTGCAAATCAATCCCAGAACAACAGCAAAGGACCTTGTGAAGATGCTGGAGGAAACAGGTACAAAAGTATCTATATCCACAGTAAAACAAGTCCTATATCGACAGCAAGGAAGAAGCCACTTCTCAAAAACCTCCATAAAAAAGCCAGACTACGGTTTGCAACTGCACGTGGGGACAAAGATCGTACTTTTTGGAGAAATGTCCTCTGGTCTGATGAAACAAAAATAGAACTGTTTGGCCATAATGACCATCGTTATGTTTGGAGGAAAAAGGGGGAGGCTTGCAAGCCGAAGAACACCATCCCAACCGTGAAGCACGGGGGTGGCAGCATCATGTTGTGGGGGTGCTTTGCTGCAGGAGGGACTGGTGCACTTCACAAAATAGATGACATCATGAGGAAGGAAAATTATGTGGATATATTGAAGCAACATCTCAAGACATCAGTCAGGAAGTTAAAACTTGGCTGCAAATGGGTCTTCCAAATGGGTCTTCCAAATGGACATTGACCCCAAGCACACTTCCAAAGTTGTGGCAAAATGGCTTAAGGACAACAAAGTCAAGGTATTGGAGTGGCCATCACAAAGCCCTGACCTCAATCCCATAGAAAAATTTGTGGGCAGAACTGAAAAAGCGTGTGCGAGCAAGGAGGCCTACAAACCTGACCCTGTTACACCAGCTCTGTCAGGAGGAACGGGACAAAATTCACCCAACTTATTGTGGGAAGCTTGTGGAAGGCTACCTGAAACGTTTGACCCAAGTTAAACAATTTAAAGGTAATGCTACCAAATACTAATTGAGTGTATGTAAACTTCTGACCCACTGGGAATGTGATGAAAGAAATAAAAGCTGAAATAAATCATTCTCTACTATTATTCTGACATTTCACATTCTTAAAATAAAGTGGTGATCCTAACTGACCTAAGACAGCGGAATGTTTACCAGGATTAAATGTCAGGAATTGTGAAAAACTGAGTTTAAATGTATTTGGCTAAGGTGTATGTAAACTTCAGAGTTGAACTGTATATGCATTCTATCTGTACGTGTGTGTACCTGAGCTGTATATGCATTCTATCTGTGTACCTGAGCTGTAGGGTGAGAGCAGCAGTGAGACAAGGCAAGTCCAGTAGAGAGTGCAGCAGCTCAACTGCAGTCCCAGCCGTGACCAGAGAGGGCAGCACATCCACATAGTCAGATACCAGGCCTGGACTGTTCCACGCTAGGAACTACAACACATACACAGCGTCAGATACCAGACTAGAAACTAGAACCCGGCGTCAGATACCCGCCTAGAACCCGGCGTCAGATACCCGCCTAGAACCCGGCGTCAGATACCCGCCTAGAACCCGGCGTCAGATACCAGACTAGAACCCGGCGTCAGATACCAGACTAAAACCCGGCGTCAGATACCAGACTAAAAACTATACTGAACAGAAATATAAAGTGTTGGTCCCGTGTTTCATGAGCTGAAATAAAAGATCCCAGAAAATGTTCTATTCGCACAAAAAACTTATTTCTCTCTATTTTTTTGCACAAATGTGTTTCCATCTCTGTTAGTGAGCATTTCTCCTTTGCCAAGATAATCCAACCCACCTGTCAGCTGTGGCATATCAAGAAGCTGATTAAACAGCATGGTCATTACATAGGTGCACCTTGTGCTGGGGACAATAAAAGGCCACTCTAAAAGGTGACGTTTTGTCACACAACACAATGCCACAGGTGTCTCAAGTTGAGGGAGCGTGCAATTGGCATGCTAACTGCAGGAATGTCCAACAGAGCTGTTTCCAGATAATTTAATGTTCATTTCTCTACCATAAGCCACCTCCAACGTTGTTTTAGAGAATTTGGCAGTACATCCAGCCGCCCTCACAACTGCAGAACACGCGTCACCACGCCAGCCCAGGACCTCCACATCCGGCTTCTTCACCTGCGGGATCGTCTGAGACCAGCCACCCGGACAGCTGATTCACCTGCGGGATCGTCTGAGACCAGCCACCCGGACAGCTGATTCACCTGCGGGATCGTCTGAGACCAGCCACCCGGACAGCTGATGAAACTGAGGAGTATTTCTGTCTAATAATAAAGCCCTTTTTGTGTTGAAAAACTCATTCTGATTGGCTGGGCTTGGCTCCCAAGTGGGTGGGCCTATGCCCTCCCAGTCCCACCCTTGGCTGCGCCCCTTCCCAGTCATGTGAAAGCCAGAGATTAGGGCCCAATGAATTCATTTCAATTGACTGATTTCCTTACATGAACTGTAACTCAGTAAAGTCTTTGAAATTGTTGCGTTTCTATTTGAGTTCAGTATAGACCACACACTGTAGTCAGACACCAGACTAGAAGGTATACAGAGAGGCTGTGTTTACACAGGCAGACCAATTCTGATCTTTCACCAGTTATTGGCAAAAGAGCGGGTCTGAAGAGGGGTAAAAAAGATCAGAATAGCAACCACAGCCACAGGCAGAGACTGAAAGGTGTCCAGTAGCCAGACACTTTAATGCAGTGGGCCATGAGGTGTGCCAACAAGTGTGTCTAGAGTGTTACAGTGGGGCAAAAAAGAATTTAGTCAGCCACAAATTGTGCAAGTTCTCTCACTTAAAAAGATGAGAGAGGCCTGTAATTTTCATCATAGGTACACTTCAACTATGACAGACAAAATGAGGAAAAGAAATCCAGAAAATCACATTGTAGGATTTTTTATGAATTTATTTGCAAATTATGGTGGAAAATAAGTATTTGGTCACATACAAACAAGCAAGATTTCTGGCTCTCACAGACCTGTAACTTCTTCTTTAAGAGGCTCCTCTGTCCTCCACTCATTACCTGTATTAATGGCACCTGTTTGAACTTGTAATCAGTATAAAAGACACCTGTCCACAACCTCAAACAGTCACACTCCAAACTCCACTATGGCCAAGACCAAAGAGCTGTCAAAGGACACCAGAAACAAAATTGTAGACCTGCACCAGGTTGGGAAGACTGAATCTGCAATAGGTAAGCAGCTTGGTTTGAAGATATCAACTGTGGGAGCAATTATTAGGAAATGGAAGACATACAAGACCACTGATAATCTTCCTCGATCTGGGGCTCCACGCAAGATCTCACCCGTGGGGTCAAAATGATCACAAGAACGGTGAGCAAAAATCCCAGAACCACACAGGGGACCTAGTGAATGACCTGCAGAGAGCTGGGACCAAAGTAACAAAGCCTACCATCAGTAACACACTCGCCGCCAGGGACTCAAATCCTGCAGTGCCAGGCGTGTCCCCCTGCTTAAGCCAGTACATGTTCAGGCCCGTCTAAAGTTTGCTAGAGAGCATTTGGATGATCCAGATGAGGATTGGGGAGAATGTCAGATGAAACCAAAATAGAACTTTTTGGTAAAAACTCAACTAAATCGTGTTTGGAGGACAAAGAATGCTGAGTTGCATCCAAAGAACACCATACCTACTGTGAAGCATGGGGGTGGAAACATCATGCTTTGGGGCTGTTTTTCTGCAAAGGGACCAGGGCGACTGATCCGTGTAAAGGAAAGAATGAATGGGGCCATGTATCGTGAGATTTTGAGTGAAAACCTCCTTCCATCAGCAAGGGCATTGAAGATGAAACGTGGCTGGGTCTTTCAGCATGACAATGATCCCAAACACACCGCCGAACAGCGAAGGAGTGGCTTCGTAAGAAGCATTTCAAGGTCCTGGAGTGGCCTAGCCAGTCTCCAGATCTCAACCCCATAGAAAATCTTTGGAGGGAGTTGAAAGTCTGTGTTGCCCAGCGACAGCCCCAAAACATCACTGCTCTAGAGGAGATCTGCATGGAGGAATGGGCCAAAATACCAGCAACAGTGTGTGAAGACTTACAGAAAACGTTTGACCTCTGTCATTGCCAACAAAGGGTATATAACAAAGTATTGAGATAAACTTTTGTTATTGACCAAATACTTATTTTCCACCATAATTTGCAAATAAATTCATTAAAAATCCTACAATGTGATTTTCTGAATTTCTTTTTCTCATTTCGTCTGTCATAGTTGAAGTGTACCTATGATAAAAATTACAGGCCTCTCTCATCTTTTTAAGTGAGAGAACTTGCACAATTGGTGGCTGACTAAATACTTTTTTGCCCCACTGTATAATGGGCTGTGTGTTACCTTGAGCAGGTTAGGGAAGTAGTGTGTCCACAGTGTTATAATGGGCTGTGTGTTTTACCTTGAGCAGGTTAGGGAAGTAGTGTGTCCACAGTGTTATAATGGGCTGTGTGTTTTACCTTGAGCAGGTTAGGGAAGTAGTGTGTGTACAGCGGTACGGAGGAGTGTAGCTGCAGCTGATTGGCTCTGATGAAGGACAGCGTCTCGTGGGCCAGATAGGGGTCGTTGAAACACTCTGCTGGGAGAACACCAAACACACACCTCCACACACACTCACTGTCCACCGCTGCAGTCTCCCCTACAAAAACACACACAGTAAGTACACACTAGCTCTATCCCCCGCACACACACACACACACACACACCTCCTCACCGTGGTTGAGGTAGAACTGAGCGATGGGCAGGAGGACTCTGCTGCAGGACAGGTCAGAGTTCAGACGGCCGAACAGTGACTTAACACACGGGAACGCACGATACACACACCCAGCATCCTCCACACACACACCGTCCAGGATACGCACCGCCTCCACCAGGCACTGAGAGAGAGAGAGAGAGGTTACTACAGCAGTATAACCGTGTGGCGGTAGAGGACGGGGTTACTACAGCAGGATAACCGTACGGCGTGTGGCGGTAGAGGACGGGGTTACTACAGCAGGATAACCGTACGGCGTGTGGCGGTAGAGGACGGGGTTACTACAGCAGTATAACCGTACGGCGTGTGGCGGTAGAGGACGGGGTTACTACAGCAGTATAACCGTACGGCGTGTGGCGGTAGAGGACGGGGTTACTACAGCAGGATAACCGTACCGCGTGTGACGGTAGAGGACGGGGTTACTACAGCAGTATAACCGTACGGCGTGTGACGGTAGAGGACGGGGTTACTACAGCAGTATAACCGTACGGCGTGTGACGGTAGAGGACGGGGTTACTACAGCAGGATAACCGTACGGTGAGTGATTGTAGGTGATAGTTGGTAGGGTTACTACAGCAGTATAACCGTCACGGGTGAGTGATTGTAGGTGATAGTTGGTAGCGTTACTACAGCAGGATAACCGTGACGGTGAGTGATTGTAGGTGATAGTTGGTAGCGTTACTAGCAGTATAACCGTCACGGTGAGTGATTGTAGGTGATAGTTGGTAGCGTTACTACAGCAGTATAACCGTGCGGGCGTGTGGCGGTAGAGGCGGGGTTACTACAGCAGTATAACCGTCTGGCGTGTGGCGGTAGAGGGCGGGGTTACTACAGCAGGATAACCGTGCGTGTGGCGGTAGAGGACGGGTTACTACAAGCAGGATAACCGTCTGGCGTGTGGCGATGAGGGCGAGTTACTACAGCAGTATAACGCAGACTACAGCAGTATAACCGCACGTGTGGCGGTGAGGGCGGGTTACTACAGCAGTATAACGTCTGGCGGTGGCGGTAGAGGCGGGGTTACTACAGCAGTATAACCGTACGGTGAGTGATTGTAGGTGATAGTTGGTAGCGTTACTACAGCAGGATAACCGTACGGTGAGTGATTGTAGGTGATAGTTGGTAGCGTTACTACAGCAGTATAACTGTACGGTGAGTGATTGTAGGTGATAGTTGGTAGCGTTACTACAGCAGTATAACCGTCTGGCGTGTGTGATGAAGGGCGGTTACTACAGCAGTATAACCGTCTGGCGGTAGAGGCGGAGTTACTACAGCAGTATAACCGTCTGGCGTGTGGCGGTAGAGGCGGGTTACTACAGCAGTATAACCGTCTGGCGTGGCGGTAGAAGGCGGGGTTACTACAGCAGTATAACCGTCTGGCGCGTGGTAGAGGGGCGGGGTTACTACAGCAGTATAACCGTCTGGCGGTGGCGGTAGAGGCGGGGTTACTACAGCAGTATAACCGTCTGGCGTGGCGGTAGAGGGCGGGGTTACTACAGCAGTATAACCGTCTGGCGCGTATGTAGAGGGCGGGGTTACTACAGCAGTATAACCGTCGGCGTGGCGGTGAGGAGGGGGTTACTACAGCAGGATAACCGTACGGCGTGTGGCGGTAGGCGGGGTTACTACAGCAGTATAACCGTCTCGATGTGGCGGTGAAGGCAGTTACTACAGCAGTATAACCGTCACGGCGTGTGGCGGTAGAGGGCGGGGTTACTACAGCAGTATAACCGTCTGGCGTGTGGCGGTAGATGGGGGACGGGTTACTACAGCAGTATAACCGTCACGGCGTGTGATTGTAGGGGCGGAGGTTACTACAGCAGTATAACCGTACGGCGTGTGACGGTAGAGGACCGGGTTAATTCAGCAGGATAACCGTACGGTGAGTGATTGTAGGTGATAGTTGGTAGCGTTACTACAGCAGTATAACTGTACGGTGAGTGATTGTAGGTGATGGTTGGTAGCGTTACTACAGCAGTATAACTGTACGGTGAGTGATTGTAGGTGATGGTTGGTAGCGTTACTACAGCAGTATAACTGTACGGTGAGTGATTGTAGGTGATAGTTGGTAGCGTTACTACAGCAGTATAACTGTACGGTGAGTGATTGTAGGTGATAGTTGGTAGCGTTACTACAGCAGTATAACTGTACGGTGAGTGATTGTAGGTGATAGTTAGTAGCTCACCGCTTTCTGGAGCTCTGTGTCTGTTCTCTTCAGCGCCTCTGAGACAGAAGAAAACAGTCTTTACAACACAGAGACACATTGGGATTTCCAAATTCAACAGATGGACGAAACACTCTGTTCTACAAGGCAGTATGTAGGGGTTAGGGTGTAGGTACATACTGCGGTCACTCTGTTCTTTGAGGCAGTAGTGTAGGGGTTAGGGTACATACTGAGGTCACTCTGTTCTATGAGGCAGTAGTGTAGGGGTTAGGGTACATACTGCGGTCACTCTGTTCTATGAGGCAGTAGTGTTGGGGTGTAGGGTGCATACTGCGGTCACTCTGTTCTACGAGGCAGTATGTAGAGGTTAGGGTGTAGGTACATACTGCGGTCACTCTGTTCTTTGAGGCAGTAGTGTAGGGGTTAGGGTACATACTGCGGTCACTCTGTTCTTTGAGGCAGTATTGTAGGGTGTAGGGTAAATACTGCAGTCACTCTGTTCTTTGAGGCAGTAGTGTAGGGTGTAGGGTACATACTGCGGTCACTCTGTTCTTTGAGGCAGTAGTGTAGGGGTTAGGGTACATACTGCGGTCACTCTGTTCTACGAGGCAGTATTGTAGGGTGTAGGGTAAATACTGTGGTCACTCTGTTCTTTGAGGCAGTAGTGTAGGGTGTAGGGTACATACTGCGGTCACTCTGTTCTTTGAGGCAGTAGTGTAGGGGTTAGGGTAAATACTGCGGTCACTCTGTTCTTTGAGGCAGTAGTGTAGGGGTTAGGGTGTAGGGTACATACTGCGGTCACTCTGTTCTTTGAGGCAGTAGTGTAGGGGTTAGGGTACATACTGAGGTCACTCTGTTCTTTGAGGCAGTAGTGTTGGGGTTAGGGTACATACTGCGGTCACTCTGTTCTATGAGGCAGTAGTGTAGGGTGTAGGGTAAATACTGTGGTCACTCTGTTCTTTGAGGCAGTAGTGTAGGGGTTAGGGTACATACTGCGGTCACTCTGTTCTATGAGGCAGTAGTGTTGGGGTGTAGGGTGCATACTGCGGTCACTCTGTTCTACGAGGCAGTATGTAGAGGTTAGGGTGTAGGTGCATACTGCGGTCACTCTGTTCTACGAGGCAGTAGTGTAGAGGTTAGGGTGTAGGTACATACTGCGGTCACTCTGTTCTATGAGGTAGTAGTGTAGGGGTTAGGGTACATACTGCGGTCACTCTGTTCTATGAGGCGTTGGCAGTACTGCAAACTCTTCTCTCTCAGAAGTTCTTTAGGAGGAAGGAGTCTGCTGGAGGACGACGTGGCTGAAACCATGGATACCACAGAGCCGTCCACCTCCGACCTGTCATCTGGGACCACAGAGAGGTGAAGGGTTAGAGGTCAGGGGTGGACTGACCAGTTAAAGCAACACTGTAAAATGAGCATAACACCAATGAAACAATTCCATGACATGTTTACATGCAAACAGTTGATTTGAAGAGACAGGTAGGCTGAAGGTCTGAGCCATCCAAAAGACAGTCAGCCAGCCAGCCAGCCAATCAGTCAGCTAGTCAGTCAGCTAGACAGCCAGTTAGTCAACTGGACATCCAGTCAGTCAGCCAGACAGCCAGTCAGTCAACCGGCCAGTACACAGCCAGCCAGCCAGTCTACAGTCAGCCAGCATGTCAGTCAGTCAGCTAGACAGCCAGTCAGCCAATCAGTCAGCTAGACAGCCAGTCAGCCAGCTAGACAGTCAGTCAGCTAGACAGCCAGTCAGCCAATCAGTCAGCTAGACAGCCAGTAAGCCAATCAGTCAGCTAGCCAGCTAGACAGTCAGCTAGACAGTCAGTAAATCAGTCAGCCAGTCAGCTAGACAGCCAGTCGGCTAGACAGCCAGTCAGCTAGCCAGTCAATCAGTCAGCAAGCTAGACAACCAGTCAGCTAGACAGCCAGTCAGCCATTCAACCCAGTCAGCTAGACAGCCAGTCAGCCAATCAGCCCAGTTAGCTAGACAGCCAGTCAGCCAGCTAGACAGTCAGTCAGCTAGACAGCCAGTCAGCCAATCAGTCAGCTAGACAGCCAGTAAGCCAATCAGTCAGCTAGCCAGCTGACAGTCAGCTGAACAGTCAGTAAATCAGTCAGCCAGTCAGCTGAACAGCCAGTCAGCTGGACAGCCAGTCAGCTAGCCAGTCAATCAGTCAGCAAGCTAGACAACCAGTCAGCTAGACAGCCAGTCAGTCATTCAACCCAGTTAGCTAGACAGCCAGTCAGCCAATCAGCCAGCTAGACAGCCAATCAGTCAACTAGACAGTCAGTCAGCTAGACAGCCAGTCAGTCATTCAACCCAGTCAGTCATTCAACCCAGTCAGCTAGACAGCCAGTCAGCCAGCAAGTCAGCCAATCAGTCAACTAGACAGTCAGTCAGCTAGACAGCCAGTCAGTCAGCCAAGTAGTCAGCTAGTCTGTCAGTCAGCCAATCAGTCAGCTAGAAAGACAGTCAGTCAGCCAGCCAGTCAGCCAATC
>CM059791.1:66437597-66507597 GCA_030435695.1 Brachymystax lenok tsinlingensis
CTTAGTTACATTAACATGTTAGTCATTTAGCAGACGTTCTCATCCAGAGAGACTTACAGTTACATTAACATGTTAGTCATTTAGCAGACGTTCTCATCCAGAGAGACTTACAGTTACATTAACATGTTAGTCATTTAGCAGACGTTCTCATCCAGAGAGACTTACAGTTACATTAACATGTTAGTCATTTAGCAGACGTTCTCATCCAGAGAGACTTACAGTTACATTAACATGTTAGTCATTTAGCAGACGTTCTCATCCAGAGAGACTTACAGTTACATTAACATGTTAGTCATTTAGCAGGCGTTCTCATCCAGAGACTTACAGTTACATTAACATGTTAGTCATTTAGCAGACGTTCTCATCCAGAGAGACTTACAGTTACATTAACATGTTAGTCATTTAGCAGACGTTCTCATCCAGAGAGACTTACAGTTACATTAACATGTTAGTCATTTAGCAGACGTTCTCATCCAGAGAGACTTACAGTTACATTAACATGTTAGTCATTTAGCAGACGTTCTCATCCAGAGAGACTTACAGTTACATTAACATGTTAGTCATTTAGCAGACGCTCTCATCCAGAGAGACTTACAGTTACATTAACATGTTAGTCATTTAGCAGACGTTCTCATCCAGAGAGACTTACAGTTACATTAACATGTTAGTCATTTAGCAGACGTTCTCATCCAGAGAGACTTACAGTTACATTAACATGTTAGTCATTTAGCAGACGTTCTCATCCAGAGAGACTTACAGTTACATTAACATGTTAGTCATTTAGCAGACGTTCTCATCCAGAGAGACTTACAGTTACATTAACATGTTAGTCATTTAGCAGACGTTCTCATCCAGAGAGACTTACAGTTACATTAACATGTTAGTCATTTAGCAGACGTTCTCATCCAGAGAGACTTACAGTTACATTAACATGTTAGTCATTTAGCAGACGTTCTCATCCAGAGAGACTTACAGTTACATTAACATGTTAGTCATTTAGCAGACGCTCTCATCCAGAGAGACTTACAGTTACATTAACATGTTAGTCATTTAGCAGGCGTTCTCATCCAGAGAGACTTACAGTTACATTAACATGTTAGTCATTTAGCAGACGTTCTCATCCAGAGAGACTTAGTTACATTAACATGTTAGTCATTTAGCAGACGTTCTCATCCAGAGAGACTTACAGTTACATTAACATGTTAGTCATTTAGCAGACGTTCTCATCCAGAGAGACTTAGTTACATTAACATGTTAGTCATTCAGCAGGCGTTCCTGGTGTCCAGGTCTAAATCAGTCCCTGATTAGAGGGGAACAATGACAAAAAGGAGTGGAACGGGCTTCCAGGTCCAGAGTTGAGTTTGAATGTTGTAGATCATGAACCTGAAGGAGCAAGTTACTGCTTTGATGTTTTCAGAGAATGACAGACACACAACAACAACAAGGGAGAATCACATTATCACAAGCTCTATTATCATACATTATCATACACGCCTGTGTCTGTTTACCTTCAGTAAGGCTCTCTGGGCAGTAGGTGATGATGGTGTTTAGAAGAGGCAGAGTGTGAAGGTGAGAGATGCCTGCTGGTCGTCCTTCCAAACCTCGAAGGAGGAGAGAGGAGAGAGCTGTCAGGTCTTCTTTAGACCCCGCCTGAGAGAGAGAGAGAGAGGCAGAGAGGGAGAGAGAGAGAGACAGAGAGAGAGAGAGAGGGAGAGAGACAGGGAGAGAGAGAGAGACAGGAAGAGAGAGAGAGACAGGAAGAGAGAGAGACAGGAAGAGAGCGAAAGAGAGACAGGAAGAGAGCGAGAGAGAGAGAGAGAGAGAGAGAGAGCGAGAGAGACAGAGAGACAGAGAGAGAGAGGAAGAGAGACAGAGGAAATGGATGGTTGTGTAAAAAGCTCTGATTTTTCTCAAATTAGGAATACAAGCAGTCAGTTGTCTGCCCTACATACACAAACAAACAGCATTAGAATATCTTGAAGCACTTTGGACCTGTAAATACACAGATACAATACGCTGAAATATCAACTATGAATATTTCTGATGAATGTAAACGTCATTTTATGGTGGCTGTTCAATACACAACTTCCCAAGTCAAATGTTCCCTCATTCATTCCTGTGTGGTCCTGCCTAGCAACAATACCTACAGTAACACCTGTTGTACAGACTGCAATAACTACTGACACAAACAACAGGTGTTACTGTAGGTATTGCTGTTAGGCGGGACCACACAGCACTGAATGAGGGAACATTTGACTTGCTGAACCCCTACCAAAAACAATGAGTTAAGGAGGTGTGTCACAATATCTATCAATTTAACCACCTTTACAGTAGAAGATTTTTACACAACCATCCATTTCCTATATGGAAAAACCTGGTCGGGCTTTGTTATACCCTGGGTAGGGGTATGAACATTTTGGGGACTTGGCACTAGCCTGTTCAGTATGGATGTGTGTGTTACTAATAGAGCCTGGTTGGGCTTTGTTATACCCTGGGTAGGGGTATGAACATTTTGGGGACTTGGCACTAGCCTGTTCAGTATGGATGTGTGTGTGTACCTGTGCCAGCACTAAAGCAGCAGTATGACTGGTTAAAGGGCTGTAGTCCTGTAGGGTGTAGATCTGCCCCGGACCAGACGGGGGCAGTGTTTCTCTGAGTACTGCTGAGGTCAACACAGTCAGCTGCTCCACAGAGGAAGACACACAAAGTGACAGCAGACGCTGATGCAGCTCCACTGGCAGCCTGTGGACAACACATAGACACAGGTTACCATGACAGCATGCTACCATCACAACATGCTACTGCGACCACCCAATACCACGGGGAAGGCAAATGTGCAGGTTTTTGTTCCAGCCCAGCTATAATACTCATGAAAATTAAACTATGGTCTTCCATTCTTTACAGATATGACAGCCTAACACCTGCAACCCACTCCAGGACCAGAGAGACACACAGTCTTCAATCCAGGTGTGCTTGGTGCTAGGGTACCTCCTAGTGTACTAGGTTGAGGCCATGACCAGGTGTAGTCATTTAGGGTTTAGGGTGTAGGGTGTATGGTACCTCCTAGTGTACTTGGTTGAGGCCATGATCAGGTGTAGTCAGTTAGGGTGTAGGGTACCTCCTAGTGTACTAGGTGGAGGCCATGATCAGGTGTAGTCAGTTAGGGTGTAGGGTTTAGGGTGTAGGGTACCTCCTAGTGTACTTGGTTGAGGCCATGATCAGGTGTAGTCAGTTAGGGTTTAGGGTGTAGGGTACCTCCTAGTGTACTTGGTTGAGGCCATGATCAGGTGTAGTCAGTTAGGGTTTAGGGTGTAGGGTGTAGGGTACCTCCTAGTGTACTTGGTTGAGGCCATGATCAGGTGTAGTCTCTGCAGTGAGTCGATGACATCATGGCCGTGTTCTTTACCCATCAGCTGCTTGGTGATCCTGCTGTAGAACTTCTGGAGCTCCACCTCCCCGATCTCCCTGGAAACAACATCACAGCCGTCACTTACATGCAGCTCCGGGTCAGTGGTGAACCACTCCACAGAGGAACACTACAAGGCAGGGTCAATGAGTTAGCCAGCTAACTTGGATTATCAACCAGAAATATCTGTTGATTTTCTGATTCGTTAAGAAAGCTAAACCTGTTGGTTGTTGAGTCATTTAGACCATGCCCTAAAGGCGACTACAAGCTACTCTCTGTTGATCTACGTGCGTAACTGCACATGGGTGGAGTCGTTTTTTTGAGGGCAGGGGAATCTTTTTGTTGCGTCCCACCCAGAGAGGAAGTCAGTGTAGTGGATATCCACCAAGGGGAGACAGGCTGCAAGAGAGGCCTTGTGTAGTGGATATCCACTAGGGGGAGCCAGGGTGCAAGAGAGGCCTTGTGTAGTGGATATCCACTAGGGGGAGACAGGCTGCAAGAGAGGCCTTGTGTAGTGGATATCCACTAGGGGGAGCCAGGGTGCAAGAGAGGCCTTGTGTAGTGGATATCCACTAGGGGGAGCCAGAGTACAAGAGAGGCCTTGTGTAGTGGATATCCACTAGGGGGAGCCAGAGTGCAAGAGAGGCCTTGTGTAGTGGATATCCACTAGGGGGAGCCAGAGTGCAAGAGAGGCCTTGTGTAGTGGATATCCACTAGGGGGAGCCAGAGTGCAAGAGAGGACTTGTGTAGTGGATATCCACTAGGGGGAGCCAGAGTGCAAGAGAGGACTTGTGTATTGGATATCCACTAGGGGGAGCCAGAGTGCAAGAGAGGACTTGTGTAGTGGATATCCACTAGGGGGAGCCAGAGTGCAAGAGAGGACTTGTGTAGTGGATATCCACTAGGGGGAGCCAGAGTGCAAGAGAGGACTTGTGTAGTGGATATCCACTAGGGGGAGCCAGAGTAGCCCAGGCACTCTTTTTGACGTTTGAACGTCTGGATCCGGTGTTATATGCCTGTTTGTAAACGCTAGCTACATGTCAGGCTAGTCTGGTGTTATATGCCTGTTTGTAAACGCTAGCTACATGTCAGGCTAGTCTGGTGTTATATGCCTGTTTGTAAACGCTAGCTACATGTCAGGCTAGTCTGGTGTTATATGCCTGTTTGTAAACGCTAGCTACATGTCAGGCTAGTCTGGTGTTATATGCTTTACGACACTATTTTTTTAGGCACAGAAGCAAACGTGTCTCTTTTTGAATTGCAACAGCTAGAGGTTGAACAGCTAGAGCTTGAACAGCTAGAGCTTAAACAGCTAGAGCTTGAACAGCTAGAGCTTGAACAGCTAGAGCTTGAACAGCAAGCTCTACTACTCAGGAGAAGAAGAAAACGGCCAGTTCATCCACTGAGCACGACAAGAGGCTAATACAAACTGGGTGATTGGTCACACGCTAATACAAACTGGGTGATTGGTCACACGCTAATACAAACTGGGTGATTGGTCACACGCTAATACAAACTGGGTGATTGGTCACACGCTAATACAAACTGGGTGATTGGTCACACGCTAATACAAACTGGGTGATTGGTCACACGCTAATACAAACTGGGTGATTGGTCACACGCTAATACAAACTGGGTGATTGGTCACACGCTAATACAAACTGGGTGATTGGTCACACTAATACAAACTGGGTGATTGGTCACACTAATACAAACTGGGTGATTGGTCACACTAATACAAACTGGGTGATTGGTCACACTAATCAACTTGTGTAAGTAAAACTTGTACAATTATTTTATTGATAGAAGTGGGGGGAAAAAAAGGTACTTCTGCATTGAAAAGCACACCAAATGAACGGTAAGTAATAAACTTTTTAAAAAGTTGTCAAAGACTCCAGTCAGCCAAGTCATAGAATGTTCTCTCTGCTACGGCACGGCAAGCGGTACCGGAGCGCCAAGTCTAGGTCCAAAAGACTCCTTAACTACTTAGTGAGCAGTGGGGCGCTAAATATACAATTGTTGCATAGTCATCAAAAGCTCTGATTCTTGGCAATATCACAGCGTTGTCAGATTTCAAAAAGGCTTTACGGCGAAAGCACAACATTTGATTGTTTGAGGGTAGCACCTCTAATATTTATGGATTAGCATAAATCCATAACCCAGCACGGGTCTCACAAAACGCATAAAATCGCTAATATAAAATCGCTTACCTTTGATGAACTTCTGCTGAGGGCTTCCCAAGTGTCCAACGAAGACAATCCATGCTTCTTTGGTTAGAAAAAGTGATTTATTATATCCATAAATCTCTGTTTGGTTGGCGCATTATGATCATAAAATCCACCATTGAGTCGCCCATTGAACCGTGAAGAGAACACGTTCAAATTATACCTATACACTTTCTACAAACAAATCAAACATCATTTTTAATGTATCCTTAGGTATCCTTTTGCGTATATTTGCTGTAATATTTCAACCGGACGATAACGTGAACGATAGGAAAGGGAAAATAAAGCAATCTCTCGCGAGCGTCAAACCTTGTTTACAAAAGTGGTCGCCTGACAATTTCCTCTCCCTATCCGTTCTGGTCACTGCAAGAATTCCCAGTCTTTGACTGTTGACATCTAGTGGAAGCCATAGGTACTGCAGTCTCAGTCCTACATAAAGTTGTATGCAATAGGCACAATGGAGAAGATGCTCATTTACAAAAAAAAAACTGCAAATCCGGATGGCTAAATCACTTCTGTTATACTCACATACATTATTTTAACACGCTTAGAAACTTCAGAGTGTTTCCTATCCAATAGTACTAATTATGTGCATATCCTATTTTCTGGGCCTGAGTGGCATGCATTTTACTTTGGGCACGCCAGACTCTCCAAAACCATCACCTCGGGAGCCGCTCCCTAAGAAGTTAACAGCTTCTACCCCAAATCATCAGACTGTTCTCTCTGCTACGGCACGGCAAGCTGTACCGGAGCGCCAAGTCTAGGACCAAAAGGCTCCTTAACAGCTTCTACCCCCAAGTCATAGACTGTTCTCTCTGCTACCGCACGGCAAGCGGTACCCGGAGCATCCAGGAGGTGAGCAATACTACAAGTTATTTCTCCCTCGCCCAAGTTTTAACTAGGCCTCAACAGGATGACTGACTGAACCCAATTCATTTGTCTCCACTCTCAGCTGCGCAACATATTGGGCACCAGGCGTTTCCGTATAGCCTCTCCCTTGTTTCAATGAAGAGTTGGGAGTTTGACAAGCCACGTGTGACATGCACAGGCAGTTACAAGGGAGTTGCATGCGCAGTTACGCCTGGTGCCCAATAAGTTGTGAGTGGAGACAAATTAATTGGGTTCAGTCGGTCATCCTGTTGAGGCCTAGTTAAAACTTGGGCGAGGGAGAAATAACTTGTAGTATTGCTCACCTCCTGGATGACAATGCAAAGGTGTTGTATCAAGGTGCTTGCTGATGTGAGTTGCTTCCCACCGGACAGTTGTATCACGTCGCCGGCGGTAGCTAACGTGGTCAATTTGTCCATCCACTTCGAGTAGGATAACAGCCAACACTAGAAATAACTAGGAATATTGGTAGTAAACATCTGGATGCCACTGTGATACAGTCTACAGCTCAATAGGGAGAGTTTGAGCTGCAAGCCGGTAACATAACAGGGCCCAGTGCCGTTCGCTCCTGCTTGCCGTGCACTGCTGTCCTGTAAGAAGGGAAGTAGCTAGATAGTGGAGTCAATATCAGGCCAGTAAGGAGAGGGAAGTAGCTAGATAGTGGCGTCAATATCAGGCCAGTAAGGAGAGGGAAGTAGCTAGATAGTGGCGCCAATATCAGGCCAGTAAGGAGAGGAAGTAGCTAGATAGTGGCGTCAATATCAGGCCAGTAAGGAGAGGGAAGTAGCTAGATAGTGGCGCCAATATCAGGCCAGTAAAGAGAGAAGTAGCTAGATAGTGGCGTCAATATCAGGCCAGTAAGGAGAGGGAAGTAGCTAGATAGTGGAGTCAATATCAGGCCAGTAAGGAGAGGGAAGTAGCTAGATAGTGGCGTCAATATCAGGCCAGTAAGGAGAGGGAAGTAGCTAGATAGTGGAGTCAATTTCAGGCCAGTAAGGAGGGGGAAGTAGCTAGATAGTGGAGTCAATATCAGGCCAGTAAGGAGAGGGAAGTAGCTAGATAGTGGAGTCAATATCAGGCCAGTAAGGAGAGGGAGGTAGCTAGATAGTGGAGTCAATATCAGGCCAGTAAGGAGAGGGAGGTAGCTAGATAGTGGAGTCAATATCAGGCCAGTAAGGAGAGGGAAGTAGCTAGATAGTGGAGTCAATTTCAGGCCAGTAAGGAGAGGGAAGTAGCTAGATAGTGGCGTCAATATCAGGCCAGTAAGGAGAGGGAAGTAGCTAGATAGTGGAGTCAATATCAGGCCAGTAAGGAGAGGGAAGTAGCTAGATAGTGACGCCAATATCAGGCCAGTAAGGAGAGGGAAGTAGCTAGATAGTGGAGTCAATATCAGGCCAGTAAGGAGAGGGAAGTAGCTAGATAGTGGAGTCAATATCAGGCCAGTAAGGAGAGGGAAGTAGCTAGATAGTGGAGTCAATATCAGGCCAGTAAGGAGAGGGAGGTAGCTAGATAGTGGAGTCAATATCAGGCCAGTAAGGAGAGGGAAGTAGCTAGATAGTGGAGTCAATATCAGGCCGGTAAGGAGAGGGAAGTAGCTAGATAGTGGAGTCAATATCAGGCCGGTAAGGAGAGGGAAGTAGCTAGATAGTGGAGTCAATATCAGGCCGGTAAGGAGAGGGAAGTAGCTAGATAGTGGAGTCAATATCAGGCCGGTAAGGAGAGGGAAGTAGCTAGATAGTGGAGTCAATATCAGGCCAGTAAGGAGAGGGAAGTTCTTCATGTCTTAAAGTAATGATGGACTGTCGTTTTTCTTTGCTTATTTGAGCTGTTCTTGCCATTATATGGACTTGGTCTTTAACCAAATAGGGCTATCTTCTGTATACCACCCCTACCTTGTCACAACAACTGATCGGCTCAAACGCATTAAGAAGGAAAGAAATTCCACAAATGAACTTTTAACAAGGCACACCTGTTAATTGAAATGCATTCCAGGTGACTACCTCATGAAGCTGGTTGAGAGAATGCCAAGAGTGTGCAAAGCTGTCATCAAGGCAAAGGGTGGCTACTTTGAAAAATATTAAATATATTTTGATTTGTTTAACATTTTTTGGTTACTACATAGCCATGGCCACTGGCACACTGGAGAAGTGTGCTCTTCACGGATGAATCCCGGTTTCAACTGTACCGGGCTGATGGCGAGCGGTTTGCTGATGTCAATACTGTGAACAGAGTTTCCCATGGTGGCGGTGGGGTTATCGTGTGGGCAGGCATAAGCTATGGACAACGAACACAATTGCATTTTATCAATGGCAATTTTAATGTACAGAGATACCGTGGCCCATCGTCGTGCCATTCATAAAAAATGTTTTTTTATTTAATTAGGCAAGTCAGTGACGGCCTACCCCGGCCAAACCCGGACGACGCTGGGCCAATTGTGCGCTGCCCTATGGGACTCCCTATCACAGCTGGATGTGTTACAGCCTGGATTCAAACCAGGGACTGTAGTGATGCCTCTTGCACTGAGATGCAGTGCCTTAGACCGCTGCACCACTCGGGAGCCAAAATTAATCCACTGCCATCACCTCATGTTTCAGCATGATAATGCACGGCCCCACGTCGCAAGGATATGAACACAATTCTTGGCAGCTGAAAATGTCCCAGTTCTTCCATGACCTGCATACTCATCAGACATGTCACCCACTGAGCATGTTTGGGATGCTCTGGATCAACATGTTTGACAGCGTGTTCCAGTTCCCACCAATTTCCAGCAACTTCCTAGCCATTTATATTTTATTTGTATGTATTTATTTCACCTTTATTTAACCAGGTAGGCAAGTTGAGAACAAGTTCTCATTTACAACTGGGACCTGAACATTGAAGAGGAGTGGGACAACATTCCACAATCAACAGCCTGATCAACTCTATGCGAAGGAGATGCGCTGCATGAGGACAATTGTGGTCACAACAGATACTGACGGGTTTTCTTATCCAAGCCCCTACCCTGTTACCAACAGATCCATATCTGTATTCCCAGTCATGTGAAATCTATTGATTAGGGCCTAAAATATTTGATTTAAATTGACTGATTTCCTTATATGAACAGTAACTCACTAAAATCTTTGAAATGGTTGCGTTTATATCTTTGTTCAGTGTACTTTGCAACTTGGTTTGTGTTTGCGCAGTGACAAGAGCAAGTTAACACCAAACAACATGACAGCAGCGGGGTACGACGGACAGAAGCAGGCGGAGAAGGGTGTCCTTCCCCGGCTTGACTCTGTTCTGAACACCGCTAACTGCCGGTGCTGAAGGGTGTCCTTCCCCCGGCTTGACTCTGTTCTGAACACCGCTACCTGCCGGTGCTGAAGGGTGTCCTTCCCCCGGCTTGACTCTGTTCTGAACACCGCTAACTGCCGGTGCTGAAGGGTGTCCTTCCCCCGGCTTGACTCTGTTCTGAACACCGCTAACTGCCGGTGCTGAAGGGTGTCCTTCCCCCGGCTTGACTCTGTTCTGAACACCGCTACCTGCCGGTGCTGAAGGGTGTCCTTCCCCCGGCTTGACTCTGTTCTGAACACCGCTAACTGCCGGTGCTGAAGGGTGTCCTTTCCCCGGCTTGACTCTGTTCTGAACACCGCTACCTGCCGGTGCTGAAGGGTGTCCTTCCCCCGGCTTGACTCTGTTCTGAACACCGCTAACTGCCGGTGCTGAAGGGTGTCCTTTCCCCGGCTTGACTCTGTTCTGAACACCGCTACCTGCCGGTGCTGGGTCTTACCTGGCCTGTTTGATCAAACTCTCCGTTCCTGCTGAATACATCGTAGCCGTCCAGACAAGGCGTCAATAGTCCGCTGGGGAAACATGTCCGACGGACAATCACGTCAATCCTCTACTAGTTCCGCTTTGACGATGTCAGCGAGTCTGCCCACTAATGCCCCGTTTACATCGAGACGTAACCTTTATTTAACTAAGTCAGAACAAATACTTATTTACAATGACGGCCTACCCCGGCCCAAACTGGACGATGCTGGGCCAATTGTGCGCCGCCCAATGGGACTCCCAATCATGGCCGGATGTGGTACAGCCTGGATTTGAACCAGGGACTGTAGTGACATAAGACATAAGGTATAGATACAACATCCTGTTGAAACAAGGCTCGTATAGCTCTATTGTTGTTGAATTGACTAAATTAACTGTAGTATGTTCTGAGGGTCTTGACACGTTCCTGAATAATAAAGCAGCACCTGAGGGGATGGCATCTATAACAATGGCAACATCTTTAGGTGATACAGGGACCTTGTAAAATTATAAGAATTCCTTATAATTAAGTAAAAGACACTCTGGCTCGCCTATAGGATATTATTTCGGAACCAATATTCTAAGTATTTTTTATACAATATGTCCCGATTATTCCATATATAATATCTGTGTGGAGAAAAATTATGCTTATAAATTAAGGACCATGAGAAGAAAACCTTCCGATGAAAAAGCTGAGAGTTTTACTGGAACTTTGCCAATATTATAATTGCAAACCAACATGAAGTTAAGGCCACCGAAAGTAGAGAAGACAGGATACAGAACGCAATGCCATATATGGACATGTGTAGTGACGTCGGAACTTGGGAGCTCATGCCGCGTTCACGTTCTACTCGGAACTAGAAAACTCGGAAATGACCGACTTGGTTTGTAAACACGTGCAACGTTCAATCAATATACACATTTCTGATGTTCGTAATTCTGACTAGCACGTTAACGCGGCATCTACTACAGCCAGATGGCATTTTTTTTTATAACCAACCCAATATAAATCAAATCAAATGTTATTTGTCACACGCCGAATACAACAGGTGTAGACCTGAAATGCTTACTTACAAGCCCTTAACCAACAATGCAGTTTTAAGAAAAATTATTGTTAAGTCAAAAATAGATAAGTAAAAAATAAGAAATAAAAGTAACAAGTAATTAAAGAGCAGCAGTAAAATAACAATAGTGAGACTATATACAGGGTACCGGTACAGAGTCAATGTGGAGACTATATACAGGGGGTACTACAGAGTCAATGTGGAGACTATATACAGGGGGTACCGGAACAGAGTCAATGTGGAGACTATATACAGGGGGTACCGGTACAGAGTCAATGTGGAGGCTATATACAGGGGGTACTACAGAGTCAATGTGGAGGCTATATACAGGGAGTACCGGTACAGAGTCAATGTGGAGACTATATACAGGGGGTACTGTACAGAGTCAATGTGGAGGCTATATACAGGGGGTACCTGCACAGAGTCAATGTGGAGGCTATATACAGGGGGTACCGGTACAGAGTCAATGTGGAGGCTATATACAGGGTACTGGTACAGAGTCAATGTGGAGACTATATACAGGGGGTACCGGTACAGAGTCAATGTGGAGGACTATATACAGGGGGTACTGCGGTACAGAGTCAATGTGGAGACTATATACAGGGGGTACCGGTACAGAGTCAATGTGGAGACTATATACAGGGGGTACTGCACAGAGTCAATGTGGAGGCTATATACAGGGGGTACAGAGTCAATGTGGAGGCTATATACAGGGGGAACCGGTACAGAGTCAATGTGGAGGCTATATACAGGGGGTACTGTACAGAGTCAATGTGGAGGCTATATACAGGGGGTACAGAGTCAATGTGGAGACTATATACAGGGGGTACCGATACAGAGTCAATGTGGAGGCTATATACAGGGGGTACCGATACAGAGTCAATGTGGAGGCTATATACTGGGGGTACTGCACAGAGTCAATGTGGAGACTATATACAGGGGTACTGTACAGAGTCAATGTGGAGACTATATACAGGGGGTACCTGCACAGAGTCAATGTGGAGGCTATATACAGGGGGTACTGCACAGAGTCAATGTGGAGGCTATACAGGGGTACAGAGTCAATGTGGAGGCTATATACAGGGGTACTGCACAGAGTCAATGTGGAGGCTATATACAGGGGGTACTACAGAGTCAATGTGGAGGCTATATACAGGGGTACCGGTACAGAGTCAATGTGGAGGCTATATACAGGGGGTACCAGTACAGAGTCAATGTGGAGGCTATATACAGGGTACTGTACAGAGTCAATGTGGAGACTATATACAGGGGTACTGCACAGAGTCAATGTGGAGACTATATACAGGGGGTACCGGTACAGAGTCAATGTGGAGACTATATACAGGGGTACCGGTACAGAGTCAATGTGGAGACTATATACAGGGGGTACTGCACAGAGTCAATGTGGAGGCTATATACAGGGAGTACCTGCACAGAGTCAATGTGGAGACTATATACAGGGGGTACAGAGTCAATGTGGAGGCTATATACAGGGGGTACTGCACAGAGTCAATGTGGAGACTATATACAGGGTACTGCACAGAGTCAATGTGGAGGCTATATACAGGGGGTACACAGAGTCAATGTGGAGACTATATACAGGGGGTACTGCGGTACAGAGTCAATGTGGAGGACTATATACAGGGGGTACTGTACAGAGTCAATGTGGAGACTATATACAGGGGTACCGGTACAGAGTCAATGTGGAGGCTATATACAGGGGGTACTGCACAGAGTCAATGTGGAGGCTATATACAGGGGGTGGCAGAGTCAATGTGGAGGCTATATACAGGGGGTACTGCACAGAGTCAATGTGGAGACTATATACAGGGGTACCGGTACAGAGTCAATGTGGAGGCTATATACAGGGTACCTGCACAGAGTCAATGTGGAGGCTATATACAGGGGGTACTGGTACAGAGTCAATGTGGAGGCTATATACAGGGGGTACCGGTACAGAGTCAATGTGGAGGACTATATACAGGGGGTACAGAGTCAATGTGGAGACTATATACAGGGGTACCAGTACAGAGTCAATGTGGAGGCTATATACAGGGGTACCTGCACAGAGTCAATGTGGAGGCTATATACAGGGGGGTACAGAGTCAATGTGGAGCTATATACAGGGTACAGAGTCAATGTGGAGGCTATATACAGGGTACCGGTACAGAGTCAATGTGGACTATATACAGGGGTACAGAGTCAATGTGGAGGCTATATACAGGGGAGTACAGAGTCAATGTGGAGACTATATACAGGGGGTACAGAGTCAATGTGGAGACTATATACGTATAGTCAATGTGGAGACTATATACAATAGAGTCGACAGGTACAGAGTCAATGTGGAGGCTATATACAGGGGGTACCGGTACAGAGTCAACACCCAGAAAAGACCGTGCTTATCTGCTATGATCGCCTCATCCGAGCTCAACAATCTCTGTAAAGTTTATCAACACCCCGGGCACCAAAACAATGTAACCCTACTGGAGCTAGAGTTACAGTCAGGTCCATAATGGTTGGCACCCTTGATAAAGATGAACAAAAAAGACTGTTTAAAATAAATCATACAAATACTGCAAATAATTATGGGGAGGTTATGTTATTATAGATGAATACAACTGCTTAGAGAAAAATACTTTGTTTAACAAGGCACCCCTGTTTTCAATACCTTTCAATGACGCATCTTGGCACTGAGCCTTTTCCTAAAATGTTTTATGAGAACCAAACAGAATCTTTCTAGAGCCTTGATATCCTTCGTCTGTTCTAATGGACTGCCCCCTTCACCTCATACCACAGGTTTTCAATGGGGTTCAAGTCTGGAGACTGAGATGGCCATTGAAACATTTAGATTTTGTGGTCAATTAACCAATTCTTTGTGGATTTTGATGTGTGCTTGGGGTTATTTTCTTGCTTGAAGATCCACTTGAGGCCAAGTGTCAGACTCCAATTTTTTGGCTAAAATGTCCTGTTGAGCACATATTTATCAAGGGTACCAATAATTTTGGACCTGACTGTATGCTGTTGTGGTGGGGAAGCATGCGTCACGGGTCTCCTGTCGGCTGAACCTTCAATGCTGCTGAGGCCCTATGCTCCACTAGGAGGCTGTTTAGGCCCTATGCTTCACTAGGAGGCTGTTTAGGCCCTATGCTTCACTAGGAGGCTGTTTAGGCTCTATGCTCCTCTAGGAGGCTGTTTAGGCTCTATGCTCCTCTAGGAGGCTGTTTAGGCTCTATGCTCCTCTAGGAGGCTGTTTAGGCCCTATGCTCCTCTAGGAGGCTGTTTAGGCTCTATGCTCCTCTAGGAGGCTGTTTAGGCTCTATGCTTCACTAGGAGCTAAAAGAAAAGCAAGTCATCTGTCACCACCAACCAATATCAATCAATCAAATGTATTTATAAAGCCCTTTTTACATCAGCCGATGTCACAAAGTGCTATACAGAAACCCAGCCTAAAACCCCAAACAGCAAGCAATGCAGATGTAGAAGGACGGTGGCTAGGAAAAACTCCCTAGAAAGGCAGGAACCTAGGAAGAAACCTAGAGAGGAACCAGGCTCTGAGGGGTGGCCAGTCCTCTTCTGGCTGTGCCGGGTGGAGATTATTACAGAACATGGCCAAGATGTTCAAACGTTCATAGATGACCAGCAGGGTCAAATAATAATAATCATTCAGAGTTAGAGACAGCAGGTGCGGGACAAGGTAGAATGTAGAGTGAACAGGTCAGGGTTCCATAGCCGCAGGCAGAACAGGAGCAGCAGCACGACCAGCTGGACTGGGGACAACAAGTAGTCATCAGGCCAGGTAGTCCTGAAGCATGGTCCTAGGGCTCATGTCCTCTGAGAGAGAGAAAGAGAGAGAGAGAGAGAGAATACTTAAATTCACACAGGACACAGGATAAGACAGGAGAAATACTCCAGATATAACAGACTGACCCTAGCCCCCCGACACAAATTATTGCAGCATAATTACTGGAGGCTGAGACAGGAGGGGTCGGGAGACACTGTGGCCCCGTCCGACGATACCCCCGGACAGGGCCAACCTGACAGGGCTATACATGACTTTATAAATCTCCAGTTTATTGAAATGACAGCTTGAGTACTCGTCAATTTAACCTTAATTGCCCAGTGCACACTCAGGTTGAACAACTGATAAGATTGGGCCGATTTTAAGTTGGCGCCGATAGAGATGGCAACTTCTTTTCAAGTCCTTAGGAAACTGTGCAGTATTTCGTTTTTTAATGTATTATTTATTACATTGTTAGCCCAGAAAACCTTAAATGTTAATACATACAGCCAGGAAGAACTATTGGATATCAGAGAGACGTCAATTTACAACCAGCACTACGACCAGGAATACGACTTTCCCAAGCGGATCCTTTGTCTGCACCTCCCAGGGCATTTGAACTGATTCCAGAGGCCGACCCAAAACAACGCCACCGGAGGAGAGGGTGCCCGGAGCGGTCTTCTAGTGAGGCTTCAGATGAGCGCACACCACCCACCGCTTCCCAGTATATTACTCGCTAATGTCCAGTCCCTAGTTAACAAAGTTGACGAAATTAGGGCAAGAGTGGTTTCCAAAGAGATTGTAACATACTCTGTTTCACGGAGATATGGCTAGCTGGGGACATGCTGTCGGAGTCCAGACAGTCAACGGGATTTTCAGAGCATTGGGCCGACAGGAACATACATCTCTCCGGTAAGTAGAGGGGCGGGGGTGCATGTTTCATTATTAACGACTCGTGGTGTAATTATAACAACATACAAGTATTTTTGTTCACCTCACCTATAATTCCTCACAATCAAATGCTGACTGTATTATCTCCCAGGGGAACTCTCCGTGGTTATCGTCACAGCCGTGTATATCCCCCCGCAAGCGGATACCAAGACGGCCATCAAGGAACTTCACTGGACTTTATGCAAACTGGAAACCATTTATACTGAGGCTGCATTTACTGTAGCTGGGGATTTTAACAAAGCTAATTTGAGAACAAGGCTACCTAAATTCTATCAGCACATCGATTGCAGTACAAGAGCGAGTAACACGCTTGACCACTGCTACTCTAACTTCTGCAATGCATACAAAGCCCTCCTTTTGGCAAATTTGACCATGACTCCAACTTGTTGCTCCCGTCCTATAGGCAGAAACTAAAACAGGACCAATCGGATTCCACGCTTCAAGATTGCTTCGATCACGTGGACTGGGATATGTTCCAGGAAGCCTCAGACAATAATATTGACGTATACGCTGACTCGATGAGCGAGTTTATAAGGAAGTGTATAGGAGATGTTGTGCACACTGTGACTATTAAAACCTTCCCTAACCAGAAACCGTGGATTGATGGTAGCATTCGCGCAAAACTGAAAGCACGTACCACCGCATTTAATCATGGCGACTGAAAACATGGCCGAGTACAATCAGTGTAGTTATTCCCTCCATAAGGCAATCAAACAAGCTAAGCGTCAGTATAGAGACAAGTAGTCGCAATTCAACGACTCAAACACGAGACGTATGTGGCAGGGTCTACAGACAATCATGGATTACAAAAAGAAAACCATCCCTCTCGCGGATATCGACGTCTTTCTCCCAGACAAATTAAACAACTTCTTTGCTCGCTTTGAGGACAATACAATGCCACTGACATGGCCCGCTACCAAAGCCTGTGGGCTCTCCTTCTCCGTGGCCAACGTGAATAAAACATTTCAACGTGTTAACCCTCGCAAGGCTGCCGGCCCAGCCGGCATTCCTAGATGCGTCCTCAGAGCATGCGCAGACCAGCTGGCTGGTGTGTTTACGGACATATTCAATCAATCCCTATCCCAGTCTGTTGTTCCCATATGCTTCAAGATGGCTACCATTGTTTCTGTACCCAAGAAGGTAAAGATGACCACTAAATGACCACCGCCCCGTAACACTCACTTCTGTCATCATGAAATGCTTTGAGAGGCTAGTCAAGGATCATATCACCTCCACCTTACCGGCCACCCTAGACCCACTTCAGTTTGCATACCACCCCAACAGGTCCACAGATGACGCAATTGCCATCCCACTGCACACTGCCCTAACCCATCTGGGAAAAAATAATACCTATGTAAGAATTCTGTTCATTGACTATAGCTCAGCATTCAACACCATATTACCCTCCAAGCTCATCATCAAGCTGGAGGCTTTGGGTCTCAACCCCTCCCTGTGCAACTGAACAAATTCTTATTTTCAATGAAGGAACAGTGGGTTAACTGCCTTGTTCAGGGGCAGAACAACAGATTTTTACCTTGTCAGCTCTGGGATTCAACCTTGCAACCTTCAGGTTACAAGTCCAACGCTGTAACCACTAGGCTACCCTGCTGCTTTGGAGATGACCAGTGAAATATACCTGCTGGAGCGCGTGCTACGGGTGGCTGTTGCCATGGAGACCAGTTAGCTGAGATAAGGCGGAGCTTTACCTAGCAAAGACTTGTAGATGACCTGGAGCCAGTGCATTTGGCGACTGTCACGGTCTTCATAATGGACAGACCAAGACGCAGCGATGCTTCCAGTATACATTTTAATACGAACGTACTGGGTACACAACAAAAACAGAAAGTAACGAAGATCGTGAACGTAACAAAGACAAGCTAAGCTCAAACAATAACCCACGAACCTAGAGTGAAACCTACAAACATAAATATGGTTCCCAATTAGAGACAACGACACACAGCTGCCTCTAATTGGGAACCATTACCCAACATAGATCTATGACACCTAGAACTAACAAACCCTACACCAAAACGAAACCAAAACGCTCCAGCCTGTCATCTCGGCCTCAAGGCGTTACAGTACTCCAAAGGCGCCGGACTCTGGACGCGCCCAAAAAATCCGTGGGGGGGTCTTCGGGTGGGTCCCTTTGTCCCAGGTGGGGGCTCCGGTGCTGGCCGTGCTGGTCTGAAGTCACGCACCGGAGGCCCTGGACCATTACCTGGAACTCTGGTGCGTGGAGCAGAAGCTGGGCGTACTGGACTCATGATGCTCACGGGAACTCTGGTGCGTGGAGCTGGAACAGGCCGTACTGGGCTCGTGACGAGCACTCTGGTGCGGGGAGCGGGAACAGGCCGAACTGGGCTCGGGACGCGCACTCTGGTGCGAGGAGCGGGAACAGGCCGAACTGGGCTCGTGACGCGCACTCTGGTGCGGGGAGCGGGAACAGGCCGAACTGGGCTCGGGACGTGCACTCTGGTGCGGGGAGCGGGAACAGGCCGAACTGAGCTCGTGACACGCACTTTTGTGCGGGGAGCGGGAGCAGGCCGAACTGGGCTCGGGACGCGCACTCTGGTGCGGGGAGCGGGAACAGGCCGAACTGGCCTCTCTAAGCGCACGGGGAGCCTGGTGCGCGGAGCCGGAACAGGACGTGGCAGGCTCTGAAGGCGCACAGGGGGCCTGATGCGTGGAGCAGGGACAGGACATGCCGGGCTCTGGAGGCGCATAAGGGGCCTGATGCGTGGAGCAGGGACAGGACATGCCGGGCTCTGGAGGCGCATAAGGGGCCTGATGCGTGGAGCAGGGACGGGACGTGTTGAATCCACAACACGGACATGGATCGTGGAACTCGGAACAGGGACTGGACGTGTTGACTCCACAACACGAACTGGGATCTTGGGACTCGGAACAGGGACTGGACGTGTTGACTCCACAACACGAACTGGGATCTTAGAACTCGGAACAGGGACTGGACGTGTTGACTCCACAACACGGACTGGGATCTTGGAACTCGGGACATGGACTGGACGTGTTGACTCCACAACACAAACTGGGATCTTGGAACTCGGGACAGGGACTGGACGTGTTGACTCCACAACACGAACTGGGATCTTGGAGCGTGGAACAGGGACTGGACGTGTTGACTCCACAACACGGACTGGGATCTTGGAACTCGGGACATGGACTGGACGTGTTGACTCCACAACACGAACTGGGATCTTGGAACTCGGGACAGGGACTGGACGTGTTGACTCCACAACACGAACTGGGATCTTGGAGCGTGGAACAGGGACTGGACGTGTTGACTCCACAACACGAACTGGGGACCTGATGTGGAGAGCAGGCACCACTCTTCCAGGTAGCACACTGACCTTGACCTGACCGATGAGTGGAGCTGGAATCTCTCGGACTGGGCTGTGGATTCGCACCGGAGATTCTGCCCGTAGGACCGCAGGATATTTGGGTCCCAAAAGGCGCACTGGAGACCTGGCGCGCAGAGCTGGCACCACTCTTCCAGGTAGCATACAGACTTTGGCCTGACCGATGAGTGGCGCTGGGATCTCTCGCACTGGGCTGTGAACACGTACCGGAGACACTGCACGCAGAACCGGTGCAGGATATCCAGGTCCCAGGAGGCGCACTGGAGATCTGGCGCGCAGAGCTGACACCACTCCTCCTAGCTGCACACTCAGTCTAGCCCGACTGATGATTGGCGCTGGAATCTTTCGTACCGGCCTCTGGATACGCACAGGAGAAACCGTGCAAAACTGCATAGCAGGGTGACCTCTCCGCGCGACGCCTCCCCAACGCTCTCCACAAAGCACGAGGAGTTGGCTCAGGAGTCCCTCCTGAACCGCCAACCTCCTCGTGCCCCCCAAAAGTTTTTTGGGGCTGTCTTTCGGGCCTCCGTGCCCGGCGAGGTCTGACGAACTTGCCTCGTACAGGATCCCATGCTCCATTCAGGTCCTCACACCTGCGCCGCTCAGCCGCCGCTGCTTCCAGTTCCTCTCTTGGAGGGCAATACTCTCCGGGCTGGTCCCAATCTCCCCCATTGAACAACTCCTCCTCCCACGGCCTGAACTCCCGGGTCTCTCGCTGCTTGGTCTTCTTTTGGTGGGTTATTCTGTCACGGTCTTCATAATGGGCAGACCAAGACGCAGCGATGCTTCCAGTATACATTTTTAATACGAACGTACTGGGTACACAACAAAAACAGAAAGTAACGAAGATCGTGAACGTAACAAAGACAAGCTAAGCTCAAACAATAACCCAAGAACCTAGAGTGAAACCTACAAACATAAATATGGTTCCCAATTAGAGACAACGACACACAGCTGCCTCTAATTGGGAACCATTACCCAACATCGATCTATGACACCTAGAACTAACAAACCCTACACCAAAACGAAACCAAAACGCTCCAGCCTGTCATCTCGGGCCTGGGCGTTACAGCGACGAATATGTAGCGAGGGCCAGCCAACTAGAGCATACAGGTCACAGTGGTGGGTAGTATATGGGGCTTTGGTGACGAAATGGATGGCACTGTGATAGACTGTATCCAATTTGCTGAGTAGAGTGTTGGCGGCTATTTTGTAAATGACATCGCCGAAGTCAAGGATCGGTAGGATAGTCAATATTGCTATTAAAATAGTTCTCATTTATAGGAATGGGGAGTTGTTTACAAGTTAAAACCAACACAGAAAAAAAGTTTGGGTAACTTCCTGTTCAACGGAGCCTTCAACCGTTTCCACTCTGTTTGGACTATTAAAATGAAATCCGGCACAATGTAACGGAGTGCTTATGTAAACAAGGCTTTAGTTAGCCTCAGTCACAGACAGAAGGGGTTAGTTATAAATATCTTTGTCTCAGTCATAGCAGAGAGGAAGAGGTGAAGAGAGAGGCCCAACTTGGTGGAAAATGTATCTTCCACCAGCAGGTGTTGTTTTTCTCCGTTTTTCCGCCCATCAAGGAGTTTCTGTATGGAGGTCAATGAGAGTGTTGAATTTGGTCCACAAGAAAATGTATGGCTTATTTGCTATGTGAGGTTTATTTGATTGAATAGAAGTTTCGTAATGCTTAGGTTGTTACAAGTGTACTGATATACAGGGCTTTGGGAAAGTATTCAGACCCTTTTACTGTTTCCACATTTTGGTACGTTGCAGCCTTATTCTAACATTGATGAAATAGTTTTTTTTGCTCATCAATCTACCCACAATACCCCATAATGACATCACAATACCTCATAATGACATCACAATACCTCATAATGACATCACAATACCCCATAATGACATCACCTAACCTCATAATGACATCACAATACCCCATAATGACATCACAATACCCCATAATGACATCACAATACCTCATAATGACATCACAATATCTCATAATGAGAAAGCAAAAACTGGTTTTTAGAATGTTTTGAAAATCTATAAAAAAACGGCTGAAATATCACAATTTCATAAGAATTCGGACCCTTTACTCAGTACTTTGTTGAAGCACCTTTGACAGCGATTTCAGCCTCGAGTCTTCTTTGGTATGGGGTGGCAGGGTACCTAGTGGTTAGAGCGTTGGACTAGTAACCCAAAGGTTGCAAGTTCAATTCCCTGAGCTGACAAGGTACATATCTGTTGTTCTGCCCCTGAACAGGCAGTTAAACCACTGTTCCTAGGCCATCATTGAAAATAAGAATTTGTTCTTAACTGACTTGCCTAGTTAAATAAAATACAAAATGGTGCTTCAAGCTTGGCACACCTGTGAGTTTATTTGGGGAGTTTCTGCAGATCCTCTCAAGCTCTGTCAGGTTGGATGGGGAGCATTGCTGCACAGCTATTTTCTCTCCAGAGATGTTAGATCGGGTTCAAGTCCGGGCTCTGGCTGGGCCACTCAAGGACATTCAGAGACTTGTCCTGAAACCACTCCTGTGTTGTCTTGGCTATGTGCTTATGGTCATTGTCCTGTTGGAAGTTGAACTTTTGCCCCCAGTCTGAGGTCCTGAGCGCTCTGGAGCAGGTTTACATCAAGATCTCTCTGTACTTTGCGCCATTCATCTTTCCCTCGATCCTGACTAGTCTCCCAGTCCCTGCCGCTGAAAAACATCCCCACAGCATCATGCTGCCACCACTATACTTCACCGTAGGGATGGTGCCATGTTTCCTATAGACGTGACGTTTGGCATTCAGGCCAAAGAGTTCAATCTTGGTTTCATCAGACCAGAAAATATTGTTTCTCATGGTCTGAGAGCCCAAGTGGGCTGTCATGTGCCTTTTACTGAAGAGTGGCTTCTGTCTGGCCACTCTACCCATTAAGGCCTGATTGGTGGAGTGCTGCAGAGATGGTTGTCCTTCTGGAAGTTTTCTCCCATCTCCACAGAGGAACTCTGGAGCTCTATCAGATTGACTATCAGGTTCTTGGTCACCTCCTTGACCAAGACCCTTCTCCCCCGATTGCTCAGTTTGGCCGGGCGGCCAGCTCTAGGAAGAGTCTTGGAGGTTATAAACTTCTTCCATTTAAGAATGATGGAGGCCGCTGTGTTCTTCGGGACCTTCAATGCTACAGAAGTGTTTTGGTACCCTTCCCCAGATCTGTGCCTCGACACAATCCTGTCTCGGAGCTCTACGGACAATTCCTTTGACTTCATGGCTTGGTTTTTGCTTTGACATGCACTGTCAACTGTGGGATCTTGTATAGACAAGGCCATCAGATTGTTAAACAGCCACCACTAGCACAGAGAGGTGGCTGCCTACCTACAGACTTGATATCATTGGCCACTTTAATAAATGGAACACTAGTCACTTTAATAATGCCACTTTAAGAATGTTTACATATCTCCCATTACTCATCTCATATGTATATACTGTATACTGTATCCTTCACTATCTATTCATTACTCATCTCATATGTATATACTGTATACTGTATCCTTCACTATCTATTCATTACTCATCTCATATGTATATACTGTATACTGTATCCTTCACTATCTATTCATTACTCATCTCATATGTATATACTGTATACTGTATCCTACACTATCTATTCATTACTCATCTCATATGTATATACTGTATACTGTATCCTTCACTATCTATTCATTACTCATCTCATATGTATATACTGTATACTGTATCCTTCACTATCTATTCATTACTCATCTCATATGTATATACTGTATACTGTATCCTTCACTATCTATTCATTACTCATCTCATATGTATATACTGTATACTGTATCCTTCACTATCTATTCATTAATCATCTCATATGTATATACTGTATACTGTATCCTTCACTATCTATTCATTACTCATCTCATATGTATATACTGTATACTGTATCCTTCACTATCTATTCATTACTCATCTCATATGTATATACTGTATCCTTCACTATCTATTCATTACTCATCTCATATGTATATACTGTATCCTTCACTATCTATGCATTACTCATCTCATATGTATATACTGTATACTGTATCCTTCACTATCTATTCATTACTCATCTCATATGTATATACTGTATAATGTATCCTACACTATCTATTCATTACTCATCTCATATGTATATACTGTATACTGTATCCTTCACTATCTATTCATTACTCATCTCATATGTATATACTGTATCCTTCACTATCTATTCATTACTCATCTCATATGTATATACTGTATACTGTATCCTTCACTATCTATTCATTACTCATCTCATATGTATATACTGTATCCTTCACTATCTATTCATTACTCATCTCATATGTATATACTGTATACTGTATCCTTCACTATCTATTCATTACTCATCTCATATGTATATACTGTATCCTTCACTATCTATTCATTACTCATCTCATATGTATATACTGTATACTGTATCCTTCACTATCTATTCATTACTCATCTCATATGTATATACTGTATACTGTATCCTTCACTATCTATTCATTACTCATCTCATATGTATATACTGTATACTGTATCCTTCACTATCTATTCAATACTCATCTCATATGTATATACTGTATACTGTATCCTTCACTATCTATTCATTACTCATCTCATATGTATATACTGTATAATGTATCCTACACTATCTCTTCATTACTCATCTCATATGTATATACTGTATCCTGTATCCTTCACTATCTATTCATTACTCATCTCATATGTATATACTGTATCCTTCACTATCTATTCATTACTCATCTCATATGTATATACTGTATACTGTATCCTTCACTATCTATTCATTACTCATCTCATATGTATATACTGTATACTGTATCCTTCACTATCTATTCATTACTCATCTCATATGTATATACTGTATACTGTATCCTTCACTATCTATTCATTACTCATCTCATATGTATATACTGTATACTGTATCCTTCACTATCTATTCATTACTCATCTCATATGTATATACTGTATACTGTATCCTTCACTATCTATTCATTACTCATCTCATATGTATATACTGTATACTGTATCCTTCACTATCTATTCATTACTCATCTCATATGTATATACTGTATACTGTATCCTTCACTATCTATTCAATACTCATCTCATATGTATATACTGTATACTGTATCCTTCACTATCTATTCATTACTCATCTCATATGTATATACTGTATCCTACACTATCTATTCATTACTCATCTCATATGTATATACTGTATACTGTATCCTACACTATCTATTCATTACTCATCTCATATGTATATACTGTATCCTTCACTATCTATTCATTACTCATCTCATATGTATATACTGTATACTGTATCCTACACTATCTATTCATTACTCATCTCATATGTATATACTGTATCCTTCACTATCTATTCATTACTCATCTCATATGTATATACTGTATACTGTATCCTACACTATCTATTCATTACTCATCTCATATGTATATACTGTATCCTACACTATCTATTCATTACTCATCTCATATGTATATACTGTATACTGTATCCTACACTATCTATTCATTACTCATCTCATATGTATATACTGTATCCTTCACTATCTATTCATTACTCATCTCATATGTATATACTGTATACTGTATCCTTCACTATCTATTCATTACTCATCTCATATGTATACACTGTATACTGTATCCTTCACTATCTATTCATTACTCATCCCATATGTATATACTGTATACTGTATCCTTCACTATCTATTCATTACTCATCTCATATGTATATACTGTATACTGTATCCTACACTATCTATTCATTACTCATCTCATATGTATATACTGTATACTGTATCCTTCACTATCTATTCATTACTCATCTCATATGTATATACTGTATCCTACACTATCTATTCATTACTCATCTCATATGTATATACTGTATACTGTATCCTACACTATCTATTCATTACTCATCTCATATGTATATACTGTATCCTTCACTATCTATTCATTACTCATCTCATATGTATATACTGTATACTGTATCCTTCACTATCTATTCATTACTCATCTCATATGTATACACTGTATACTGTATCCTTCACTATCTATTCATTACTCATCCCATATGTATATACTGTATACTGTATCCTTCACTATCTATTCATTACTCATCTCATATGTATATACTGTATACTGTATCCTACACTATCTATTCATTACTCATCTCATATGTATATACTGTATACTGTATCCTTCACTATCTATTCATTACTCATCTCATATGTATATACTGTATACTGTATCCTTCACTATCTATTCATTACTCATCTCATATGTATATACTGTATACTGTATCCTACACTATCTATTCATTACTCATCTCATATGTATATACTGTATACTGTATCCTTCACTATCTATTCATTACTCATCTCATATGTATATACTGTATACTGTATCCTACACTATCTATTCATTACTCATCTCATATGTATATACTGTATACTGTATCCTACACTATCTATTCATTACTCATCTCATATGTATATACTGTATACTGTATCCTTCACTATCTATTCATTACTCATCTCATATGTATATACTGTATACTGTATCCTTCACTATCTATTCATTACTCATCTCATATGTATATACTGTATACTGTATCCTACACTATCTATTCATTACTCATCTCATATGTATATACTGTATACTGTATCCTTCACTATCTATTCATTACTCATCTCATATGTATATACTGTATACTGTATCCTACACTATCTATTCATTACTCATCTCATATGTATATACTGTATACTGTATCCTTCACTATCTATTCATTACTCATCTCATATGTATATACTGTATACTGTATCCTTCACTATCTATTCATTACTCATCTCATATGTATATACTGTATACTGTATCCTTCACTATCTATTCATTACTCATCTCATATGTATATACTGTATACTGTATCCTTCACTATCTATTCATTGCTCATCTCATATGTATATACTGTATACTGTATCCTTCACTATCTATTCATTACTCATCTCATATGTATATACTGTATACTGTATCCTTCACTATCTATTCATTACTCATCTCATATGTATATACTGTATACTGTATCCTTCACTATCTATTCATTACTCATCTCATATGTATATACTGTATACTGTATCCTTCACTATCTATTCATTACTCATCTCATATGTATATACTGTATCCTTCACTATCTATTCATTACTCATCTCATATGTATATACTGTATACTGTATCCTTCACTATCTATTCATTACTCATCTCATATGTATATACTGTATACTGTATCCTACACTATCTATTCATTACTCATCTCATATGTATATACTGTATCCTTCACTATCTATTCATTACTCATCTCATATGTATATACTGTATACTGTATCCTACACTATCTATTCATTACTCATCTCATATGTATATACTGTATCCTTCACTATCTATTCATTACTCATCTCATATGTATATACTGTATACTGTATCCTACACTATCTATTCATTACTCATCTCATATGTATATACTGTATCCTACACTATCTATTCATTACTCATCTCATATGTATATACTGTATACTGTATCCTACACTATCTATTCATTACTCATCTCATATGTATATACTGTATCCTTCACTATCTATTCATTACTCATCTCATATGTATATACTGTATACTGTATCCTTCACTATCTATTCATTACTCATCTCATATGTATACACTGTATACTGTATCCTTCACTATCTATTCATTACTCATCCCATATGTATATACTGTATACTGTATCCTTCACTATCTATTCATTACTCATCTCATATGTATATACTGTATACTGTATCCTACACTATCTATTCATTACTCATCTTATATGTATATACTGTATACTGTATCCTTCACTATCTATTCATTACTCATCTCATATGTATATACTGTATCCTACACTATCTATTCATTACTCATCTCATATGTATATACTGTATACTGTATCCTTCACTATCTATTCATTACTCATCTCATATGTATACACTGTATACTGTATCCTTCACTATCTATTCATTACTCATCCCATATGTATATACTGTATACTGTATCCTTCACTATCTATTCATTACTCATCTCATATGTATATACTGTATACTGTATCCTACACTATCTATTCATTACTCATCTCATATGTATATACTGTATACTGTATCCTTCACTATCTATTCATTACTCATCTCATATGTATATACTGTATACTGTATCCTTCACTATCTATTCATTACTCATCTCATATGTATATACTGTATACTGTATCCTACACTATCTATTCATTACTCATCTCATATGTATATACTGTATACTGTATCCTTCACTATCTATTCATTACTCATCTCATATGTATATACTGTATACTGTATCCTACACTATCTATTCATTACTCATCTCATATGTATATACTGTATACTGTATCCTACACTATCTATTCATTACTCATCTCATATGTATATACTGTATACTGTATCCTTCACTATCTATTCATTACTCATCTCATATGTATATACTGTATACTGTATCCTTCACTATCTATTCATTACTCATCTCATATGTCTATACTGTATACTGTATCCTTCACTATCTATTCTTTACTATCTATTGCATCTTAGCCGCTCTGCCACTGCTCATCCATATATTTTATACTTATATATTCTCATCCCATTCCTTTACTAGATTGTGTGTATTAGGTTTTGTTGTGGAATTGTTAGATATTACGTTTTGTTGTGGAATTTGTTAGATATTACCTGCTAGATATTACTGCACTGTCGGATCTAGAAGCAGAAGCATTTCGCTACACTCGCAATAACATCTGCTAACCATGTGTATGTTACCAATCAAATTTGATTTGATTTGAAACAGGATGCACCTGAGCTCAATGCAGAGTCTCATAGCAAAGGGTCTGAATACTTATGTAAATTAGGTATTTCTGTTTTTTGTTTTAACATCTTCGAGATGTCTATGCATATTCATATATTCATATATTCATGGCATGAGGCTAGTAGCATAGCATCTCTCTCCATTGAATACAGTTGGTTGACGTCAACAACCCTCATTGAAAATTCAAAAAAGTATTAAAATAATGAGATGCATCCACCAATCCCAAGAAAGGTTAGGCGGGATCTAGATAGCCCGCCTTGCTGCTTTGTGTCACGTCCAGGCCAGAGTTTAGGCTGGCGTTTGTTTGTTTCATTTTGGTGTAGGGTTATTTTGGTTCTAGTTTGTCTATTTCTATGTTGGGGTAATGGTTCCCAATTAGAGGCAGCTGGGTTATTGTTTGTACATAGCTTGGCTAGTTCACATGTTATGTTCAGCTTCACGATCTTCGTTACGTTCGTTTTGTTACTTTTGTCCCAGTTACGTTGTTAAATAAACATGTATACTGGATACCTCGCTGCGCCTTGGTCTGTCCCTTCCGAGGATCGTGACAGAATAACCCACCATAAAAAGACCAAGCAGCGAGAGACCCGGGAGTTCAGGACTTGGGAGGAAGAACTGGAGGATGATGGACCATGGGATCAGCCTGGAGAATATCGCCGTCCTAGAGAGGAGCTGGAAGCAGCGATAGCGGAGCGGCGATATTATGAGGATCGATATGGAGTATGGAACCCGGAGAAGGAAAAGTTTGTTAGACCTCGCCTGGCTAGGAAGCCCGAAAGGCAGCCCCCAAAAACTTTTTTGGGGGGGCACACGGGGAGTTTGGCCGGTTCAGGAGGGACTCCTGAGCTAACTCCTCGTGGGAGCGTTGGAGGGTGCGTCGTACTGAGCAGACACCGTGCTATGCAGTTGTGCGCACAGTGTCTCCAGTGCGCATGCATAGGCCGGTGCGCGAAATTCCAGCGCCACTCATCTGTCGGACTAGGGTGAGTGTGCAGCCTGGAAGAGTGGTGCAGGCTCTGCGCGCCAGGTCTCCAGTGCGCCTGTTGGGACCGAAATATCCTGCGCCGGCTCTGCGTGCGGTGTCTCCTGTCCACGCGCACAGCCCGGTGCACGACATTCCAGCTCCCCTCATCGGTGAAGCCAGGATGAGTAAACAACCTGGGAGAGGGGTGTCGGCTATACGCATCAGGTCTCCTGTGAGTGTTGTGGATCCAGTACATCCTATCCCTGTTCCACGCTCCAGGATCCCTGTTCATGTAGTGGATCCAGCAGGTCCTGTTCCGGCTCCGCGCACCCGGCCCCCTGTGCGCTTAGAGAGTCAGCACGTTCTGTTCCGTCTCCGCGCACCAGGCCCCCTGTGCGCTTAGAGAGTCCAGCAGGTCCTGTTCCGGCTCCGCGCACCAGGCCCCCTGTGCGCTTAGAGAGTCCAGCACGCCCTGTTCGGCTCCGCGCACCAGGCCCCTGTGCGCTTAGAGAGTCCAGCACGCCCTGTTCGGCTCCGCGCGCAGGCCCCTGTGCGCTAGAGAGTCCAGCAGGTCCTGTTCGGCTCCGCGCGCAGGCCCCTGTGCGCTTAGAGAGTCCAGCACGCCCTGTTCGGCTCCGCGCACCAGGCCCCTGTGCGCTTAGAGAGTCCAGCACGTCCAGTCCCTGCTCCACGCTCCAGGATCCCTGTGCCCGCCGTGGACCCAGCACGCCCTGTCCCTGCTCCACGCCCAGGATCCCTGTGCCCGTCGCGGACCCAGCACGCCCTGTCCCTGCTCCACGCTCCAGGATCCCTGTGCCCGTCGTGGACCCAGCACGTCCTGTCCCTGTTCCACGCTCCAGGATTCCTGTGCCCGTCGTGGATCCAGCACGCCCGTTCCTGCTCCCCGCACCAGAGTCCCAGTGCGCGTCATGAGTCCAGTACGACCCGTTCCTGCTCCCCGCACCAGAGTGCCAGTGCGCGTCATGAGTCCAGTACGGCCCGTTCCTGCTCCCCGCACCAGAGTCCCAGTGCGCTTAATGAGCCCAGTACGGCCGGTTCCTGCTCCCCGCACCAGAGTGCCAGTGCGCTTAATGAGCCCAGTACGGCCGGTTCCTGCTCCCCGCACCAGAGTGCCAGTGCGCTTAATGAGCCCAGTACGGCCGGTTCCTGCTCCCCGCACCAGAAGGCCAGTGCGCGTCCCCTGTCTGGGACCTCCAGAGAAGGTCCCCTGTCCGGGACCTCCAGTGAGGGTCCCCAGTCCGGAGCCGCCAGTGAGGGTCCCCAGTCCGGGCCGCCAGTGAGGGTCCCCAGTCCGGGGCCGCCAGTGAGGGTCCCCAGTCCGGGGCCGCCAGTGAGGGTCCCCAGTCCGGGGCCGCCAGTGAGGGTCCCCAGTCCGGGCTTCCAGTGAGGGTCCCCTGTCTGGGACCTCCAGAGAAGGTCCCCTGTCCGGGACCTCCAGTGAGGGTCCCCAGTCCAGAGCCGCCAGTGAGGGTCCCCAGTCCGGGCCGCCAGTGAGGGTCCCCTGTCCGGGACCTCCAGAGAAGGTCCCCTGTCCGGGACCTCCAGTGAGGGTCCCCAGTCCGGGGCCGCCAGTGAGGGTCCCCAGTCCAGGGCCGCCAGTGAGGGTCCCCAGTCCGGGGCCGCCAGTGAGGGTCCCCAGGGTTATTTTGGTTCTAGTTTGTCTATTTCTATGTTGGAGTAATGGTTCCCAATTAGAGGCAGCTGTGTGTCGTTGTCTCTAATTGGGAACCATATATATGGTTGGGGTTTTCTACAGTATTTTGTGGGTTATTGTTTGTACATAGCTTGGTTAGTTCACATGTTATGTTCAGCTTCACGATCTTCGTTACGTTAGTTTTGTTACTTTTGTCCCAGTTACGTTGTTAAATAAACATGTATACTGGATACCTCGCTGCGCCTTGGTCTGTCCCTTCCGAGGATCGTGACACTTTGTGGACATAGGGTCTGAATATCTCAGGGGTTTGAATATCTCAGGGTCTGAATATCTCAGGGGTCTGAATATCTCAGGGGTCTGAATATCTCAGGGTCTGAATATCTCAGGGGTTTGAATATCTCAGGGGTCTGAATATCTCAGGGGTCTGAATATCTCAGGGGTCTGAATAGATGGGTTGGCTGTTTCGCATTATTTGTTGCGCCGTCTTCACCATGCTGTCTGTGTGGGTGGACAATTTCAGTTTGTCCGTGATGTTTACGTCGAGGAACTTAAAACCTTCCACTACTGTCCCGTCGATGTGGATAGGGATGTGCTCCCTCTGCTGTTTCCTGAAGTCCTCGATCATCTCCTTAGTTTTGTTGACGTTGAGTCAGAGGTTATTTTCCTGACACCACACTCCGAGTGCCCTCACCTCCTCCCTGGAGGCCGTCTCGTCGTTGGTAATCAAGCCTACCACTGTATTGTCGTCAGCAAACATGATGATTGAGTTGGAGGCGTGCTTGGCCACGCAGTCATGGGTGAACAGGGAGTACAGGAGAGGGCTGAGAACGCACCCTTGTGGGGCCCCAGTGTTGAGGATCAGCGGGCTGAAGGTGTTGTTTCCTACCCTCACCACCTGGGGCCGTCCCGTCAGGAAGTCCAGGACCCAGTTGCACAGGGCTGGGTCGAGACCTAGGGTCTTGAGCTTAATGATGAGTTTGGAGGGTACTATGGTGTTAAATGCTGAGCTGTAGTCGATGAACAGCATTCTTACATAGGTATTCCTCTTGTCCAGATGGGTTAGGACAGTGTGCAGTGTGCAGTGTGATTGCAATTGCGTCGTCTGTGGACCTATTGGGATGGTAAGCAAATTGGAGTGGGTCTAGGGTGTCTGGTAGGATGGAGGTGATATGATCCTTGACTAGTCTCTCAAAGCACTTCATGATGACGGAAGTGAGTGCTACCGGGCGATAGTCATTTATCTCAGTTACCTTAGCTTTTTTGGGAACAGGAACAATGGTGGCCCTCTTGAAGCATGTGCAAACAGCAGACTGGGATAAGGATTGATTAAATATGTCCCTAAACACACCAGCCAGCTGGCCTGCATGCTCTGAGGACACGGCCAGGGATGCCATCTGGGCCGGCAGCCTTGTGAGGGTTAACACGCTTAAATGTTTTACTCACGTTGGCTGCGGTGAAGGTGAGCCCGCAGGTTTTGGTAGCTGGCCGTGTCGGTGGCACTGTATTGTCCTCAAAGTGAGCAAAGAAGTTGTTTAGTTTGTCTGCGAGCAAGACATCGTGGTCCGCGACGGGGCTGGTTTTCTTTTTGTAGTCCATGATTGACTGTAGACCCTGCCACATTCCTCTCGTGTCTGAGCCGTTGAATTGTGACTCTACTTTGTCTCTATACTGACGCTTAGCTTGTTTGATTGCCTTGCGGAGGGAATAGCTACACTGTTTGTATTCAGTCATGTTTTTCCGGTCGCCTTACCCTGGTTAAAAGCAGTGGTTCGCGCTTTCAGTTTTGCATGAATGCTGCCATCAATCCACGGTTTCTGGTTGGGGAAGGTTTTAATAGTTGCTATGGGTACAACATCACTGATGCACTTGCTAATAAACTCGCTCACCAAATCAGCATATACATCAATGTTGTTGTCTGATGCTGTCCGGAACATATCCCAGTCCACGTGCTCGAAGCAATCTTGAAGCGTGGAATCAGATTGGTCGGACCAGCGTTGAACAGACCTGAGCACTGGCGTTTCCTGTTTTAGTTTCTGTCTGTAGGCTGGGAGCAAGAAAATGGAGTCATGGTCAGACTTGCCTGAAAGGAGGGCGGAGAATGGCCTTGTATGCGTTGCGGAAGTTAAAATAACAAAGATCCAGGATTTTCCCGGCCAGGGTCGCACATTCGATATGCTGATAAAATTTAGGGAGCCTTGTTTTCAGATTAGCCTTGTTAAAATCCCCAGCTACAATAAATGCAGCCTCAGGATATGTGGTTTCCAGTTTTAGAGTCCAATACATTTCTTTCAGTGCCGTCGATCTGTCAGCTTGAGGGGGGGATATACGCGACTGTGATTATAATCTAAGAGAATTATCTTGGTAGATAATGCGGTTGGCATTTGATTGTAAGGAATTCTATGTCAGGTGAACAAAAGGACTTGAGTTCTTGTATGTTGTTATGATCACACCACGACTCATTAATCATAAGGCACACACCCCCGCCCTTCTTCTTACCAGATAGATGTTTGTTTCTGTCGGCGCGATGCGTGGAGAAACCAGGTGGCTGTACCGACTCTGATAACGTGTCCTGAGTGAGCCATTTTTCCGTGAAGCAAAGAACATTGCAGTCGCCGATGTCTCTCTGGAAGGCAATCCTTGCTCGGATTTGTCTACCTTGTTGTCCAGAGACTGGACATTGGCAAGTAGTATACTCGGGAGCGGTGCGCGATGTGCCCGTCTACGGAGCCTGACCATAAGGTCACCCCCGTCTACCCCTTCTCCTGTGCCGCCGTTGTTTTGGGTCGCCGGCTGGGATCCAGTCTATTGTCCTGGTTGGTGGACTGCTTCGGGAAAGTCGTATTCCTGGTCGTAATGTTGGTAAGTTGACGTTGCTCTTATATCCAATAGTTCCTCCCGGCTGTATGTAATAAAACTAAATATTTCCTGGGGTAACAATGTAAGAAATAATACATAAAAAAAACAAAATACTGCATAGCTTCCTGAGAACGTGAAGCGAGGCTGCCATCTCTGTCGGCAGCCTGTCGGTGTGTTCTACAGGTCTTTTTGTTGGGAGGCATTAGACCATTCTCCTTGTATGACTGGTGGAGGAGAAATAGGTGTGTTCTACTAATGCTGAAAGACAAATTCCAGATACAAATATTTTGTCATTATTATACAATAGACGGCCGTAATTACCGTCAGACACACCTGGCTAACTTGATGGGTCATGTAATCATCTGACGAAGTGGAGTCTTTTGTTTAGACATGCTAGCTAAACAATTAACCATAATCCTAATCCATAGAGTACTAGCAATGCAAACCGATTGTCATAGCTAGCTAAAGTTAACCAATAGGTTCAATGTTGGTTAGTTAGCTAGGAAAATTTAGGGTATAACTAGCAATGCGAAATGGCATTCTGAGATAACATTACTACACACAGATCATAAATGTAATGTTAGCTAGCGAGCCAGCCATCTAACGTCAGCTAGCTAGCTAACAATAAGCTTTAACTTGCAATGAAAACAACTTTCTGACAAAATTAGAAAATATAATATCTGAAACTGTAGCTAGACTCCTACCCGTATAACGTTATATGGATGAATGCCTCACGGCAGACTGCAACCCATTTCATTAAATAAGACATCCTGTGTAGTTTCCGTTTTGTTTGTACAGCTTGCTTGGCCCATTGTTGTGTCAAGTCTCTCTGGTTCACACTGACCGTGTGCAATGCCATAAGAATCATCTTAGGCTTTAGCCCCAAACCAAACTCGGGCCATTTTACTCACCTTAGCAGAGCTGTTTTCATGAAATCCAGACCGTTGGTGACTGTGCTGCTGGCAACAATTTAATTAAGCTTTTTGACACCGGCCCTATTCAGCCGGTGTTGAGCGTTTGTAAATTCATCAGTAATTCTGCGCTCAGACGAGAGTGCTCTGAAACAGTTGTTGCAGTGATGTTCTATTTAAATGGATACTTGCATACTGGACTCTTTTGTTAAGTTTGAATACGCAATACACTTAAAAGCCTAGGCGTCCCGCTAGCGGGACAACTTCCAGTGAAACTGGAGGGCACGCAATTCAAATAAATAATCGTAAAAAGTATGGATATTAAACATTTAGGTACATACAAGTGTCTTATATCGGTTGTTATAAGCTTAAATTCTTGTTAATCTAACTGCACTGTCTGATTTACAGTAGCTATTACAGTGAAAGCATGCCATGCGATTGTTTGAGGACATCAAAATATCTTTCCACCGGCACAGGTTTCATAAATTCAAAAATAGCGCTTAAATATTCACTTACTTTTTGAAAATCTTCCTCTGATTTGTCATCCAAAGGGTCCCAGCTATAACATGTAGTGTCCTTTTGTTAGATCAAATCCTTCTTTATATCCCAAAAAGTCAGTTTAGTTGGCGCCATCGATTTGAGTAATCCACTCATTCAACATGCAGAGAAAGGAATCCGAAAATCTACCCCTAAACTGTTTCAACAAGTCAAAATACATTTCTATTTACTCCTCAGATACCCTAAAGTGTAATCAAACTATAATATTTCTTACGGAAAGAAGTATGTTCAATAGGATTTTAGCAAGTGCGTCTTGTCTTCATGGCGCGCACAAACACGAATTTCCAAGACTGTGTCCCTGTACTAAAACTGATATTTCTTATTCGTTTTGGAAGTTACAAGCCTGAAACCTTGAACATAGACTGCTGACACCCTGTGGAAGCCATAGGAATTGCATCCTGAGTATGCCCTTATACTTGCCATTGTAAGAGCACGGTCTCTCAAAAAAAAAGACAATTCTGGTTGGTTTTTCTTTGGATTTTCTCTTATCATATCTATTGTGTTATATTCTCCTACATTATTTTAACATTTCTACAAACTTCAAAGTGTTTTCTTTCCAATGGTACCAATTATATGCATATCCTGTCTTCAGGGCCTGGTCAACAGGCAGTTTACTTTGGGCACGTCTTTCAGGCAGGAAATTGAGAGAAAAGGGTCTTGCCCTAAGAAGTAAAAATAAAATCTGCGTTAGACAGGATTACCCTACACATACTGACCAGCTCAAATAGACAGAAGCTATATGGCAGACCAATCCAAACTCATCTCTCGGCATGTCCAGCTCACTCATTATCTCAGCCAATCATGGCTAGCGGGAAGGATGCTTGCTTTTTCTGTGGCTTAACCAACTAGGCTCTTAATTTAACAATTGTATTCATATTTACAGATGGCATGCAAGTTTGTAATTAAGGCACATGAAAGTTCACATGTTCTAGAAGGCATTTCTGCCCCCAAAAACATTTTGATAAAAAAAAAAGTTCACGTTCAAACGTCACTCCTGTGAAGTAGTGACCCGTGACATACGCCTAGTTTCCTGAAATGGGTCCCATTTTTGACGTTTATCTCAAACCCTATTCTTTCACCATACATTTTCTGGGTTTGAGGACTACACGATGCCGAGCTCTATAGGGTTAGGTTTAAAGGGCGCGCGTTCGACATTGCAGACTTTAAAGGCGAGACTGGGTAATCTATAAATGATCTTGCATTATAAATAGCTACTCAATATTATTTGTAGATCAGTCAGTCACAATTTACCCATGATAAATCATGGTTTTGATGCACTCGAAGACGGACAAGTGCTCTCCGTATTAGCATGGGCAGCGCCATTGCTAATGTGGCTATCATAAAGAACTTCAAATGCCATGATGATCTGGACGAGACTGACGAATCGAGGCAAAGGTAAGAATCTCTGGATTAACCATCTAATGTTAGCTAAATGTAGTAATTCATAAATTGGGTACATTTCTTTCTTTTACCTGTAACTCAGGCCCTGAAGCAAGGATATGCATATTCTTGATACCATTTGAAAGGAAACACTTTGAAGTTTGTGGAAATGTGAAAGGAATGTAGGAGAATATAACACAATAGATCTGGTAAAAGATAATACAAAGAAAAAAAAACAACCGTTCTTTTGTATATGTTTTTGTACCATCATCTTTGAAATGCAAGAGAAGGCCATAATCCAGCCCAGGTGCAATTAGATTTTGCCCACTAGATGGCAGCAGTGTATGTGCAAAGTTTTAGACTGATCCAATGAACCCTTGCATTTCTGTTCAAAATGTTGTATCAAGACTGCCCAAATGTGCCTAATTTGTTTATGAATAACTTTTCATGTTCAAAATTGTGCACTCTCTTCAAACAATAGCATGGTATTCGTTCACTGTAATAGCTACTGTAAATTGGACAGTGCAGTTAGATTAACAAGAATTTAAACTTTGTGCCAATATCAGATATGTCTACGTCCTGGGAAATGTTCTTGTTACTTACAACCTCATGCTAATCGCATTAGCCTACGTTGGCTCAACCAGGGACACCGATCCCGAATAAGTTTTAAATTGACACAATACCTGTTAACGAAGGTGTCAGCTAGAGATGATTGTGCAGATTTACATGATTATCAAAACGTCACGCCAGGGTAAGCCTCCACAAAACACAGCCCTTATTTGAAGAGTTTCTTAAATCCCCTATGGGAAAAATGAATGGTGGAAAAACGATTGGAACCATTTCCCTGTTTGACCACTAGGTTTTATGGGTATTTTGACACCTCCACTGTGGGGCTCTATAATGGCTCATATACAAAGATGAGTCCTCTATCTACCTCTATGGGCTCTCCACAGTGACTTCACAGTCTATGCAAAACGGAACTAGGTAGAGTGCTACGCAAACAAACCTCCGTTGGGTCCCTTCCAGATCCATTGCATAGACTGTGTGGGTCTTTCGGGGAGAGCTGTAACTCATAAAACAAACTTATTGTCAAATGGAAATGGTGACAAATATGGGAAATAAAATTTAAGAACAATTGATTCTCTCTCTCTCCCTCTCGCCCTCTCTCTCTCTCTCTCTCTCTCTCTCTCTCTCTCTCTCTCCCTCCCTCCCTCCCTCCCTCTCTCTCTCTCTCTCTCTCTCTCTCTCACACCCCGCTGCTCAGTGCGATGTACTTGTTATTTTCACCCTCACCCCGCCCCCGCTCTTTCTGTGTCTGTGTGTGTGGCAGGTGACATTTTGGTAGTATAAATTTACTTCTCAGTCCAGCTGATCTGTCATCAGATAAACATCAGTTTGTTTAGAATGGAGTAAACCTCTCTCTCTCTCTCTCTCTCTCTCTCTCTCTCTCTCTCTCTCTCTCTCTCTCTCTCTCTCTCTCTCTCTCTCTCTCTCTCTCTCTCTCTCTCTCTCTCTCTCTCTCTCTCTCTCTCTCTCTCTCAGAGCAGAATTAGATGCCTGGGTGTCAGCGACTCTCTACAGTCAGTTCGACGTCTTTGTCAGGTAAATAACTTTCATTCATTTATGTTTTCAACTGCTAAGCAACATCTGGGTGAAGATGTAAAGATTTAAACAGTTTAATTATCTAATAGTAATGTGTCTCAGTTTTAACCAAAACGATGGAGAGGAGAAAGAGAGAAGTGGAGGAGAGAAACAGACAGTAGAGGAGAACAGAAAGATAGTGTGAATGACAATCTGTTGTAGAGAGATGAGAGAGAGAGAAGTGGAGGAGAGAAACAGACAGTAGAGGAGAACAGAAAGATAGTGTGAATGACAATCTGTTGTAGAGAGATGAGAGAGAGAGAAGTGGAGGAGAGAAACAGACAGTAGAGGAGAACAGAAAGATAGTGTGAATGACAATCTGCTGGTTTTCTACATGTTCAGTGAAAGTTCCTAAGTGATACTAATACTGACCCTAATACTTAGTCAGTATAGTACAGTAAGTATATAGTACATACAGTCAGTATAGTGTAGTATAGTACAGTACAGTAAGTATATAGTACATAGAGTCAGTATAGTATAGTATAGTACAGTACAGTAAGTATATAGTATATCGTATATACAGCCATTATAGTACAGAATAGTACAATACAGTAAGTATATAGTATATACAGTCAGTATAGTATAGTATAGTACAGTAAGTATATAGTACATACAGTCAGTATAGTGTAGTATAGTACATAGAGTCAGTATAGTGTAGTATAGTACAGTACAGTAAGTATATAGTACATAGAGTCAGTATAGTGTAGTATAGTACAGTAAGTATATAGTACATAGAGTCAGTATAGTATAGTATAGTACAGTACAGTAAGTATATAGTATATAGTATATACAGCCAGTATAGTACAGAATAGTACAATACAGTAAGTATATAGTATATACAGTCAGTATAGCACAGTATAGTAGCCTTACATTCTGGACCAGAGACTCATTCAGGACTTCTCCTTAGATGGGGGGCTGGTTTTGTGGCAGTTGGACAAAATAGGTCCCCACGTATCGGACATACCACCAACACAGGCTCTCCTCAGAGATGTGTTTTGTCCCTACTTCACCACCAACACAGGCTCTCCTCAGAGATGTGTTTTGTCCCTACTTCACCACCAACACAGGCTCTCCTCAGGGATGTGTTTTGTCCCCACTCCACCACCAACACAGGCTCTCCTCAGGGATGTGTTTTGTCCCTACTCCATCACCAACACAGGCTCTCCTCAGGGATGTGTTTTGTCCCTACTCCATCACCAACACAGGCTCTCCTCAGGGATGTGTTTTGTCCCTACTCCACCACCAACACAGGCTCTCCTCAGGGATGTGTTTTGTCCCTACTCCATCACCAACACAGGCTCTCCTCAGGGATGTGTTTTGTCCCTACTCCATCACCAACACAGGCTCTCCTCAGGGATGTGTTTTGTCCCTACTCCACCACCAACACAGGCTCTCCTCAGGGATGTGTTTTGTCCCCACTCCACCACCAACACAGGCTGTCCTCAGGGATGTGTTTTGTCCCTACTCCATCACCAACACAGGCTCTCCTCAGGGATGTGTTTTGTCCCCACTCCACCACCAACACAGGCTCTCCTCAGAGATGTGTTTTGTCCCTACTTCACCACCAACACAGGCTGTCCTCAGGGATGTGTTTTGTCCCTACTCCACCACCAACACAGGCTCTCCTCAGAGATGTGTTTTGTCCCTACTTCACCACCAACACAGGCTCTCCTCAGGGATGTGTTTTGTCCCTACTCCACCACCAACACAGGCTCTCCTCAGAGATGTGTTTTGTCCCTACTTCACCACCAACACAGGCTCTCCTCAGGGATGTGTTTTGTCCCTACTCCACCACCAACACAGGCTCTCCTCAGAGATGTGTTTTGTCCCTACTTCACCACCAACACAGGCTGTCCTCAGGGATGTGTTTTGTCCCTACTCCACCACCAACACAGGCTCTCCTCAGGGATGTGTTTTGTCCCCACTCCACCACCAACACAGGCTGTCCTCAGGGATGTGTTTTGTCCCTACTCCATCACCAACACAGGCTCTCCTCAGAGATGTGTTTTGTCCCCACTCCATCACCAACACAGGCTCTCCTCAGGGATGTGTTTTGTCACCACTCCTGCACATCTTGTACACTAATAGTTGTACTAGTTCCCATCCTGACAGACACCTCGTTAAGTTGGCAGATGACACTGCCTTGATCAGCCTGTTGCATGATGATGAGGAACATCCTGGCCCGGTCCTATTTGACTTGGTAGAGTGGTGTGATGAATCACACTTGGTCCTCAATACCAACAAGACCAAAGAGATGTGCATAGACTTCAGGAAGCGTACAGCACCTACCTCTGCAACATCTATCAGAGGTCAGAACATAGAGATTGTAGAGGGATATAAATATCTGGCTGTCCTCTTGGACAATAAGCTTCAGTGGAGTAAATGTACAGACCTGATCTACAAAAAGAGCCAACAGAGACTGGACTTTCTCAACATGCTGGGATCTGTTAATGTAGACTGGACTGTACTGACTCTGTTTTACACATCTTTCATTTAGGGGATTTTAACTTGTTGTATTGTTTGTTGGTTTGGCAATGCCACTGTCAGTCAGAGAAAAATGTTGAGAAGGATTATCACCACAGCAAGGTACTTGGAGTCAAACAGACAGGCCTGGATGAGATCTTTAAGGTCAGGGCCCTCCCCAAGGTACTTGGAGTCAAACAGACATGCCTGGATGAGATCTTTAAGGTCAGGGCCCTCCGCAAGGCTCACAAAATCGTTTTAGACCCAAGCCACCTGTACCTGGACATGAAAAACATAACTAGACAATAATTTGTGCCAGGTGTGACATCCCTCCTAAAAAGCTCGGGCTAATGTTCCTATCCACCCAGTAAGGCCAGCAGGTTAATGTTCCTATCCACCCAGTAAGGCCAGCAGGTTAATGTTCCTATCCACCCAGTAAGGCCAGCAGGTTAATGTTCCTATCCACCCAGTAAGGCCAGCAGGCTAATGTTCCTATCCACCCAGTAAGGCCAGCAGGTTAATGTTCCTATCCACCCAGTAAGGCCAGCAGGTTAATGTTCCTATCCACCCAGTAAGGCCAGCAGGTTAATGTTCCTATCCACCCAGTAAGGCCAGCAGGTTAATGTTCCTATCCACCCAGTAAGGCCAGCAGGTTAATGTTCCTATCCACCCAGTAAGGCCAGCAGGCTAATGTTCCTATCCACCCAGTAAGGCCAGCAGGTTAATGTTCCTATCCACCGTGTAAGGCCAGCAGGTTAATGTTCCTATCCACCCAGTAAGGCCAGCAGGTTAATGTTCCTATCCACCCAGTAAGGCCAGCAGGTTAATGTTCCTATCCACCCAGTAAGGCCAGCAGGTTAATGTTCCTATCCACCCAGTAAGGCCAGCAGGTTAATGTTCCTATCCACCCAGTAAGGCCAGCAGGTTAATGTTCCTATCCACCGTGTAAGGCCAGCAGGTTAATGTTCCTATCCACCCAGTAAGGCCAGCAGGTTAATGTTCCTATCCACCCAGTAAGGCCAGCAGGTTAATGTTCCTATCCACCCAGTAAGGCCAGCAGACTAGTCTCTTTTTATCGGTATGTAACTGTTGTGAAAGTTGTATTGTCAATATGTTTTGTATTTAAAAGCCACTTTAAACGTGCACATGACACTGCAACAACACTAACGAAAGTATATAGTATATACAGTCAGTATAGTATATAGTATATACAGTCAGTATAGTATATAGTATATACAGTCAGTATAGTATATAGTATATACAGTCAGTATAGTATAGTATATAGTATATACAATCAGTATAGTATATAGTATATACTGTCAGTATAGAATAGTATATATTATATACAGTCAGTATAGTATAGTATAAAGTATATACAGTCAATATAGTATAGTATATAGTATATACAGTCAGTATAGAATAGTATATAATATATACAGTCAGTATAGAATAGTATATAGTATATACAGTCAATATAGTATAGTATATAGTATATACAGTCAGTATAGAATAGTATATCATATATACAGTCAGTATAGAATAGTATATTGTATATACAGTCAGTATAGTATAGTATATAGTATATACAGTCAGTATAGAATAGTGTATAGTATACACAGTCAGTATAGAATAGTATATAGTGTATACAGTCAGTATAGTATAGTATAGTATAGTATAGTATAGTATAGTATAGTATAGTATAGTATAGTATATAGTATATACAGTCAGTAACAAAAGTATATGGTATATACAGTCAGTATAATATAGTATATAGTATAGTATAGTATAGTATCAGTATAGTATATAGTATATACAGTCAATACTGTATATACTATATACTATAGTATAGTATATACAGTCAGTATAGAATAGTATATCATATATACAGTCAGTATAGAATAGTATATCATATATACAGTCAGTATAGACTAGTGTATAGTATATACAGTCAGTATAGAATAGTATATAGTATATACAGTCAGTATAGTATAGTATATAGTATATACAGTCAGTATAGAATAGTGTATAGTATACACAGTCAGTATAGTATAGTATATAGTATATACAGTCAGTATAGTATAGTATAGTATAGTATATAGTATATACAGTCAGTAACAAAAGTATATGGTATATACAGTCAGTATAATATAGTATATAGTATATACATTCAGTATAGAATAGTATAGTATATATTAGGGTTAGCATATAGTATATACAGTCAGTATAGAATATTATAGTATATATTAGGGTTAGCACATAGTATATACAGTCAGTATAGAATAGTATAGTATATATTAGGGTTAGCATATAGTATATACAGTCAGTATAGAATAGTATAGTATAGTAAGCATATAGTATATACAGTCAGTATAGAATAGTGTACTATATATATATATATGGGTTTGCATATAGTATATACAGTCAGTATAGAATAGTATAGTATATATTAGGGTTAGCATATAGTATATACAGTCAGTATAGTATAGTAAGCATATAGTATATACAGTCAGTATAGAATAGTGTACTATATATATATTTGGGTTTGCATATAGTATATACAGTCAGTATAGAATAGTATAGTATATATTAGGGTTAGCACATAGTATATACAGTCAGTATAGAATAGTATAGTATAGTACAGTAAGCATATAGTATATACAGTCAGTATAGTATAGTATAGTATATATATATGGGTTAGCATATAGTATATACAGTCAGTATAGAATAGTATAGTATATATTAGGGTTAAAATATAGTATATACAGTCAGCATAGAATAGTATAGTTTATATTAGGGTTAAAATATAGTATATACAGTCAGTATAGAATAGTACTATTCTATACAATTAATTTATTAATTAGGGTTAGCATTGCCTTGCGTCAGACAGCACAACGGTTAGAATTACACTGATGGAAGACAATGCCACAGGTAGTTAGGGTTGGATTGCATTGTTAGTTCGTTTTTTACATTTTTATTTAACCAGGTCGGCCAGTTGAGAACAAGTTCTTATTTACAACTGTGACCTGGCCAAGATAAAGCAAAGCAGTTCGACACAAACAACAACACAGAGTTACACATGGAATAAACAAACACACAGTCAATAACACAATAGAAAAGAAAGTCTATATACAGTGTGTGCAAATGGCGTGAGGAGGTAAGGCAATAAATAAGCCATAGTAGCAAGTAATTACAATTTAGAAAAATAACACTGGGGTGATAGATATGATGATGTGCAAGTAGAAATACTGGTGTGCAAAAGAGCAGAAAAGTAAATAAAAACAATATGGGGATGAGGTAGTTGGATGGGCTATTTACAGATGGGCTGTGTACAGCTGCAGCGATCGGTTAGCTGCTCAGATAGCTGATGTTTAAAGTTAGTGAGGGAAATATAAGTCTCCAGCTTCAGCGACTTTTGCAATTCGTTCCAGTCATTGGCAGCAGAGAACTGGAAGGAAAGGCGGCCAAAGAGGTGTTGGCTTTGGGGATGACCAGTGAGGTATACCTGCTGGAGCGCGTGCTGCGGGTGGGTGGTGTTATGATGACCAGTGAGCTGAGATAAGGTGGAGCTTTACCTAGTGAAGACTTATAGATGACCTGGAGCCAGTGGGTCTGGCGATGACTATGTAGCGAGGGCCAGCCGATTAGAGCATACAGGTCGCAGTGGTGGGTGGTATATGGAGCTTTGGTGACAAAACAGACGGCACTGTGATAGACTGCATCCAGTTTGCTGAGTAGAGTATTGGAGGCTGTTTTGTAAATGACATCGCCGAAGTCAAGGATCGGTAAGATAGTTTTACGAGGGTATGTTTGGCGGCGTGAGTGAAGGAGGCTTTGTTGCGAAATAGAAAGCCGATTCTAGATTTAATTTTGGATTGGAGATGTTTAATATGAGTCTGGAAGGAGAGTTTACAGTCTAGCCAGACACCTAGGTAATACGGTGATTGACAGTCGAAAGCCTTGGCCAGGTTGATGAAGACGGCTGCACAGTACAATCTTTTATCGATGGCGGTTATGATATGGTACCTTGAGTGTGGCTGAGGTGCAGCCGTGACCAGCTGGGAAACCAGATTGTACAGAGGAGAAGGTACGGTGGGAAATGGTTAGTGATCTGTTTATTAACATGGCTTTCGAAGACTTTAGAAAGGCAGGGCAGGATGGATATAGGTCTCTAACAGTTTGGGTCTAGAGTGTCACCGCCTTTGAAGAGGTGGATGACAGCAGCAGATTTCCAATCTTTAGGGATCTTGGGCGATACGAAAGAGTGGTTGAACAGACTGGTAATAGGAGTTGCAACAATTGCGGTGGATAGTTTTAGAAAGAGAGGGTCCAGATTGTCTAGCCCAACTGATTTGTACGGGTCCAGGTTTTGCAGCTCTTTCAGAACATCTGCTATCTGGATTTGGGTGAAGGAGAAGCTGGGGAGGCTTGGGCAAGTAGCTGCGGTGGGTGCGGAGCTGTTGGCCAGGGTTGGGGTAGCCAGGGGGAAAGCATGGCCAGCCGTAAAGAAATTCTGGATTATCGTGGATTTATCAGTGGTGACAGTGTTACCTAGCCTCAGTGCAGTGGGCAGCTGGGAGGAGGTGCTCTTGATCTCCATGGACTTTACAGTGTCCAAAAACATTTCGGAGTTAGAGCTACAGGATGCTGTTTGAAAAAGCTAGCCTTTGCTTTCCTGACTGACTGCGTGTATTGGTTCCTAACTTCCCTGTTGCATATCGCAGGGACTAGTACTGTTGTATTTTGTTGTATTTTGTTAGTTAGGATCGGGGTTGTATTATGGTTAGTAGGGTACTAGCTGCTGAATGGAGTAGAGTACTAGCTGAGTGTAGTACAGTATTAGCTGAGTAGAGTACAGTACTAGATGAGTGGAGTACAGTATTAGCTGAGTGTAGTACAGTTTCAGCTGAGTAGAGTACAGTATTAGTTGAGTGGAGTACAGTACTAGCTGAGTGTAGTACAGTACTAGATGAGTGGAGTACAGTATTAGCTGAGTGTAGTACGGTATTAGCTGAGTGGAATACAGTATTAGCTGAGTGGAGTACAGTACTAGCTGAGTGGAATACAGTATTAGCTGAGTGGAGTGCAGTACTAGCTGAGTGGAGTACAGTACTAGCTGAGTGGAATACAGTACTAGCTGAGTGGAATACAGTACTAGCTGAGTGGAGTACATTATTAGCTGAGTGGAGTGCAGTACTAGCTGAGTGGAATGCAGTACTAGCTGAGTGGAGTGCAGTATTAGCTGAGTGGAATACAGTACTAGCTGAGTGGAGTGCAGTACTAGCTGAGTGGAGTACAGTACTAGCTGAGTGGAATACAGTACTAGCTGAGTGGAGTACAGTACTAGCTGAGTGGAGTACAGTACTAGCTGAGTGGAGTACAGTACTAGCTGAGTGGAGTGCAGTACTAGCTGAGTGGAGTACAGTACTAGCTGAGTGGAGTGCAGTACTAGCTGAGTGTAGTACAGATTTAGCTGAGTGTAGTACAGTATTAGCTGAGTAGAGTACAGTACTAGCTGAGTGGAGTACAGTACTAGCTGAGTGGTGTACAGTACTTGCTGAGTGGAATACAGTACTAGCTGAGTGGAATACAGTATTAGCTGAGTGGAGTGCAGTACATGCTGAGTGGAGTGCAGTACTAGCTGAGTGGAGTACAGTACTAGCTGAGTGGAGTACAGTACTAGCTGAGTGGAGTACAGTACTAGCTGAGTGGTGTACAGTACTTGCTGAGTGGAATACAGTACTAGCTGAGTGGAATACAGTATTAGCTGAGTGGAGTACAGTACATGCTGAGTGGAGTGCAGTATTAGCTGAGTGGAGTCCAGTACTAGCTGAGTGGAATACAGTACTAGCTGAGTGGAGTACAGTACATGCTGAGTGGAATACAATACTAGCTGAGTGGAGTACAGTACTAGCTGAGTGGAATACAGTACTAGCTGAGTGGAATACAGTATTAGCTGAGTGGAGTACAGTATTAGCTGAGTGGAGTACGGTACTAGCTGAGTGGAGTACAGTATTAGCTGAGTGGAGTACAGTACTAGCTGAGTGGAGTACAGTATTAGCTGAGTGGAGTACAGTACTAGCTGAGTGGAGTACAGTATTAGCTGAGTGGAATACAGTACTCGCTGAGTGGAGTACAGTACATGCTGAGTGGAGTACAGTACTAGCTGAGTGGAATACAGTACTAGCTGAGTGGTGTACAGTACTAGCTGAGTGGAGTACAGTACTAGCTGAGTGGAATACAGTACTAGCTGAGTGGAGTGCAGTACTAGCTGAGTGGAATACAGTACTAGCTGAGTGGAGTACAGTACTAGATGCGTGTAGTACAGTACTAGATGCGTGTAGTACAGTATTAGCTGAGTGGAGTACAGTACTAGCTGAGTGGAGTACAGTACTAGCTGAGTGGAGTACAGTACTAGCTGAGTGGAGTGCAGTATTAGCTGAGTGGAGTACAGTACTAGCTGAGTGGAGTACAGTACTAGCTGAGTGGAGTACAGTACTAGCTGAGTGGAGTGCAGTACTAGCTGAGTGGAATACAGTACTAGCTGAGTGGATTACAGTATTAGCTGAGTGGAGTGCAGTACTAGCTGAGTGGAGTACAGTATTAGCTGAGTGGAGTACAGTACTAGCTGAGTGGAATACAGTACTAGCTGAGTGGAGTACAGTACTAGCTGAGTGGAGTACAGTACATGCTGAGTGGAATACAGTACTAGCTGAGTGGAGTACAGTACTAGCTGAGTGGAATACAGTACTAGCTGAGTGGAATACAGTATTAGCTGAGTGGAGTACAGTATTAGCTGAGTGGAGTACGGTACTAGCTGAGTGGAGTACAGTATTAGCTGAGTGGAGTACAGTACTAGCTGAGTGGAGTACAGTATTAGCTGAGTGGAGTACAGTACTAGCTGAGTGGAGTACAGTATTAGCTGAGTGGAATACAGTACTCGCTGAGTGGAGTACAGTACATGCTGAGTGGAGTACAGTACTAGCTGAGTGGAATACAGTACTAGCTGAGTGGTGTACAGTACTAGCTGAGTGGAGTACAGTACTAGCTGAGTGGAATACAGTACTAGCTGAGTGGAGTGCAGTACTAGCTGAGTGGAATACAGTACTAGCTGAGTGGAGTACAGTACTAGATGCGTGTAGTACAGTACTAGATGCGTGTAGTACAGTATTAGCTGAGTGGAGTACAGTACTAGCTGAGTGGAGTACAGTACTAGCTGAGTGGAGTACAGTACTAGCTGAGTGGAGTGCAGTATTAGCTGAGTGGAGTACAGTACTAGCTGAGTGGAGTACAGTACTATCTGAGTGGAGTACAGTACTAGCTGAGTGGAGTGCAGTACTAGCTGAGTGGAATACAGTACTAGCTGAGTGGATTACAGTATTAGCTGAGTGGAGTGCAGTACTAGCTGAGTGGAGTACAGTATTAGCTGAGTGGAGTACAGTACTAGCTGAGTGGAATACAGTACTAGCTGAGTGGAGTACAGTACTAGCTGAGTGGAGTGCAGTACTAGCTGAGTGGAGTACAGTATTAGCTGAGTGGAGTACAGTACTAGCTGAGTGGAGTGCAGTACTAGCTGAGTGGAGTACAGTACTAGCTGAGTGGAGTGCAGTACTAGCTGAGTGGAGTGCAGTACTAGCTGAGTGGAGTGCAGTACTAGCTGAGTGGAGTACAGTACTAGCTGAGTGGAGTGCAGTACTAGCTGAGTGGAGTACAGTACTAGCTGAGTGGAGTACAGTATTAGCTGAGTGGAGTACAGTACTAGCTGAGTGTAGTACAGTACTAGCTGAGTGGAGTACAGTACTAGCTGAGTGGAGTGCAGTACTAGCTGAGTGGAGTACAGTATTAGCTGAGTGGAGTACAGTACATGCTGAGTGGAGTGCAGTACTAGCTGAGTGGAGTACAGTACATGCTGAGTGGAGTACAGTACATGCTGAGTGGAATACAGTACTAGCTGAGTGGAGTACAGTACTAGCTGAGTGGAGTACAGTACTAGCTGAGTGGAGTACAGTACTAGCTGAGTGGAGTGCAGTATTAGCTGAGTGGAGTACAGTACTAGCTGAGTGGAGTACAGTACTAGCTGAGTGGAGTACAGTACTAGCTGAGTGGAGTGCAGTACTAGCTGAGTGGAATACAGTACTAGCTGAGTGGATTACAGTATTAGCTGAGTGGAGTGCAGTACTAGCTGAGTGGAGTACAGTATTAGCTGAGTGGAGTACAGTACTAGCTGAGTGGAATACAGTACTAGCTGAGTGGAGTACAGTACTAGCTGAGTGGAGTGCAGTACTAGCTGAGTGGAGTACAGTATTAGCTGAGTGGAGTACAGTACTAGCTGAGTGGAGTGCAGTACTAGCTGAGTGGAGTACAGTACTAGCTGAGTGGAGTACAGTATTAGCTGAGTGGAGTGCAGTACTAGCTGAGTGGAGTACAGTACTAGCTGAGTGGAGTGCAGTACTAGCTGAGTGGAGTACAGTATTAGCTGAGTGGAGTACAGTACTAGCTGAGTGGAGTGCAGTACTAGCTGAGTGGAGTACAGTACTAGCTGAGTGGAGTACAGTATTAGCTGAGTGGAGTACAGTACTAGCTGAGTGTAGTACAGTACTAGCTGAGTGGAGTACAGTACTAGCTGAGTGGAGTGCAGTACTAGCTGAGTGGAGTACAGTATTAGCTGAGTGGAGTACAGTACATGCTGAGTGGAGTGCAGTACTAGCTGAGTGGAGTACAGTACATGCTGAGTGGAGTACAGTACATGCTGAGTGGAATACAGTACTAGCTGAGTGGAGTACAGTACTAGCTGAGTGGAGTACAGTACTAGCTGAGTGGAGTACAGTACTAGCTGAGTGGAGTGCAGTACTAGCTGAGTGGAGTACAGTACTAGCTGAGTGGAGTGCAGTACTAGCTGAGTGGAATACAGTATTAGCTGAGTGGAGTACAGTACTAGCTGAGTGGAGTGCAGTACTAGCTGAGTGGAGTACAGTACTAGCTGAGTGGAGTACAGTACTAGCTGAGTGGAATAGAGTACTAGCTGAGTGGAGTACAGTACTAGCTGAGTGGAGTACAGTACTAGCTGAGTGGAGTACAGTTTTAGCTGAGTGGAATACAGTACTAGCTGAGTGGAGTACAGTACTAGCTGAGTGGAGTACAGTACTAGCTGAGTGGAGTACAGTACATGCTGAGTGGAGTGCAGTACTAGCTGAGTGGAGTACAGTACTAGCTGAGTGGAGTACAGTACTAGCTGAGTGGAATACAGTACTAGCTGAGTGGAGTACAGTACTAGCTGAGTGGAGTACAGTACTAGCTGAGTGGAGTACAGTACATGCTGAGTGGAGTGCAGTACTAGCTGAGTGGAATACAGTACTAGCTGAGTGGAGTACAGTACTAGCTGAGTGGAGTACAGTACATGCTGAGTGGAGTGCAGTACTAGCTGAGTGGAGTACAGTACTAGCTGAGTGGAGTACAGTACTAGCTGAGTGGAGTACAGTATTAGCTGAGTGGAGTACAGTACTAGCTGAGTGGAGTACAGTACATGCTGAGTGGAGTGCAGTACTAGCTGAGTGGAGTACAGTACTAGCTGAGTGGAGTACAGTACTAGCTGAGTGGAGTGCAGTACTAGCTGAGTGGAGTGCAGTACTAGCTGAGTGGAGTACAGTACTAGCTGAGTGGAGTACAGTACTAGCTGAGTGGAGTACAGTACATGCTGAGTGGAGTGCAGTACTAGCTGAGTGGAGTACAGTACTAGCTGAGTGGAGTACAGTACTAGCTGAGTGGAGTACAGTACTAGCTGAGTGGAATACAGTACTAGCTGAGTGGAGTACAGTACATGCTGAGTGGAGTGCAGTACTAGCTGAGTGGAGTACAGTACTAGCTGAGTGGAGTACAGTACTAGCTGAGTGGAGTACAGTACATGCTGAGTGGAGTACAGTACTAGCTGAGTGGAGTACAGTACTAGCTGAGTGGAGTACAGTACTAGCTGAGTGGAGTACAGTACATGCTGAGTGGAGTACAGTATTAGCTGAGTGGAGTACAGTACTAGCTGAGTGGAGTACAGTACATGCTGAGTAGAGTACAGTTTTAGCTGAGTGGAGTACAGTACTAGCTGAGTGGAGTACAGTACATGCTGAGTGGTGTACAGTACTAGCTGAGTGGAGTCCAGACCCCTGTGCAGAGATGGTGCGTACACAGCCATGCTATAACTGGTTGTAATGTCATTGAATATGGTGATATGTTGTGTCTCTCTATATCTTTCTCTCTGCCTCTCTCTGCCTCTCTCGCTATCTTTCTTTCTTTCTCTCTCTCTCTCTCTCTCCCTCGCTCTATCCCTCTCCCTCGCTCTATCTCTCTCTCTCCCTCTCTCTCCCTCTCTCTCTCTCTCTCTCTCTCTCTCTCTCTCTCTCTCTCTCTCTCTCTCTCTCTCTCTCTCTCTCTCTCTCTCTCCCTCTCTCTCCCTCTCTATCTCTGTTGTTTCTCTCCCAGTTTAACCCAGATATCGTATTCCCCCCGGCTTCACTGAACAATGGAGCTTTTATCATCCTCATGTAGCACACACACACACACACACACACACACACACACACACACACACACACACACACACACACACACACAGACAGACTCACACAGACAGACACACAAGTATGATTCGCAAATGTGTAATTACATTTTGCAGCTTCTTTTACGGTCTCAGACTTGTAACTTGACATTTGAATACATTCAATAAAATTTGCAAGTTTAATTTATAAAAAGAAATACAGATGTTGCATCTGCGCTCTGAGTTCTGTCCCTGTTGTCATGTTATCAAGAGATTCGTAAAGTTATAGAAAGTTTTGTAGATTTGTAGAAAGAGATTCGTTTAGGTATATAAAGTTTTGTAGATTCGTAGAGAGAGATTCGTAAAGTTATAGAAAGTTTTGTAGATTTGTAGAAAGAGATTCGTATAGGTATATAAAGTTTTGTAGATTCGTAGAGAGAGATTCGTAAAGTTATATAAAGTTTTGTAGATTTGTGGATTCAATAAATAAAAATGTCATCAATCTACACACAGTACCCCATAATGACATCACAATACCCCATAATGACATCACAATACCCCATAATGACATCACAATACCCCATAATGACATCACAATACCCCATAATGACATCACAATACCCCATAATGACATCACAATACCCCATAATGAAGAAGTGAAAACAGGTTTTTAGACATTTTTGCAGTTGATTTGGAAAGGCACACACCTGTCTATAAAGGTTCCCACAGTTGACAGTGCTTTTGCTCGCCTTCTGCACACAGACACTGTTGGGGCGAGTGACTCTGAACTTACAATGGCTAGCCCCAAGTCGTTATATATTTTTCTTGTGCATTTTGCTATTTTGCTATTTCAAATCAAATCAAATCAAATTTTATTTGTCACATACACATGGTTAGCAGATGTTAATGCGAGTGCAGCGAAATGCTTGTGCTTCTAGTTCCGACCATGCAGTAGTATCTAACAAGTAATCTAACAAATTCACAACAACTACCTTATACACACAAGAGTAAAGGAATGAATACCAGTATGTACATATAAATATATGGATGAGCGATGGCTGACCGGCATAGGCAAGATGCAGTAGATGGTATGGAGTACAGTATATACACATATATATGAGATGAGTAATGTAGGATATGTAAACATTATATAAATGGCATTGTTTAAAGTGGCTAGTGATACATTATTTCATCCAATTATAATTATTAAAGTGGCTAGAGATTTGGGTCGATGGCCGAACGGCATAGGCAAGATACAGTAGATGGTTTAGAGTACAGTGTATACATTTGATATTATTATGTCGGATACGTAAACATTATATACAAAATTGTTTAAAGTGGCTAGTGATACATTTGTTACATCCAATTCCTATGTTTAAAGTGGCTAGAGATTTAAGTCAGTATGTTGGCAGCAGCCACTCAATGTTAGTGATGGCTGTTTAACAGTCTGATGGCCTTGAGGTAGAAGCTGTTTATTAGTCTCTCGGTCCCAGCTTTGATGCACCTGTACTGACCTCGCCTTCTGGATGATAACGGGGTGAACAGGCAGTGGCTCGGGTGGTTGTTGTCCTTGATGATCTTTTTGGCCTTTCTGTGACATCGGGTGGTGTAGGTGTCCTGGAGGGCAGGTAGTTTACCCTGGTGATGCGCTGTGCAGTCCTCACTACCCTCTGGAGAGCCTTACGGTTGTGGGCGGAGCAGTTGCCGTACTCAGGTGGTGATACAGCCCGACAGGATGCTCTCGATTGTGCATCTGTAAAAGTTTGTGAGTGATTTTGGTGACAAGCCGAATTTCTTCAGCCTCCTGAGGTTGAAGAGGCGCTGTTGCGCCTTCTTCACCACGCTGTCTGTGTGGGTGGACCAATTCAGTTTGTCCGTGATGTGTACGCCGAGGAACTTAAAACTTTCCACCTTCTCCACTACTGTCCCCTCGATGTGGATAGGGGTGCTCCCTCTCCTGTTTCCTGAAGTCCACGATCATCTCCTTTGTTTTGCTGACATTGAGTGAGAGGTTATTTTCCTGACACCACACTCCGAGGGCCCTCACCTCCTCTCTGTAGGCCGTCTAAATGCGTTGTTGGTAATCAAGCCTACCACTGTAGTGTCGCCAGCAAACTTGATGATTGAGTTGGATGCGTGCTTGGCCACGCAGTCATGGGTAAACAGGGAGTACAGGAGAGGGCTGAGAACGCACCCTTGTGGGGCCCCAGTGTTGAGGATCAGCGGGGTGGAGATGTTGTTTCCTACCCTCACCACCTGGGACCGGCCCGTCAGGAAGTCCAGGACCCAGTTGCACAGGGCTGGGTCGAGACCCAGGGTCTCGAGCTTAATGACGAGCTTGGAGGGAACTATGGTGTTAAATGCTGAGCTGTAGTCGATGAACAGCATTCTTACATAAGTATTCCTCTTGTCCAGATGGGTTAGGGCAGTATGCAGTGTGATTGCGATTGCTGCGTCTGTGGACCTATTGGGACGGTAAGCAAATTGGAGTGGGTCCAGGGTGTCTGGCAGGATGGAGGTGATATGATCCTTGACTAATCTCTCAAAGCACTTCATGATGACGGAAGTGAGTGCTACGGGCGATAGTCATTTAGCTCAGTTACCTTAGCTTTCTTGGGAACAGGAACAATGGTGGCCCTCTTGAAGCATGTGGGAACAGCAGACTGGGATAGGGACTGATTGAATATGTCCGTAAACACACCAGCCAGCTGGTCTGCGCATGCTCTGAGGACACGGCCAGGGATGCCACCTGGGCCGGCAGCCTTGCGAGGGTTAACACATTTAAATGTTTTTCTCACATTGGCTGCGGTGAAGGTGAGCCTGCAGGTTTTGGTAGCGGGCCGTGTCGGTGGCACTGTATTGTCCTCAAAGCGAGCAAAGAAGTTGTTTAGTTTGTCTGGGAGCAGGACGTCATGGTCCGCGACGGGGCTGGTTTTCTTTTTGTAGTATGCTTCGGCGTAAGCGAACAAGAGTAGACTACTCTGTATAGCTTTAGTGCTGTTGGAAGGTGTACCTTGTAGTATGCTTGGTTGACTATGAACTTTCTTGTTTACCCAATCGTGGGACAGGCTATGTTTGTTCCCACACTCAGGACTTTGACTCTATGTAGGTTACAAATACTTTTTTATCAGGAATCAAGGTAAGACCCAAGTGCAGACTGTGTGAAGTAACAATGTTTATTGAAACCACAGGGGCAGGCAAACGACAGGTCAAGGCAGGCCGGGGTCGATAATCCAGAGCAGAAGCCAAGGTACAGGACGGCAGGCAGGCTCAGGGTCAGAGACAAGCAGTGGTCAGGCGGGCAGGTACAGGTATAAGTCACATTCTGTTAAAGGTCCCCAAAGCACACACATCCCTGGGTCTTTTCAGTTCGCTGCAGCTAGCGACTGGAACGAGCTGCAACAATCACTCAAACTGGACAGTTTTATCTCAATCTCTTCATTGAAAGACTCCATCATAGACTCTTACTGACAGTTGTGGCGTCTTCGTGTGATGCATTGTTTTCTCTAACTTCTTGCCCTTTGTGCTGTTGTCTGTGCCCAATAATGTTTGTACACTGTTTAAAATAAAAATGAGCAAATGAAGCCATGGAGTCGAAGGAATTGTCCGTAGAGCTTCGAGACAAGATTGTGTCGAGGCACAGATGTAGGGAAGGGTACCAAAAAATGTCTGCAGCGTTGAAGGTCCCCAAGAACACAGTGGCCTCAATCATTCTTAAATGGAAAAAGTTTGGAACCTCCAAGACTATTTCTAGACCTGGCCGCCCTGTCAATCTGAGCAATTGGTGGAGAAAGGCCTTGGTCAGGGAGGTGACCAAGAACCCGATGGTCACTCTGACAGAGCTCCAGAGTTCATCTGTGGAGATTGGACAACATTCCAGAAGGACAACCATCTCTGCAGCAGTCCACCAATCAGGCCTTTATGATAGAGTTGCCAGACAGACGCCACTCCTCAGTAAAAGGCACATGACAGCCGCTTGGAGTTTGCCAAAATGCACCTAAAGGACACTCAGACCATGAGAAACAAGATTCTCTGGTCTGATGAAACCAAGATTGAACTCTTTGGCCTGAATGCCAAGCGTTACATCTGGAGGAAACCTGGCACCATCCCTACGGTGAAGCATGGTGGTGGCATCATCATGCTGTGGGGATGTTTATCAGCGGCAGGGACTGGGAGACTAGTCAGGATCGAGGGATAGATGAACAGAGCAAAGTACAGAGAGATCCTTGATGAAAACCTGCACCAGAGCGCTCAGGACCTCAGACTGGGGTGAAGGTTCACCTTCCAACAGGACAACGACCCTTTGCACACAGCCAAGACAACGCAGGATTGGCTTTAGGACAAGTCTCTGAATGTCTTTGAGTGGCCCAGCCCGGACATGAACCCGATAAAATATCTCTGGAGAAACCTGAAAATAGCTGTGCAGCAACTCTCCCCATCCAACCTGACAGAGCTTGCAGAAATGAATAGGAGAAACTCCCCAAATACAGGTGTGCCAAGCTTGTAGCGTCATACCCAAGAAGACTTGAGGCTGTAAACACTGCCAAAGGTTATTCAATTAAGTACTGAGTAAAGGGTCTGAATACTTATGTAAATGTGATATTTCCATTTTTTTATTTTTATACATTTCCAAATTTTGAAAAAAACTGTTTTTGCTTTCTCATTGTGGGGTATTGTGTGTAGATTGATGGGAAAAATACCATTTAATCAATTTTGGAGCTTTCGGCCTTTCACGTTCTCTCACCCTCTCCAGACTGGTCAGATGTACAATATAGAAACAGGGCAGAAAGTTGCAATAGGCCCGTGCATCCAAAGGTTTGATACCAGCATAAACATAAACCCTCTTAAACCAAACTCCAGGGTTAGAACTAAAGCCTGTAACTCTCCAGGACTAATACAGGGTTAGAACTAAAGCCTGTAACTCTCCAGGACTAGTGCAGGGTTAGAACTAAAGCCTGTAACTCTCCAGGACTAATACAGGGTTAGAACTAAAGCCTGTAACTCTCCAGGACTAGTACAGGGTTAGACATAAAGCCTGTAACTCTCCAGGACTAGTACAGGGTTAGAACTAAAGCCTGTAACTCTCCAGGACTAGTACAGGGTTAGACATAAAGCCTGTAACTCTCCAGGACTAGTACAGGGTTAGAACTAAAGCCTGTAACTCTCCAGGACTAGTACAGGGTTAGAACTAAAGCCTGTAACTCTCCAGGACTAGTACAGGGTTAGACATAAAGCCTGTAACTCTCCAGGACTAGTACAGGGTTAGAACTAAAGCCTGTAACTCTCCAGGACTAGTGCAGGGTTAGACATAAAGCCTGTAACTCTCCAGGACTAGTGCAGGGTTAGAACTAAAGCCTGTAACTCTCCAGGACTAGTGCAGGGTTAGAACTAAAGCCTGTAACTCTCCAGGACTAGTGCAGGGTTAGAACTAAAGCCTGTAACTCTCCAGGACTAGTGCAGGGTTAGAACTAAAGCCTGTAACTCTCCAGGACTAGTGCAGGGTTAGAACTAAAGCCTGTAACTCTCCAGGACTAGTGCAGGGTTAGAACTAAAGCCTGTAACTCTCCAGGACTAGTACAGGGTTAGAACTAAAGCCTGTAACTCTCCAGGACTAGTGCAGGGTTAGAACTAAAGCCTGTACCTCTCCAGGACTAGTACAGGGTTAGAACTAAAGCCTGTACCTCTCCAGGACTAGTGCAGGGTTAGAACTAAAGCCTGTAACTCTCCAGGACTAGTGCAGGGTTAGAACTAAAGCCTGTAACTCTACAAGACTAGTGCAGGGTTAGAAATCAGATTAGACAGGGGAGCTTCCACCCTCTCTGACAGTGTCGGGGGAGAGAGATAGAGAGAGAGGGAAAGAGAGAGGGAGAGAGAGATGGAAAGATACAGGGAAAGAGAGAGAGAGTGATAATGAGAGAGAGATAACGAGAGAGAGAGAGAGAGAGAGAGAGAGAGAGAGAGAGAGAGAGAGAGAGAGAGAGAGAGAGAGAGAGAGAGAGAGAGAGAGAGAGAGAGAGAGAGAGAGAGAGAGAGAGAGAGAGAGAGAGAGAGAGAGAGAGAGAGAGAGAGCTTTAATATCATCCTCAGCTCTGGCATCTTCCCCAATTTTTGGAACCAAGGACTGATCACCCCAAATTTGACCCAAATAACTACCATGGATATGCGTAAACTGCAACCTTTCGGGAAAATTCTCTCATTAACAGCAGAGCCGTACATTTCCTCAGTGAAAACCAAGTACTGAGCAAATCTCAAATTGGCTTTTTACCAAATTACCACATGACAGACCACGTATTCACCCTGCACACCCTAATTGACAAACAAATGAAAACAAAGGCAAAGGATTTTCATGCTTTGTCGATTTAAAAAAAGCTTTTGACTCAATTTGGCGTGAGTGTCTAGAATCTAAAGTCAAATGTCTACTGTTTGCTGATGATCTGGTGCTTCTGTCCCCAACCAAGGAGGGCCTACAGCAGCACCTACAGTGAGGGAATAAAGTATTTGATCCCCTGCTGATTTTGTACGTTTGCCCACTGACAAAGAAATGATCAGTCTATAATTTTAATGGTAGGTTTATTTGAACAGTGAGAGACAGAATAACAACCAAAAAATCCAGAAAAACGCATGTGAAAAATGTTATAAATTGATTTGCATTTTAATGAGGGAAATAAGTATTTGACCCCTCTGCAAAACATGACTTAGTACTTGGTGGCAAAACCCTTGTTGGCAATCACAGAGGCCTTGCTATTGAGAAAGGCCACCGAAAACTTGACCACTGTGGCAGAATACCTGACCCAACATTAAGGAGAGCGAGAGAGAGAGCCTTGCTATTGAGAAAGGCCACCGAAAACTTGACCACTGTGGCAGAATACCTGACCCAACATTAAGGAGAGCGAGAGAGAGAGCCTTGCTATTGAGAAAGGCCACCGAAAACTTGAGCACTGTGGCAGAATACCTGACCCAATATTAAGGAGAGAGAGAGAGAGAGCCTTGCTATTGAAAAAGGCTGCCGAATACCTGACCACTGTGGCAGAAAACTTGACCCAACATTAAGGAGAGGGAGAGAGAGAGCCTTGCTATTGAGAAAGGCTGCCCAATACCTGACCACTGTGGCAGAATACCTGAACCAACATTAAGGAGAGCGAGAGAGAGAGAGCCTTGCTATTGAAAAAGGCTGCCGAATACCTGACCACTGTGGCAGAAAACCTGACCCAACATTAAGGAGAGGGAGAGAGAGAGCCTTGCTATTGAGAAAGGCTGCCGAATACCTGACCACTGTGGCAGAAAACCTGACCCAACATTTAGGAGAGGGAGAGAGAGAGCCTTGCTATTGAGAAAGGCCGCCGATGGCAGACCTGGCTCTCAAGAGAAGACAGGTTATGTCCACACTGCCCACAAAAGGAGGTGGAAACAGCTGCACTTCCTAACCTCCTGCCAAATGTATGGCCATATTAGAGACACTCATTTACCTCAGATTACACAGATTCACAAAGAATTAAAAAATAAATCAAATTTTTATAAACTCCCATATCTACTGGGTGAAATACCACAGTGTGCCATCACAACAGCAAGATTTGTGACTTTGTTGCCACAAGAAAAAGGCAACCAGTGAAGAACAAAAGCCATTGTAAATACAACCTATATTCATGTTTATTTTCCCTTGTGTACTTTAACTATTTGTACATCATTACAACACTGTATATAGACATGATATATAGTCTTTACATTTTTTATTGTTTAGTTCCCTTTTGTTTATTATCTATTTCACAAACATATGTTTCCTCTGCCAATAAAGCCCCTTACATTGAATTGAATTGAATTGAGTCTTGACATCTGCAGTAGAAGGAGGAAGTGGGAAGTGACTTTCTGAGTCACACACTCCAAATTAAGAGAAGAGGAAACGTCTGTGGGTAACCGTGGGGGCTCAGTGTGTGTGTGTGTGTGTGTGTGTGTGTGTGTGTGTGTGTGTGTGTGTCTGTGTCTGTGTCTGTGTGTGTGTGTGTCTGTGTGTGTGTGTCTGTGTCTGTGTCTGTGTGTGTGTGTGTGTGTGTGTGTGTCTGTGTGTGTGTGTGTCTGTGTGTGTGTGTGTGTGTGTGTGTGTGTGTGTGTGTGTCTGTGTGTGTGTGTGTGTCTGTGTGTGTGTGTGTGAGTGTGTGTGTGTGTGTCTGTGTGTGTGTGTGTGTCTGTGTGTGTGTGTGTGTGTGTGTGTGTCTGTGTCTGTGTGTGTGTGTGTGTGTGTGTGTGTCTGTGTGTGTGTGTGTGAGTGTGTGTGTCTGTGTGTGTGTGTGTCTGTGTGTGTGTGTGTGTGTGTGTGTGTGTCTGTGTGTGTGTGTGTGTGTCTGTGTGTGTGTGTGTGTGTGTGTGTGTGTGTGTGAGTGTATGTGTGTCTGTGTGTGTGTGTGTGTGTGTGTGTGTGTGTGTGTGTGTGTGTGTGTGTGTGTGTGTGTGTGTGTGTGTGTGTATGTGTGTGTATGTGTGTGTGTGTGTCTGTGTGAGTATGTGTGTGTGTATGTGTGTCTGTGCATGTGACAGTTCGGTAGTGTACATACGCTGCTCGTCGTTGTGTGTGTGTGTATGTATGTATGTGTGGTAGGTGACAGTTCGTAGTTTAAATCTCCTCCTCAGTCTGTATGTATGTGTGGTAGGTGACAGTTCGTAGTTTAAATCTCCTCCTCAGTCTGTGTGTGTGTGTGGTAGGGGACAGTTCGTAGTTTAAATCTCCTCCTCGGTCTGTATGTATGTGTGGTAGGGGACAGTTCGTAGTTTAAATCTCCTCCTCAGTCTGTGTGTGTGTGTGGTAGGGACAGTTCGTAGTTTAAATCTCCTCCTCAGTCTGTGTGTGTGTGTGGTAGGGGACAGTTCGTAGTTTAAATCTCCTCCTCAGTCTGTGTGTGTGTGTGGTAGGGGACAGTTCGTAGTTTAAATCTCCTCCTCAGTCTGTGTGCGGAAACAACTGTTCACATACATTTGCATAGAGCTGTTATCTGGTGTGTGTGTGTGAGTGTGTGTGTGTTACAGTAGATAGGGCTGATTTGCCTGGCTGAAGACACACAGGAGGATTATAGAGCCACTAGAGTTAGAGTTAGGGGTAAAGCAGGGCCCACCAGACACAGTATACATATAGAGAGAGGTTAGGGTAACCCTATATATATATAGAGAGAGAGAGAGGTAGAAGAGTATTACACAGTATATATATAGAGAGAGAGGTAGAAGAGTATTTCACAGTATATACAGTTGGGCAAAAAAGTATTTAGTCAGCCACCAATTGTGCAAGTTCTCTCACTTAAAAAGATGAGAGAGGCCTGTAATTTTCATCATAGGTACACTTCAACTATGACAGACAAAATGAGGAAAAAACATCCAGAAAATCACATTGTAGGATTTTTAATGAATTTATTTGCAAATTATGGTGGAAAATAAGTATTTGGTCACATACAAACAAGCAAGATTTCTGGCTCTCACAGACCTGTAACTTCTTCTTTAAGAGGCTCCTCTGTCCTCCACTCGTTACCTGTATTAATGGCACCTGTTTGAACTTGTTATCAGTATAAAAGACACCTGTCCACAACCTCAAACAGTCACACTCCAAACTCCACTATGGCCAAGACCAAAGAGCTGTCAAAGGACACCAGAAACAAAATTGTAGACCTGCACCAGGTTGGGAAGACTGAATCTGCAATAGGTAAGCAGCTTGGTTTGAAGAAATCAACTGTGGGAGCAATTATTAGGAAATGGAAGACATACAAGACCACTGATAATCTTCCTCGATCTGGGGCTCCATGCAAGATCTCACCCCGTGGGGTCAAAATGATCACAAGAACGGTGAGCAAAAATCCCAGAACCACACAGGGGACCTAGTGAATGACCTGCAGAGAGCTGGGACCAAAGTAACAAAGCCTACCATCAGTAACACACTACGCCGCCAGGGACTCAAATCCTGCAGTGCCAGACGTGTCCCCCTGCTTAAGCCAGTACATGTTCAGGCCCGTCTAAAGTTTGCTAGAGAGCATTTGGATGATCCAGATGAGGATTGGGAGAATGTCAGATGAAACCAAAATAGAACTTTTTGGTAAAAACTCAACTCGTCGTGTTTGGAGGACAAAGAATGCTGAGTTGCATCCAAAGAACACCATACCTACTGTGAAGCATGGGGGTGGAAACATCATGCTTTGGGGCTGTTTTTCTGCCAAGGGACCAGGACGACTGATCCGTGTAAAGGAAAGAATGAATGGGGCCATGTATCGTGAGATTTTGAGTGAAAACCTCCTTCCATCAGCAAGGGCATTGAAGATGAAACGTGGCTGGGTCTTTCAGCATGACAATGATCCCAAACACACCGCCCGGGCAATGAAGGAGTGGCTTCAGTAAGAAGCATTTCAAGGTCCTGGAGTGGCCTAGCCAGTCTCCAGATCTCAACCCCATAGAAAATCTTTGAAAGTCTGTGTTGCCCAGCGACAGCCCCAAAACATCACTGCTCTAGAGGAGATCTGCATGGAGGAATGGGCCAAAATACCAGCAACAGTGTGTGAAAACCTTGTGAAGACTTACAGAAAACGTTTGACCTCTGTCATTGCCAACAAAGGGTATATAACAAAGTATTGAGATAAACTTTTGTTATTGACCAAATACTTATTTTCCACCATAATTTGCAAATAAATTCATAAAAAATCCTACAATGTGATTTTCTGGATTTTTCTTCCTCATTTTGTCTGTCATAGTTGAAGTGTACCTATGATGAAAATTACAGGCCTCTCTCATCTTTTTAAGTTGGAGAACTTGCACAATTGGTGGCTGACTAAATACTTTTTTTCCCCACTGTATATAGAGAGAGGTAGAAGAGTATTTCACAGTATATATATAGAGAGAGAGGTAGAAGAGTATTTCACAGTATATATAGAGAGAGAGAGGTAGAAGAGTATTTCACAGTATATATATATATAGAGAGAGAGAGAGGTAGAAGAGTATTTCACAGTATATATAGAGAGAGGTAGAAGAGTATTTCACAGTATATATATATAGAGAGAGAGAGGTAGAAGAGTTGCTTTGGCAATGTAAACATATGTTTCCCATGCCAATAAAGTCATTATATTGAAATTGAATTTGAATTGAGATTGACGGTGGCATGCGAAAGTATTCACCCCCCTTGGCATTTTTCCTATAAACCTGGAATTTAAATGAATTTTTGAGGGGTCTATATCATTTGATTTACACAACCCCAACCCTAAACCCTAACCCCAACCCTAACCCTAACCCTAACCCCAACCCCAACCCCAACCCTAACCCTAACCCTAACCCCAACCCTAACCCCAACCCTAACCCTAACCCTAACCCCAACCCCAACCCTAACCCCAACCCTAACCCCAACCCTAACCCCAACCTTCAACTTTAAGTTGAATGGGTTCCGCTGGTGTACAGCAATCTTTAAGTCATACCACAGATTCTCAATTGGATTGAGGTCTGGGCTTTGACTAGGCCATTCCAAGACATTTAAATGTTTCCCCTTAAACCACTCGAGTGTTGCTTTAGCAGTGTGCTTAGGGTCATTGTCCTGCTGGAAGGTGAACCTCTGTCCCAGTCTCAAATCTCTGGAAGACTGAAACAGGTTTCCCTCAAGAATTTCCCTGTATTTAGCACCATCCATCATTCCTTCAATTCTGACCAGTTTCCCAGTCCCTGCCGATGGAAAACATCCCTGCCACCACCATGCTTCACTGTGGGGATGGTGTTCTCGGGATGATGAGAGGTGTTGTGTTTGCGCCAGACATAGCGTTTTCCTTGATGGCCAAAAAGTTCAATTCAATTCTGGTCTCATCTGACCAGAGTACCTTCTTCCATATGTTTGGGGAATCTCCCACATGCCTTTTGGTGAACATCAAGCTTATTATTTTCTGGACAGTCTTCCGTAAAGCCCAGCTCTGTGGAGTGTACGGACAGATACTGCAATCTCCGCTGTGGAGCTTTGCAGCTCCTTCAGGGTTATTTTTGGTGTCTCTCTGAGCAATGCCCTCCTTGCCTGGACCGTGAGTTTTGGTGGGCGGCTCTCTCTTGGCAGGTTTGTTGTGGTGCCATATTCTTTCCATTTTTTAATAATGGATTTAATGGTGCTCCGTGGGATGTTCAAAGTTTCAGATATTTTTTTTATAACCCAACCCTGATCTGTACTTCTCCACAACTTTGTCCCTGACCTGTTTGGAGAGCTCCTTGGTCTTCATAGTGCCGCTTGCTTGGTGGTGCCCCTGGCTGGGCGGTGTTGCAGTCTCTGGGGCCTTTCAGAACAGGTGCATATATTCTGAGATCATGTGACAAATCGTGTGACACTTAGATTGCACACAGGTGCACTTTATTAACTAATTATGTAACTTCTGAAGGTAATTGGTTGCACCAGATCTTATTTAGGGGCTTCATAGCAAAGGGGGCCAATACATATGCACGCACTACTTTCAGTTTTTTTTGTTGTTTCACTTCACCAATTTGGACTATTTTGTGTCTGTGCACTACATGAAATCCAAATAGAAATCTATTTAAATTACAGGTTGTAACGCAACACAATAGAAAAAACGCCAAGGGGGTGAATACTTTTGCAAGGCACTGTATATATAGAGAGATTAATATAGTAAACCTAAATCACTGTGTGTGTGTGTGTGTGTGTGTGTGTGTGTGTGTGTGTGTGTGTGTGTGTGTGTGTGTGTGTGTGTGTGTGTGTAGAGATGGAGAATGGAGGTGAGGACACGGAGTCTCTGTGGGAGTCGGTGGAGAGTAACCGCTACATCTTAAGTCGCTACATCGCGCCTGGTAAACTGACCCCCTACCTGCGCCAATGTAAGGTTCTAGACGAACAGGACGAAGATGAGGTCTTAAACTCACTACTGCTGGTCTCTAAGGTCAACCGCACAGGTAGGTTAACTCTCTACTGCTGGTCTCTAAGGTCAACCGCACAGGTAGGTATAGACATAACAGTGACATGCTTACTTATGGGTACTTTTCCAAAAGTGCAGAGTCAATGTGCAGGGATACCAGGCAAGAACATGGCTATAGACAGGGAATACCAGGACTGAGTCAATGTGCAGGGATACCAGGCAAGAAAATGGCTATAGACAGGGAATACCAGGACTGAGTCAATGTGCAGGGATACCAGGCAAGAAAATGGCTATAGACAGGGAATACCAGGACTGAGTCAATGTGCAGGGATACCAGGCAAGAACATGGCTATAGACTGGGAATACCAGGACTGAGTCAATGAGCAGGGATACCAGGCAAGAAAATGGCTATAGACAGGGAATACCAGGACTGAGTCAATGTGCAGGGATACCAGGCAAGAACATGGCTATAGACAGGGAGTACCAGGTAATAACATGGCTATATACAGGGAGTACCAGGTAATAACATGGCTATAGACAGGGAGTACCAGGTAATAACATGGCTATATACAGGGAGTACCAGGTAATAACATGGCTATAGACAGGGGGTACCAGGTAATAACATGGATATAGACAGGTGGTACCAGGTAATAACATGGATATAGACAGGGGGTACCAGGTAATAACATGGATATAGACAGGGGGTACCAGGTAATAACATGGCTATAGACAGGGGGTACCAGGTAATAACATGGATATAGACAGGTGGTACCAGGTAATAACATGGATATAGACAGGTGGTACCAGGTAATAACATGGATATAGACACGGGGTACGAGGTAATAACATGGATATAGACAGGGGGTACCAGGTAATAACATGGATATAGACTGGGGGTACCAGGTAATAACATGGATATAGACACGGGGTACGAGGTAATAACATGGATATAGACAGGGGGTACCAGGTAATAACATGGATATAGACAGGGGGTACCAGGTAATAACATGGATATAGACAGGGGTACCAGGTAATAACATGGATATAGACAGGGGGTACCAGGTAATAACATGGATATAGACACGGGGTACCAGGTAATAACATGGATATAGACACGGGGTACGAGGTAATAACATGGATATAGACAGGGGGTACCAGGTAATAACATGGATATAGACAGGGGGTACCAGGTAATAACATGGATATAGACAGGGGGTACCAGGTAATAACATGGATATAGACAGGGGGTACCAGGTAATAACATGGATATAGACACGGGGTACCAGGTAATAACATGGATATAGACACGGGGTACGAGGTAAGCAGGTACACATGTGGTGTGATTGTGAGTGTATAAAGCAGGAGGGTGTGTCTATAAAGCAGGAGGGTGTGTCTATAAAGCAGTGGGGGTTGCTATAAAGCAGGAGGGTGTGTCTATAAAGCAGGAGGGTGTGTCCATAAAGCAGAGGGGGTTGCTATAAAGCAGGGGGTGTGTCTATAAAGCAGTGGGGGTTGCTATAAAGCAGGGTGTGTCTATAAAGCAGTGGGGGTTGCTATAAAGCAGGGGGTGTGTCTATAAAGCAGTGGGGGTTGCTATAAAGCAGGAGGGTGTGTCTATAAAGCAGTGGGGGTTGCTATAAAGCAGGGGGTGTGTCTATAAAGCAGTGGGGGTTGCTATAAAGCAGGAGGGTGTGTCTATAAAGCAGGGGGTGTGTCCATAAAGCAGGGGGGTGTGTCTATAAAGCAGTGGGGGATGCTATAAAGCAGGAGGGTGTGTCTATAAAGCAGGGGGTTGCTATAATGCAGGAGGGTGTGTCTATAAAGCAGGGAGGGTGTGTCCATAAAGCAGGGGGTGTCTATAAAGCAGGAGGGTGTGTCCATAAAGCAGTGGGGGTGTCTATAAAGCAGGAGGGTGTGTCCATAAAGCAGGGGGTCTATAATGCAGGAGGGTGTGTCCATAAAGCAGGAGGGGTGTCTATAAAGCAGGAGGGTGTGTCTATAAAGGAAGAGGGTGTCTATAAAGCAGGGGGTTGCTATAAAGCAGGAGGGTGTCTATAAAGCAGGGGGTGTCTATAAAGGAAGAGGGTGTGTCTATAAAGCAGGGGGTGTGTCTATAAAGCAGAGGGTGTGTCTATAAAGCAGGGGGTGTGTCTATAAAGCAGAGGGTGTGTCTATAAAGCAGGAGGGTGTCTATAAAGCAGGGGGTGTCTATAAAGGAAGAGGGTGTGTCTATAAAGCAGGGGGGGTGTGTCTATAAAGCAGAGGGTGTGTCTATAAAGCAGGAGGGTGTCTATAAAGGAAGAGGGTGTGTCTATAAAGCAGGGGGGTGTCTATAAAGGAAGAGGGTGTGTCTATAAAGCAGGGGGGGTGTGTCTATAAAGCAGAGGGTGTGTCTATAAAGCAGGGGGGGTGTGTCTGTAAATGAAGATTCTGTTGCAGATTGTTTTATCAATCAGATTACACATTAAAAGGTATAACAAGAAATTACATCTAATTTCTCCCCTGGACGTGTGTGTGTGTCTTGTGTGTGTGTGTGTGTGTGTGTGTGTGAGTGGGTGTGCGTGCGTGTGTGTGTGTGTATAGGTCGTCTGTTAGACATTCTACATGGGAAAGGAGAGCGAGGTTATGTGGTGTTTCTGGAGAGTCTCGAGTTCTATTATCCTGACCTTTACAAGCTGGTGACTGGCAAGGAACCCACCAGACGCTTCTCCACTATCGTTGGTAAGACACACAGACACACACACACACACACACACACACACACACACACACACACACGCACGTGGACACACACAGACACATGCACTTTTATATCTGTACTTTAACCATCATCTGTTACTATAACCATAATCTGTTACTATAACCATAATCTGTTACTATAACCATCATCTGTTACTATAACCATCATCTGTTACTATAACCACCATCTGTTACTATAACCATAATCTGTTACTATAACCATCATCTGTTACTATAACCATAATCTGTTACTATAACCATCATCTGTTACTATAACCATCATCTGTTACTATAACCACCATCTGTTACTATAACCACCATCTGTTACTATAACCATCATCTGTTACTATAACCATCATCTGTTACTATAACCACCATCTGTTCCTATAACCATCATCTGTTACTATAACCATCATCTGTTACTATAACCATAATCTGTTACTATAACCATAATCTGTTACTATAACCATCATCTGTTACTATAACCATCATCTGTTACTATAACCATCATCTGTTCCTATAACCATCATCTGTTACTATAACCATAATCTGTTACTATAACCATCATCTGTTACTATAACCATAATCTGTTACTATAACCATAATCTGTTACTATAACCACCATCTGTTACTATAACCACCATCTGTTACTATAACCATAATCTGTTACTATAACCATCATCTGTTACTATAACCATAATCTGTTACTATAACCATCATCTGTTACTATAACCACCATCTGTTACTATAACCACCATCTGTTACTATAACCATCATCTGTTACTATAACCATCATCTGTTACTATAACCACCATCTGTTACTATAACCATCATCTGTTACTATAACCACCATCTGTTACTATAACCATCATCTGTTACTATAACCACCATCTGTTACTATAACCATCATCTGTTACTATAACCACCATCTGTTACTATAACCACCATCTGTTACTGTAACCACCATCTGTTACTATAACCATCATCTGTTACTATAACCACCATCTGTTACTATAACCATCATCTGTTACTATAACCACCATCTGTTACTATAACCACCATCTGTTACTATAACCACCATCTGTTACTATAACCACCATCTGTTACTATAACCATCATCTGTTACTATAACCATAATCTGTTACTATAACCACCATCTGTTACTATAACCATCATCTGTTACTATAACCATCATCTGTTACTATAACCATCATCTGTTACTATAACCACCATCTGTTACTATAACCACCATCTGTTACTATAACCACCATCTGTTACTATAACCACCATCTGTTACTATAACCACCATCTGTTACTATAACCATCATCTGTTACTATAACCACCATCTGTTACTATAACCATCATCTGTTACTATAACCACCATCTGTTACTATAACCATCATCTGTTACTATAACCACCATCTGTTACTATAACCACCATCTGTTACTATAACCACCATCTGTTACTATAACCACCATCTGTTACTATAACCATCATCTGTTACTACACTGTTCAAAAAAGTAAAGGGAACACTAAAATAACACATCATAGATCTGAATGAATGAAATAATCTTATTAAATACTTTTTTCTTTACATAGTTGAATGTGCTGACAACAAAATCACACAAAAATTATCAATGGAAATCAAATGTATCAACCCATGGAGGTCTGGATTTGGAGTCACACTCAAAATTAAAGTGGAAAACCACACTACAGGCTGATCCAACTTTGATGTAATGTCCTTAAAACAAGTCAAAATGAGGCTCAGTAGTGTGTGTGGCCTCCACGTGCCTGAATGACCTCCCTACAACGCCTGGGCATGCTCCTGATGAGGTGGCGTATGGTCTCCTGAGGGATCTCCTCCCAGACCTGGACTAAAGCATCCGCCAACTCCTGGACAGTCTGTGGTGCAACGTGGCGTTGGTGGATGGAGCGAGACATCATGTCCCAGATGTGCTCAATTGGATTCAGGTCTGGGGAACGGGCGGGCCAGTCCTTAGCATCAATGCCTTCCTCTTGCAGGATCTGCTGACACACTCCAGCCACATGAGGTCTAGCATTGTCTTGCATTAGGAGGAACCCAGGGCCAACCGCACCAGCATATGGTCTCACAAGGGGTCTGAGGATCTCATCTCGGTACCTAATGGCAGTCAGGCTACCTCTGGCGAGCACATGGAGGGCTGTGCGGCCCCCCAAAGAAATGCCACCCCACACCATGACTGACCCACCGCCAAACCGGTCATGCTGGAGGATGTTGCAGGCAGCAGAACGTTCTCCACGGGCGTCTCCAGACTCTGTTACGCCTGTCACGTGCTCAGTGTGAACCTGCTTTCATCTGTGAAGAGCACAGGACGCCAGTGGCGAATTTGCCAATCTTGGTGTTCTCTGGCAAATGCCAAACGCCCTGCACGGTGTTGGGCTGTAAGCACAACCCCCACCTGTGGACGTTGGGCCCTCATACCACCCTCATGGAGTGTGTTTCTGACCGTTTGAGCAGACACATGCACATTTGTGGCCTGCTGGAGGTCATTTTGCAGGGCTCTGGCAGTGCTCCTCCTTGCACAAAGGCGGAGGTAGTGGTCCTGCTGCTGGGTTGTTGCCCTCCCACGGCCTCCTCCACGCCTCCTGATGTACTGGCCTGTCTCCTGGTAGCGCCTCCATGCTCTGGACACTACGCTGACAGACACAGCAAACCTTCTTGCCACAGCTCGCATTGATGTGCCATCCTGGATGAGCTGCACTACCTGAGCCACTTGTGTGGGTTGTAGACTCCGCCTCATGCTACCACTAGAGTGAAAGCACCGCCAGCATTCAAAAGTGACCAAAACATCAGCCAGGAAGCATAGGAACTGAGAAGTGGTCTGTGGTCACCACCTTCAGAACCACTCCTTTATTGGGGGTGTCTTGCTAATTGCCTATAATTTACACCTGTTGTC
>CM059791.1:66510097-66517597 GCA_030435695.1 Brachymystax lenok tsinlingensis
GTTCAAATCCCCGAGCTGACAAGGTAAAAATCTGTCGTTCTGCCCCTGAACAAGGCAGTTAACCCACTGTTCCCCGGGTGCCGAAGACGTGGATGTCGATTAAAGGCAGCCCCCCGCACCTCTCTGATTCAGAGGGGTTGGGTTAAATGCGGAAGACACATTTCGGTTGAAGGCATTTGGTTGTACAACTGACTAATAATGGTGACTTTGACTTTTGAATCGGTTCAGCCACCGGGCTTCTCCATGCATCGTGCCAACAGAGATGAACACCTCTCTGGGAAGAGGGGTTGGGTTAATAATGGTGACTTTTGAATCGGTTCAGCCACCGGGCTTCTCCATGCATCGTGCCAACAGAGATTAACACCTCTCTGGGAAGAGGGAGCGCGCGGGTTTTTAACAACTCATGGTGTAGTCATAACAACATGCAGGAACTCAAGTCCTCATGGTGTAGTCATAACAACATACAGGAACTCAAGTCCTTCTGCTCACCTGACCTAGAATTCCTTACAGTCCAAAGCCGGCCATATTACTTCCCAAGAGAACTCTCATCAGTTATCGTCAGAGCTGTGTACATTCCCCCTCAAGCAGACAGCAAGACGGCCCTCAAGGAACTTCACTGGACTCAATGTACACTGGAAACCGTATATCCTGAGGCTGTATTTATTGTAGCTGGTGATTTTAACAAAGCAAATTTGAGACAAGGCTACCTAAATTCGATCAGCATATTGATTGCAGTACTCGCGGGGGTAATACACTCGATCGCTGCTACTCTAACTTCCGCAATTCATACAAAGCCCTCCCCTGCCCTCCTTTCGGCAAATACGACCACGACGCCATCTTGCTCCTACCGTCTTATAGGCAGAAACTCAAACAGGATGTCCCAGTGACTAGAACCATTCAACGCTGGTCTGACCAATCTGAATATACGCTTCAAGATTGTTTTGATCTCGCGGACTGGGATATGTTCCGGTCAGCCTCAGAGAACAACATCAATCTACTCGCTGACTCGGTGAGTCACTTTATAATATAATACTTCCTTATAAAGTGACTCACCGAGTCAGCGAGTAGATTGATGTTGTTCTCTGAGGCTGACCAGAACATATCCCACCGCATTTAACCATGGAAAGTCTGGGAATATGGCTGAATATAAAAAGTAGTTATTCCCTCCGCAAGGCAATTAAACAAGCGAAATGCCAGTACAGGGACAAAGTGGAGTCTCAATTCAATGGCTCAGACGCGAGGCCCATTCCTCCTGACAGAGCTGGTGTAACTGAGTCAGGTTTGTAGGCCTCCTTGCTAGCACATGCTTTTTCTGCCCACAAATTTTCAATAGAATTTAAGTCAGGGCTTTGTGATGGCCACTCCAATACCTTGACTTTGTTGTCCTTAAGCCATTTTGCCACAACTTTGGAAGTATGCTTGGGGTCATTGTCCATTTGGAAGACCCATTTGCGACCAAGCTTTAACTTCCTGACTGATGTCTTGAGATGTTGCTTCACTATTTACACATAATTTCCCTTCCTCATGATGCCATCTATTTTGTGAAGTGCACCAGTCCCTCCTGCAGCAAAGCACCCCCACAACATGATGCAGCCACCCCCGTGCTGTTACGTTGGAATAACTGAGGATTCAATTGCGAGTGAAAGTTTAACATTTATTACAGAAATAGTGAAAGTAGTAGAACAGGGTCAGATTAGGAAGTAGTATAATGAATGTCTGAGCCTTGGCAGCGCAGGGACTGAATGGACAACCCAGATCCTCCGTGACGGTGAGAGAAGCGAGAGGAAATCCAATCTCCGCAGAACCAGGAAGTACCCGGCGTCGAACCCTCCTCAGGACAGACAGCAGAGCGATCGTAAAATCCAAACCGAAACCGAAACCACAGGAGGCACAAGACCCAGCCAGGAGAACGAACTAGCACACAGGAACAAACCCAACGAACTGACAAACACAAGACGAATGACAATGAGTATAAATAGACACAGATGATGAGTGGCAGCTGGCGCTGATAATGAGCTGAGTGGTGATCAGCGGCCACACCCACACGCACACACATACACACAGAGCGAGCCGGTGAATTCATGAACCGTGACACGTGCTTTACCGTTGAGATGGTGTTCTTCGGCTTGCAAGCCTCACCCTTTTTCCTCCAAACATAACAATGGTCATTATGGCCCAACAGTTCTATTTTTGTTTCATCAGACCAGAGGACATTTCTCCAAAAAGTACGATCTTTGTCCCCATGCGCAGTTGCAAACCGTAGTCTGGCTCTTTTATGGCGGTTTTGGAGCAGTGGCTTCTTCCTTGCTGAGCGGCCTTTCATTTTATGTCGATATAGGACTTGATTTACTGTGGATATAGATGCATGTGTACCTGTTTCCTCCAGCATATTCACAAGGTCCTTTGCTGTTGTTCTGGGATTGATTTGCACTTTTCACACCAAAGTACATTAATCTCTAGGAGACAGAATGCGTCTCCTTCCTGAGCGGTATGACGGCTGCATGGTCCCATGGTGTTTATACTTGCGTACTATTGTTTGTACAGATGAACGTGGTACCTTCAGGCGTTTGGAAATTGCTCCCAAGGATGAACCAGACTGGTAGAGGTCTCCAATTTCTTTTTAAAAGGTCTTAGCTGATTTCTTTTGATTTTCCCATGATGTCAAGCAAAGTTTGAAGGTAGGCCTTGAAATACATCCACCGGTATGTAAACTTCTGACCCACTGGATTTGTAATACAGTGAATGATAAGTGAAATAATCTGTCTGTAAACAATTGTTGGAACAATTACTTGTGTCATGCACAAAGTAGATGTCCTAACCGACTTGCCAAAACTATAGTTTGTTAACAAGAAACTTGTGGAGTGGTTGAAAAACAAGTTTTAATGACTCTAACCTAGGTGTATGTAAACTTCCGACTTCAACTGTATGTGGCAGGGTCTACAGGACGTCACGAACTACAAAAAGAAATCCAGCCACATCACGGACACCGACGTCACGCTTCCAGACAAACTGAACACCTTCTTTGCCCGCTTTGAGGATAATACAGTGCCACCGTCGTGGCCCACTAACAAGGACTGCCCTCCTTCTTTGTGGCCGACGTGAGTAAAACATTTAAACGTGTTAACCCTCGCAAGGCTGCTGGACCAGACGGCATCCCTAGCTGCGTCCTCAGAGCATGCACAGACCAGCTGGCTGGTGTGTTTACGGACATATTCAATCAATCCCCATCCCAGTCTGCTGTCCCCACATGCTTCAAAGATGTTCACCATTGTTCTTGTACCCTAAAAGGAAAAAATAACTGAACTAAATGACCACCGCCCCATAGCACTCACTTCTGTCATCATGAAGTGCTTTGAGAGGCTGGTCAAGGATCATATCACTGCCACCTTACCGGCCACCCTAGACCCACTTCAGTTTGCATACCGCCCCAACAGGTCCACAGATCACACAATCGCCATCCCACTGCACACTGCCCTAACCCATCTGGGAAAAAATAATACCTATGTAAGAATGCTGTTCATTGACTACAGCTCAGCATTCAACACCATAGTACTCTCCAAGCTCATCATCATGCTGGAGAGCCTGGATCTCAACCCCGCCCTGTGCAATTTGGTCCTGGACTTTCTGACGGTCCGCCCCCAGGTGGCGAAGGTAGGAAAATACATCTCCACTTCGCTGACCCTTAACACTGGGGCCCCACAAGGGTGCGTGCTCAGCCCCCTCCTGTACTCCCTGTTCACCCATGACTGCGTGGCCATGTACGCCTCCAACTCAATCGTCAAGTTTGCAGACGACACAACAGTAGTGGGCTTGATTACCAACAACGACGAGACAGCCTACAGGCAGGAGGTGAGGGCACTCGGAGTGTGGTGTCAGGAAAACAACCTCTCACTCAATGTCAACAAAACAAAGGAGATGATTGTGGACTTCAGGAAACAGCAGAGGGAGGTGGAAAGTGGAAAGTTTTAAGTTCCTCGGTGTACACATCACAGACAAACTGAAGTGAAGTTGCGCCTCTTGTCACCCAAAACCCTGACAAACTTCTACAGATGCACAATCGAGAGCATCCTGTCGGGCTGTATCACCGCCTGGTATGGCAACTGCTCTGCCCACAACCGTAAGGCTCTCCAGAGGGTAGTGCGGTCTGCACAACGCATCACCGGGGGCAAACTACTCACCCTCCATGACACCTACAGCACCCGATGTCACAGGAAGGCCAAAAAAAGATCATCAAGGACAACAACCATCCAAGCCACTGTCTCCTCACCCCGCTATCATCCAGAAGGCGAGGTCAGTACAGGTGCATCAAAGCTGGGACCGAGAGACTGAAAAACAGCTTCTATCTCAAGGCATCACTAACTCAGAGAGGCTGCTGCTACATCGAGACCCAATCACTGGCCTCTTTAATACATGGATCACTAGTCACTTTATTCAATGCCACTTTAATAACTTTAATAATAATAAAATCTTACCTTACTCATATCACATGTATATATCAAATCAAATCAAATCAAATGTATTTATAAAGCCCCCCCTTACATCAGCTGATGTCACAGAGTGCTGTACAGAAACCCAGCCTAAAACCCCAAACAGCAAGCAATGCAGGTGTAAAAGCACGGTGGCTAGGAAAAACTCCCTAGAAAGGCCAAAACCTAGGAAGAAACCTAGAGAGGAACCAGGCTGTGAGGGGTGGCCAGTCCTCTTCTGGCTGTGCCGGGTGCAGATTATAACAGAACATGGACAAGATTTTAAAATGTTCATAAAACAGGCAGAACAGTTGAAACTGGAGAAGCAGCACGGCCAGGTGGACTCGGGACATCAAGGAGTCATCAGGCCAGGTAGGCCTTGAGGAATGGTCCTAATGCTCAGGTCCTCCAGAGAGAGAGAGAGAGAGAGAGAAGAAGAAAAAGAAAGAAAGAGAGAGATAATTAGATAGAGCATACTTAAATTCCACAGGACACCAGATAAGAGAAGAAATACTCCAGATATAACAGACGGACCCTAGCCCCCCGACACATAAACTACTGCAGCATAAATACTGGGGGCTGAGACAGGAGGGGGTCGGCCCCATCCGACAAACCCCCGGACAGGGCCAAACAGGCAGGATATAACCCCACCCACTCTGCCGAAGCACAGCCCCCACACCACTAGAGGGATATCTTCAACCACCAACTTACCATCCTGAGACAAGGCCGAGTATAGCCCACAAGATCTCTGCCACGGCACCAGAAGCCAGTGACTCAGCCCCTGTAATAGGGTTAGAGGCAGAGAATCCCAGTGGAGGGGAACCGGCCAGGCAAAGACAGCAAGGGTGGTTCGTTGCTCCAGTGCCTTTCCGTTCACCTTCACACTCCTGGGCCAGACTACACTCAGTCATAAAGTCAAAGTCACCATTATTAGTCAGTTGTACAACCAAATGCCTTCAACCGAAATGTTTCTTCCGCATTTAACCCAACCCCTCTGAATCAGAGAGGTGCGGGAGGCTGCCTTAATCGACATCCACATCTTCGGCACCCAGGGAACAGTGGGTTAACTGCCTTGTTCAGGGGCAGAACGACAGATTTTTTTTTTCCTTGTCAGCTTGGGGATTCGAACTTGCAACCCTCCGGTTACAAGTCCAACGCTCTAACCACTAGGCTACCTGCCGCCTAATAGGACCTACTGAAGAGATGAGTCTTCAATAAAGACTTAAAGGTTGAGACCGAGTCTGTGTCTCTCACATGGATAGGCAGACTATTCCATAAAAATTGAGCTCTATAGGAAAAAGCCCTGCCTCCAGCTGTTTGCTTAGAAATTCTAGGGACAGTAAGGAGGCCTGCGTCTTGTGACCGTAGCGTACGTGTAGGTATGTACGGCTGGACCAAATCAGAAAGATAGGTAGGAGCAAGCCCATGTAATGCTTTGTAGGTTAGCAGTAAAACCTTGAAATCAGCCCTTGCCTTAACAGGAAGCCAGTGTAGAGAGGCTAGCACTGGAGTAATATGATCAAATTTTGGGGTTCTAGTCAAGATTCTAGCAGCCGTGTTTAGCACTAACTGAAGTTTATTTAGTGATTTATCCGGATAGCCGGAAAATAAAGCATTGCAGTAGTCTAACCTAGAAGTTACAAACGCATGGATTAACTTTTCTGCATCATTTTTGGACAGAAAGTTTCTGATTTTTACAATGTTACATAAATGGAAAAAAGCTGTCCTTGAAACAGTCTTGATATGTTCGTCAAAAGAGAGATCAGGGTCCAGAGTAACGCCGAGGTCCTTCACAGTTTTATTCGAGACGACTGTACAACCATCAAGATTAATTGTCAGATTCAAGAGAAGATCTCTTTGTTTCTTGGCACCTAGAACTAGCATCTCTGTTTTGTCAGAGTTTAAAAGTAGAACATTTTCCGCCATCCACTTCCTTATGTCTGAAACACAGGCTTCCAGGGAGGGCAATTTTGGGGCTTCACCATGTTTCATCGAAATGTACAGCTGTGTGTCATCCGCATAGCAGTGAAAGTTAACATTATGTTTCCGAATGACATCATATACTGTATTCTATACCATCTATTACACCTTGCCTATGCTGCTCGGCCATCGCTCATCCATATATTTACATGGACATATTCTCATTCACCCCTTTAGATGTGTGTGTATTAGGTAGTTGTTGGGGAATTGTTAGATTACTTGTTAGATATTACTGCACTGTCGGAACTAGAAGCACAAGCATTTCGCTACACTCACATTAACATCTGCTAACCATGTTTACGTGACCAATAAACTTTGATTTGATTGGAGAACTTCTTGGGGTTAGACCCACAGAGAGAGAACTGCTCCTTAAAGTAACTAACTTTGGCCTTCCGGAGAGCCTGAGAGAACTTATTTCTCGTTTGCCTGAATGAGTCAGCCTGAGTATGCGTGTGCCGAGCAATTTGCCAAATGGAATTCTTGAGGAGGAGTAACTCTGCCAGATCACGGTCAAACCAGGGGCTGAACCTGTTTTTAATTCTCATTTTCTGTATGTGCGTGTATTTGTTAAACGATACCACTGAAAATATCAAAAAAGAAGATCCAAGCATTTTCTACAGAGGGGATCAAGCTGATTCTATACCAATTTAGAGACTCCAGATCATGAAGGAACGCTTGTTCATTAAAGTTTTTTAGCAAGTGTCTATGACAAGTCAGGACAGTTAGTTTCACTGAGCAGCCATTACGAACACAGGCTGTAAAAGAGTGATCACTAAGGTCATTACAGAAAACACAACGTCAGTCAATCTGGAACATTTTAAGAACTTTGAAAGTTTATTCAAGTGCAGTCGCAAAAACCATCGAACACTATGATTAAATTGACTCTCATGAGGACTGCCACAGGAAAGGAAGACCCAGGGTTACCTCTGCTGCAGAGGATAAGTTCATTAGAGTTAACTGCACCTCAGATTGCAGCCCAAATAAATGCTTCACAGAGTTAAAGTAACAGACACATCCCAACATCAACTGTTCAGGGGAGACTGCGTGAATCAGG
>CM059791.1:66522597-66532597 GCA_030435695.1 Brachymystax lenok tsinlingensis
AGTCATTTAGAATCTAGTGTTGAGCCAACTAGAATCTAGTGTTGAGCCAATTAGAATCTAGTGTTGAGTCAACTAGAATCTAGTGTTGAGTCAATTAGAATCTAGTGTTGATCCAACTAGAATCTAGTGTTGAGCCAACTACAATCTAGTGTTGAGTCAACTAGAATCTAGTGTTGAGTCAACTACAATCTAGTGTTGAGCCAATTAGAATCTAGTGTTGAGTCAACTAGAATCTAGTGTTGAGTCAATTAGAATCTAGTGTTGATCCAACTAGAATCTAGTGTTGAGCCAACTACAATCTAGTGTTGAGTCAACTACAATCTAGTGTTGAGCACATGAGAATCTAGTGTTGAGCCAATTAGAATCTAGTGTTGAGTCAATTAGAATCTAGTGTTGAGCCAACTACAATCTAGTGTTGAGCCAATTAGAATCTAGTGTTGAGTCAACTAGAATCTTGTGTTGAGTCAACTAGAATCTAGTGTTGAGTCATCTGGAATCTAGTGTTGATCCAACTAGAATCTAGTGTTGAGCCAAGAAGATTCTAGTGTTGAGTCAATTATAATCTAGTTTTGAGGCAAATAGAATCTAGTGCTGATCTAATTAGAATCTAGTGTTGAGCCAACTTGAATCTAGTGTTGAGTCAATTAGAATCTAGTTTTGAGGCAACTAGAATCTAGTGCTGAGCTAATTAGAATCTAGTGATGAGCCAAATATAATCTAGCGTTGATTCAATTAGAATCTTGTGTTGAGTCAACTAGAATCTAGTGTTGAGTCAACTAGAATCTAGTGCTGAGCTAATTAGAATCAAGTGTTGAGCCAACTACAATCTAGTGTTGAGTCAACTAGAATCTAGTGTAGAGCCAACTAGAATCTAGTGTTGAGCCAATTAGAATCTAGTGTTGAGTCAACTAGAATCTAGTGTTGAGTCAATTAGAATCTAATGTTGACCAATTAGAATCTAGTGTTGAGCCAACTAGAATCTAGTTTTGAGTCAACTTGAATCTAGTGTTGAGCCAATAAGAATATTGTGCTGAGCGAATTAGAATCTAGTGTTGAGACATCTAGAATATTGTGCTGAGCGAACTACAATCTAGTGTTGAGTCAATTAGAATCTAGTGTTGAGTCAACTAGAATCTAGTGTTGAGTCAATTAGAATCTAATGTTGAGCCAACTAGAATCTAATGTTGAGTCATTTAGAATCTAGTGTTGAGCCAACTAGAATCTAGTATTGAGCCAATTAGAATCTAGTGTTGAGTCAACTAGAATCTAGTGTTGAGTCAACTAGAATCTAGTGTTGAGCCAATTAGAATCTAGTGTTGAGTCAACTAGATTCTAGTGTTGAGTCAACTTGAATCTAGTGTTGAGCCAATAAGAATATTGTGCTGAGCGAATTAGAATCTAGTGTTGAGACATCTAGAATATTGTGCTGAGCGAACTACAATCTAGTGTTGAGTCAATTAGAATCTAGTGTTGAGTCAACTAGAATCTAGTGTTGAGTATATTATAATCTAGTGTTGAGTAAACTCAAATCTAGTGTTCAGTCAATTAGAATCTAACGTTGAGCCAACTAGAATCTAGTGTTCAGTCATTTAGAATCTAGTGTTGAGCCAACTAGAATCTAGTGTTGAGCCAATTAGAATCTAGTGTTGAGTCAACTAGAATCTAGTGTTGAGTCAATTAGAATCTAGTGTTGATCCAACTAGAATCTAGTGTTGAGCCAACTACAATCTAGTGTTGAGTCAACTAGAATCTAGTGTTGAGTCAACTACAATCTAGTGTTGAGCCAATTAGAATCTAGTGTTGAGTCAACTAGAATCTAGTGTTGAGTCAATTAGAATCTAGTGTTGATCCAACTAGAATCTAGTGTTGAGCCAACTACAATCTAGTGTTGAGTCAACTACAATCTAGTGTTGAGCACATAAGAATCTAGTGTTGAGCCAATTAGAATCTAGTGTTGAGTCAATTAGAATCTAGTGTTGAGCCAACTACAATCTAGTGTTGAGCCAATTAGAATCTAGTGTTGAGTCAACTAGAATCTTGTGTTGAGTCAACTAGAATCTAGTGTTGAGTCATCTGGAATCTAGTGTTGATCCAACTAGAATCTAGTGTTGAGCCAAGAAGATTCTAGTGTTGAGTCAATTATAATCTAGTTTTGAGGCAAATAGAATCTAGTGCTGATCTAATTAGAATCTAGTGTTGAGCCAACTTGAATCTAGTGTTGAGTCAATTAGAATCTAGTTTTGAGGCAACTAGAATCTAGTGCTGAGCTAATTAGAATCTAGTGTTGAGACATCTAGAATATTGTGCTGAGCGAACTACAATCTAGTGTTGAGTCAATTAGAATCTAGTGTTGAGTCAACTAGAATCTAGTGTTGAGTATATTATAATCTAGTGTTGAGTAAACTCAAATCTAGTGTTCAGTCAATTAGAATCTAACGTTGAGCCAACTAGAATCTAGTGTTCAGTCATTTAGAATCTAGTGTTGAGCCAACTAGAATCTAGTGTTGAGCCAATTAGAATCTAGTGTTGAGTCAACTAGAATCTAGTGTTGAGTCAATTAGAATCTAGTGTTGATCCAACTAGAATCTAGTGTTGAGCCAACTACAATCTAGTGTTGAGTCAACTAGAATCTAGTGTTGAGTCAACTACAATCTAGTGTTGAGCCAATTAGAATCTAGTGTTGAGTCAACTAGAATCTAGTGTTGAGTCAATTAGAATCTAGTGTTGATCCAACTAGAATCTAGTGTTGAGCCAACTACAATCTAGTGTTGAGTCAACTACAATCTAGTGTTGAGCACATAAGAATCTAGTGTTGAGCCAATTAGAATCTAGTGTTGAGTCAATTAGAATCTAGTGTTGAGCCAACTACAATCTAGTGTTGAGCCAATTAGAATCTAGTGTTGAGTCAACTAGAATCTTGTGTTGAGTCAACTAGAATCTAGTGTTGAGTCATCTGGAATCTAGTGTTGATCCAACTAGAATCTAGTGTTGAGCCAAGATTCTAGTGTTGAGTCAATTATAATTCAGTTTTGAGGCAACAGAATCTAGTGCTGATCTAATTAGAATCTAGTGTTAAGCCAACTTGAATCTAGTGTTGAGTCAATTAGAATCTAGTTTTTGAGGCAACTAGAATCTAGTGCTGAGCTAATTAGAATCTAGTGATGAGCCAAATATAATCTAGCTGATTCACTAGAATCTTGTGTTGAGTCAACTAGAATCTATAGTTGAGTCAACTAGAATCTAGTGCTGAGCTAATTAGAATCAAGTGTTGAGCCAACTACAATCTAGTGCTGAGTCAACTAGAATCTAGTGTAGAGCCAACTAGAAATCTATGTTGAGTTTGAATTAGAATCTAGTGTTGTCAACTAGATTCTAGTGTTGAGTCAACTTGAATTAGTGTTGAGCCAATAAGAATATTAAAGGAGTTAATTAGAATCTAGTGCGACATCTAGAATAGCTGGTTTTCTAACTACAATCTAGTGTTGAGTCAATTAGAATCTAAAGAAGTCAACTAGAATCTAGTGTTGAGTATATTATAATTCCAGTGCTGAGTAACTCAAATCTAGTGTTCAGTCAATTAGAATCTAACGTTGAGCCAACTAGAATTCAGTGTCTGGGGGTCATTTAGAATCTAGTGTTGAGCCAACTAGAATTCAGTGTTGAGCCAATTAGAATCTAGTGTTGAGTCAACTAGAATCTCCAGTGTTGAGTCAATTGGGAATTAGTGTTGATCCAATCTAGAATTCAGTGTTGGTTTTAACTACATACAATCTAGTGTTGAGTCAACTAGAATCTAGTGTTGAGTCAACTACAATCTAGTGTTGAGCCAATCAGAATTAGTGTTGAGTCAATCAGAATCTAGTGTTGAGTCAATTAGAAATCTAGTGTTGATCCAATCAGAATCTAGTGTTGAGCCAACTACAATCTAGTGTTGAGTCAACTATAATTCAGTGTTGAGCACACATAAGAATCTAGTGTTGAGCCAATTAGAATCTAGTGTTGAGTCAATTAGAATTCAGTGTTGAGCCAACTACAATCTAGTGTTGAGCTAATTAGAATCTTAGGTGTTGGGAGTCAACTAGAATCTTGTGTTGAGTCAACTAGAATCTAGTGTTGAGTCATCTGAATCTAGTGTTGATCCAACTAGAATCTAGTGTTGAGCCAAGAAGATTCTAGTGTTGAGTCAATTATAATCTAGTTTTGAGGCAAATAGAATCTAGCTGATCTAATTATGAATTCCAGTGTTGAGCCAACTTGAATCTAGTGTTGAGTCAATTAGAATCTAGTTTTGAGGCACCAGAATCTAGTGCTGAGCTAATTAGAACGAAAAGAGACATCTAGAATATTGTGCTGATGTAACTACAATCTAGTGTTGAGTCAATTAGAATCTAAAAGTTGGAGTCAACTAGAACTTAGTGTTGAGTATATTATAATCTAGTGTTGAGTAAACTCAAATCTAGTGTTCAGTCAATTAGAATCTAACGCTGAGCCAACCAGAATCTAGTGTTCAGTCATTTAGAATCTAGTGTTGAGCCAACTAGAATCTAGAAAAGTTGAGCCAATTAGAATCTAGTGTTGAGTCAATCTTAGAATTCAGTGTTGAGTCATTAGAATCTAGTGTTGATCCAACTAGAATCTAGTGCTGAGCCAACTGCACTAGTGCTGAGTCAACTAGAATCTAGTGTTGAGTCAACTACAATCTAGTGTTGAAGTTTTCAATTAGAATCTAGTGTTATTGAGTCAACTAGAATCTAGTGTTGAGTCAATTAGAATCTAGTTTGAGGCAATCTAGAATCTAGTGCTGAGCTAATTAGAATTCAGTGTTGAGACATCTACTATTGTGCTGAGTGTAACTACAATCTAGTGTTGAGTCAATTAGAATCTAGTGTTGAGTCAACTAGAATCTAGTGTTGAGTATAATATAATCTAGTGTTGAGTAAACTCAAATCTAGTGTTCAATAATTAGAATCTAACGTTGGTTTCAACTAGAATCTAGTGTCTGTCATTTAGAATCTAGTGTTGAGCCAACTAGAATCTAGTGTTGAGCCACAATTAGGAATTAGTAAGCAGTCAACTAGAATCTAGTGTTGAGTCAATGAGTCTAGTGTTGATCCAACTAGGAATCTAGTGTTGAGCCAACTACAATCTAGTGTTGAGTCAACTAGAATCTAGTGTTGAGTCAACTACAATCTAGTGTTGAGCTACTAGAATCTAAAAAGTTGAGTCAACTAGAATCTAGTGTTGAGTCAATTAGAATCTAGTTGAGTCAATTCAGAAATCTAGTGTTGAGTATATTATACCCAGTGTTGAGTAAAACTCAAATCTAGTGTTCAGTCAATTAGAATCTAACGTTGAGCCAACCAGAATCTAGTGTTCAGTCATTTAGAATCTAAAAGGAGCCAACTAGAATCTAGTGTTGGAGCCAATTAGAATCTATGCTGAGTCAACTAGAATCTAGTGTTGAGTCAATTAGAATCTAGTGTTGATCCAACTAGAATCTAGTGCTGAGCCAACTACAATCTAGTGTTGAGTCAACTAGAATCTATGTTGAGTCAACTACAATCTAGTGTTGAGCCAATTAGGAATCTAGTGTTGAGTCAACTAGAATCTAGTGTTGAATAATTAGAATCTAGTGTTGATCCAACTAGAATCTAGTGCTGAGCCAACTACAATCTAGTGCTGAGTCAACTAATCTAGTGTTGAGCACATAAGAATCTAGTGTTGAGCCAATTGTAATCTAGTGCTGAGTCAATTAGAATCTGGTGTTGAGCCAACTACAATCTAGTGTTGAGCCAATTAGAATCTAGTAAGCAGTCAATCCAGAATCTTGTGTTGAGTCAACTAGAATCTAGTGTTGAGTCATCTGGATCTAGTGTTGATCCAACTAGAATCTAGTGTTGAGCCAAGAAGATTCTCTAGTGTTGAGTCAATTATAATCTAGGGGCTTTGAGGCAAATAGAATCTAGTGCTGATCTAATTAGAATCTAGTGTTGAGCCAACTTGAATCTAAAGTGTTGAGTCAATTAGACCTAGTTTCCTTTGAGGCAACTAGAATCTAGTGCTGAGCTGCACTAGAATCTAGTGATGAGCCAAATATAATCTAGCGTTGATTCAATTAGAATCTTAGGCAGTCAACTAGAATCTAGTGTTGAGTCAACTAGAATCTAGTGCTGAGCTAATTAGAATTATGTTGAGCCAACTACAATCTAGTAATGAGTCAACTAAATCTAGAGCCAACTAGAATCTAGTGTTGAGCCAATTAGAATCTAGTGCTGAGTCAATCAGAATCTAGTGTTGAGTCAATTAAGGAATCTAATGTTGACCAATTAGAATCTAGTGTTGAGCCAACCAGAATCTAGTTTTGAGTCAACTTGAATCTAGTGTAAGGAGCCAATAAGAATATTGTGCTTGAGCGACTAGAATCTAGTGTTGAGACATCTAGAATATTTGTGCTGGAGCTAACTACAATCTAGTGTTGAGTCAATTAGATCTAGTGTTGAGCTAACTAGAATCTAGTGTTGAGTCAATTAGAATCTAATGTTGAGCCAACTAGAATCTAATGTTGAGTCATTTAGAATCTAGTGTTGAGCCAACTAGAATCTAGTATTGAGCCAATTAGAATTCAGTGTTGAGTCAACTAGAATTCATGTTGAGTCAACTAGAATCTAGTGTTGTGACAATTAGAATCTAGTGTTGAGTCAACTAGATTCTAGTGTTGAGTCAACTTGAATCTAGTGTTGAGCCAATAAGAATATTGTGCTGAGCTAATTAGAATCTAGTGTTGAGATATCTAGAATATTGTGCTGGGAGTTAACTACAATCTAGTGTTGAGTCACTCAGAATCTAGTGTTGAGTCAACTAGAATCTAGTGTTGAGTATATTATACTCCAGTGTTGAGAAATCTCAAATCTAGTGTTCAGTCAAATTAGAATTCAACGTTGAGCCAACTAGAATCTAGTGTTCAGTCATTTAGAATCTAGTGTTGAGCCAACTAGAATCTAGTGTTGAGCCAATTAGAATCTAGTGCTGAGTCACACCAGAATCTAGTGTTGAGTCAATTAGAATCTAAAGTTGATCCAACTAGAATCTAGTGTTGAGCCAACTACAATCTAGTGCTGAGTCAACTAGAATCTAGTGTTGAGTCAACTACAATCTAGTGTTGAGCCAATTAGAATCTAGTGTTGAGTCAACTAGAATCTAGTGTTGAGTCAATTAGAATCTAGTGTTGATCCAACTAGAATCTAGTGTTGAGCCAACTACAATCTAGTGTTGAGTCAACTACAATCTAGTGTTGAGCACATAAGAATCTAGTGTTGAGCCAATTAGAATCTAGTGTTGAGTCAATTAGAATCTAGTGTTGAGCCAACTACAATCTAGTGTTGAGCCAATTAGAATCTAGTGTTGAGTCAACTAGAATCTTGTGTTGAGTCAACTAGAATCTAGTGTTGAGTCATCTGGAATCTAGTGTTGATCCAACTAGAATCTAGTGTTGAGCCAAGAAGATTCTAGTGTTGAGTCAATTATAATCTAGTTTTGAGGCAAATAGAATCTAGTGCTGATCTAATTAGAATCTAGTGTTGAGCCAACTTGAATCTAGTGTTGAGTCAATTAGAATCTAGTTTTGAGGCAACTAGAATCTAGTGCTGAGCTAATTAGAATCTAGTGATGAGCCAAATATAATCTAGCGTTGATTCAATTAGAATCTTGTGTTGAGTCAACTAGAATCTAGTGTTGAGTCAACTAGAATCTAGTGCTGAGCTAATTAGAATCAAGTGTTGAGCCAACTACAATCTAGTGTTGAGTCAACTAGAATCTAGTGTAGAGCCAACTAGAATCTAGTGTTGAGCCAATTAGAATCTAGTGTTGAGTCAACTAGAATCTAGTGTTGAGTCAATTAGAATCTAATGTTGACCAATTAGAATCTAGTGTTGAGCCAACTAGAATCTAGTTTTGAGTCAACTTGAATCTAGTGTTGAGCCAATAAGAATATTGTGCTGAGCGAATTAGAATCTAGTGTTGAGACATCTAGAATATTGTGCTGAGCGAACTACAATCTAGTGTTGAGTCAATTAGAATCTAGTGTTGAGTCAACTAGAATCTAGTGTTGAGTCAATTAGAATCTAATGTTGAGCCAACTAGAATCTAATGTTGAGTCATTTAGAATCTAGTGTTGAGCCAACTAGAATCTAGTATTGAGCCAATTAGAATCTAGTGTTGAGTCAACTAGAATCTAGTGTTGAGTCAACTAGAATCTAGTGTTGAGCCAATTAGAATCTAGTGTTGAGTCAACTAGATTCTAGTGTTTAGTCAACTAGAATCTAGTGTAGAGCCAACTAGAATCTCGTGTTGAGCCAATTAGAATCTAGTGTTGAGTCAACTAGAATCTAGTGTTGAGTCAATTAGAATCTACTGTTGAGCCAATTAGAATCTTGTGCTGAGCCAACTAGCATCTAGTGGTGAGCGAATTAGAATCTAGTGTTGAGTCAATTAGAATCTAGTGTTGAGCCAATTAGAATCTAGTGTTGAGCCAATTAGAATCTAGTGTTGAGCCAATTAGAATCTAGTGTTGAGCCAATTAGAATCTAGTGCTGAGTCAACCAGAATCTAGTGTTGAGCCAATTAGAATCTAGTGCTGAGTCAACCAGAATCTAGTGTTGAATCAATTGGAATCTAGTGTTGAGCCAATTAGAATCTAGTGTTGAGCCAATTCGAAATCCTGCAGCTGCCTGATATTTAAGTTACATCAACTGAGTCCATTTAACTTATGGAATAACACTGATTAAAGCCCTAGAGCAGTTGAAAATGTGTTTTTATATATATGTCCACACTATGAGGTTGGAATATTATCCAAGATGGCGTAGCAGTCAGACGTCTTTTGTCCTCGTCCTGTCGTGTCCAGTGTATATCTTTTTACATCTTTTCTTCGCATATTATTTTATATATTTTTTCTAAAACTCAACTTCAAAACACTCTCCTGCAACCCGCCTCACCCAATGTTGTACGGATCAGTTTTTTTTTCAAGTATTATCCACCTCGAATCCGGAATTCCCTAACAGAAGCTAACCAGCTCACTAGCTAACGTTAGTATTTAGCTTACCACTGCTAGCGGACAGCAGCAGCTAACCTTTAGCTCAGAAAAACTCTCGCCGTTCGTATAACGCGAGTCAAACCAGAGCATTCCGGACCTATTTTCTCTCCATACCCCCGGATTCCTACCGCAAGCTCTGGGACGTTGGTCCCGGAGCAAGCACCAATTAGCCTGAAGCTAGCCTATGCTAAGCCCATCTTCCCATCAGAGTCCCATCAGCCACTCCTGGGCTACAACACCTATCCGTACCCGTTTTTACTGCCGGTACGGAGCCCCACCGGGCCTTCACGACTGGACTACCGACGCTATCTGCCCGAGGGGGTTATTCAACCGGCCCTCCGTCGCGACGTCACCTGAACGCCCATCAGCTAACTGCGGCCTGCAAATCGTTAGCTGTCTAGAGCATATCGGCTGCTAGCTAAACAGGTCCATTGGACAATTTCTTGGGCCACTATTATCTATTTTGCCAATTGGCCTGGTCCCCTTCACCACACGGAACCCCACTAATCCATCACGACTGATCTGCCGACGGAAACACACGAGGAGGCTATAAACAGACTTCCTCCATCTTTGTTAGCCGGCCTGCTAGCCTGTGCTAGCTTGCTATCCCCGGCTAGCCGTCTGAATCGCCGTGTCCCCAACCAGCCTCACTACTAACTGGACCCTTATGATCACTAGGCTAAGCATGCCTCTCCTCAATGTCAATATGCCTTGTCCATTGCTGTTCTGGTTAGTGTTTATTGTCTTATTTCACAGTAGAGCCTCTAGCCCTGCTCAATATGCCTTATACAACCCTTTGAGTTCCACCACCCACACATGCGATGACATCACCTGATTTAACTTCTTAGGGAGTGGTGGGGCGCCCACTCCCGACACTACCAGGTGAAATGCAAGGCGCCAAATTCAAAATCC
>CM059791.1:66537597-66542597 GCA_030435695.1 Brachymystax lenok tsinlingensis
ATCTCCCACAACTATCTAAGTTAAGCTTGTTTTAGCACTTAAGCCTCATTATCAATACTATCATGTTGTCTGCTATCACATAGTACATTAATTAAATTAATCAATGTGTCTTAGCCATGTTTCCACCACCACATCTCTCATTACTGTCTCTAAATAACTCAACTGTCTCTCCCTACTGTCTCTAAATAACTGAACTGTCTCTCCCTACTGCCTCTCCCTACTGTCTCTAAATAACTGAACTGTCTCTCCCTACTGTCTCCAAATAACTCAACTGTATCTCCCTACTGCCTCTCCCTACTGTCTCTAAATAACTGAACTGTCTCTCCCTACTGCCTCTCCCTACGGTCTCTAAATAACTGCACTGCCTCTCCCCCTACGGTCTCTAAATAACTGAACTGTCTCTCCCTACTGTCTCCAAATAACTCAACTGTATCTCCCTACTGCCTCTCCCTACTGTCTCTAAATAACTGAACTGTCTCTCCCTACTGCCTCCCCCTACGGTCTCTAAATAACTGAACTGTCTCTCCCTACTGTCTCCAAATAACTCAACTGTCTCTCCCTACTGTCTCCAAATAACTCAACTGTATCTCCCTACGGTCTCTAAACAACTCAACTGTCTCTCCCTACAGTCTCTAAATAACTCATCAGTCTCTCCCTACAGTCTCTAAATAACTCAACTGTCTCTCCCTACGGTCTCTAAATAACTGAACTGTCTCTCCCTACTGCCTCTAAATAACTCAACTGTCTCTCCTTACTGTTTCTGCCTACGGTCTATAAATAACTCAACTGTCTCTCCCTACAGTCTCTAAATAACTCATCAGTCTCTCCCTACTGTCTCTAAATAACTGAACTGTCTCTCCCTACTGCCTCTCCCTACAGTCTCTAAATAACTGAACTGTCTCTCATTACTCTCTCTAAATAACTCAACTGTCTCTCCCTACTGCCTCTCGCTACTGTCTCTAAATAACTGAACTGTCTCTCCCTACTGCCTCTCCCTACTGTCTCTAAATAACTGAACTGTCTCTCCTTACTGTCTCTAAATAATTAAACTGTCTCTTACTACTGTCTCTGAATAACTCAACTGTCTCCTTCTCTACTGTCTCTCCCTACTGTCTCTAAATAATTCAACTGTCTCTCCCTACGGTCTCTAAATAACTGAACTGTCTCTCCCTACTGTCTCTAAATAACTGAACTGTCTCTCCTTACTGTCTCTAAATAATTAAACTGTCTCTTACTACTGTCTCTGAATAACTCAACTGTCTCCTTCTCTACTGTCTCTCCCTACGGTCTCTAAATAACTGAACTGTCCCTACTGCCTCTCCCTACTGCCTCTAAATAACTCAACTGTCTCTCCCTACAGTCTCTCCCTACTGTCTCTCCCTACAGTCTCTAAATAACTCAACTGTCTCTCCCTACTGTCTCTAAATAACTCAACTGTCTCTCCCTACTGTCTCTAAATAATTAAACTGTCTCTTCCTACTGTCTCTAAAAAACTCAACTGTCTCTCCCTACGGTCTCTAAATAATTTAACTGTCTCTCCCTACTGCCTCTCCCTACTGTCTCTAAATAACTAAATTGTCTCTCCCTACAGTCTCTAAATAACTCAACTGTCTCTCCTTACTGTCTCTCCCTACTGTCTCTAAATAACTGAACTGTCTCTCCCTACTGTCTCTCCCTACGGTCTCTAAATAACTGAACTGTCTCTCCCTACTGTCTCTAAATAACTGAACTGTCTCTCCTTACTGTCTCTAAATAATTAAACTGTCTCTTACTACTGTCTCTGAATAACTCAACTGTCTCCTTCTCTACTGTCTCTCCCTACGGTCTCTAAATAACTGAACTGTCCCTACTGCCTCTCCTTACTTCCTCTAAATAACTCAACTGTCTCTCCCTACAGTCTCTCCCTACTGTCTCTCCCTACAGTCTCTAAATAACTCAACTGTCTCTCCCTACTGTCTCTAAATAACTCAACTGTCTCTCCCTACTGTCTCTAAATAATTAAACTGTCTCTTCCTACTGTCTCTAAAAAACTCAACTGTCTCTCCCTACTGCCTCTCCCTACTGTCTCTAAATAACTAAATTGTCTCTCCCTACAGTCTCTAAATAACTCAACTGTCTCTCCTTACTGTCTCTCCCTACTGTCTCTAAATAACTGAACTGTCTCTCCCTACTGTCTCTCCCTACGGTCTCTAAATAATTAAACTGTCTCTTCCTACGGTCTCTAAATAATTTAACTGTCTCTCCCTACTGCCTCTCCCTACTGTCTCTAAATAACTAAATTGTCTCTCCCTACAGTCTCTAAATAACTCAACTGTCTCTCCTTACTGTCTCTCCCTACTGTCTCTAAATAACTGAACTGTCTCTCCCTACTGTCTCTCCCTACGGTCTCTAAATAACTGAACTGTCTCTCCCTACTGTCCCTCCCTACTGTCTCTAAATAACTGAACTGTCTCTCCCTACTGCCTCTCCCTACTGTCTCTAAATAACTGAACTGTCTCTCCTTACTGTCTCTCCCTACTGTCTCTAAATAACTGAACTGTCTCTCCTTACTGCCTCTCCCTACTGTCTCTAAATAACTAAATTGTCTCTCATTACAGTCTCTAAATAACTCAACTGTCTCTCCTTACTGTCTCTCCCTACTGTCTCTAAATAACTGAACTGTCTCTCCCTACTGTCTCTCCCTACGGTCTCTAAATAACTGAACTGTCTCTCCCTACTGTCTCTCCCTACTGTCTCTAAATAACTGAACTGTCTCTCCCTACTGCCTCTCCCTACTGTCTCTAAATAACTGAACTGTCTCTCCTTACTGCCTCTCCCTACTGTCTCTAAATAACTGAACTGTCTCTCCTTACTGCCTCTCCCTACTGTCTCTAAATAACTGAACTGTCTCTCCCTACTGCCTCTCCCTACTGTCTCTAAATAACTGAACTGTCTCTCCTTACTGCCTCTCCCTACTGTCTCTAAATAACTCAACTGTCTCTCCTTACTGCCTCTCCCTACTGTCTCTAAATAACTGAACTGTCTCTCCCTACTGCCTCTCCCTACTGTCTCTAAATAACTGAACTGTCTCTTCCTACTGCCTCTCTCTATGGTTCCCACTGTCTGACCCCTCCCTGTTCCCACTGTCTGACCCCCTCCCTGTTCCCACTGTCTTACCCCTCCCTGTTCCCACTGTCTGACCCCTCCCTGTTCCCACTGTCTGACCCCCTCCCTGTTCCCACTGTCTGACCCCTCCCTGTTCCCACTGTCTGACCCCCTCCCTGTTCCCACAGTCTGACCCCTCCCTGTTCCCACTGTCTGACCCCTCCCTGTTCCCACTGTCTGACCCCTCCCTGTTCCCACTGTCTGACCCCTCCCTGTTCCCACTGTCTGACCCCTCCCTGTTCCCACTGTCTGACCCCCTCCTGTTCCCACTGTCTGACCCCTCCCTGTTCCCACTGTCTGACCCTCCCTGTTCCCACTGTCTGACCCCTCCCTGTTCCCACTGTCTGACCCCTCCCTGTTCCCACTGTCTGACCCCTCCCTGTTCCCACTGTCTGACCCCTCCCTGTTCCCACTGTCTGACCCCTCCCTGTTCCCACTGTCTGACCCCTCCCTGTTCCCACAGTCTGACCCCTCCCTGTTCCCACTGTCTGACCCCTCCCTGTTCCCACTGTCTGACCCCTCCCTGTTCCCACTGTCTGACCCCTCCCTGTTCCCACTGTCTGACCCCTCCCTGTTCCCACAGTCTGACCCCTCCCTGTTCCCACAGTCTGACCCCTCCCTGTTCCCACAGTCTGACCCCTCCCTGTTCCCACAGTCTGACCCCTCCCTGTTCCCACAGTCTGACCCCCTCCCTGTTCCCACAGTCTGACCCCTCCCTGTTCCCACTGTCTGACCCCCTCCCTGTTCCCACAGTCTGACGACAAGATCCTTCCTGTCTCTCTTCCCTCATACTCACCCCAGATCCTTCCTGTCTCTCTTCCCTCATACTCACCCCAGATCCTTCCTGTCTCTATTCCCTCATACTCACCCCAGATCCTTCCTGTCTCTCTTCCCTCATACTCACCCCACAACATTGACAGATGCCTCATCTCCTTCTGCTACATTAAAAAGTCATTCTTCAAGCAACAAACTCCTTAGCTTTAAGTAAAATATGTGAAGACTCTATAAAACTCTAGAGGCGAATGAAACGCACACCTATTTAGCTGCTGGCTAGCGGAGTGGAACACGTATAAAATAGTAATACCCAGACACCTTGTCTGTCGAAATGTTGGACATCAATATGTTTGGACTATGTTAAGACTACCACACACTCACTAGACTCCAGTGTTAAGACTACCACACACTCATTAGACCCCAGTGTTAAGACTACCACACACTCACTAGACTCCAGTGTTAAGACTACCACACACTCACTAGACTCCAGTGTTAAGACTACCACACACTCACTAGACCCCAGTGTTAAGACTACCACACACTCACTAGACCCCAGTGTTAAGACTACCACACACTCACTAGACTCCAGTGTTAAGACTACCACACACTCACTAGACCCCAGTGTTAAGACTACCACACACTCACTAGACCCCAGTGTTAAGACTACCACACACTCACTAGACCCCAGTGTTAAGACTACCACACACTCACTAGACCCCAGTGTTAAGACTACCACACACTCACTAGACCCCAGTGTTAAGACTACCACACACTCACTAGACCCCAGTGTTAAGACTACCACACAGTCACTAGACTCCAGTGTTAAGACTACCACACACTCACTAGACCCCAGTGTTAAGACTACCACACAGTCACTAGACTCCAGTGTTAAGACTACCACACACTCACTAGACCCCAGTGTTAAGACTACCACACACTCACTAGACCCCAGTGTTAAGACTACCACACACTCACTAGACCCCAGTGTTAAGACTACCACACACTCACTAGACTCCAGTGTTAAGACTACCACACAGTCACTAGACTCCAGTGTTAAGACTACCACACACTCACTAGACCCC
>CM059791.1:66545097-66592597 GCA_030435695.1 Brachymystax lenok tsinlingensis
CATGATGTTTCCACCCCATGCTTCACAGTAGGTATGGTGTTCTTTGGATGCAACTCAGCATTCTTTGTCCTCCAAACACGACGAGTTGAGTTTTTACCAAAGTTCTATTTTGGTTTCATCTGACATTCTCCCAATCCTCATCTGGATCATCCAAATGCTCTCTAGCAAACTTTAGATGGGCCTGAACATGTACTGGCTTAAGCAGGGGACACGTCTGGCACTGCAGGATTTGAGTCCTGGCGGCGTAGTGTGTTACTGATGGTAGGCTTTGTTACTTTGGTCCCAGCTCTCTGCAGGTCATTCACTAGGTCCCCGTGTGGTTCTGGGATTTTTGCTCACCGTTCTTGTGATCATTTTGACCCCACGGGTGAGATCTTGCGTGGAGCCCCAGATCGAGGAAGATTATCAGTGGTCTTGTATGTCTTCCATTTCCTAATAATTGCTCCCACAGTTGATTTCTTCAAACCAAGCTGCTTACCTATTGCAGATTCAGTCTTCCCAACCTGGTGCAGGTCTACAATTTTGTTTCTGGTGTCCTTTGACAGCTCTTTGGTCTTGGCCATAGTGGAGTTTGGAGTGTGACTGTTTGAGGTTGTGGACAGGTGTCTTTTATACTGATAACAAGTTCAAACAGGTACCATTAATACAGGTAATGAGTGGAGGAGCCTCTTAAAGAAGAAGTTACAGGTCTGTGAGAGCCAGAAATCTTGCTTGTTTGTATGTGACCAAATACTTATTTTCCACCATAATTTGCAAATAAATTCATAAAAAATCCTACAATGTGATTTTCTGGATTTTGTTTCCTCATTTTGTCTGTCATAGTTGAAGTGTACCTATGATGAAAATTACAGGCCTCTCTCATCTTTTTAAGTGAGAGAACTTGCACAATTGGTGGCTGACTAAATACTTTTTTTCCCCACTGTACACACTGACACAAACACACACACATACACACTGACACACACACACACACATACACACTGACACACACACACACACACATACACACTGACACAAACACACACACACACATACACACTGACACAAACACACACACACATACACACTGACACAAACACACACACACACATACACACTGACACAAACACACACACATACACACTGACACACACACACACACACATACACACTGACACACACACAAAATAGTCAAAGACTCCCCAGTCATAGTTCTCTCTGCTACCGCACGGCAAGCGGTACCAGTGCACCAAGTCTGGAACCAACAGAACCCTGAACAGCTTCTACCCCCAAGCCGTCAGAATGCTGACCAGCTCATCAGATGGCTACCAGGCCTGTTGACATTGACCCCCAAGCCGTCAGAATGCTGACCAGCTCATCAGATGGCTACCAGGCCTGTTGACATTGACCCCCAAGCCGTCAGAATGCTGACCAACTCATCAGATGGCTACCAGGCCTGTTGACATTGACCCCCAAGCCGTCAGAATGCTGACCAACTCATCAGATGGCTACCAGGCCTGTTGACATTGACCCCCAAGCCATCAGACTGCTGACTGGACTCTACCCACACACTGACTGGACTCTACCCCCACACTGACTGGACTCTACCCACACACTGACTGGACTCTACCCCCACACTGACTGGACTCTACCCACACACTGACTGGACTCTACCCCCACACTGACTGGACTCTACCCCCACACTGGCTAGACTCTACCCACACACTGGACTCTACCCACACTGACTGGACTCTACCCCCACACTGGACTCTACCCACACACTGACTGGACTCTACCCACACTGACTGGACTCTACCCCCACACTGGACTCTACCCCCACACTGACTGGACTCTACCCACACACTGACTAGACTCTACCCCCACACTGGACTCTACCCACACACTGACTGGACTCTACCCACACTGACTGGACTCTACCCCCACACTGACTGGACTCTACCCACACACTGACTGGACTCTACCCCCACACTGACTAGACTCTACCCACACACTGACTAGACTCTACCCCCACACTGGACTCTACCCACACACTGACTGGACTCTACCCACACTGACTGGACTCTACCCCCACACTGACTGGACTCTACCCACACACTGACTGGACTCTACCCCCACACTGGACTCTACCCCCACACTGACTGGACTCTACCCACACACTGACTGGACTCTACCCACACTGACTGGACTCTACCCACACACTGACTGGACTCTACCCCCACACTGACTGGACTCTACCCACACACTGACTGGACTCTACCCCCACACTGGACTCTACCCCCACACTGACTGGACTCTACCCACACACTGACTGGACTCTACCCACACTGACTGGACTCTACCCACACACTGACTGGACTCTACCCACACACTGACTGGACTCTACCCACACTGACTGGACTCTACCCCCACACTGACTGGACTCTACCCACACACTGACTGGACTCTACCCCCACACTGGACTCTACCCCCACACTGACTGGACTCTACCCCCACACTGACTGGACTCTACCCCCACACTGACTAGACTCTACCCACACACTGACTAGACTCTACCCCCACACTGGACTCTACCCACACACTGACTGGACTCTACCCACACTGACTGGACTCTACCCCCACACTGACTGGACTCTACCCCCACACTGACTGGACTCTACCCACACTGACTGGACTCTACCCACATACTGACTGGACTCTACCCACACTGACTGGACTCTACCCACACACTGACTGGACTCTACCCACACACTGACTGGACTCTACCCACACACTGACTGGACTCTACCCCCACACTGACTGGACTCTACCCCCACACTGACTGGACTCTACCCACACACTGACTGGACTCTACCCACACTGACTGGACTCTACCCACACACTGACTGGACTCTACCCCCACACTGACTGGACTCTACCCACACACTGACTGGACTCTACCCACACACTGACTGGACTCTACCCCCACACTGACTGGACTCTACCCACACTGACTGGACTCTACCCACACACTGACTGGACTCTACCCACACTGACTGGACTCTACCCACACACTGACTGGACTCTACCCCCACACTGACTGGACTCTACCCCCACACTGACTGGACTCTACCCACACACTGACTGGACTCTACCCACACACTGACTGGACTCTATCCACACACTGACTGGACTCTACCCCCACACTGACTGGACTCTACCCCCACACTGACTGGACTCTACCCACACACTGACTGGACTCTACCCACACACTGACTGGACTCTACCCACACACTGACTGGACTCTACCCACACACTGACTGGACTCTACCCACACACTGACTGGACTCTATCCCCACACTGACTGGACTCTACCCCCACACTGACTGGACTCTACCCACACACTGACTGGACTCTACCCACACACTGACTGGACTCTACCCACACACTGACTGGACTCTACCCACACACTGGACTCTACCCACACACTGACTAGACTCTACCCACACTAACTGGACTCTACCCACACACTGACTGGACTCTACCCACACACTGACTGGACTCTATCCACACACTGACTGGACTCTACCAACACACTGACTGGACTCTACCCCCACACTGACTGGACTCTACCCCCACACTGGACTCTACCCACACACTCACTGGACTCTACCCCCACACTGACTGGACTCTACCAACACACTGACTGGACTCTACCCCCACACTGACTGGACTCTACCAACACACCGACTGGACTCTACCCACACACTGGCTGGACTCTACCCACACACTGACTGGACTCTACCCCCACACTGACTGGACTCTACCCACACACTGACTGGACTCTACCCCCACACTGACTGGACTCTACCCACACACTGGCTGGACTCTACCCACACACTGACTGGACTCTACCCCCACACTGACTGGACTCTACACACACACTGACTGGACTCTACCCCCACACTGACTGGACTCTACCCACACACTGACTGGACTCTACCCACACACTGGACTCTACCTACACACTGACTGGATTCTACCCACACACTCACACATACAGTGAGGGAAAAAACGATTTGATCCCCTGCTGATTTTGTACGTTTGCCCACTGACAAAGAAATGATCAGTCTATAATTTTAATGGTAGGTTTATTTGAACAGTGAGAGACAGAATAACAACAAAAAAATCCAGAAAAACTCATGTGTTATGTTATAAATTGATTTGCATTTTAATTAGGAAAATAAGTATTTGACCCCTCTGCAAAACATGACTTAGTACTTGGTGGCAAAACCCTTGTTGGCAATCACAGAGGTCAGACGTTTCTTGTAGTTGGCCACCAGGTTTGCACACATCTCAGGAGGGATTTTGTCCCACACCTCTTTGCAGATCTTCTCCAAGTCGTTAAGGTTCCGAGGCTGACGTTTGGCAACTCGAACCTTCAGCTCCCTCCACAGATTTTCTATGGGATTAAGGTCTGGAGACTGGCTAGGCCACTCCAGGACCTTAATGTGCTTCTTCTTGAGCCACTCCTTTGTTGCCTTGGCCGTGTGTTTTGGGTCATTGTCATGCTGGAATACCCATCCACGACCCATTTTCAATGCCCTGGCTGAGGGAAGGAGGTTCTCACTCAAGATTTGACAATACATGGCCCCGTCCATCGTCCCTTTGATGCGGTGAATTTGTCCTGTCCCCTTAGCAGAATAATACCCCCAAAGCATAATGTTTCCACCTCCATGTTTGACGGTGGAGATGGTGTTCTTGGGGTCATAGGCAGCATTCCTCCTCCTACAAATACGGCGAGTTGAGTTGATGCCAAAGAGCTCCATTTTGGTCTCCTCTGAGCACAACACATTCACCCAGTTGTCTTCTGAATCATTCAGATGTTCATTGGCAAACTTCAGATGGGCATGTATATGTGCTTTCTTGAGCAGGGGGACCTTACGGGCGCTGCAGGATTTCAGTCCTTCACGGCGTAGTGTGTTACCAATTGTTTTCTTGGTGACTATGGTCCCATCTGCCTTGAGATCATTGACAAGATCCTCCCGTGTAGTTCTGGGCTGATTCCTCACTGTTCTCATGATCATTGCAACTCCACGAAGTGAGATCTTGCATGGAGCCCCAGGCCGAGGGACATTGACAGTTATTTTGTGTTTCTTCCATTTGTGAATAATCGGATCCAACTTTTGTCACCTTCTCACCGAGCTGCTTGGCGATGGTCTTGTAGCCCATTCCAGCCTTGTGTAGGTCTACAATCCTGTCCCTGACATCCTTGGAAAGCTCTTTGGTCTTGGCCATGGTGGAGAGTTTGGAATCTGATTGTTTTATTGCATCTGTGGACAGGTGTCTTTTATACGGGTAACAATCTGAGATTAGGAGCACTCCCTTTAATTGTGTGCTCCTAATCTCAGCTCGTTACCTGTATAAAAGACACCTGGGAGCCAGAAATCTTTCTGATTGAGAGGGGGTCAAATACTTATTTCCCCTCATTAAAATTCAAATCAATTTATAACATTTTTCACGTGCGTTTCTCTGGTTTTGTTTGTTGTTATTCTGTCTCTCACTGTTCAAATAAACCTACCATTAAAATGATAGACTGATCATTTCTTCGTCAGTGGGCAAACAAAATCAGCAGGGGATCAAATACGTTTTTCCCTTAATGTATATTACCTGCACTACCAACACTGATGTTACTCTGTTTATTATCTATCCTGATTGTCTAGTCACTTGACCCCTACCTACATGTCCATATTACCTCCACTACCAACACTGCTGATACTCTGTTTATTATATATATCTTTACCCCTACCTACATGTCCATATTACCTCCACTACCAACACTGCTGATACTCTGTTTATTATATATATCTTTACCCCTACCTACATGTCCATATTACCTCCACTACCAACACTGCTGATACTCTGTTTATTATATATATCTTTACCCCTACCTACATGTCCATATTACCTCCACTACCAACACTGCTGATACTCTGTTTATTATATATATCTTGACCCCTACCTACATGTCCATATTACCTCCACTACCAACACTGCTGCTACTCTGGTTATTATATATATCTTTACCCCTACCTACATGTACATATTACCTCCACTGGTACTCCACTGGTAGTCCTTGTATATAGCCTTGTTATTACCTCAACTACCTGATACCCCTGTTCATTGACTCAGTACTGGTACCCCTTGTATATAGCCATGTTATTACCTGGTACCCCTACACATTGACTCAGTACTGGTACTCCTTGTATATAGCCATGTTATTACCTGGTACTCCTACACATTGACTCAGTACTGGTACTCCTTGTATTATATAGCCATGTTATTACCTCAACTACCTGGTACCCCTACACATTGACTCAGTACTGGTACTCCTTGTATATAGCCTTGTTATTACCTCAACTACCTGGTACCCCTACACATTGACTCAGTACTGGTACCCCTTGTATATAGCCTTGTTATTACCTCAACTACCTGGTACCCCTACACATTGACTCAGTACTGGTACTCCTTGTATATAGCCTTGTTATTACCTCAACTACCTGGTACCCCTGGATATTGACTCAGTACTGGTACTCCTTGTATATAGCCTTGTTATTACCTCAACTACCTGGTACCCCTTGATATTGACTCAGTACTGGTACTCCTTGTATATAGCCTTGTTATTACCTCAACTACCTGGTACCCTTACACATTGACTCAGTACTGGTACCCCTTGTATATAGCCTTGTTATTACCTTAACTACCTGGTACCCCTGGATATTGACTCAGTACTGGTACCCCTTGTATATAGCCTTGTTATTACCTCAACTACCTGGTACCCCTACACATTGACTCAGTACTGGTGCTCCTTGTATATAGCCTTGTTATTACCTCAACTACCTGGTACCCCTGGATATTGACTCAGTACTGGTACTCCTTGTATATAGCCTTGTTATTACCTCAACTACCTGGTACCCCTACACATTGACTCAGTACTGGTACCCCTTGTATATAGCCTTGTTATTACCTTAACTACCTGGTACCCCTGGACATTGACTCAGTACTGGTACCCCTTGTATATAGCCTTGTTATTACCTCAACTACCTGGTACCCCTACACATTGACTCAGTACTGGTACCCCTTGTATATAGCCTTGTTATTACCTCAACTACCTGGTACCCCTTGATATTGACTCAGTACTGGTACTCCTTGTATATAGCCTTGTTATTACCTCAACTACCTGGTACCCCTACACATTGACTCAGTACTGGTACCCCTTGTATATAGCCTTGTTATTACCTCAACTACCTGGTACCCCTACACATTGACTCAGTACTGGTGCTCCTTGTATATAGCCTTGTTATTACCTCAACTACCTGGTACCCCTGGATATTGACTCAGTACTGGTACTCCTTGTATATAGCCTTGTTATTACCTCAACTACCTGGTACCCCTACACATTGACTCAGTACTGGTACCCCTTGTATATAGCCTTGTTATTACCTTAACTACCTGGTACCCCTGGACATTGACTCAGTACTGGTACCCCTTGTATATAGCCTTGTTATTACCTCAACTACCTGGTACCCCTACACATTGACTCAGTACTGGTACCCCTTGTATATAGCCTTGTTATTACCTCAACTACCTGGTATCCCTACACATTGACTCAGTACTTGTACCCCTTGTATATAGCCTTGTTATTACCTCAACTACCTGGTACCCCTGGACATTGACTCAGTACTGGTACCCCTTGTATATAGCCTTCTTATTACCTGAACTACCTGGTACCCCTGGACATTGACTCAGTACTGGTACTCCTTGTATATAGCCTTGTTATTACCTCAACTACCTGGTACCCCTACACATTGAGTCAGTACTGGTACTCCTTGTATATAGCCTTGTTATTACCTCAACTACCTGGTACCCCTGGACATTGACTCAGTACTGGTGCTCCTTGTATATAGCCTTGTTATTACCTCAACTACCTGGTATCCCTACACATTGACTCAGTACTGGTACTCCTTGTATATAGCCTTGTTATTACCTCAACTACCTGGTACCCCTACACATTGACTCAGTACTGGTACTCCTTGTACAGTGGGGCAATAAAGTATTTAGTCAGCCACCAATTATGCAAGTTCTCTCACTTAAAAAGATGAGAGAGGCCTGTAATTTTCATCATAGGTACACTTCAACTATGACAGAAAATCCAGAAAATCACATTGTAGGATTTTTAATGAATTTATTTGCAAATTATGGTGGAAAATAAGTATTTGGTCACATACAAACAAGCAAGATTTCTGGCTCTCACAGACCTGTAACTTCTTCTTTAAGAGGCTCCTCTGTCCTCCACTCGTTACCTGTATTAATGGCACCTGTTTGAACTTGTTATCAGTATAAAAGACACCTGTCCACAACCTCAAACAGTCACACTCCAAACTCCACTATGGCCAAGACCAAAGAGCTGTCAAAGGACACCAGAAACCAAATTGTAGAACTGCACCAGGTTGGGAAGACTGAATCTGCAATAGGTAAGCAGCTTGGTTTGAAGAAATCAACTGTGGGAGCAATTATTAGGAAATGGAAGACATACAAGACCACTGATAATCTTCTTCGATCTGGGGCTCCACGCAAGATCTCACCCCGTGGGGTCAAAATGATCACAAGAACGGTGAGCAAAAATCCCAGAACCACACGGGGACCTAGTGAATGAGCTGCAGAGAGCTGGGACCAAAGTAACAAAGCCTACCATCAGTAACACACTACGCCGCCAGGGACTCAAATCCTGCAGTGCCAGACGTGTCCCCTGCTTAAGCCAGTACATGTTCAGGCCCTCTGAAGTTTGCTAGAGAGCATTTGGATGATCCAGATGAGGATTGGGAGAATGTCATATGGTCAGATGAAACCAAAATATAACTTTTTGGTAAAAACTCAACTCGTCGTGTTTGGAGGACAAAGAATGCTGAGTTGCATCCAAAGAACACCATACCTACTGTGAAGCATGGGGGTGGAAACATCATGCTTTGGGGCTGTTTTTCTGCAAAGGGACCAGGACGACTGATCCGTGTAAAGGAAAGAATGAATGGGGCCATGTATCGTGAGATTTTGAGTGAAAACCTCCTTCCATCAGCAAGGGCATTGAAGATGAAACGTGGCTGGGTCTTTCAGCATGACAATGATCCCAAACACACCGCCCAGGCAACGAAGGAGTGGCTTCGTAAGAAGCATTTCAAGGACCTGGAGTGGCCTAGCCAGTCTCCAGATCTCAACCCCATAGAAAATCTTTGGAGGGAGTTGAAAGTCTGTGTTGCCCAGCGACAGCCCCAAAACATCACTGCTCTAGAGGAGATCTGCATGGAGGAATGGGCCAAAATACCAGCAACAGTGTGTGAAAACCTTGTGAAGACTTACAGAAAACGTTTGACCTCTGTCATTGCCAACAAAGGGTATATAACAAAGTATTGAGATAAACTTTTGTTATTGACCAAATACTTATTTTCCACCATCATTTGCAAATAAATAAATTAAAAATCCTACAATGTGATTTTCTGGATTTCTTTTTCTCATTTCGTCTGTCATAGTTGAAGTGTACCTATGATGAAAATTACAGGCCTCTCTCATCTTTTTAAGTTGGAGAACTTGCACAATTGGTGGCTGACTAAATACTTTTTTGCCCCACTGTATATAATGTCGTTATTTTATTGTGGTAATATTTCATTTTTTTATTTGTCAAATTGTTCTTACTTTTTAATTCTGTATTGTTGAGAAAGGGCTTGAATGTCAGCGTTTCACAGTAAAGTCTACACCTGTATTTGACAAATGTGAAAATCAATTAGATTTGTATTTGATTTGACAAACACTCACCTTTACCTGTGTGTTGTGATGGTAACCTGTGTTTAGCTGCGGTACCGTAACGACAGCATCATGTCCACCATCCCCGAGCCGCCAGGAAACGCATCACTGGTCCGCCGGACTCGAGAGGGAGAGACTGACTTCCAGCCCCGCGGGTACACTTCACCCTACACCCTAAACACTTCACCCTACACCCTAAACACTTCACCTTACACCCTACACCCTAAACACTTCACCCTACACCCTAAACACTTCACCCTACTCCCTACACCCTAAACACTTTACCCTACACCCTAAACACTTCACCCTACTCCCTACACCCTAAACACTTCACCCTACACCCTAAACACTTCACCCTACACCCTAAACACTTCACCCTACATCCTACACCCTAAACACTTCACCCTACACCCTAAACACTTCACTCTACACCCTACACATTTCTCCCTACACCCTAGCACCCTACGCCCTACACACTTCACCCTACACCTTACACACTACACCCTACACCCTAAACACTTCACCCTACACCCTAGTACCTTACACCGTAAAGTCTAAAACACTAAATAGGACAAGAGAGCGACAGACAGACTTCCACCCCCGCAGATACACTACTGCTAACCCTACACCATAAACATGTCAGCCTACATCCTACATCCTACACCCTGAACCCTTCACCCTAGCACTGGAGTATTCAACTCTTTCCCTCTTACCCTGTAACCTGCTGGTTTTCTGTTCTACCTGATAATGAATTGCACCCACCTGGTGTCCCAGGTCTAAATCAGTCCCTGATTAGAGGAAGAAACTGGCTTCCAGATGTTGGAGGGCCCTAGCACCTACACCGTCATAAACACTATATAGGACGAGAGAGGGAGTGACAGGGGGGTGCTGTGGGATTATTTAAGATGCTCTTAGAAGAGGTAGGGTTTCAGATGGGCAGGGTCTCTGCTGTCCTAGCTTCAGGGGGAAGCTGGTTCCACAATTGGGGTACCAGGACAGAGAAGAGCTTGGACTGGGCTGAGCTGGAGCTAGGGGTGGGAGGGCCAACAGACCAGAGTTGGCAGAACGAAGTGCTCGGGTTGGGGTGTAGGGTTGGAGCCTGAAGGTAAGGAGGGGGCAGCTCCTCATTCTGCTCTGTAAGGCAAGTATGGAGAGGTAGTGCTGAGTGATTAGTGCTTTTTGAGGTCGGTTCGGTTACCCTACCCCCTTTACCCTACCCCCTTTACCCTACACCCTTTACCCTACACCCATTACCCTACACCCTTTACCCTACACCCTTTACCCTACACCCTTTACCCTACCCCCTTTACCCTACACCCTTTACCCTACATCCTTTACCCTACCCCCTTTACCCTACCCCCTTTACCCTACACCCTTTACCCCACACCCTTTACCCTACACCCTTTACCCTACACCCTTTACCCTACACCCTTTACCCTACACCCTTTACCCTACCCTTTACCCCACACCCTTTACCATACACCCTTTACCCTACACCCTTTACCCTACACCCTTTACCCTACACCCTTTACCCTAATCCCTTTACCCTACATCCTTTACCCTACACCCTTTACCCTACAAGATTTACCATACACCATTTACCCTACATCCTTTACCCTACACCCTTTACCCTACAACGTTTACCCTACACCCTTTACACTACACCCTTTACCCTACACCCTACACCCTTTACCCTACACCCTTTACCCTATATCCTTTACCCTACACCCTTTACCCTACACCCTTTACCCTACACCCTACACCCTTTACCCTACACCCTTTACCCCACACCCTTTACCCTACCCCCTTTACCCTACCCCCTTTACCCCACAACCTTTACCATACACCCTTTACCCTACCCTTTACCCTACACCCTTTACCCTACATCCTACACCCTTTACCCTAATCCCTTTACCCTACATCCTTTACCCTACACCCTTAACCCTACAAGATTTACCATACACCATTTACCCTACATCCTTTACCCTACATCCTTTACCCTACCCCCTTTATCCTACATCCTTTACCCTACACCCTTTACCCTACACCCTTTACCCTACACCCTTTACCCTACAAGATTTACCATACATCATTTACCCTACATCCTTTACCCTACATCCTTTACCCTACACCCTTTACCCTACATCCTTTACCCTACACCCTTTACCATACACCCTTTACCCCTACACCATCCTTTACCCTACATCCTTTACCCTACATCCTTTACCCTACACCCTTTACCCTACACCCTTTACCCTACACCCTACACCCTTTACCCTAAATCCTTTATCCTACATCCTTTACCCTACACCCTTTACCCTACACCCATTACCCTACACCCATTACCCTACACCCTTTACCCTACACCCTTTACCCTACACCCTACACCCTACACCCATTACCCTACACCCTTTACCCTTTACCCTACCCCCTTTACCCAACATCCTTTACCCTACCCCCTTTACCCTACCCCTTTACCCTACACCCTTTACCCTACACCCTTTACCCCACACCCTTTACCCCACACCCTTTACCCTACACCCTTTACCCTACACCCTTTACCCTACACCCTTTACCCTACACCCTTTACTCCTAATCCCTTTACTCCTACATCCTTTACTCCTACACCCTTTACTCCTACAAGATTTACTATACACCATTTACCCTGCATCCTTTACCCTACATCCTTTACCCTACACCCTTTACCCTACACCCTTTACCCTACACCCTTTACCCTACACCCTTTACCCTTTACCCTACCCCCTTTACCCTACATCCTTTACCCTACACCCTTTACCCTACACCCTACACCCTACATCCTTTACCCTACATCCTTTACACCTATATCCTTTACTCCTAAACCCTAAACCCTAAACCCTTTACCCTACACCCTACACCCTACACCCATTACCCTACACCCTTTACCCTACATCCTTGACCCTATACACTTTACCCTACACCCTTTACCCTACACCCTTTACCCTTTATCCTACACCCTTTACCCTACACCCTACACCCTACACCCATTACCCTACACCCTTTACCCTACACCCTTTACCCTACACCCTTTACCCTACACCCCCCCCTTTACCCCACATCCTTTACCCTACACCCTTTACCCTACACCCTTTACCCCACACCCTTTACCCTACACCCTTTACCCTACACCCTTTACTCCTACATCCTTTACTCCTACATCCTTTACTCCTACACCCTTTACCCTACACCCTAAACCCTACCTTTACTCCTACACCCTACACCCTACACCCATTACCCTACACCCTTTACCCTACATCCTTGACCCTATACACTTTACCCTACACCCTTTACCCTACACCCTTTACCCTACACCCTTTACCCTACACCCTTCACCCTACACCCTTTACCCTACACCCTTTACCCTACACCCTTTACCCTACACCCTTTACCCTACTCCTACATACATCCTTTACTCCTACACCCTTTACCCTACATCTACCTCCTTACTCCTACACCCTTTACTCCTACACCCTTTACTCCCACACCCTTTACTCCTACACCCTTTACTCCTACACCAGCTTACCCTACACCTTTACTACATACACCTTTACCCTACCCTACACCCTTACCCTACAACCTACATCCTTTACCCTACACCCTACCTACTCCTACATCCTTTACTCCTACACCCTACCCTACACTTTACCCTACACTACCCTACATTTACCCTACACCCTTTACCCTACACTACCCTACATCCTTACTACACCCTGCCCTTTACCCTACCCTCTTACCTACACACATTTTGCCCTACACCCCTACCTACCACCCTACACCTACTGCACCCATCACCCTACACCCCTTTACTCCTACACCCTTACCCTCCTACACCCTACACACATGCCCCCTTTACCCTACCCTACTTTACTCTCCTTACCCTACACCCTACCCTCTACACCTCTTTACCCTACACACCCTTTACTCCTACACCCACCTTCTACCCTACAACTCCTACACCCTTTACTCCTTTACCCTACACTACTACACTCTTTACCTACACAAGATTTACTCATACACCATTTACCCTACACCCTTTACCCTACACCCTTTACTCCTACACCCTTACTCCTAATCCCTACCCTACATCCTTTACCCTACACCCTTAACCCTACAAGATTTACCATACACCATTTACCCTACATCCTTTACCCTACATCCTTTACCCTACATCCTTTACCCTACACCCTTTACCCTACACCCTTTACCCTACAAGATTTACCATACACCATTTACCCCTACATCCTTTACCCTACATCCTTTACCCTACACCCTTTACCCTACATCCTTTACTCCTACACTCCTTACTCCTACACCCTTTACTCCTACATCCTTACTCCTACACCCTTTACTCCTACACCCTTTTAATTCCTACACCCTTTACCCTACATCCCCCTCCTACATCCTTTACCCTACACCCTTTACCCTACACCACTCCTACACCCTACACCCTTTACCCTACACCCTTTACTCCTACACCCTTTACTCCTACACCCTACACCCTTTTACTCCCTAAATCCTTACTCACATCCTTTACTCCTACACCCTTTACCCTACACCCTACACCCTACATCCTTTACCCTACATCCTTTACCCTACATCCTTTACCCTAAACCCTAAACCCTAAACCCTAAACCCTACACTCTACACCCTACACCCTACACCCATTACCCTACACCCTTTACCCTACACCCTTTACCCTACATCATTTAGCCAACACCCTACACCATACACCCTACACCCATTACCCTACACCCTACAACCATTACCCTACACCCTTTACCCTACATCCTTGACCCTACACCCTTTACCCTACACCCTTTACCCTACACCCTTTACCCTACACCCTACACCTATTACCCTACACCCTTACCCTACACCCCACACCCCTTTACTCCTACACCTTACTCCTACACCCTTTACTCCTACATCCTTTACTCCTACACCCTTTACCCTACACCCTTACTCCTACACCTTTACTCCTACACTCCTTTACTCCTACACCCTTTACTCCTACACCCTTTACTCCTACACCCTTTACTCCTACATCCTTTACTCCTACATCCTTTACTCCTACACCCTTTACTCCTACACCCTACACCCTACATCCTTACTCCTACATCCTTACTCCTACATCCTTTACTCCTAAACCCTAAACCCTAAACCCTAAACCCTAAACCCATTACCCTACACCCTTTACCCTACACCCTACACCCTTTACCCTACACCCTTTACCCTACATCATTTAGCCAACACCCTACCACAATTCCGCTAAATCACCCCACTGCCCCTACACCCATTACCCTACACCCATTACTCCCACACCCTTTACCCTACACCCTTTACTCCTACACCCTACACCCTACACCCATTACTCCTACCCCCTTTACTCCTTCTTACCCTACCCCCTTTACTCCAACATCCTTACTCCTACCTCCCCTTTTACTCCTACCCTTTACCCTACACCCTTTACCCTACACCCTTTACCCCACACCCTTTACCCCACACCCTTTACCCTACACCCTTACTCCTACACCCTTTACTCCTACACCCTTTACTCCTACACCCTTTACTCCTACACCCTTTACCCTAATCCCTTTACTCCTACATCCTTTACTCCTACACCCTTTACTCCTACAAGATTTACCTATACACCATTTACTCCTGCATCCTTTACTCCTACATCCTTTACTCCTACACCTCTTTACTCCTACACCCTTTACTCCTACACCCTTACTCCTACATCATTTACTCCTACACCCTTTACCCTACACCCTTTACCCTTTACCCTACCCCCTTTACCCTACATCCTTTACCCTACACCCTTTACCCTACACCCTACACCCTACATCCTTTACCCTACATCCTTTACCCTATATCCTTTACCCTAAACCCTAAACCCTAAACCCTTTACCCTACATCCTACACCCTACACCCTACACCCATTACCCTACACCCTTTACCCTACATCCTTGACCCTATACACTTTACCCTACACCCTTTACCCTACACCCTTTACCCTACACCCTTACCCTACACCCTACACCCTACACCCATTACCCTACACCCTTTACCCTACACCCTTTACTCCTACCCCTTACTCCTACATCCACTCCTACCCCTTTACTCCTACCCTTTACTCCTACACCCTTTACTCCTACACCCTTTACTCCCACACCCTTTACTCCCACACCCTTTACTCCTACACCCTACACCTTTACTCCTACCCTTACTCCCACACCCTTTACCATACACCATTTACCCTACCCCCTTTACTCTACACCCTTTACCCTACACCCTTTACCCTAATCCCTTTACCCTACATCCTTTACCCTACACCCTTAACCCTACAAGATTTACCATACACCATTTACTCCTACATCCTTACTCCTACATCCTTACTCCTACATCCTTTACCCTACACCCTTTACCCTACACCCTTTACCCTACACCCTTTACCCTACAAGATTTACCATACACCATTTACCCTACATCCTTTACCCTACATCCTTTACCCTACACCCTTTACCTCACTCACTCCTACACACCCTCTTACCACCCTACACCCTTTACTCCTACACCCTTTACTCCTACACCTACACCCCTACACTTTACTCCTACACCCTTTACCTCACCCCTACACCCTACACCCATTACCCTACACCCTTTACCCTACATCCTTTACTCCTACACCCTTTACTCCTACACCCTACACCCTACACCCTTTACCCTACACCTTACTCCCACATCCTTACCCTACACCCTTACCCTACACCCTTTACTCCCACACCATTACCCTACACCCTTACCTACACCCTTTACTCCTACTCCTACTCATTTACCCTACACCCTTTACACCTATACACCTTTACCCTACACCCTACCCTACACCCTACCCCTACACCCTTTACCCTACATCCTTACCCTACACCCTTTACCCTACACCCTTTACCCTACACCCTTTACCCTACACACCTTTACCCTACACCCTTTACTCCTACACTCACCCTTTACTCCTACACCCTTTACTCCTACACCCTACTCCTACTCCTTTACCCTACACCTCTACACCTTTACTCCTACACCCTTACTCCTACACCCTACACCCTTTACCCTACACCCTTTACCATCCTACACTTTACCCTACACCCTTTACCCTACACCCTTTACCCTACATCCTTTACCCTACACCTTACTCCTACACCCTTTACTCCTACACCCTACACTCTTACCCTACATCCACCCTACACCTTTACTCCCTAAACCCTAAACCCTAAACCCTTTACTCCTACACCCTTTACCCTACAACACCCTTTACTCCTACACCCTTTACTCCTACATCATTTAGCCTACACCCTACATACACCCTACCCCCTACACCTACACCTTTACCCTACCACCCTTACCCTACCCTTTACACACCTACACTTTACTCCTATTACCCTACACCTTTACTCCTACACCCCCCTTTACCTTTACTCCTACACCCTACACCCTACCATTACTCCTACACCTTTACTCTATTTACCCTCTTTACATCCTACACCTCTACATCCTCCTACACCCTTTACTCCTACACCCTTACTCCTACACCCTTTACCCTACACCCTTTACCCTACCCTTTACTCCTACACCTTTACCCTACACCCTTACCCTACACATACACCATTTACCCTACACCCTTTACCCTACATCCTTACTCCTACATCCTTTACTCCTACATCCTTACCCTACACCCTTTACTCCTACACTTTACCCTACATTTACTCCTACACCCTACCCTACACCCTACACTACATCCTTACTCCTACATCCTTACTCCTACATCCTTTACTCCTACACCCTTTACCCTACCCTCACACCCTACACCCTTTACCCTACACCCTACACCTTTACCCTACACACCCTACACCTATCCTACACCCTTTACACCCTACACCCTTTACCCTACACCCTTTACCCTACACCCTACACCCTTTACCCTACACCCTTACCCTACACCCTTTACCCTACACCCTACACCTTACCCTACACCCTTTACTCCTACACCCTTTTACTCCTACACCCTTACCCTCCCTACACCCTTACTCCTACACCCTTACTCCTACACCCTTTACACCCTACACTACCCTACATCCTACTCCTACACCCTTTACCCTACTACACCCTACACCTTTACCTACATACCCTACACCCTACATCCTTACCCTACATCCTTTACCCTAAACCCTAAACCCTAAACCCTTTACCCTACACCCTACACCCTACACCCTTTACCCTACACCCTTTACCCTACACCCTTTACCCTACATCATTTAGCCAACACCCTACACCATACACCCTACACCCATTACCCTACACCCTACACCCTACACCCATTACCCTACACCCTTTACCCTACATCCTTGACCCTATACACTTTACCCTACACCCTTTACCCTACACCCTTTACCCCTACACCCTACACCTATTACCCTACACCCTTTACCCTACACCCTACACCCTTTACCCTACACCCTTTACCCTACACCCTTTACCCTACATCCTTTACCCTACACCCTTTACCCTACACCCTTTACCCTACACCCTACACCCTTTACCCTACACCCTTTACCCTACATCCTATATCCTTTACCCTACATCCTACACCCTTTACCCTACACCCTTTACCCTACATCCTTTACCCTACATCCTTTACCCCTACACCCTTTACCCTACACCCTACACCCTACATCCTTTACCCTACATCCTTTACCCTACATCCTTTACCCTAAACCCTAAACCCTAAACCCTAAACCCTAAACCCTACACCCTACACCCCTAAACCCATTACCCTACACCCTTTACCCTACACCCTTTACCCTACACCCTTTACCCCTACATCATTTAGCCAACACCCTACACCATACACCCTACACCCTACACCCATTACCCTACACCCTTTACCCTACACCCTTTACCCTTTACCCTACACCCTTTACCCTACACCCTACACCCTACACCCATTACCCTACACCCTTTACCCTACACCCTTTACCCTACCCCCTTTACCCTACATCCTTAACCCTACCCCCTTTACCCTACCCCCTTTACCCTACACCCTTTACCCTACACCCTTTACCCCACACCCTTTACCCCACACCCTTTACCCTACACCCTTAACCCATACGCTTTACCCTACCCCCTTTACCCTACCCCCTTTACCCTACCCCCTTTACCCTACACCCTTTACCCATTACCCTTTACCCTACAACATTTACCTTACAACCTTTACACACCACCCTGTACCCTTTACCCTACATGCTACACACTTTACTCTACACCCAATAAAGAATACACTCTGTACATTGGGAAAAGGTTACTAACTTATGACTACATTTTTCCTTCTCTATTTCAGCCTATGTGACTTTGAATGTGAGAGTGTAGACAACATGGATTATGGTAAGGTACTAGAGACTGTAGACCCTATGTCCTATACCCTACAGCCCCATACTGTAGACCCTATGACCTATACCCTACAGCCCCATACTGTAGTCCCTATGACCTCTGATCTATACCCTACAGCCCCATACTGTAGACCCTACTACCTATACCCTACAGTCCCATACTGTAGTCCATATGACATATACCCTACAGCCCCCTACTGTAGACCCTACTACCTATACCCTACAGTCCCATACTGTAGTCCCTATGACCTATACCCTACAGCCCCATACTGTAGACCCTATGACCTATACCCTACAGTCACATACTGTAGTCCCTATGACCTATACCCTACAGTCCCATACCGTAGACCCTACTACCTATACCCTACAGTCCCATACTGTAGACCCTATGACCTATACCCTACAGCCCCATCCTGTAGACCCTATGACCTATACCCTACAGTCCCATACTGTAGTCCCTATGACCTCTGATCTATACCCTACAGTCCCATACTGTAGACCCTATGACCTATACCCTAAAGCCCCATACTGTAGACCCTACTACCTATACCCTACAGCCCCATACTGTAGTCCCTATGACCTATACCCTACAGTCCCATACTGTAGACCCTACTACCTATACCCTACAGCCCCATACTGTAGACCCTACTACCTATACCCTACAGTCCCATACTGTAGTCCCTATGACCTATACCCTACAGTCCCATACTGTAGTCCCTATGACCTCTGATCTATACCCTACAGCCCCCTACTGTAGACCCTACTACCTATACCCTACAGCCCCATACTGTAGTCCCTATGACCTCTGATCTATACCCTACAGTCCCATACTGTAGTCCCTATGACATATACCCTACAGTCCCATACTGTAGTCCTTATCACCTATACCCTACAGCCCCATACTGTAGGTCCTATGACCTATACCCTAGAGTCCCATACTGTAGACCCTATGACCTATACCCTACAGCCCCATACTGTAGACCCTACTACCTATACCCTACAGCCCCATACTGTAGACCCTACTACCTATACCCTACAGTCCCATACTGTAGTCCCTATGACCTATACCCTACAGTCCCATACTGTAGTCCCTATGACCTCTGATCTATACCCTACAGCCCCCTACTGTAGACCCTACTACCTATACCCTACAGCCCCATACTGTAGTCCCTATGACCTCTGATCTATACCCTACAGTCCCATAATGTAGTCCCTATGACATATACCCTACAGTCCCATACTGTAGTCCTTATCACCTATACCCTACAGCCCCATACTGTAGTTCCTATGACCTATACCCTAGAGTCCCATACTGTAGACCCTATGACCTATACCCTACAGCCCCATACTGTAGACCCTACTACCTATACCCTACAGCCCCATACTGTAGACCCTATGACCTATACCCTACAGTCCCATACTGTAGTCCCTATGACCTATACCCTAGAGTCCCATACTGTAGACCCTATGACCTATACCCTACAGCCCCATACTGTAGACCCTACTACCTATACTCTACAGCCCCATACTGTAGACCCTATGACCTCTGATCTATACCCTACAGCCCCATACTGTAGACCCTATGACCTATACCCTACAGCCCCATACTGTAGACCCTATGACCTATACCCTACAGCCCCATAATGTGGACCCTATGACCTATACCCTACAGCCCCATATTGTAGACCTGTAGACCCTATACCCCTCTAAACGTCTCTCTCTCTTCTCCCCTTCCCCTCTCTCCGTCCAGATGAGGAAATGGATACACAGGGTCCTCCCTCGCTCCACTCCTCCTCCTCCTCCCATCAGTCAGAATGCTTAGACTCCTATGACCTGGAGACCGTCAACAACATTTTCAGGAAACTGTCCCTGGAGAGGTACACACACACACACACACACACACCACACACACACACACACTCACACACACCACACACACACACCACACTCACACACACACCACACACAAATCAAAATCAAATCAAATGTATTGATAAAGCCCTTCTTACATCAGCTGATGTCACAAAGTGCTGTACAGAAACCCAACCTAAAACCACAAACAGCAAGCAATGCAGGTGTAGAAGCACGGTGGCTAGGAAAAACTCCCTAGAAAGGCCAAAACCTAGGAAGAAACCTAGAGAGGAACCAGGCTCTCAGGGGTGGCCAGTCCTCTTCTGGCTGTGCCGGGTGGAGATTATAACAGAACATGGCCAAGATTTTAAAATGTTCATAAAACAGGCAGAACAGTTGAAACTGGAGAAGCAGCACGGCCAGGTGGACTGGGGACATCAAGGAGTCATCAGGCCAGGTAGGCCTTGAGGAATGGTCCTAAAGCTCAGGGCCTCCGAGAGAGAGACCAGGGATGGCATGGAAGAGCACCAGTAAGCCAGTGACTCAGCCCCTGAATAGGGTTAGAGGCAGATAATCCCAGTGGAGAGGGGAACCGGCCAGGCAGAGACAGCAAGGGTGGTTCGTTGCTCCAGTGTCTTTCCGTTGACCTTCACACTCCTGAGCCAGACTACACTCAATCATAGGACCTACTGAAGAGATGAGTCTTCAATAAAGACTTAAAGATTGAGACCGAGTCTGCGTCTCTCACATGGATAGGCAGACTATTCCATAAAAATGGAGCTCTATAGGAGAAAGCCCTGCCTCCAGCTGTTTGCTTAGAAATTCTAGGGACAGTAAGGAGGCCTGTGTCTTGTGACCGTAGCGTACGTGTAGGTATGTACGGCAGGACCAAATCGGAAAGATAGATAGGAGCAAGCCCATGTAATGCTTTGTAGGTTAGCAGTAAAACCTTGAAATCAGCCCTTGCCTTAACAGGAAGCCAGTGTAGAGACGCTAGCACTGGAGTAATATGATCACATTTTGGGGTTTTATTCAAGATATTCTAGCAGCCGGGTTTAGCACTAACTGAAGTTTATTTAGTGCTTTATCCGGGTATCCGGTAAGTAAAGCATTGCAGTAGTCTAACCTAGAAGTAACAAAAGCATGGATTAACTTTTCTGCATCATTCTTGGACAGAAAGTTTAAGATTTTTACAATGTTACGTAGATGGAAAAAAGCTGTCCTTGAAACAGTCTTGATATGTTCGTCAAAAGAGAGATCAGGGTCCAGAGTAACGACGAGGTTCTTCACAGTTTTATTTGAGACGACTGTACAACCATCAAGATTAATTGTCAGATTCAACAGAAGATCTCTTTGTTTCTTGGGACCTAGAACAAGCATCTTTGTTTTGTCAGAGTTTAAAAGTAGAAATATGTCGCCATCCACTTCCTTATGTCTGAAACACAGGCTTCCAGGGAGGGCAATTTTGGGGCTTCATCAAAATGTACAGCTGTGTGTCATCCGCATAGCAGTGAAAGTTAGCATTATGTTTCCGAATGACATCACTAAGTGGTAAAATATATAGTGAAAACAATAGTGGTCCCAAAACAGAGCCTTGAGGAACACCTAAGTTTACAGTTGATTTTTCAGAGGACAAACCATCCACAGAGACAAACTGATATCTTTCCGACAGATAAGATCTAAACCAGGCCAGAACTTGTCCGTGTAGACCAATTTGGGTTTCCAATCTGTCCAAAAGAATGTGGTGATCGATGGTATCAAAAGCAGCACTAAGGTCTAGGAGCATGAGGACAGTTGCAGAGCCTCGGTCTGATGCAATTACAAGGCAATTTACCACCTTCACAAGTGCAGTCTCAGTGCTATGATGAGGTCTAAAACCAGACTGAAGCGTTTCGTATACATTGTTTGTCTTCAGGAAGGCAGTAAGTTGCGGCACAACAGCTTTAAAAATTTTCTTTGAGAGGAATGGAAGATTCAATATAGGCCAATCGTTTTTTACATTTTCTGGGTCAAGGTTTGGCTTTTTCAAGAGAGGCTTTATTACTGCCACTTTTAGTGAGTTTGGTACACATCCGGTGGATAGAGAGCTGTTTATTATGCTCAACCTAGGAGGGCCAAATACAGGAAGCAGCTCTTCCAGTAGTAGGAATAGGGTCCAGTATGCAACTTGAAGGTTTAGAGGCCATGATTATTTTCATCAAGGTCTCAAGAGATATGGTACTAAAAAACTTGAGTGTCTCTCTTGATTCTATGTCCTGGCAAAGTTGTGCAGACTCAGGACAACTGAGCTTTGGAGGAATACTCAGATTTAAAGAGGAGTCCGTAATTTGCTTTCTAATGATCATGATCTTTTCCTCAAAGAAGTTCATGAATTTATCACTGCTAAAGTGAAAGCCATCCTTTCTTGGGGAATGCTGCTTTATAGTTAGCTTTGCGACAGTATCAAAAATACATTTTGGATTGTTCTTATTTTCCTCAATTAAGTTAGAAAAATAGGATGATTGAGCAGCAGTGAGGGCTCTTCGATACTGCACAGTACTGTCTTTCCAAGCTAGTCGGAAGACTTCCAGTTTGGTGTGGCGCCATTTCCATTTTTTTGTTTTTACGGGTGCGACTGCATCTAGGGTATTGCGCAAGGTTACATTGAGTTCCTCAGTTAGGTGGTTAACTGATTTTTGTACTCTGACGCCCTTGGGTAGGCGGAGGGATTCTGGAAGGGCATCTAGGAATCTTTGGGATGTCTGAGAATTTATAGCACAACTTTTGATGATCCTTGGTTGGGGTCTGAGCAGATTATTTGTTGCGATTTCAAACGTAATAAAATGGTGGTCCGATAGTCCAGGATTATGAGGGAAAACATTAAGATCCACAACATTTATTCCACGGGACAAAACTAGGTCCAGAGTATGACTGTGGCAGTGAGTAGGTCCGGAGACATGTTGGACAAAACCTGATGGCTCCGAAAGCCTTTTGGAGTGGGTCTGTGGACTTTTCAATGTGATTATTAAAGTCACCAAAAATTTGAATATTGTCTGCCATGACTACAAGGTCCGATAGGAATTCAGGGAACTCAGTGAGGAATGTTGTATATGGCCCAGGAGGCCTGTAAACAGTAGCTATAAAAAGTGATTGAGTAGGCTGCATAGATTTCATGACTAGAAGCTCAAAAGACGAAAACGTAGTTTTTTTGTTGTAAATTGAAATTTGCTATCGTAAATGTTAGCAACACCTCCTCCTTTGCGGGATGCGCGGGGGATATGGTCACTAGTGTAACCAGGAGGTGAGGCCTCATTTAGCACAGTAAATTCATCAGGCTTAAGCCAAGTTTCAGTCAGAGACAATTACTTGATGCCGACACATCTTTCTAGCTGATTTACAGGCTGAAGCTATGTTGTGCTTGGTGACCTCTGACTGTTTCATCCTAACATCGTTGGTGCCGACGTGGATAACAATATCTCTATACTCTCTACACTCGCCAGATTTAGCTTTAGCCAGCACCATCTTCAGATTAGCCTTAACGTCGGTAGCCCTGCCCCCTGGTAAACAGTGTATGATCGCTGGATGATTCGTTTCAAGTCTAATACTGCAAGTCTAATACTACACACACACACACACACACACACACACACACACACACACACACACACACACACACACACACACACACACACACACACACACACACACACACACACACACACACACACACACACACACACCTTCTCCTAGTGTATCTTACCGGGCCTAAAATAGTATATGAGCTGATCATCCACATCATCTTATGTGGATGATGTTAAAATATATTTGTTTGTCTGATGTGATTAATAAGGAGCATCTTTATGAAATGTATGGAATTGCTTCTTCCTGATTCACCAGTTAAGAAACCTTTTGAACTGTTAAGTTCAATGAGATCTTCTTTGGCAAAGTGGGCAAACTTAAGCAGGAAATGCTAACAATGAACAGTGAGCCAACGTACTCATGCATAAAAAACTAATAATGAAAGAACATTTTGAAATCAAATTTGAATTTTGTAAAGTTAGTGTGTGAGAGGAGGGAAAATTATTGTTATCGATCAATATTGACAAACCTCAATATTGACAACTTAGATGGAAAGCTACTGAGGATGGTAGCTGACTCTATAGCCACTCCTAACTGTGATATCTTTAATCTGAGCCTAGAGTCTTTGTCCTCAGACCTGGACGGAAGCTGGTTCTAACAGCAGACCTACCAGCACCTACCAGTAGACCTACCAGCTCTTAGCAAACTGTTAGAATGTGTTGTTGTGGTTGTTGACCAAATGCAATGCTATTTCCCTGTAAACAAATTAACAACAGACTTTCAGTATGCTTATAGAGAAGGGCACTCAACATGTACTGCACTGACACAAATGACTGATGATTGGTTGAAAGAAATGGATAATAATATGATTGTGACAGCGGTACTATTAGGGTTAGGGTTAGGGTTAGGGTTTAGGTTAAGGTTAAGGTTAGGGTTAGGGTTAGTGCAGCCTTTGATATTGTTGACCATAACCTGTTGTTGAGAAAATGTGTGTTATGGCTTTTCAACCATATCGTGGATTCAAATCAAATCAAATTGTATTAGTCACATGCGCCGAATTCAACAGGTGCAGACCTTACAGTGAATAGGAACTTGAAGCTCTCAACCTGCTCCACTGCAGCCCCTCGATGAGAATGGGGGCGTGCAAGGTCCTCCTTTTCCTGTAGTCCACAATAATCTCTTCAGAGCTATCTATCTAATAGAACTCAGAGAGTTTTCTCTAATGGAAGCTTCTCTAATGGCAAACATGCAGGGTGTGGTGTACTGCACGGCAGCTCTCTAGGCCCTCTTCTCTTTTCCATTTTTACCAACGACCTGCCACTGGCATTAAACAAAGCATGTGTGTCCATGTATGCTGAGGATTAAACCATATACACATCAGCAACCACAGCTAATGAAGTCACTGAAACCCTTAACTGCTTAGGGAGCGGCAGCAGAGGTGACGGTTTTGGAGAGTCTGGCTGCCCAAAGTAAAATGCCTGCCACTCAGGCCCAGAAAATAGGATATGCACATAATTGGTACTATTGGATAGGAAACACTCTGAAGTTTCTAAAAGTGTTAAAACAATGTATGTGAGTATAACAGAACTGATATAGCAGGCGAAAACCCGAGGAAAATCCATCCGGATTTGCAGTTTTTTTTTCTCCAGGCTGCCTATTGATTTCTATGTTATGTAGGACTGAGACTGCAGTACCTATGGCTTCCACTAGATGTCAACAGTATTTACACAGTGTCTGGAGGCTCTAGCACTAAGCAGAACAGATAGGAAGAGAAAGTAGTGAAGGGACCACATTTGTCAACAACGTTTCACGGGCTCGAGATTGTGAGCGCTCCCCACTTTATTTTCCTTTCCTATCGTTCACGTTATCGTCCGGTTGAAATATTACAGTAAATATACGTAAAAGGATACCTAAGGATACATAAAAAATGATGTTTGATTTGTTTGGAGAAAGTTTATAGGTATAATTTAAACGTGTTCTCTTCACGGTTCAATGGGCGACTCGACGGTGGATTTTCTGATCCTAACGCGCCAACCAAACTGATATTTATGGATATAATAAATGACTTTTTCTAACAAAAGAACCATTGGATGTCTTCGTTGGACACTTGGGAAGCCCTCAGCAGAAGTTCTTCGAAAGGTAAGTGATATTTTTTAGCTCTTATATGGGTTGTGTGACCCGCGTTGGATATGAATTTATGCTAATGTGGAAAATATATGAGGTGCTATCCTCAAACATTCAAATGTTGTGCTTTCGCCGTGAAGCCTTTTTGAAATCTGACAATGCTGTAATATTGTAAAGAATCAGAGCTTTTGGTGACTATGCAAACCTTGTATATTGATGAATGTTTAATAATTCAACTTTTGGATTTTGAATTTGGCGCCTTACATTTCACCGGGTAGTGTCGGGAGTGGCCCGCTAGCGCGTCGTTTCTCCCTAAGTAGTTAACAAAGAGTTGCAGTCTGTTTTGAAATGACAACATACACACACACAGACACACACACACACACACACACAGACATACACACACACACACACACACACACACATACACACACAAACACAAAAACACACGCAAACACTCATGTACGAATGACAAACCTTAACATTTGTGTGTGTCTGTGTGTGCGTGTGTGTTGGGTGTGTGTGTGTGTATGTATGTATGGGTGTGTGTGTTTGTATATGTGTGTGTGTATGCATGTGTGTTTGTGTTTGTATTTGTGTATGTGTGTTTGTGTGTGTGTGTATGTGTGTGTGTGTGTGTGTGTATATATATGTGTGCGTGTGTTTGTATTTGTGTGTTTGTGCGTGCGTGTGTGTGTGTGTATGTGTGTGTGTATGCACCTGTGTGTGTGTGTTTGTATATATATGTTTGTACGTGTGTGTGTGTTTGTATATGTGTGTGTGTGTGTGTCTGTGTATGTGGGTGTGTGTGATTGTACGTGTGCATGTGTGTGTGTGTATGTATGTAGGCCTTTCCGTCCGTCTCTCTCCTCCTTCTCAAGGGTCAGCTCTTCTCTGCGGCCGGTCCAGGAGCTTTCGTTGCAAGGCGACCAACTTTTGGCTGATGTCACGCTGGTTGGTGGGAACGACAGTGGAATCTTTGTGTCGTCTGTCCAATCAGAGTCCGGCGCTGAGAAGGCGGGGCTACGGGAAGGCCACCACCTCCTTTTGGTGAGAAACACTGTGATGCACACTACCTACTAAGGTACCCTAGGTACCCTAACCCTGAGGTACCCTAACCCTATGGTACCCTAACCCTGAGGTACCCTAACCCTGAGGTACCCTAACCCTAAGGTACCCTAACCCTAAGGTACCCTAGGTACCCTAACCCTAAGGTACCCTAGTTAACCTAACCCTGAGGTACCCTACCCCTAAGATACCCTTCCCTTAAGGTACCCTAACCCTAAGGTACCCTAGGTACCCTAACCCTGAGGAACCCTAATCCTAAGGTACCCTAACCCTAAGGTACCCTAACCCTAAGGTACCCTAGGTACCCTAACCCTGATGTACCCTAACCCTGAGGTACCCTAACCCTGAGGTACCATAACCCTAAGGTACCCTAGGTACCCTAACCCTGAGGTACCCTAACCCTAAGGTAACCTAACCCTAAGGTACCCTAAGTACACTAACCCTGAGGTACCCTAGGTACCCTATCCCTAAGGTACCCTAGGTACCCTAACCCTAAAGACCCTAACCCTAAGGTACACTAGGTACCCTAACCCTGAGGTACCCTAGGTACCCTAACCCTGAGGTACCCTAGGTACCCTAACCCTGAGGTACCCTAACCCTGAGGTAACCTAACCCTAAGGTACCCTAACCCTGAGGTACCCTAGGTAACCTAACCCTGAGATGCCCTAGGTACGCTAGCCCTAAGATCCCTAGGTACCCTAACCCTAAGGTACCCTAACCCTGAGGTACACTAGGTACCCTAATCCTAAGGTACCCTAGGTACCCTATGTACACTAACCCTGAGGTGCCCTAACCCTGAGGTACCCTAACCCTGAGGTACCCTTACCCTGAGGTACAATAGGAAACCTAACCCTGAGGTACCCTAGGTAACTAACCCTGAGGTGCCCTAGGTACGCTAACCCTAAGATACCCTAGGTACCCTAACCCTAAGGTACCTTAACCCTAAGGTACCCTAGGTACCCCAACCCTAGGTACCCTAACCCTGAGGTACCCTAACCCTACGGTACCCTAACCCTGAGGTACCTTAGGTACCATAACTCTGAGGTACCCTAACCCTGAGGTACCCTAACCCTAAGGTACCCTAGGTAACCTAACCCTAAGGTTCCCTAACCCTGAGGTACCCTAACCATAAGGTACCCTAGGTACCCTAACCTTAAGCTACCCTAACCCTAAAGTACCCTAACCCTAAGGTACCCTAGGTACGCTAACCCTGAGGTAACCTAACCCTGAGGTACCCTAACCCTAAGGTACCCTAACCGTAAGGTACCCTAGGTACCCTAAACCTCAAGGCACCCTAACCCTTAGTTACCCTAACCCTGAGGTACCCTAACCCTAAGGTAACCTAACCCTAAGGTACCCTAGGAAACATAACTCTAAGGTACCCTAGGTACACTAACCCTGAGGTACCCTAGGTAGCTTAACGCTAAGGTACCCTAACCCTAAGTTACCCTAGGTACCCTAACCCTAGGTACCCAAACCCTAAGGTACACTAGGTACCCTCACCCTAAGGTACCCTAGGTACCCTAACCCTAGGTACCCTAACCCTAAGGTACCCTAACCCTAGGTACCCTAACCCTGAAGTACCCTAGGTACCCTAACCCTGAGGTACCCTAACCCTGAGGTACCCATGTACCCTAACCCTGAGGTACCATAAACCTGAGGTACTCTAGGTACCCTAACCCTGAGGTACCCTAACCCTGAGGTACCCTAGGTACCCTAACCCTGAGGTACCCTAACAATAGGTACCCTAGGTACCCTAACCCTGAGGTACCCTAACCCTGAGGTACTCTAGGTACCCTAAACCTGAGGTACCCTAACCCTAGGTACCCTAAACCTAAGGTACCATAATCCTAAGGTACCCTAACCCTGAGGTACCCTAACCCTGAGGTACCCTAGGTACCCTAACCCTAAGGTATTATAAACACAGAAATTGGAATTTAAAAAAAGTACAACTATTGAAAGTCCCATAATATTGGCATTTTCAATACAATGACTGGGCCACGTATAAGGAATAAGTGGGCCTACAGCTGTCTTCTTTTTTCTCTGTTCCCCTTCCCTCTATGTCATTGGCTGGTCCAGCTGGAGGGCTGTATCCGCGGGGAGAACCAGAGCATCTCATTGGACACCTGCACCCAGGAGGAAGCCCATTGGACGATGCAACGTTGCTCTGGACCAGTCCAACTGCACTACCGTGCCAACTATGATGGTAAGTCTTTACACTGTAGACGTACACACACGCACACACACAAACACACCATTCTAAATAAACTAACCGCATTCTACTGTACATCTGCTAACACCATTGTAAATCCTCCAACACCATTGTAAATTGCCTAATACCATTATCAATCCCCTAACACCATTGTAAATCCTCTAGCACCATTATAAATCCCTAACACCATTGTAAATCCCCTAACACGATTATAAATCCCTAACACCATTGTAAATCCCCTAACACGATTATAAATCCCTAACACCATTGTAAATCCTCTAGCACCATTATAAATCCCTAACACCATTGTAAATCCCCTAACACGATTATAAATCCCTAACACCATTGTAAATCCCCTAACACGATTATAAATCCCTAACACCATTGTAAATCCCCTAACACCATTATAAGTCCCCTAACACCATTGTAAATCCCCTAACACCATTATAAATCCCCTAACACCATTATAAGTCCCCTAACACCATTGCAAATACCCTAACACCATTATAAGTCCCCTAACACCATTGCAAATCCCCTAACAACGTTATAAGTCCCCTAACACCATTGTAAATCCCTAACACCATTGTAAATCCCCTAATACCATTATAAATCCCCTAACACCATTATAATTCAATAACACCATTGTAAATCCCCTAACACCATTGTAAATTCCCTAACACCATTATAAATACCCTAGCACCATTATAATTCAATAACACCATTGTAAATCCCTAATACCATTGTAAATCCCCTAACACCATTATAAATCCCTAGCACGATTGTAAATCCCCTAACACCATTATAAATTCCTAGCACCATTCTAAATCCCCTAACACCATTGTAAATCCCCAACACCATTATAAATCCCTAACACCATTATAAATCCCTAACACCATTATAAACCCCCTAACACCATTGTAAATCCTCTAACACCATTGTAAATCCCCCAACACCATTATAAATCCCCTAACACCATTATACGTCCCCTAACACCATTGCAAATCCCCTAACACCATTATAAATCCCCTAACACCATTGTAAATCCTCTAACACCATTGCAAATCCTCTAACACCATTGAAAATCCCCTTACAGCATTGTAAATCCCCCAACACCATTATAAATCCTCTAACACCATTGCAAATCCCCTAACACCATTATAAGTCCCCTAACACCATTGCAAATCCCCTAACACCATTATAAGTCCCCTAACACCATTGCAAATCCCCTAACAATATTATAAGACCCCTAACAACATTGTAAATCCCCTAACACCATTATAAGTCCCCTAACACCATTGTAAATCCCCTAACACTATTATAAGTCCCCTAACAACATTGTAAATCCCCTAACACCATTATAAATCCCCTAACACCATTGTAAATCGCATAACAGCATTGTAAATCCCTCAACATCATTGTAAATCCTCTAACACCATTATAATTCAATAACACCATTATACATCCCCTAACACCATTATAATTCAATAACAACATTATAAATCCCTAATACCATTGTAAATCCCCTAACAACATTATAAGTCCCCTAACACCATTCTTAATCCCCTAACACCATTCTAAATCCTCTAACACCATTGTAAATCGCATAACAGCATTGTAAATCCCTCAACATCATTGTAAATCCTCTAACACCGTTGTAAATCCCCCAACACCATTATAAATCCTCTAACACCATTGTAAATCCCCTAACACCATTATAAATCCCCTAACACCATTGCAGAACAGATGCAGATAAAACTACCACTATAATGCTATTAGGGGATTCACAATGGTGTCAGGGGATTTAGAATGGCGTTAGGGGATTTACAATGGTGGTAGGAATTTTACAATGAGGTTAGGGGATTTACAATTGTGTTAGAGGATTTAGAATGGTGTTAGGGGATTTACAATGGTGTTAGGGTTTTATAATGGTGTTAAGGGATTTATAATGGTGTTGGGGGATTTACAATGGTGTTAGAGGATTCAGAATGGTGTTAGGGGATTTAGAATGGTGTTAGGGATTTATAATGGTGTTAAGGGATTTATAATGCTGTAAGGGGATTTACAATGGAATTCCTCTAACACCATTGTAAATCCTCTAACACCATTGTAAATCCTCTAACACCATTGTAAATCTCCTTACAGCATTGTAAATCCCCTAACACCATTATAAATCCACTAACACCATTATAAGTCCCCTAACACCATTATAAGTCCCCTAACACCATTGTACACCCCCTAACACCATTATAAATCCCCTAACACCATTCTAAATCCTCTAACACTGTTGTAAATCACCTAACACCATTGTAAAACTCCTACCACCATTGTAAATCCTCTAACACCATTCTAAATCCCCTGACACCATTCTAAATCCCTAACACGATTGTAAATCCCCTAACACCATTCTAAATCCCTAACACCATTCTAAATCCTCTAACACCATTGTAAATCGCATAACAGCATTGTAGTGGTGGTTTTATATGCATCTGTTCTGGACACCTCACTTCATGCTCAGGCTTAAAACATAGCTAAAAAACATTGTCCAATCTATTGTGTGTGTGTCTGTGTGTGTGTTGTATGCCTGTGTTGTGTGTGTGTCTGTGTGTGTGTCAGGGTACCGGAGGCTGCAGAGCGATTTATCGGCGGGAACGGTGACGTCAGGAGACTCATTCTACATCAGAATCAACCTCAACATCTCTGGCCAATCAGACACCTGCTCCCTGAACGTGCTCTGTGATGAGGTACCTGCTGACCCTAACCCTGTCATTTAGTAGACATTCTTATCCAGAGCGACTTATAGTTAGTACATTCACCTGAAGATAGCTAAGTGAGACAACCACATATCTCAGTCATAGTAAGTACACTTTTCCTCAATAAGGTAACTGTCAGCAAAGTAAGTACAAGTGTTAGTTATTACCTCATATCAGTCTCATTCTGAATGTCGTTGACTCCTTAAATCCTAGTCTAAATGATGATTCAGCGATACACAAATTGGCTTAATTATTTATTTACTAACTACTTAAATAATCCCACAGAAATACATAAACACACAGCATAGGTTGAATTGATTACTAACATAATGCAATGAAAATCCCCTAGTGGACTAACCCGATATGACGGCTTGTTACACAATGGAAGGGGTGGGGAAAGAAAGAGTGGGAGAAGGAGAGACAAAGGAATTCAACTATCGTACATACAGCTGAATGATACGCTCACCGTACATATGGACATTTAGCACCCTAACTACCTCTCATTCGGATTTAGAAATGCAACGTATATTTACACCAAGATGTCTTAGTCTGTCGTCTCTCTGTTGAAACCACTTGATCCGTCTGATATAGTACGACAGAAAGTATCTGGTTGTCCACCAGAGGTCACAATGTCCTCAGTTGTAGTAGGCATCTTTGTCTCTGAGTGTTCATTAGACTGGATACATCAGATGCACAGTGTTGAGAGGGAAATGTAATTTTCTCGTCTTTGGTCGAGTTTCCTAGACTATGTTACATGCAGAGCTGCAGGTGGTGCATGTCTAGTCTTCTTCTTCTCTGTTGAGTTTCCTAGACTATGTTACATGCAGAGCTGCAGGTGGTGCATGTCTAGTCTTCTTCTTCTCTGTTGAGTTTCCTAGACTACGTTACATGCAGAGCTGCAGGTGGTGCATGTCTAGTCTTCTTCTTCTCTGTTGAGTTTCCTAGACTACGTTACATGCAGAGCTGCAGGCGGTGCATGTCTAGTCTTCTTCTTCTCTGTTGAGTTTCCTAGACTACGTTACATGCAGAGCTGCAGGCGGTGCATGTCTAGTCTTCTTCTTCTCTGTTGAGTTTCCTAGACTACGTTACATGCAGAGCTGCAGGCGGTGCATGTCTAGTCTTCTTCTTCTCTGTTGAGTTTCCTAGACTACGTTACATGCAGAGCTGCAGGCGGTGCATGTCTAGTCTTCTTCTTCTCTGTTGAGTTTCCTAGACTACGTTACATGCAGAGCTGCAGGTGGTGCATGTCTAGTCTTCTTCTTCTCTTTTGAGTTTCCTAGACTATGTTACATGCAGAGCTGCAGGCGGTGCATGTCTAGTCTTCTTCTTCTCTGTTGAGTTTCAGAGGGTCTTACTATTTCATAACATTCAGCTCACGCTGTCGGTCACGCTGGTCTGTATTTAAATTGCAACCATTTCAACTTGTAGCCACCGCTCCACGCTTTCTGGTCTAATGTACATTTTGTTACCAGTCCTTTTATGCACTCGCTTGGAGGGCGGTTCCATCACGTTGCCACAATGTCTGTGCTTACGTGTTTGTGGTTACTGACATGGCAAAAGTTTCGATGAAAAAAAATATCTAATTTAGATGGCTAAAATAACATTTCAACTTCTCACAAATAGTTTCATATTTAATCATATAAGTTTTACAACAATTAGATGTAAATCTGATAACTGGGATGTATGCATTTGTAGAGTTACAGTTATATAGTTATACCGTCCATAATGATATCACAAAACAATAAACTTTTGACAGGATTTATTGTTTGGATCACCACCAACCATTTCCAACATTCTTTATGCGCGTATCTTTGATCCTCACCCAGGAGCGAGAGACACAGCTCTTACACTAATAGTGCATTATCATAATTTTCACAATTTTACAGTATTATTCCAACCTTATAGTGTGGAAATATACAGTGCCTTCAGAAAGTATTCACACCCTTTGACTTTTTCTAAATATTCTTGTGTTACAGCTTGAATTTAAAATTGATTAAATTGGGATTTATTTCACTGGCATACACACAATACCCAATAATGTCAAAATGGAATTATGTTTTTAATTTAAAAGCTGAAATGTCTTGAGTCAATAAGTATTTAACCCCTTTGTTATGCAAGTACAAATGTGTTTATCAAGTCACGATAAGTTGCATGGACTCACTCTGTGTGCAATAATAGTGTTTAACATGATTTCTGAATGACTTCCTCATCTCTGTACCCCACACATACAATTATCTATAAGGTCCCTCAGTTGAGCAGTGAATTTCAAAGACAGATTCAACACAAAGATCAGGGATGTTTTCCAATTCCTCGCAAAGGAAGACACCTATTGGTAAATGGGTAAAAAAAATGAAGAGCAGACATTGAATATCCCTTTGAGCATGTTGAAGTTATTAATTACACTTTGGATGGTGTAACAATAAACCCAGTCACTACAAAGATACTGTACAGGCGTCCTTCCTAACTCAGTTACCGGAGAGGAAGGAAACCGCTCAGGGATTTCAACATGAGACCAATGGTGACTCTAAAACAGTTACAGTTTAATGGCTGTGATTTGAGAAAACTGTGCTCGGATCAACAACATTGTAGTTACTCTACAATACTAACCTAATTGACAGAGTGAAAAGAAGGAAGCCTGCACAGAATACAAATATATAAAAAAAAAATGCATCCTTTCTTTTTGCAACAAGGCACTAAAGTAGTACTGCAAAAAATGTGGCAAAGCCAGTAACTTGTTGTCCTGAATACACAGGGTTATGTTTGGGGCCAATTGAATACAACACATTACTGAGTACCATACTCCATATTTTCAAGCATAGTGGTGGCTGCATCATGTTATAGGTGTGCTTGTAATTGTTAAGGACTGGGGATTTTTTCAGGATAAAAATAATTTAGCTGAGCATAGGTAAAATCCTAGAGGGAAACCTGGTTCAGTCTGTTTTCCACCAGACACTGGGAGATTAATCCACCTTTCAGCAGGACATTAACTTAAAACACGCGGCCAAATCTACACTGTAGTTGCTTACCAAGAAGACAGTAAATATACTTGAAAATCTATGGCAAGACCTGAAAATAGTTGTCTAGCAAAGATCAACAACCAATTTGACAGAGCTTGAAGAATTCTGATAAGAATAATGCAGGTGTGGAAAGCTCTTAGAGACCTAGAAAGGCCCACGGCTGTAACCGCTGCCAAAAGGGGCTTCTACAAAGTATTGACTCAGGGGTGTGAATAGTCATGTAAATTAGATATTTCTGTATTTCATTTTCAATAAATTAGCAACTTTTTCTAAAAACATGTTTTCCATTTGTCATTATGGAGTATTGTGTGTAGATGGGTGAGAGAAAAAAAAGATGTAATCCATTTTGAATTCAGGCTGTAACACAATACAATGTGGAATGAGTCCAGGGGTCTGAATGCTTTCTGAAGGCTCCATATCCAGTGAGCTCCAACAGTATTGGAACAGTGACAAATGGTTGGGTGTTTTGGCTCTGTACTCCAGGTATTGGAACAGTGCCGTGTTGTTGTGGATTTGAAATGATACCATGACTATGAGGTTAAAGTGCAGACTGGGTATTTTAGTGATCGGTGAACTGTTTAAAAATTACAACACTTTTTGTACAATTCCCCCCATTTTAGCGGACCAAAAATATTGGGACAAATTCCCTTACATGTGTATTTAAGTAGTCAAAAGCTTAGTCCCATAATTCCAGCACGCAATAATTACATCAAGGTTGTGACTCTACAAACTTGTTGGATGCATTTGCTGTTTGTTTTGGTTTTGTTTCAGATACTTTTGTGCCCAATAGAAATTCATGTTAAATTTTTTATTGTGTCATTTTGGAGTCACCTTTATTGTTAGTAAGAATAGAATATGTTTCTAAACACGTCTACATTAACATGGATGCGACCATGATTACGGATAGTCCTGAATGAATCATGAGTAATAATGAGTGAGAAAGTTACAGACGTAGAAATATCCTACCCCCAAGACATGCTAACCTCTCACCATTACAATAACAGGGGAGGTTAACAATTTTGGGGGGACTATATGCAAAGAGTGCTGTAGTATCTACAGTTCACCCAATATGGATGAAAATACCTTGAAATGAAAGCTGCCAGTCTGCACTTTAACCTCATAGTCATTGTATCATTTCAAATCCAAAGTGCTGGAGTACAGAGCCACAACAACAACAACGGTGTCACTGTTCCAGTACTGTTGGAGCTCACTGGATATTTAAGCTCAGGGAAATGTAGCTTTTGACTCCACTGATCCTTTAAGATACTCTCTGAAGAGGGTTTCAGACATTTTCCAAAGATGGGCAGGGACTGTTGTCCTATTGTCAGGAGGAAGCATGTTCCACCGTTGGGGTACCAGGACAGAGAAGAGCTTTGACTGGGCTGAGCAGCAGCTTGCCTCCCGTAGGGATGGGAGGGCCAAGACACCAGAGTTGGCAAAACGGAGTGCTCGGGTTGGAGTGTAGGGTTGGAGGGCACAGACTATTTCCATTACATAAAATACAATATGTGCTTTGTGACGAGGTACATCAATATATATACTACCGGACAAAAGATTTAGAACACCTACTCATTCAAGGGTTTTTCTTTATTTTTACTATTTTCTACATTGTAGAATAATAGTAAAGACATCAAAACTATGAAATAACACATATGTGTTAAACAAATTCTTCAAATAGCCACGCTTTGCCTTGATGACAGCTTTGCACACTCTTAGAACTGTTTGGCCATAATGACCATCGTTATGTTTGGAGGAAAACGGGGGAGGCTTGCAAGCCCGAAGAACACCATCCCAACAGTGAAGCACGGGGGTGGCAGCATCATGCTGTGGGGGTGCTTTGCTGCAAGAGGGACTGGTGCACTTAAAAAAATAGATGGCATCATGAGGCAGATTATGGGTCTTCTATATGGACAATGACCCCAAGCATACTTCCACAGTTGTGGCAAAATGGCTTAAGGACAACAAAGTCAAGGTATTGGAGTGGACATCACAAAGCCCTGACCTCAATCCTATAGAACATTTGTGGGCAGAACTGAAAAAGCGTGTGCATGCAAGGAGGCCTACAAACCTGACTCAGTTACAACAGCTCTGTTAGGAGGAATGGGCCAAAATTCATCCAACGCATTGTGGGAAGCTTGTGGAACAATTTTAAGGCAATGCTACCAAATACTAATTGAGTGTATGTAAACTTCTGACCCACTGGGAATGTGATGAAAGAAATAAAAGCTGAAATAGATCATTCTCTACATTTCACATTCTTAAAATAAAGTGGTGATCCTAACTGACCTAAGACAGGGAATCTTTACTAGCATTAAATGTCAGGAATTGTGAGAAACTGAGTTTAAATGTATTTGGTGCATGTAAACATCCGACTTCAACTGTATACATGACATAATCTTCAATATGTGCTTTGTGACGAGGTACATTAATACATATATACAACATATACATGACATAATCTACAATATGTGCTTTGTGACGAGGTACATTAATACATATATATATACAACATATACATGACATAATCTACAATATGTGCTTTGTGACGAGGTACATCAATACAAATATATATACAACATAAACATGACATAATCTACAATATGTTCTTTGTGACGAGGTACATTAATACATATATATATATACAACATATACATGACATAATCTACAATATGTGCTTTGTGACGAGGTACATTAATACATATATATATATATATATATATACAACATATACATGACATAATCTACAATATGTGCTTTGTGACGAGGTACATTAATACATATATATATATACAACATATACATGACATAATCTACAATATGTGCTTTGTGCCGAGGTACATTAATACATATATATATATATATACAACATATACATGACATAATCTACAATATGTGCTTTGTGACAGTACATTAATACATATATATATATATACAACATATACATGACATAATCTACAATATGTGCTTTGTGACGAGGTACATTAATACATATATATATATACAACATATACATGACATAATCTACAATATGTGCTTTGTGACGAGGTACATTAATACATATATATATATACAACATATACATGACATAATCTACAATATGTAACGAGGTAGCTGTTATTATCGTGTTGTTGTTAGGGTTAGGGTTGATTGATTGGTTGTTTGGTCAATTTATTGTTTGATTTATTGTTTGGTTGATTGATTAACTAATTATTTGATTGGTTGATTGATTGGTTGATTGGTTGGATGATTGATTGGTTGGTTGATTGATTGATTGGTTCATTGATTAAGGTGGTCCATGTCCTGGACACGATGCACCAGGGGAAGTGGGAGTGGCTTTGCTCCCGGGTCGAAGTCTACTCTGGAACCGACCTACCGGAAAAAGGCACCATCCCCTCTTACTCACGGTAAATACAGACTGCTACGGACTACTACACACTACTACAGACTACTACAGATTACTACAAACTACTACAGATTACTACAGACTACTACAGACTAGTACAGACTATTACATACTACTACACAGTACTACAGACTACTACAGAATACCAGATGAATACTTTCAAATACTGATCCAGAAGCTTGATATAACATCAGACTAGAAACCACTACACGTCACCACAGACCTGTATGTGTGTGGTCTACAGGGCCCAGCAGCTGCTCCTAGTAAAGATGCAGAAGCTGGTGTGTCGAGGAGGAAGAGAGGAGAATGACAGCCTGCGCAACCTCAAGGTACTAACTAGCCCCTAACTAACTAGCAAATTAACCCCTAACTAACTAGCAGCCTGCATAACCTCAGGGTACTAACTAGCCCCTAACTAACTAGCCAGCTACCCCCTAACTAACTAGCAGCCTGCATAACCTCAGGGTACTAACTAGCCCCTAACTAACTAGCCAGCTACCCCCTAACTAACTAGCAGCCTGCATAACCTCAGGGTACTAACTAGCCAACTACATCGTAACTAACTAGCAGCCTGCATAATCTCAGGGTACTAACTAGCCAACCAACCAGCAAACGAACCCCTAACTAACTAGCAGTCTGCATAACCTCAGGGTACTAACTAGCCAACCAACCAGCAAACGAACCCCTAACTAACTAGCAGTCTGCATAACCTCAGGGTACTAACTAGCCAACTAACCCCGAACTAACTAGCAGCTTGTATAACCTTAAGTTACTAACTAGCCCCTAAGGTAAGGCAATGGAAAAATAATTACAATTTAGCAATAGCACTGGAGTGATAGATGTGCAGATTTATTTATGTTTATTTCACCTTTACTTAACCAGGTAGTTCTATATGATGTCATAATACACCTTTATTTAACCAGGTAGTTCTATATGATGTCATAATACACCTTTATTTAACCAGGTAGTTCTATATGATGTCATAATACACCTTTATTTAACCAGGTAGTTCTATATGATGTCATAATACACCTTTATTTAACCAGGTAGTTCTATCTGATGTCATAATACACCTTTATTTAACTAGGTAGTTCTATATGAAGTCATAATACACCTTTATTTAACCAGGTAGTTCTATATGATGTCATAATACAGGTCGGCTAGTTGAAAACAAGTTCTCATTTACAACTGCAACCTGGCCAAGATAAAGCAAAGCAGTGCAACACAAACAACACAGAGTTACACATGGAGTAAACAAACATACAGTCAATAATACAATAGAAAGAAGAAGTCTATATACAGTGTGTGCAAATGAGGTAGGAGGTAAGGCAATAAATTGGCCATAGTGGCGAAATAATTACAATATAGCAATTAAACACTAGAGTGATAGATGTGCAGAAGATGAGGGTACAAGTAGAGATGCTGGGGTGCAAAAGAGCAAAAATAAATAAAATAGATAACAGTATGGGGATAAGGTAGTTGGATGGGCTATTTACAGATAGGCTATGTACAGGTGCAGTGATCTGTAAGCTGCTCTGACAGCTGATGCTTAAAGTTAGTGAGAGAGATATAAGTCTCCAGCTTCAGTGATTTTTGCAATTCGTTCCAGTCGTTGGCAGCAGAGAACTGGAAGGAAAGGCGGCCAAAGGAGGTGTTAGCTTTGGGGATGACCAGTGAAATATATCTGCTGGAGAGTGTGCTACGGGTGGGTGTTGCTATGGTGACCAGTGAGCTGAGATAAGGCGGGGCTTTACCTAGCAAAGACGTATAGATGGCATGGAGCCAGTGGGTTTGGCGATGAGTATGTAGTGAGGGCCAGCCTATGAGAGCATACAGGTTGCAGTGGTGGGTAGAATATGGGGGTTTGGTGACAAAATGGATGGCACTTTTATAGACTGCATCCAATTTGCTGAGTAGAGTGTTGGAGGTTATTTTGTAAATGACATCGCTAAAGTCAAGGATCGGTAGGATAGTCAGTTTTACGAGGGTATGTTTGGCAGCATGGGTGAAGGAGGCTTTGTTGCGAAATAGGAAGCCGATTCTAGATTTAATTTTGGATTGGAGATGCTTAATGTGAGTCTGGAAGGAGAGTTTACAGTCTTACCAGACAACTAGGTATTTGTAGTTGTCCACATATTCTAAGTCAGAACTGTCCAGAGTAGTGATGCTAGTCAGGCGGGCAGGTGCGGGCAGCGATTGGTTGAAGAGCATGCATTTAGTTTTACTAGTATTTAAGAGCAGTTGGAGGCCACGGAATAAGTGTTGAATGGCATTGAAGCTCGTTTGGAGGTTTGTTAACACAGTGTCCAAAGAAGGGCCAGAAGTAAACAGAATGGTGTCGTCTGCATAGAGGTGGATCAGAGAATCACCAGGAGCAAGTGCGACATCATTGATATTTACAGAGAAAAGAGTCGCCCGAGAATTGAACCCTGTGGCACCCCCATAGAGACTGCCAGAGGTCCGGACAACAGGCCCTCCGATTTAACACACTGAACTCTATCTGAGAAGTATTTGGTGAACCAGGCGAGGCAGTCATTTGAGAAACCAAGGCTATTGAGTCTGCCGATTAGAATGTGGTGATTGACAGAGTCGAAAGCCTTGGCCAGGTCGATGAAGATGGCTGCACAGTACGGTCTTTTATCAATGGTGGTTATGATATCGTTTAGGACCTTGAGCGTGGCTGAGGTGCACCCATGACCAGCTTGGAAACCAGATTGCATAGTGGAGAAGGTACGGTGGGATTCGAAATGGTCGGTGATCTGTTTGTTATCTTGGCTTTCAAAGACCTTAGAAAGGCAGGGTAGGATAGATATAGGTCTTTAGCGGTTTGGGTCTAGATTGTCCGCGGCAGCTTTCCAGTCTTTGGGGATCTCAGACGATACAAAATAGAGGTTGAACAGGCGGATAATTGGCGGATAATTTTAGAAAGAGAGGGTAGAGATTTTCTAGCCCAGCTGATATGTAGGGATCCAGATTTTGCAGCTCTTTCAGAACATCAGCTGTCTGGATTTGGGTGAAGGAGAAGCGGGGTGGGGGGAGGTGTTGCAGGGGGTGCTGAGGTGTTGGTCGGGGTAGCCAGGTGGAAAACATGGCCAGCCGTGGAAAAATGCTTATTGAAATTATCGATTATTGTAGATTTATAGGTGGTGACAGTGTTTTCTATCCTCAGTGCAGTGGGAAGCTGGGAGGAGGTGCTATTATTCTCCATGGACTTTACAGTGTCCAAAAACCTTTTGGAATTAGTGCTACAGGAAGCAAATTTCTGTTTGAAAAAGCTAGCCTTAGCTTTACAACTGACTGAGTATGTTGGTTCCTGACTTCCCTGAAGAGTTGCAAATCGCGGGGGCTATTCGATGCTAATGCAGAACGCCACAGGATGTTTTTTGTGCTGGACAAGGGCAGTCAAGTCTGGGGTGAAACAAGGGCTATATCTGTTCTTAGTTCTATATTTTTTGAATGGGGCATGTTTATTTAAGATGGAGAGGAAAGCACTTTTGAAGAGCAACCAGGCATCCTCTACTGACGGGATGAGGTCAATATCTTTCCAGGATACCCGGGCCAGGTCGATTAGAAAGGCCTGCTCGCTGAAGTGTTTTGGGAAGCATTTGACAGTGATGAGGGGTGGTCGTTTGATCGTGGACCCATTACGCATGCAGACAATGAGGCAGTGATCGCTGAGATCCTGGTTGAAGACAGCAGAGGTGTATTTAGAGGGCAAGTTGGTCAGGACGATATTTAAGAGGGTGGCCATGGTTACGGATTTTGGGTTGTACCTGGTAGGTTCCTTGATAATATTTTCCACCATAATTTGCAAATAAATTCATTAAAAATCCTACAATGTGATTTTCTGGATTTTTTTTACTCATTTTGTCTGTCATATTTGAAGTGTACCTATGATGAAAATTACAGGCCTCTCTCATCTTTTTAAGTGAGAGAACTTGCACAATTGGTGGCTGACTAAATACTTTTTTTCCCCACTGTATACAGGGAGTACCGTTACAGAGTCAATGTGGAGGCTATATACAGGGGGTACCGGTACAGAGTCAATGTGGAGACTATATACAGGGGGTACCGGTACAGAGTCAATGTGGAGGCTATATACAGGGGGTACCGGTACAGAGTCAATGTGGAGGCTATATACAAGGGGGTACCGGTACAGAGTCAATGTGGAGGCTATATACAGGGAGTACTGTACAGAGTCAATGTGGAGGCTATATACAGGGGGTACCGGTACAGAGTCAATGTGGAGACTATATACAGGGGGTACCGGTACAAAGTCAATGTGGAGGCTATATACAGGGGGTACCGGTACAGAGTCAATGTGGAGGCTATATACAGGGGGTACCGGTACAGAGTCAATGTGGAGGCTATATACAGGGGTACCTGTACAGAGTCAATGAGGAGGCTATATACAGGGGGTACCGGTACAGAGTCAATGTGGAGGCTACATACAGAGGGTACCGGTACAGAGTCAATGTGGAGGCTATATACAGGGGATACTGGTACAGAGTCCATGTGGAGGCTACATACAGGGGTACCGGTACAGAGTCCATGTGGAGACTATATACAGGGGGTACCAGTACAGAGTCAATGTGGAGGCTATATACAGGGGGGTACTGGTACAGAGTCAATGTGGAGGCTATATACAGGGGGTACAGAGTCAATATGGAGACTATATACAGGGGGTACCGGTACAGAGTCAATGTGGAGGCTATATACAGGGGGGTACTGGTACAGAGTCAATGTGGAGGCTATATACAGGGGGTACAGAGTCAATGTGGAGACTATATACAGGGGGTACCGGTACAGAGTCAATGTGGAGGCTACATACAGGGGTACTGCACAGAGTCAATGTGGAGACTATATACAGGGGGTACAAGTACAGAGTCAATGTGGAGGCTATATACAGGGGGTACCGGTACAGAGTCAATGTGGAGACTATATACAGGGGGTACCTGTACAGAGTCAATGTGGAGACTATATACAGGGGGTACTGTACAGAGTCAATGTGGAGGCTATATACAGGGGGTACCGGTACAGAGTCAATGTGGAGGCTATATACAGGGGGTACCGATACAGAGTCAATGTGGAGACTATATACAGGGGGTACCAGTACAGAGTCAATGTGGAGAATATATACAGGGGGTACCAGTACAGAGTCAATTTGGAGACTATATACAGGGGGTACCAGTACAGAGTCAATGTGGAGACTATATGCAGGGGGTACCGGTACAGAGTCAATGTGGAGGCTATATACAGGGGGGTACCGGTACAGAGTCAATGTGGAGGCTATATACAGGGGGTACCGGTACAGAGTCAATGTGGAGACTATATACAGGGGGTACCGGTACAGAGTCAATGTGGAGGCTATATAAAGGGGGTACCGATACAGAGTCAATGTGGAGGCTATATACAGGGGGTACTGTACAGAGTCAATGTGGAGGCTATATACAGGGGGTACCAGTACAGAGTCAATGTGGAGGCTATATACAGGGGTACTGCACAGAGTCAATGTGGAGACTATATACAGGGGGTACCAGTACAGAGTCAATTTGGAGAATATATACAGGGGGTACCAGTACAGAGTCAATGTGGAGACTATATACAGGGGGTACCGGTACAGAGTCAATGTGGAGGCTATATACAGGGGGTACCAGTACAGAGTCAATTTGGAGAATATATACAGGGGGTACCAGTACAGAGTCAATGTGGAGACTATATACAGGGGGTACCGGTACAGAGTCAATGTGGAGACTATATACAGAGTCAATGTGGAGACTATATACAGGGGGTACCTGCACAGAGTCAATGTGGAGACTATATACAGGGGGTACCAGTACAGAGTCAATGTGGAGACTATATACAGGGGGTACCGGTACAGAGTCAATGTGGAGACTATATACAGGGGGTACCAGTACAGAGTCAATTTGGAGAATATATACAGGGGGTACCAGTACAGAGTCAATGTGGAGACTATATACAGGGGGTACCGGTACAGAGTCAATGTGGAGGCTATATACAGGGGGTACCGGTACAGAGTCAATGTGGAGGCTACATACAGGGGGTACCGGTACAGAGTCAATGTGGAGACTATATACAGGGGGTACCGGTACAGAGTCAATGTGGAGGCTATATACAGGGGGTACCGGTACAGAGTCAATGTGGAGGCTACATACAGGGGGTTCCGGTACAGAGTCAATGTGGAGGCTATATACAGGGGTTACCGGTACAGAGTCAATGTGGAGACTATATACAGGGGGTACCAGTACAGAGTCAATGTGGAGGCTATATACAGGGGGTACCAGTACAGAGTCAATGTGGAGACTATATACAGAGGGTACCGGTACAGAGTCAATGTGGAGGCTATATACAGGGGGTACCGGTACAGAGTCAATGTGGAGACTATATACAAGGGGTACCGGTACAGAGTCAATGTGGAGACTATATACAGGGGTACCGGTACAGTGTCAATGTGGAGGCTATATACAGGGGGTACAGAGTCAATGTGGAGGCTATATACAGGGGGTACCAGTACAGAGTCAATGTGGAGGCTATATACAGGGGTACCTGCACAGAGTCAATGTGGAGGCTATATACAGGGGGTACCGGTACAGAGTCAATGTGGAGGCTATATACAGGGGGTACCTGTACAGAGTCAATGTGGAGGCTATATACAGAGTGTACTGCGGTACAGAGTCAATGTGGAGGCTATATACAGGGTACCTGCACAGAGTCAATGTGGAGGCTATATACAGGGGGTACCTGTACAGAGTCAATGTGGAGGCTATATACAGGGGGTACCGGTACAGAGTCAATGTGGAGGCTATATACAGGGGGTACCGGTACAGAGTCAATGTGGAGGCTATATACAGGGGGTACTGTACAGAGTCAATGTGGAGACTATATACAGGGGGTACTGTACAGAGTCAATGTGGAGGCTATATACAGGGGTACCAGTACAGAGTCAATGTGGAGGCTATATACAGGGGGTACTGCACAGAGTCAATGTGGAGACTATATACAGGGGGTACCGGTACAGAGTCAATGTGGAGGCTATATACAGGGGTACCGGTACAGAGTCAATGTGGAGGCTATATACAGGGGGTACTGCACAGAGTCAATGTGGAGGCTATATACAGGGGGTACTGCACAGAGTCAATGTGGAGACTATATACAGGGGGTACCGGTACAGAGTCAATGTGGAGGCTATATACAGGGGGTACCGGTACAGAGTCAATGTGGGGGCTATATTCAGGGGGTACCGGTACAGAGTCAATGTGGAGGCTATATACAGGGTGTACCAGTACAGAGTCAATGTGGAGGCTATATACAGGGGGTACCGATACAGAGTCAATGTGGAGACTATATACAGGGGGTACCAGTACAGAGTCAATTTGGAGACTATATACAGGGGGTACCAGTACAGAGTCAATGTGGAGACTATATGCAGGGGGTACCGGTACAGAGTCAATGTGGAGGCTATATACAGGGGGTACCGGTACAGAGTCAATGTGGAGGCTATATACAGGGGGTACCGGTACAGAGTCAATGTGGAGACTATATACAGGGGGTACTGTACAGAGTCAATGTGGAGGCTATATACAGGGGTACTGCACAGAGTCAATGTGAAGGCTACATACAGGGGGTTCCGGTACAGAGTCAATGTGGAGGCTATATACAGGGGTTACCGGTACAGAGTCAATGTGGAGACTATATACAGGGGGTACCAGTACAGAGTCAATGTGGAGGCTATATACAGGGGGTACCAGTACAGAGTCAATGTGGAGGCTATATACAGGGGGTACCAGTACAGAGTCAATGTGGAGGCTATATACAGGGGGTACCGGTACAGAGTCAATGTGGAGGCTATATACAGGGGATACCAGTACAGAGTCAATGTGGAGGCTATATACAGGGGGTACCAGTACAGAGTCAATGTGGAGACTATATACAGGGGTACCAGTACAGAGTCAATGTGGAGGCTATATACAGGGGGTACCGGTACAGAGTCAATGTGGAGGCTATATACAGGGGGTACCGGTACAGAGTCAATGTGGAGACTATATACAGGGGGTACCGGTACAGAGTCACTGTGCGGGGGCACCGGTTAGTCGAGGTGTGTAGGTTGGTTATATAATTGAGGTAATATGCTGCTGTTCTGTCTAGCCGATAGAGTGTATAACCCGCTAGCTGTTTAGCATAAA
>CM059791.1:66597597-66646278 GCA_030435695.1 Brachymystax lenok tsinlingensis
ACACACTCCCTACACCCTACACACTACACCTTACACCCTATACCCTACACCCTACACAATACACCCTACACACTACACCATACACCCTACACTTTACTCCCTACACCCTACACACTACACCTTACACCCTACACCCTACACCCTACACAATACACCCTACACACTACACCACACACCCTGTACACCCTACACTGCACCCTACTCCCTACACCCTACACACCTGCCCTACACCTCACTACACCCTGCCTATGCCTACACAATACACCCTACACACTACACCATACACCCTACACTTTACTCCCTACACCCTACACACTACACCTTACACCCTACACCCTACACAATACACCCTACACACTACACCATACACCCTACACTGTACACCCTATACGCTACACCCTACACCCTACACTACACCCTACACCCTACACACTACACTGCACCCCCTATACCCTACACGCTACACCTTACACACTATACCCTACACACATAACCTACACAACCTACACTCTACACACTACACCCTACACACTACACTCTACACCCTACACCCTACACTTTACACACTATACACTACACTCTACACACTACACCCTACACCACACTACACTCTACACCCTACGCCCTACACCCTACACGCTACACTTTACACCCTACACTCTACATACTACACACTACACCCTACACGCTACACTCTACACCCTACACTCTACACCCTACACAATACACAATACACCCTAATACTTATTTTCCACCATAATTTGCAAATAAATTCATAAAAAATCCTACAATGTGATTTTCTGGATTTTTTTTCCTCATTTTGTCTGTCACAGTTGAAGTGTACCTATGATGAAAATCACAGGCCTCTCTCATCTTTTTAAGTGAGAGAACTTGCACAATTGGTGGCTGACTAAATACTTTTTTCCCCCACTGTATATCCACAATAAAACGAGTCCAATATCGACATAACCTGAAAGGTCGCTCAGCAAGGAAGAAGCCACTGCTCCAAAACCGCCATTAAAAAGCCAGACTACGGTTTGCAACTGCACATGGGGACAAAGATCGTACTTTTTGGAGAAATGTCCTCTGGTCTGATGAAACAAAAATAGAACTGTTTGGCCATAATGACCATCATTATTATTGGAGGAAAAAGGGGGATGTTTGCAAGCCGAAGAACACCATCCCAACCGTGAAGCACGGGGGTGGCAGCATCACCAACAGGTGTAGACCTTACAGTGAAATGCTGACTGACCAGCCCTTAAATGTATTTGGCTGAGGTGTATGTAAACTTCTGACTTCAACTGTATATATATATATGCACTGTATATTATTATACACCCAGCACCCTGCACCCTTTACAATGTGCGTGTGTTTGTGTGTGAAGACTGTGCAGACCCATACAGTGATGTGAGTAGGAGTGTGAACCTGGTTCCGTACAGCCTGGTCTCCCCCCAGCGGGTCCAGAGGAAGAGGCCGGTTCTGATCAGTCCAAACAGTCTGGCCCGGACCGTTATACAGAAGATACTCAACATGGGCGGAGCCATGGACTTCAACATCTGCAAACCAGGTCAGGTTGTGTGTGTGTGTGTGTGTGTGTGTGTGTGTGTGTGTGTGTGTGTGTGTGTGTGTGTGTCTGTGTGTGTGTGGTGTGTGTGTAATATTATTTTGTTAGATTATATTATATTAAAGGTAATGTATTACAGATGTCCTAACTAAAGAAGAGTTCTTAATGAGACAGAGGATTGAACCCATCATCTCCTCCAGAGAGAAAAACACCAACACCTACGAGGTTGTCTCTCCTGAGAACATAGAGGCTGTTGCTGCAAAGGTACATATTATTTTACATCTTGACTGATTTATTTTTATAGAACCTTTATTTTAGCAGGGAGTCCCATTGAGACCAAGGACTCTTTTCCAATACAACATAATAAAACCATAAAATATTACAAGCAATTTACAAAGCAAACACATTCCTCAACAATGAGGTCTTCCATTTTAAAGAGCGACTGCATTTTAAAAAAAGCAACAAATCCCCGAAGTGTAAATGGGATCCTTTTGGTCATAAAGTCTTGTCTAAAACGGAGTTTGGAACATCGTCACAACGGCTAAATGAATGATGGGTTTTAATTTGACGATGTTCATCTGTGGTGATTGCTCTCTATCTAATAGCATAGACAGTGAGACAGACCTGCCCAGCAGCTCCAACTTTGTTTACATAAGACAACACGGCACCCATTTTTTTACTTGAGAAATACTGCACCAAACACCTTAGATGTATACTTTTGCAACTAAAACATTCTTGGCAAAAACAGATCTCTTAAAATGTATTAGATTCATTCTGGGGGGTTTTGAGTGGAATAGGCTTCTGCATCTACAGTGGCTCATGAGGGACAAACATCCTTAACCAAACACAGAATCAGTCAGGCAACCTCCAAGACTGAAATCTTGTTTTTCTAATGAACAACAGAAAAACACACGTGCCAATTGGTTGTTCAGTAGTTTAACAACTTGAACTGCCCTGGAGGCACCGGAGCATCAAGGTGCATAGAGCTCTGCAGATCATTCCATTGAGGTGCTCCATTAACAACTTGAACTGCCCTGGAGGTACCGGAGCATCAAGGTGCAGAGAGCTCTGCAATAACATCTGCTAAACATGTGTATGCGACCAAAACGTTCAATTTGATTTAATTTGATAATTCCATACACGGGTGCAAAAAAACTGAAAGCAGATTCCCCTAATTCTGTAGTTAACCATCCCTGTGATCAGGTCTGGTGACTCGTATGTCACTAATTTAACAATTAAGTAAGGTATGGTGGAAGTTTGCACAAGAGGGCTTTATAAACAAAAAAATAGAATCAAGTCAAATCAATTTTATTTGTCACGTGTACCGAATACATCAAGTGTAGACTACCAGCCAATGTACAGAAAAAACATCTAGATTTATATTTACCATGTCCTTGTTCAGCCACGACTTGGTGAAGCATAAGATATTACAGTTCTCCAGTTCATTCTCCAGTGATTGATAGGATAGTCTCTAATGGCACTCATCCAGTTTATTCTCCAGTAATTGGTAGGATAGTCTCTAACGGACCTCATCCAGTTTATTCTCCAGTGATTGGTAGGATAGTCTCTAACGGACCTCATCCAGTTCATTCTCCAGTGATTGGTAGGATAGTCTCTAATGGCACTCATCCAGTTTATTCTCCAGTAATTGGTAGGATAGTCTCTAACGGACCTCATCCAGTTTATTCTCCAGTGATTGGTAGGATAGTCTCTAACGGAGCTCATCCAGTTTATTCTCCGGTAATTGGTAGGATAGTCTCTAACGGACCTCATCCAGTTTATTCTCCAGTGATTGGTAGGATAGTCTCTAACGGACCTCATCCAGTTTATTCTCCAGTGATTGGTAGGATAGTCTCTAACGGCACTCATCCAGTTTATTCTCCAGTGATTGGTAGGATAGTCTCTAACGGACCTCATCCAGTTTATTCTCCAGTGATTGGTAGGATAGTCTCTAACGGAGCTCATCCAGTTTATTCTCCAGTGATTGATAGGATAGTCTCTAATGGCACTCATCCAGTTTATTCTCCAGTGATTGGTAGGATAGTCTCTAACGGACCTCATCCAGTTTATTCTCCAGTGATTGGTAGGATAGTCTCTAACGGACCTCATCCAGTTTATTCTCCAGTAATTGGTAGGATAGTCTCTAACGGACCTCATCCAGTTTATTCTCCAGTGATTGGTAGGATAATCTCTAATGGCACTCATCCAGTTTATTCTCCAGTGATTGGTAGGATAGTCTCTAACGGACCTCATCCAGTTTATTCTCCAGTGATTGGTAGGATAGTCTCTAACGGAGCTCATCCAGTTTATTCTCCAGTGATTGGTAGGATAGTCTCTAACGGACCTCATCCAGTTTATTCTCCAGTAATTGGTAGGATAGTCTCTAACGGACCTCATCCAGTTTATTCTCCAGTGATTGGTAGGGTAGTCTCTAACGGAGCTCATCCAGTTTATTCTCCGGTAATTGGTAGGATAGTCTCTAACGGACCTCATCCAGTTTATTCTCCAGTGATTGATAGGATAGTCTCTAATGGCACTCATCCAGTTTATTCTCCAGTGATTGGTAGGATAGTCTCTAACGGACCTCATCCAGTTTATTCTCCAGTAATTGGTAGGATAGTCTCTAACGGACCTCATCCAGTTTATTCTCCAGTGATTGGTAGGGTAGTCTCTAACGGAGCTCATCCAGTTTATTCTCCGGTAATTGGTAGGATAGTCTCTAACGGACCTCATCCAGTTTATTCTCCAGTGATTGATAGGATAGTCTCTAATGGCACTCATCCAGTTTATTCTCCAGTGATTGGTAGGATAGTCTCTAACGGACCTCATCCAGTTTATTCTCCAGTAATTGGTAGGATAGTCTCTAACGGACCTCATCCAGTTTATTCTCCAGTAATTGGTAGGATAGTCTCTAACGGACCTCATCCAGTTTATTCTCCAGTAATTGGTAGGATAGTCTCTAACGGAGCTCATCCAGTTTATTCTCCAGTGATTGCACGTTCACCAATAGAACGGAGGGTAATGGCGACTCATCCACTCGCCTTAACAGTCTGGTTAGATATCCCGCACACCGGCCCCTATAGCGCCGACTCTGCCTCCTCTGAGGGACGGGGATTTGGGCCTGATCTGGGATGAGCATTATGTCCTTTGCCTCCGACTGGTTGAAATAGAAGTCCTCATCCAAATGGAGGTTAGTAATCTCTGTTTTGATGTCCAGAAGCTCTTTTCTTCATATGAAATGATGGAACTTTATGTATAGGATCAGTACAAAAAACACACAAAACAATGGGAGGCGGAGTCTGTGCTATAGTGTAACAAAAGAGGGCAGTGCATTGACCTGAGAGACTTCAGAGAGAGCCAGCCTACTTTCTGATACAGAATGCAATGATGTGAACTGAACCTGTCGCCCGTAATAAATCCCAGTGTGCTAGGATAAACTGTGTCCAATGGCTTCAACAAAGTGGCAGCTGCATTCATGTAGATGATATCGCCATAGTCTAAAGCTGGAATGAATTTCAACAGAATGATTTGTTTACTGCTATTTAAGGAAAGGCATGTCCTATTCCTATAAAATAATCCCATTTTAATTCTTAATTTCTTAACTAAGTCATCCACATGCTTTTTGAAAGTGTTTCATCAATTCAGATACCAAGATATTTAGAAGCGGGTTAGGGTTAATTCAGATACCAAGATATTTAGAAGCGGGTTAGGGTTAGGGTTAATTCAGATACCAAGATATTTAGAAGCGGGTTAGGGTTAATTCAGATACCAAGATATTTAGATGCGGGTTAGGGTTAGGGTTAATTCAGATACCAATATTTTTAGATGCGGGTTAGGGTTAGGGTTAATTCAGATACCAAGATATTTAGAAGTGGGTTAGGGTTAAGGTTAATTCAGATACCAAGATATTTAGAAGCGGGTTAGGGTTAGGGTTAATTCAGATACCAAGATATTTAGAAGCGGGTTAGGGTTAGGGTTAATTCAGATACCAAGATATTTAGAAGCGGGTTAGGGTTAGGGTTAGGGTTAGGGTTAATTCAGATACCAAGATATTTAGAAGCGGGTTAGGGTTAATTCAGATACCAAGATATTTAGAAGCGGGTTAGGGTTAGGGTTAATTCAGATACCAAGATATTTAGAAGCGGGTTAGGGTTAATTCAGATACCAAGATATTTAGAAGCGGGTTAGGGTTAAGGTTAATTCAGATACCAAGATATTTAGAAGCGGGTTAGGGTTAGGGTTAATTCAGATACCAAGATATTTAGAAGCGGGTTAGGGTTAATTCAGATACCAAGATATTTAGAAGCGGGTTAGGGTTAATTCAGATACCAAGATATTTAGAAGCGGGTTAGGGTTAGGTTAATTCAGATACCAAGATATTTAGAAGCGGGTTAGGGTTAGGGTTAATTCAGATACCAAGATATTTAGAAGCGGGTTAGGGTTAATTCAGATACCAAGATATTTAGAAGCGGGTTAGGGTTAGGGTTAATTCAGATACCAAGATATTTAGAAGCGGGTTAGGGTTAGGGTTAGGGTTAATTCAGATACCAAGATATTTAGAAGCGGGTTAGGGTTAATTCAGATACCAAGATATTTAGAAGCGGGTTAGGGTTAGGGTTAATTCAGATACCAAGATATTTAGAAGCGGGTTAGGGTTAATTCAGATACCAAGATATTTAGAAGCGGGTTAGGGTTAATTCAGATACCAAGATATTTAGAAGCGGGTTAGGGTTAGGGTTAATTCAGATACCAAGATATTTAGAAGCGGGTTAGGTTAGGTTAATTCAGATACCAAGATATTTAGAAGCGGGTTAGGGTTAGGGTTAATTCAGATACCAAGATATTTAGAAGCGGGTTAGGGTTAGGGTTAATTCAGATACCAAGATATTTAGAAGCGGGTTAGGGTTAGGGTTAGGGTTAATTCAGATACCAAGATATTTAGAAGCGGGTTAGGGTTAATTCAGATACCAAGATATTTAGAAGCGGGTTAGGGTTAGGGTTAATTCAGATACCAAGATATTTAGAAGCTGGGTTAGGGTTAATTCAGATACCAAGATATTTAGATGCGGGTTAGGGTTAGGGTTAATTCAGATACCAATATTTTTAGATGCGGGTTAGGGTTAGGGTTAATTCAGATACCAAGATATTTAGAAGTGGGTTAGGGTTAAGGTTAATTCAGATACCAAGATATTTAGAAGCGGGTTAGGGTTAGGGTTAATTCAGATACCAAGATATTTAGAAGCGGGTTAGGGTTAGGGTTAATTCAGATACCAAGATATTTAGAAGCGGGTTAGGGTTAGGGTTAGGGTTAATTCAGATACCAAGATATTTAGAAGCGGGTTAGGGTTAATTCAGATACCAAGATATTTAGAAGCGGGTTAGGGTTAGGGTTAATTCAGATACCAAGATATTTAGAAGCGGGTTAGGGTTAATTCAGATACCAAGATATTTAGAAGCGGGTTAGGGTTAAGGTTAATTCAGATACCAAGATATTTAGAAGCGGGTTAGGGTTAGGGTTAATTCAGATACCAAGATATTTAGAAGCGGGTTAGGTTAATTCAGATACCAAGATATTTAGAAGGGTTAGGGTTAATTCAGATACCAAGATATTTAGAAGCGGGTTAGGGTTAGGGTTAATTCAGATACCAAGATATTTAGAAGCGGGTTAGGGTTAGGGTTAATTCAGATACCAAGATATTTAGAAGCGGGTTAGGGTTAATTCAGATACCAAGATATTTAGAAGCGGGTTAAGGTTAGGGTTAATTCAGATACCAAGATATTTAGAAGCGGGTTAGGGTTAGTTAATTCAGATACCAAGATATTTAGAAGCGGGTTAGGGTTAATTCAGATACCAAGATATTTAGAAGCGGGTTAGGGTTAGGGTTAATTCAGATACCAAGATATTTAGAAGCGGGTTAGGGTTAATTCAGATACCAAGATATTTAGAAGCGGGTTAGGGTTAATTCAGATACCAAGATATTTAGAAGCGGGTTAGGGTTAGGGTTAATTCAGATACCAAGATATTTAGAAGCGGGTTAGGGTTAGGGTTAATTCAGATACCAAGATATTTAGAAGCGGGTTAGGGTTAGGGTTAATTCAGATACCAAGATATTTAGAAGCGGGTTAGGGTTAGGGTTAATTCAGATACCAAGATATTTAGAAGCGGGTTAGGGTTAGGGTTAGGGTTAATTCAGATACCAAGATATTTAGAAGCGGGTTAGGGTTAATTCAGATACCAAGATATTTAGAAGCGGGTTAGGGTTAGGGTTAATTCAGATACCAAGATATTTAGAAGCGGGTTAGGGTTAATTCAGATACCAAGATATTTAGAAGCGGGTTAGGGTTAGGGTTAATTCAGATACCAAGATATTTAGAAGCGGGTTAGGGTTAATTCAGATACCAAGATATTTAGAAGCGGGTTAGGGTTAGGGTTAATTCAGATACCAATATTTTTAGATGCGGGTTAGGGTTAGGGTTAATTCAGATACCAAGATATTTAGAAGCTGGTTAGGGTTAGGGTTAATTCAGATACCAAGATATTTAGAAGCGAGTTAGGGTTAGGGTTAATTCAGATACCAAGATATTTAGAAGCGGGTTAGGGTTAGGGTTAATTCAGATACCAAGATATTTAGAAGCGAGTTAGGGTTAGGGTTAATTCAGATACCAAGATATTTAGAAGCGGGTTAGGGTTAGGGTTAATTCAGATACCAAGATATTTAGAAGCGGGTTAGGGTTAGGGTTAATTCAGATACCAAGATATTTAGAAGCGGGTTAGGGTTAGGGTTAATTCAGATACCAAGATATTTAGAAGCGGGTTAGGGTTAATTCAGATACCAAGATATTTAGAAGCGGGTTAGGGTTAGGGTTAATTCAGATACCAAGATATTTAGAAGCGGGGTCATGATCATGGTGGGCACCATCCAATGTACATCTGCAGAAATCATCACATACATTTTAAGCTTTTTGGAAAATAACATATACTTAGTTTGACCTGCATTAAGTACCAATAACAGTTCAACAAAGGCTGATTGTAGTTCTGAAAGAGCCTTGTCAACAGAAGGGACAACAGAATACACAACAGTTTTGTCCACATACAAGTAGAGGTTACCATTTCTTATAGACAAACCAATATTGTTTATATAGAAAGTAGAAAGTGGCCCAAAATGGACCCTTGGGGGACACCTTTAGTAACATCAAGGAAACCTGACCTAACACCATCAGAAGAAACACATTGTGTCTGACAGGTAGTCTTCAAACCAGATGCTGGCTGCCTGACGCGGGCCAATTTCAGACAGTCTATGAATGAATAATGAATGGTCAAGAGCGTTGAAAGCCTTCCACAGGTCTCTGAAAAGGGCAGCGCAATGCTGCCTTCTGTCCATGCTATTTACAATGTAGTTTATCATCAAATAAGCTATTACCAGGCCTGAAACCACTAGAATACAATGGAAGTACATTTTGAAGCTAGAAAAGATCTAAGCTGAGTTTTGATTGAAGATTCTAAAATGTTCAATAGGCAAGACAGTTTAGAGATCAGGAGATCATTATTCAGGGGTCACTACCTTTGTAGAGGGAGCACATGGGCAGCCTTCCAGAAACCTGAGTGGATTTAAATCAGTGGAGTTTACTATTTTCAAATACATGCCAATACTTTCCAAGTGGATTTCAAAATACATTCCAATATTCAAGTACTTGTTGAATTGGAAATGTATGTGAAAGTAATTGAGATATTTGAAATAGTATTTGAACCCAGGTCTGTTGTGTGCAGGGTAAACACTGTTTGATGGAGGCTGATGTGAGCTGTGTTAAAGACCTGCTGAGGAGAGAGATCTACCCAATCATCATCCACATCAAGATCTGTGACAAGAACATCAGGAAGCTAAGGTACTCTGACCTCTAACCCCTGGCCTCTGTCTCCTACAGGAAGCTGCCCCTGCGTGTGGACAGTGAGGAGGAGATTGTCAGAGCGTGTCGGAGCAGAGAGAGAGAGCTGGAGAGTGTTCCTAACCCCTCACCTCTAACCCCTGTCTCCTACAGGAAGCTGCCCCTGCGTGTGGACAGTGAGGAGGAGTTTGTCAGAGTGTGTCGGAGCAGAGAGAGAGAGCTGGAGAGTGTTCCTAACCCCTCACCTCTAACCCCTGTCTCCTACAGGAAGCTGCCCCTGCGTGTGGACAGTGAGGAGGAGATTGTCAGAGCGTGTCGGAGCAGAGAGAGAGAGCTGGAGAGTGTTCCTAACCCCTCACCTCTAACCCCTGTCTCCTACAGGAAGCTGCCCCTGCGTGTGGACAGTGAGGAGGAGTTTGTCAGAGCGTGTCGGAGCAGAGAGAGAGAGCTGGAGAGTGTTCCGTGTCTCTATGCGTGTCTGGAGCCTGAGGAATGGGCTGGGCCTGATGACCTCATCAGAGTGGTAAAAGACAGAATCCAGGAGGAACAGAGGAAGACTGTCTGGGTGGAGCAAGACCTGCTGTAACACACACAGATTAATGCATGCACACACCTCACACACACGCACACACACCTCACACACACACCTCACACACACACACAAGGTGTGCAAGATGGTGACGCTGGGTAGGGCATGCGTTTTGCAGGCTGCCTCTCAACTTTGCTATTTAACGTGTTTTTAATGTATATTCAATGTATATTTCTGTGTAATTCCTCACTTTGTTGCTCTTCTAAATTGACTATATTTTTTATTCCATTGAGATAATTTGTATTATTCTTAACGTACTTATTCCTATTTTTATTATGTCACATAATAATTGGGAGTCCCATAGGGCGACGCACAATTGGCCCAGCGTCGTCCTGGTTTGGCCGGGGTAGGTCGTCATTGTAAATAAGAATGTGTTCTTAACTGACTTGCCTAATTAAATAAAGGTCAAATAAAATATTGTAGATATGTGAACCTGTAGTCAGCATTTCATTATTATGTCACATTGTTGATAGGTGAACCTGTAGTCAGACATTTCATTATTATGTCACATTGTTGATAGGTGAACCTGTAGTCAGCATTTCATTATTATGTCACATTGTTGATAGGTGAACCTGTAGTCAGACATTTCATTATTATGTCACATTGTTGATAGGTGAACCTGTAGTCAGCATTTCATTATTATGTCACATTGTTGATAGGTGAACCTGTAGTCAGACATTTCATTATTATGTCACATTGTTGATAGGTGAACCTGTAGTCAGACATTTCATTATTATGTCACATTGTTGATAGGTGAACCTGTAGTCAGACATTTCATTATTATGTCACATTGTTGATAGGTGAACCTGTAGTCAGACATTTCATTATTATGTCACATTGTTGATAGGTGAACCTGTAGTCAGCATTTCATTATTATGTCACATTGTTGATAGGTGAACCTGTAGTCAGACATTTCATTATTATGTCACATTGTTGATAGGTGAACCTGTAGTCAGACATTTCATTATTATGTCACATTGTTGATAGGTGAACCTGTAGTCAGACATTTCATTATTATGTCACATTGTTGATAGGTGAACCTGTAGTCAGACATTTCATTATTATGTCACATTGTTGATAGGTGAACCTGTAGTCAGACATTTCATTATTATGTCACATTGTTGATAGGTGAACCTGTAGTCAGACATTTCATTATTATGTCACATTGTTGATAGGTGAACCTGTAGTCAGACATTTCATTATTATGTCACATTGTTGATAGGTGAACCTGTAGTCAGACATTTCATTATTATGTCACATTGTTGATAGGTGAACCTGTAGTCAGACATTTCATTATTATGTCACATTGTTGATAGGTGAACCTGTAGTCAGACATTTCATTATTATGTCACATTGTTGATAGGTGAACCTGTAGTCAGACATTTCATTATTATGTCACATTGTTGATAGGTGAACCTGTAGTCAGACATTTCATTATTATGTCACATTGTTGATAGGTGAACCTGTAGTCAGACATTTCATTATTATGTCACATTGTTGATAGGTGAACCTGTAGTCAGACATTTCATTATTATGTCACATTGTTGATAGGTGAACCTGTAGTCAGCATTTCATTATTATGTCACATTGTTGATAGGTGAACCTGTAGTCAGACATTTCATTATTATGTCACATTGTTGATAGGTGAACCTGTAGTCAGCATTTCATTATTATGTCACATTGTTGATAGGTGAACCTGTAGTCAGCATTTCATTATTATGTCACATTGTTGATAGGTGAACCTGTAGTCAGCATTTCATTATTATGTCACATTGTTGATAGGTGAACCTGTAGTCAGCATTTCATTATTATGTCACATTGTTGATAGGTGAACCTGTAGTCAGACATTTCATTATTATGTCACATTGTTGATAGGTGAACCTGTAGTCAGACATTTCATTATTATGTCACATTGTTGATAGGTGAACCTGTAGTCAGACATTTCATTATTATGTCACATTGTTGATAGGTGAACCTGTAGTCAGACATTTCATTATTATGTCACATTGTTGATAGGTGAACCTGTAGTCAGACATTTCATTATTATGTCACATTGTTGATAGGTGAACCTGTAGTCAGACATTTCATTATTATGTCACATTGTTGATAGGTGAACCTGTAGTCAGACATTTCATTATTATGTCACATTGTTGATAGGTGAACCTGTAGTCAGACATTTCATTATTATGTCACATTGTTGATAGGTGAACCTGTAGTCAGACATTTCATTATTATGTCACATTGTTGATAGGTGAACCTGTAGTCAGCATTTCATTATTATGTCACATTGTTGATAGGTGAACCTGTAGTCAGACATTTCATTATTATGTCACATTGTTGATAGGTGAACCTGTAGTCAGCATTTCATTATTATGTCACATTGTTGATAGGTGAACCTGTAGTCAGACATTTCATTATTATGTCACATTGTTGATAGGTGAACCTGTAGTCAGCATTTCATTATTATGTCACATTGTTAATAGGTGAACCTGTAGTCAGACATTTCATTATTATGTCACATTGTTGATAGGTGAACCTGTAGTCAGCATTTTTTACCATGCGTGTCCTGTGTATATGACAAATACTCTTTACTTGACACACACACACACAGGGGTGGACTTGGTTGTGAACAGTTATAGAATAGGCCCAAACCCAGGAGGTTCTGATTAAAGACATGTACCCTGCTCACAGTGGTGGACTCAATTCTATTCTATTCTACTCTATTCTATTCTGTTCTATTCTGCTTTGTTCTATTCTATTCTACTCTGTTCTGTTCTACTCTATTTCGTTATATTCTATTCTACTCTATTCCATTCTGTTCAATTCTACTCTATTCTGTTCTAATCCATTCTACTCTATTCTACTCTATTATATTCTACTCTACTCAATTCTACTCTATTCCATTCTATTCAACTATGTTCCATTCTATTCTACTCTATTCTGCTTGACTATATTCTACTCTTACTCTACTCGACTCTATTCTACTCTGTTCCATTCTATTCTACTATATTCCGTTATGTTCTATTCTACTGTTTTATTCTAACATTATTAAACCACTACATATCTATAATACAACATTTATAATACCAACATACATACGTGTGTGTAGAATGTGTGTGCTAGCGTGTGTGTGCTTATGCATGATGTGTGTATATCCACGATATAGCAGGGGGTGTAAAGCCTGAACACACATTATTTCCAGCAGAAGACTATGATCCATAATGTTAAAAGCTGCACTGAAGTCTAACAAAGCTTCCACAATCTTTTTAGCATCAATTTCTCTCAGCCAATCACCAGTCATTTGTGTAAGTGCTGTGCATGTCGAATGTCCTTCCCTACTGACGTGCTGAAAGTTAATATTTACTGTAAGTCAATTGGAGGTTTCAAGGCCTACCTTCAAACTCAGTGCCTCTTTGCTTGACATCATGGGAAAATCAAAAGAAATGATCCAAGACCTCAGAAAATAAATTGTAGACCTCAACAAGTTTGGTTCATCCTTGGGAGCAATTTCCAAACGCCTGAAGGTACCACATTCATCTGTACAAACAATAGTACGCAAGTATAAACACCATGGGACCACGAAGCCGTCATACCGCTCAGGAAGGAGACACCATCTGTCTCCTAGAGATGAACGTACTTTGGTGCAAAAAGTGCAAATCAATCCCAGAACAACAGCAAAGGACCTTGTGAAGATGCTGGAGGAAACAGGTACAAAAGTATCTATATCCACAGTAAAACAAGTCCTATATCGACATAACCTGAAAGGCCGCTCAGCAAGGAAGAAGCCACTGCTCCAAAACCGCCATAAAAAAGCCAGACTACGGTTTGCAACTGCACATGGGGACAAAGATCGTACTTTTTGGGGAAATGTCCTCTGGTCTGATGAAACAAAAATAGAACTGTTTGGCCATAATGACCATCGTTATGTTTGGAGGAAAAAGGGGGAGGCTTGCAAGCCGAAGAACACCATCCCAACCGTGAAGCACGGGGGTGGCAGCATCATGTTGTGGGGGTGCTTTGCTGCAGGAGGGACTGGTGCACTTCACAAAACAGATGGCATCATGAGGAAGGAAAATGGGTCTTCCAGATGGACAATGACCCCAAGCATACTTCCACAGTTGTGGCAAAATGGCTTAAGGACAACAAAGTCAAGGTATTGGGGCAGAACTGAAAAAGCGTGTGCGAGCAAGGCCTATAAACCTGACTCAGTTACACCAGCTCTGTCAGGAGGAATGGGCCAAAATTCACCCAACTTATTGTGGGAAGCTTGTGGAAGGCTACCCGAAATGTTTGACCCAAGTTAAACAATTTAATGGCAATTCTACCAAATACTAATTGAGTGTATGTAAACTCTGACCCACTGGGAATGTGATGAAATAAATAAATCATTCTCTCTACTATTATTCTGACATTTCACATTCTTAAAATAAAGTGGTGATCCTAACTGACCAGAGACAGGGAATTTTTACTACGATTAAATGTCAGGAATTGTGAAAAACAGAGTTTAAATGTACTTGGCTAAGGTGTATGTAAACTCCGACACTGTGTTAACAAACCTCCAAATGAGCTTTAATGCCATACAAGAGGGAGGGAATGGATGGATGGGAGAATGAGGGGCTGGGATGGGGTTGTACTGTTGTTGTTATATATGAAAATCTATAAATAAAGTTGAAAAAAAATGAAAAATAAAGAACAGAGTAACAGCAGCATATGATGAGTGTAAAAGTGTGTGTCTGTTTGTGTGTGTTGGATTAAGGGATGGACCCAATCATCACCAGTCTAACACCAAAGGATCCATATGTGGCAACTGGCTTTAACAAGTCAGGGTTAGGGGTCAGGGGTCAGGGGGATAACTCAGCAGCAGACTTGGTTCATGCCTTAGTTTATATTTCTCACATGATATCCTGATGAAACATCATTCTGAAATACAATACAACTAGAATACTGAAATCAAGACATGGACCCACATCAGAATAATGTTAGTCATTCTGTATAGAAGAGAAACATGAAGATTCTGCTCTGAGGGATTCTAGAACAACATGAAGATTCTGCTCTGAGGGATTCTAGAACAACATGCTGATTCTGCTCTGAGGGATTCTAGAACAACATGAAGATTCTGCTCTGAGGGATTCTAGAACAACATGAAGATTCTGCTCTGAGGGATTCTAGAACAACATGAAGATTCTTCTCTGAGGGATTCTAGAACAACATGCTGATTCTGCTCTGAGGGATTCTAGAACAACATGAAGATTCTTCTCTGAGGGATTCTAGAACAACATGAAGATTCTGCTCTGAGGGATTCTAGAACAACATGATGATTCTGCTCTGAGGGATTCTAGAACAACATGATGATTCTGCTCTGAGGGATTCTAGAACAACATGATGATTCTGCTCTGAGGGATTCTAGAACAACATGAAGATTCTGCTCTGAGGGATTCTAGAACAACATGATTCTGCTCTGAGGGATTCTAGAACAACATGAAGATTCTGCTCTGAGGGATTCTAGAACAACATGAAGATTCTGCTCTGAGGGATTCTAGAACAACATGAAGATTCTGCTCTGAGGGATTCTAGAACAACATGAAGATTCTTCTCTGAGGGATTCTAGAACAACATGCTGATTCTGCTCTGAGGGATTCTAGAACAACATGAAGATTCTTCTCTGAGGGATTCTAGAACAACATGAAGATTCTGCTCTGAGGGATTCTAGAACAACATGATGATTCTGCTCTGAGGGATTCTAGAACAACATGATGATTCTGCTCTGAGGGATTCTAGAACAACATGCTGATTCTGCTCTGAGGGATTCTAGAACAACATGATGATTCTGCTCTGAGGGATTCTAGAACATGATGATTCTGCTCTGAGGGATTCTAGAACAACATGATGATTCTGCTCTGAGGGATTCTAGAATAACATGCTGATTCTTCTATGAGGGATTCTAGAACAACATGATGATTCTGCTCTGAGGGATTCTAGAACAACATGATGATTCTGCTCTGAGGAATTCTAGAACAACATGATGATTCTGCTCTGAGGGATTCTAGAACAACATGATGATTCTGCTCTGAGGGATTCTAGAATAACATGCTGATTCTTCTATGAGGGATTCTAGAACAACATGATGATTCTGCTCTGAGGGATTCTAGAACAACATGATGATTCTGCTCTGAGGAATTCTAGAACAACATGATGATTCTGCTCTGAGGGATTCTAGAACAACATGATGATTCTGCTCTGAGGGATTCTAGAACAACATGATGATTCTGCTCTGAGGGATTCTAGAACAACAGGAAATTCTGTTTATATCCTGTTAATGTACTGTCAGATGGAAACACTCTAACCCAACATGTAGATTCTACTCTGTGAATGACGAGGTTTGTGGCACAGATCTTTATCATGAAATAACAGACAACAGCTCACAGTAAACACAGACTATCATTGTGCTCAACCCTGTACAACCCTATTACATAGCATCAGCAAGGTACATAAAACACTGGCACCATCCCTTTAAGGCCGATAGATAGGTCATCCCTTTAAGACCTACACACAGTTCATCCCGTAAAAGACAGACAAGACAGGTCAACCCTGTAAGACTGACAGACAGATCATCCCTTTAAGACCGAAAGACAGGTCATCCCTTTAAGACCGACAGACAGGTCATCCCTTTAAGACCGAAAAAAATAGTTAAAAAATGATTATTTACAAAAAATACATTGCTGTGTAAACTTTTCATTTTCATTCCAACCAAAGGCACTCTCTTCCTCCCCCTGTCTAACCCTCTAACCCCCTGTCTAACCCTCTAACCCCCTGTCTAACCCTCTAACCCCCTGTCTAACCCTCTAACCCCCTGTCTAACCCTCTAACCCCCTGTCTAACCCTCTAACCCCTTGTCTAACCCTCTAACCCTCTGTCTAACCCCCTGTCTAACCCTCTAACCCCCTGTCTAACCCTCTAACCCCTGTCTAACCCCGTCTAACCCTGTCTAACCCCCTAACCCCTGTCTAACCCTCTAACCCCCTGTCTAACATCCTGTCTACCCCTCTAACCCCTGTCTAACCCTCTAACCCCTGTCTAACCCCTAACCCCGTCTAACCCTCTAACCCCTGTCTAACCCCCTGTCTAACCCTGTCTAACCCCCCGTCTAACCCTCTAACCCCTCTAACCCCCTGTCTAACCCCTCTAACCCTAACCCCGTCTAACCCTAACCCTGTCTAACCCTAACCCTGTCTAACCCTAACCCCGTCTAACCCTAACCCTGTCTAACCCTAACCCCGTCTAACCCTAACCCCGTCTAACCCTAACCCTGTCTAACCCTAACCCTCTGTCTCTTCCCAACCATCTAAGGCCTGTTGCCTGTCTTCCTCTTTTTAACCGGTAACACGTTGTAACATGTTGTAACATCTTTCCCCAGGCTTCCAGTAGTAGCACACCCATTCGGTTTGTAAAGTCTGTTTCAGAAAATCATTCCCTTCAACATAATCCTACAACTCCTCAGGTCCTGATGGCTTCCTTATAGGAGGGTGATAATGTTGGCATCGGTCACTGTGAAACAAGGCATTTCCTTTCCACATTAAAACAGAAAACAGAAAACGTCCCTTTCATGCATGACTTGAACGCTGGAAAACAAGTGATCATTAAAAACAACTAGAAAACAACGAATTCCCAAACAGTCCAACTCCTCATAGGATGATCAGTAGAGTGACCAGGGTTCCATGATGACATCAAAGCCACAAGGGTTCCAGCAGTCAGGAGTCCAAACTCTTCTCCAAAGGAAGTTGAACTCTAACTTTCCTCTGTTCACCTGCTGAGTCCAGAACAGGAGCAGAAGATGCAGCACTCTGGTCTGGCTGCTCTTAGAAAACAATGTGCTACCTCTTCGAAAAGAATGTGCTACCTGGAACCATAAAGGGTTCTTTGATTTTCCCCATAGGAGAACCCACTGACAATAGCTATTTCTGGTTCCAAGTGGAACCCTTTAATTACTACAAGGTTCTATGTGGAACAGTTTCATCACTAAAAGGTTCTAAGCAGAACCTTTTTCACCACCAAAAAGTTATACCTGGGACCAAAAAGGGTTATCCTAATCCTAACCCTAACCCTAACCCCTACCCTAACCCAACCCTAACCTAACCTAACCCTAATCCTAACCTAACCCCTAACCTACCCTAACCCAACCCTAACCCAACCCTAACCCCAACCCTACCCTAACCCAACCATAACCCAACCCTAACCCCTAACCTAACCCTAACCTAACCCTAACCCAACCCAACCCTAACCCCAACCCTAACCCAACCCTAACCCCAACCCTAACCCTAATCCTAACCCTAACCCAACCCTATGGGGACAAGAAAAGAGCCCTTTAAGAAAGCCTTTTTTTCTAATAGTGTAGTTGGAGTCAGTCAGTCTAGTAATGAGTCTGGTCTGGAGTAGCCAAACAGTCTGAAGTCTGGTTCATACAGCCTGTAGAGATCCCTCCTGGCCACTAGGGGCACCCTGCTGAACCAGTCCTCCTGCCAGCTGCTGGCCGTGTGGTTCCTGTGAGAGGAAGGGAAGTCAACCACGTTGTCCACCTTCAAAACCCTCAGCAGCTGTTCAGCATCCTCCTCAACCGTCTCCAGCTGACCCACAAAGTCATACTGGGGGAGGGGGCAGGGGAGAGAGGGGGAGAGACGGAGAGAAAGTTAACCCTAACAAATTGACTAGCACGCACCAGCATCTGTCTGTGTTGTCTGTTTTCTTCTATGTTAACAGTATCCCTTCCATCTCATAGTGAGAGAATGAACAGCAAACCTGGTTTCAACAGATAATACAACGTCTCTCCCCTATTGGACCTAGATAGTTTGTGTGTATGTATTGATATGTAGGCTATGTGTGCCATGTTTAAATGTATGTAGTTCTGTCCTCGAGCTGTTCTTGTCTATCAACGTCCTGTATCCTGGGTCATGTTCTGTGTGGACCCCAGGAAGAGTAGCTGCTGATTTTGCAACATCATTTGCCTCATCAATCTACACACAATACCCCATCATGACATCACAATACCCCATCATGACATCACAATACCCCATCATGACATCCCAATACCCCATCATGACATCCCAATACCCCATCATGACATCCCAATACCCCATCATGACATCCCAATACCCCATCATGACATCCCAATACCCCATCATGACATCACAATACCCCATCATGACATCCCAATACCCCATCATGACATCCCAATACCCCATCATGACATCCCAATACCCCATCATGACATCCCAATACCCCATCATGACATCCCAATACCCCATCATGACATCCCAATACCCCATCATGACATCCCAATACCCCATCATGACATCCCAATACCCCATCATGACATCACAATACCCCATCATGACATCACAATACCCCATAATGACATCACAATACCCCATCATGACATCACAATACCCCATCATGACATCACAATACCCCATCATGACATCACAATACCCCATCATGACATCACAATACCCCATAATGACATCACAATACCCCATCATGACATCACAATACCCCATCATGACATCACAATACCCCATCATGACATCACAATAACCCATAATGACATCACAATAACCCATAATGACATCACAATAACCCATAATGACATCACAATACCCCATCATGACATCACAATACCCCATAATGACAAAGGGAATACAGATTTTTACAAATAAAATACCAATATTTACCCTCAGTAGACAGGGGTAGTCTTCATAAAAATACAATTCATTTTGTTGACAGGTCCACAATTGATATCTTTGAACATCTGTCTGTAACATATGATTTGCCCAAGACACAGTTTTGGAAACACCTACAATTGCAGAGCAGTCTGACTACCAACCCAATTGAAAGGTTGCTGCTTAAACAAAACAATAGAAAAGGCTTGACTTCCCTTATATTCTTGTCTACTAGATGAAATGGCTGACCCATTGGCAAAAGTGAAAAAACAATGGGAAACAGATTTACACTCTGACATATCCTCTGATGGATGTTCAATACAACCTAGAAAGACATGGGGACAGATTTACACTCTGACATATCCTCTGATGGATGTTCAATACAACCTAGAAAGACATGGGGATAGATTTACACTCTGACATATCCTCTGATGGATGTTCAATACAACCTAGAAAGACATGGGAACAGATTTACACTCTGACATATCCTCTGATGGATGTTCAATACAACCTAGAAAGACATGGGAACAGATTTACACTCTGACATAGCCTCTGATGGATGTTCAATACAACCTAGAAAGACATGGGAACAGATTTACACTCTGACATATCCTCTGATGGATGTTCAATACAACCTAGAAAGACATGGGGACAGATTTATACAAGCTTGCTGAATGGCTGTTGATGCAATTGAGCCACAGGATCAATCCCTCCTACGTTATGGACCTGTCCCTCTATTGCAGACTGGTAGAATAGTATAATCCATGTTATTTGTAAAGTAGTGGGGACTGATCAATCCCTCCTACGTTATGGACCTGTCCCTCTATTGCAGACTGGTAGAATAGTATAATCCATGTTATTTGTAAAGTAGTGGGGACTGATGTTTGCTTGTCTAATAAATGCAGACATTAGAGTTAGATGACAGAGTTCACTCTTGGGGCGGCAGGTAGCCTAGTGGTTAGAGCGTTGGACTTGTAACCGGAGGGTTGCAAGTTCGAATCCCCAAGCTGACAAGGAAAAAAATCTGTCGTTCTGCCCCTGAACAAGGCAGTTAACCCACTGTTCCCCGGGCGCCGAAGACGTGGATGTCGATTTAAGGCAGCCCCCCGCACCTCTCTGATTCAGAGGGGTTGGGTTAAATGCGGAAGACACATTTCGGTTGAAGGCATTTGGTTGTACAACTGACTAATAATGGTGACTTTGACTTCCACAAGAAGGTGGATCTTGTTGGCCCTTACTTCTGCCAAAAGACTTCTTCTTAGACATTGGATAATAATATAGTATTTTCATATATTACCTGTATTTGACAGGGGTGGCATAGCCGGTAGACCTGTCTCCAGTGCTCGTTGAAGGGGGCGTCGCTCTCCGTCTGGGGGTCCAGTAGGTATTGGACGAACTCTGAGAAGGAGGGGCGGATTCCCGCAGGAAACGCATCGCCCACTGCCGCGGGAGGTTCAGAGTGGTTACCATAGCGACGGAGCATGAGCAGAGCGAATCGGCGGTAGAACTCCTCGTTGGGCTGCTCAAACTTGTTCCGATACGCTGAGATGAGGCGGACAAACGGATCTCTGACAAACAGGAACTTGGTGTACTTCTGGAGCTTCACCTAGAAAACAAACAAACCACCTTTATTAAACCACCTTAGGGTTAGTGTCAGCTGTTAACTGACCACCATCAGGGTTAGTGTCAGCTGTTAACTGACCACCATCAGGGTTAGTGTCAGCTGTGAACTGACCACCATCAGGGTTAGTGTCAGCTGTTAACTGACCACCATCAGGGTTAGTGTCAGCTGTGAACTGACCACCATCAGGGTTAGTGTCAGCTGTGAACTGACCACCATCAGGGTTAGTGTCAGCTGTGAACTGACCACCATCAGGGTTAGTGTCAGCTGTTAACTGACCACCATCAGGGTTAGTGTCAGCTGTTAACTGACCACCATCAGGGTTAGTGTCAGCTGTGAACTGACCACCATCAGGGTAAGTGTCAGCTGTGAACTGACCAACATCAGGGTTAGTGTCAGCTGTGAACTGACCACCATCAGGGTTAGTGTCAGCTGTGAACTGACCACCATCAGGGTTAGTGTCAGCTGTTAACTGACCACCATCAGGGTTAGTATCAGCTGTTAACTGACCACCATCAGGGTTAGTGTCCGCTGTGAACTGACCACCATCAGGGTTAGTGTCAGCTGTGAACTGACCACCATCAGGGTTAGTGTCAGCTGTTAACTGACCACCATCAGGGTTAGTGTCAGCTGTGAACTGACCACCATCAGGGTTAGTGTCAGCTGTTAACTGACCACCATCAGGGTTAGTGTCAGCTGTGAACTGACCACCATCAGGGTTAGTGTCAGCTGTTAACTGACCACCATCAGGGTTAGTGTCAGCTGTGAACTGACCACCATCAGGTTAGTGTCAGCTGTGAACTGACCACCATCAGGGTTAGTGTCAGCTGTTAACTGACCACCATCAGGGTTAGTGTCAGCTGTGAACTGACCACCATCAGGGTTAGTGTCAGCTGTTAACTGACCACCATCAGGGTTAGTGTCAGCTGTGAACTGACCACCATCAGGGTTAGTGTCAGCTGTTAACTGACCACCATCAGGGTTAGTGTCAGCTGTGAACTGACCACCATCAGGGTTAGTGTCAGCTGTTAACTGACCACCATCAGGGTTAGTGTTAGAGGTAAGAGATTAGAAGTGAACTGACCTTCATCAGGTGTCGTGAGAACTTCCCGTAACGTTTCCAGAATTTGTTGAAGGTGAAGTGGAGGCTGCTGTTGTGGACCATCTCCTGAGGAACCTTCAGAGGGTCCTTGTACGGAACTCCCTCCTGGAGCAGACTCTCACTGAGCACGATCATGACCCTCTTCCAGTTACTACACGCCACCTACAGTCAATATATACAGGACTAGTCAATATATACAGGACCAGTCAATATATACAGGACCAGTCAATATATACAGTACCCTCCTGGAGCAGACTCTCACTGAGCACGATCATGACCCTCTTCCAGTTACTACACGCCACCTACAGTCAATATATACAGGACCAGTCAATATATACAGGACCAGTCAATATATACAGGACCAGTCAATATATACAGGACCAGTCAATATATACAGTACCCTCCTGGAGCAGACTCTCACTGAGCACGATCATGACCCTCTTCCAGTTACTACACGCCACCTACAGTCAATATATACAGGACTAGTCAATATATACAGGACCAGTCAATATATACAGGACCAGTCAATATATACAGTACCCTCCTGGAGCAGACTCTCACTGAGCACGATCATGACCCTCTTCCAGTTACTACACGCCACCTACAGTCAATATATACAGGACCAGTCAATATATACAGTACCAGTAGTCAATATATACAGTACCAGTAGTCAATATATACAGTACCAGTCAATATATACAGTACCAGTAGTCAATATATACAGTACCAGTAGTCAATATATACAGGACCAGTCAATATATACAGTACCAGTAGTCAATATATACAGTACCAGTAGTCAATATATACAGTACCAGTCAATATATACAGTACCAGTAGTCAATATATACAGTACCAGTAGTCAATATATACAGTACCAGTAGTCAATATATACAGGACCAGTCAATATATACAGTACCAGTCAATATATACAGGACCAGTCAATATATACAGGACCAGTCAATATATACAGGACCAGTCAATATATACAGTACCCTCCTGGAGCAGACTCTCACTGAGCACGATCATGACCCTCTTCCAGTTACTACACGCCACCTACAGTCAATATATACAGGACCAGTCAATATATACAGGACCAGTCAATATATACAGGACCAGTCAATATATACAGTACCCTCCTGGAGCAGACTCTCACTGAGCACGATCATGACCCTCTTCCAGTTACTACACGCCACCTACAGTCAATATATACAGGACCAGTCAATATATACAGTACCAGTCAATATATACAGTACCAGTCAATATATACAGGACCAGTCAATATATACAGTACCCTCCTGGAGCAGACTCTCACTGAGCACGATCATGACCCTCTTCCAGTTACCACACGCCACCTACAGTCAATATATACAGGACCAGTCAATATATACAGGACCAGTCAATATATACAGGACCAGTCAATATATACAGGACCAGTCAATATATACAGTACCCTCCTGGAGCAGACTCTCACTGAGCACGATCATGACCCTCTTCCAGTTACTACACGCCACCTACAGTCAATATATACAGGACCAGTCAATATATACAGGACCAGTAGTCAATATATACAGGACCAGTAGTCAATATATACAGGACCAGTAGTCAATATATACAGGACCAGTAGTCAATATATACAGGACCAGTCAATATATACAGGACCAGTCAATATATACAGTACCAGTAGTCAATATATACAGTACCAGTCAATATATACAGTACCAGTCAAAAGTTTGGACACACCTACTCATTCAAGGGTTTTTCTTTATGTTTACTATTTTCTACATTGTAGAATAATAGTGAAGACATCAACACTATGAAATAACACATATGGAATCATGTAGTAACCAAACAAGTGTTAAACCAATCAAAATATATTTTATATTTTCGATTCTTCTAAGTAGCCACCCTTTGCACAGCTTTGCCCACTCTTGGCATTCTCTCAACCAGCTTCATGAGGAATGCTTTTCCAACAGTCTTGATGAGTTCCCACATATGCTGAGCTCTTATTGGCTGATTTTCCTTCACTCTGCGGTCCAACTCATCCCAAACCATCTCAGTTGGTTGAGGTCGGGTGATTGTGGAGGCCAGGTCATCTGATGCAGTACTCCCTCACTCTCCTTCTTCTAGCCCTTACACAGACAACTAAGACGCTGTGTAAGGCGCTCCAGCAGGTATATTTCACTGGTCACCCCAAAGCCAATTCCTCCTTCGGCCGCCTTTCCTTCCAGTTCCCTGCTGCCAATGACTGGAACGAACTGCAAAAATCACTGAAGCTGGAGACTCATATCTCCCTCACTAACTTTAAGCATCAGCTGTCAGAGCAGCTCACAGATCACCGCAGCTGTACACAGCCCATCTGTAAACAGCCCATCCAACTACCTCATCCCCATACTATATTTATTTATTTATTTTGCACCCCAGTATCTCTACTTGCACATTCATCTTCTGCACACCTATCATTCCAGTGTTTATTTGCTATATTGTAATTATTTTGCCACTATGGCCTATTTATTGCCTTACCTCCCTTATCTTACCTCATTTGCACTCACTGTATATAGACTTATTCTACTGTATTATTGACTGTGTGTTTGTTTATTCCATGTGTAACTATGTGTTGTTGTTTGTGTCGAACTGCTTTGCTTTATCTTGGCCAGGTCGCAGTTGTAAATGAGAACTTGTTCTCAACTAGCCTACCTGGTTAAATAAAGGTGAAATAAAATACAAAATAAAAAGACCCAGGACCATATTGGACAGTAGGGCTTCTTTTCTGCATCTGTCTTTCAGCATCACTGTTGTGCTTGGCCAAAGACCTCTACTTTCATGTCATCCCAAAAATGTAAACGTGTGGAGATTGCTAAACGGCATTGGCACTTGGATTGGAACCTGTGCTATGGTCAGATGACATGAAAATAGAGCTCTTTGGCCAAGCACAGCAGTGGTGGGTTAGGCTCCCGAGTGGCACAGCGGTCTAAGGCACTGCATCTCAGCGCTGGAACCCTGACCTGTTCGCCCGACGTGCTGTTATTTAACTCTCTCTCTACCGCAGCTGCTGTCTCTAACTCTGAATGCTCGGCTATGAACAGCCAACTGACATTTACTCCTGAGGTGCTGACCTGTTGAACCCTCTATCAATCAATCAAATGTATTTATAAAGCCCTTTTTACATCAGCCGATGTCACGTGGCCGTTTGTGTGTGTGTTTACCTTGGGGACGTAGCAGTATATGATACCATGGCGGTCGTCAACAATCAGGTGATCCAGCTCCCTGTTCGGGATGTCGTCAAACGAACGGTTCTTCCCCGGAAAAGCCAGGTCATCACCATGGTGACAGAGGTCATGGAGACGCTGCCGCCGCCTCTCCTGCAAAGAGAGAGAGAGAGAGAGAGAGAGAGAGTGGGGAGAGAGTGGAGAGGGGAGAGAGAGGAGGGGGGAGAGAGCAAGAGGCATGAAAACAAGAGTGAGAGGTGAGAGAGGGATAGAGAGAGAGAAACAAATTTGACCCCAATAACTACAGTGGGATATGCGTCAACAGCAACCTTGGGAAAATCCTCTGCATTATCATTAACAGCAGACTCATTTCCTCAGTGAAAACAATGTTCTGAGCAAATGTCAAATTGGCTTTTTACCAAATTACCGTACGACAGACCACGTATTCACCCTGCACACCCTAATTGACAAACAAACAAACCAAAACAAAGGCAAAGTCTTCTCATGCTTTGTTGATTTCAAAAAAGCTTTTGACTCAATTTGGCATGAGGGTCTGCTATACAAATTGATGGAAAGTGGTGTTGGGGGAAAAACATATGACATTATAAAATCAATCTACACAAACAACCAGTATGCAGTTAAGATTGGCAAAAAAACACATCCATTTCTTTCCACAGGGTCGTGGAGTGAGACAGGATGCAGCTTGAGCCCCACCCTCTTGTCCAAGATGGCGTAGCAGTCAGGCATCTTTGTCTTCGTCTTGTCCAAGATGGCGTAGCAGTCAGGCATCTTTGTCTTCGTCTTGTCCAAGATGGCGTAGCAGTCAGGCATCTTTGGTTTCGTCTTGTCCAAGATGGCGTAGCAGTCAGGGATCTTTGTCTTCGTCTTGTCCAAGATGGCGTAGCAGTCAGGCATCTTTGTCTTCGTCTTGTCTAAGATGGCGTAGCAGTCAGGCAACTTTGTCTTCGTCTTGTCCAAGATGGCGTAGCAGTCAGGCATCTTTGTCTTCGTCTTGTCCAAGATGGCGTAGCATTCAGGCATCTTTGTCTTCGTCTTGTCCAAGATGGCGTAGCAGTCAGGCATCTTTGTCTTCGTCTTGTCGTGTTCCGTCTTTTTATATCTTTTTTCTTCGCAAATATTTTTTTTTATTTTTCTTAAGGTCAACTTCAACATACTCTCCTGCAACCCGCCTCACCCAATGTGGAATGGATCTGCTATTTTCTTTACTTTAGAACCGGAACCCCCAACAGAAGCTAGCCAGCTAACTAACTACTAGCTAGTAGTCAGCTAGCCACTGCTAGCAGTCATCAGCTAACCTTTAGCCTGTCAGTCTGTACAGCATGATTCAACCCAGACTTCTTCTTCTCCATATCTCCAGATTCCTACCGCAAGCTCTGAACCTTTTCACCTGGATCATGGCAGCTAGCTAGCTGCTATCCGAGTGGCTACTCCTGGCTAACGTCTCTGTCCCGAAGCAAGCACCAATTAGCCTGGAGCTAGCCTATGCTAGGTTCATCTTCCGGCTAGCTGAAGAGGTCCATGAGCCACTCCAATACCTATTTTGCCAATTGGCCTGGACCCCCGCCGATACGGAGCCCCGCCGATCCATCACGACTGGTCTGCCGACGTAAACGCACAAGGAGGCTACAACAGACTTCATCCGTCACGACGTCCCTCTAGGCCGCAGTGTCTCCAGCCAGCCTAGCTACTCACTGGACCCCTATGACCACTCGGCTACGCATGCCTCTCCCTAATGCCAATATGCCATGTCAATTGCTGTTCTGGTTAGTGATTATTGTCTTATTTCACTGTAGAGCCTCTAGCCCTGCTCAATATACCTTATCCAACCCTTCAGTTCCACCACCCACACATGCGATGACATCACCTGGTCTAAATGGTATCTCTAAAGACAATACCTCTCTCATCACCACTCAATGCCTCGGCTTACCTCCACTGTACTCACATCCTACCATACCTTTGTCTGTACATTATGTCTTGAATCTATTCTACCGTGCCCAGAAACCTGCTCCTTTTACTCTTTGTTCCAAACGTACTAGACGACCAGTTCTTATAGCCTTTATCCATACCCTTATCCTACTCCTCCTCTGTTCCTCTGGTGATGTAGAGGTTAATCCAGGCCCTGCAGTGCCTAGCTCCACTCCTATTCCCCAGGCGCTCTCATTTGTTGACTTCTGCAACCGTAAAAGCCTTGGTTTCATGCATGTTAACATTAGAAGCCTCCTCCCTAAGTTTGTTTTATTCACTGCTTTAACACACTCTGCCAACCCAGATGTCCTAGCCGTGTCTGAATCCTGTCTTAGGAAGGCCACCAAAAACCCTGAAATTTCCATCTCTAACTATAACATCTTCAGACAAGATAGAACGGCCAAAGGGGGCGGAGTTGCAATCTACTGTAGAGATAGCCTGCAGAGTTCTGTCTTACTATCCAGGTCTGTACCCAAACAATTTGAGCTTCTTCTTTTAAAAATCAACTCTCATACAACTCTCCTTCCGTGGCCTCCAACTGCTCTTAAATGCTAGTAAAACTAAATGCATGCTCTTCAACCAATCGCTGCCCGCACCTGCCCGCCCGTCCAGCATCACTACTCTGGACGGCTCTGACCTAGAATACGTGGACAACTACAAATACCTAGGTGTCTGGCTAGACTGTAAACTCTCCTTCCAGACTCACATTAAGCATCTCCAATCCAAAATTAAATCTAGAATTGGCTTCCTATTTCGCAAAACAAAGCATCCTTCACTCATGCTGCCAAACATACCCTTGTAAAATTAACTATCCTGCCGATCCTTGACTTGGTGATGTCATTTACAAAAAAGCCTCCAACACTCTACTCAGCAAATTGGATGCAGTCTATCACAGTGCCATCTGTTTTGTCACCAAAGCCCCATATACCACCCACCACTGAGACCTGTACGCTCTATGAGGGTTGTTTGTGTCGCACTGCTTTGCTTTATCTTGGCCAGGTCGCAGTTGTAAATGAGAACTTGTTCTCAACTAGCCTACCTGGTTAAATAAAGGTGAAATAATTATTTTAAAATAAAACAATATATGTATATATCAACAAATTGGCAAGGGCACTAGAACAGTCTGCAACCGGCCTTGCAGGAATCTCCTTGCGAATGATTTTGCAGAAGATTGGGGTTAGGGTTAGATTGTATCTCATAAAATGGGGAAACAAATGGAAAAAAAACACACATTTCCTCATTACACGCAAAATGCTTTTTTATTTGTTGAGTCAGCGACATTTAAGATTTTACTGTAATTCACAACACAATGACTTAATGTTCTCCTCAAGTGGAAAAGGAGAAACAGATAAATATATAAATCAGATGGGACGGCTGGGGGCATTCGTATTGTGCCGATAGAGGGGAAATTCTTGGACCGGCGCAAGACGGACGAAAGCGAAAGCATTTGCCAAGAATGTTTTCATTAATCAAAATCTGAAGTCAAATGTCTACTGTTTTCTGATGATCTGGTGCGTCTGTCCCTAACCAAGGAGGGCCTACAGCAGCACCTAGATCTTCTGCACAGATTCTGCCAGACCTGGGCCCTGACAGTAAATCTCAGTCAGACTAAAATAATGGTGTTCCATAAAAAGGTCCAGTTGACAGGACCACAAACACAAATTCCATCTAGACACCGTTGCCCTAGAGCACACAAAAAACATCAGCGCCACAGGTAACTTCCACAAAGCTGTGAACGACCTAAGAGCCAAGGCAAGAAGAGCCTTCTATGCCATCAAAAGGAACATAAAATTCAACATACCAATTAGGATCTGGCTAAAAATACTTGAATCGTGTTATAGAACCCATTGCCCTTTATGGTTGTGAGGTCTGGGGTCCGCTCGCCAACCAAGAATTCACAAAATGAGACAAACACCAAATTGAGACATGCATGCAGAACTCTGTTAAATATTCTCTGTGTACAACGTAAAACACCAAATAATACACACAGAGCAGAGTTATGCCAATACCCGCTAATTATCACAATCCAGAAAATAACAACCACCTAAATAATTTAACAACCACCTAAAAGGAAGCGATTCCCAAACCTTCCATAACAAAGCCATCACCTACAGAGAGATGAACCTGGAGAAGAGTCCCCTAAGTGTAACAATGAGCCAGAGACGTTCGGATCCATATGCAGTTTACTTTAATGAAGGAAGGTCAGACAGGCAAAACTCAGAGAACAGCGTAGAGGGTGTCAAAGGGAATCCAGAAACAGAGTCGGTATCAGGCGTAGGTCGGGGCAGGCGGCAGACGGGTAAACAGGAATCAAAAACACAGTCCGAGGTCAAAAACAGGGAACCGGTCAAAGGATCAAAAAGAGTGCTCAGAAATGACTAGCTGGGGCAGTGCAAGACTTCGCAAAGCATAGGAGCCTGGAGGGGGAATATATAGGAAAAGAGAAGTGGATACAGCTGAGCAGCTAATTGGGCCTAGGTACGGGGCAGATGGGAAGTGTAGTCAGTACTCCGGTGATGGTGTCCTTCGGTGATCGGAGAGAGCCACAGAGGTGCGATCCATGACAGAGCCCCCCTCCTGCGAGCGGCTCCTGAAGCGAGGACCGAGACGACGCCGAGGTCTACCACGGGATCTGGGGGCAGGTCTTCCAGGGTAGTTCTGATGAAACTCCGTGATGAGTGCGGGATCCAGGATGTCTTGGGATCTCTCCCAGGATCTCTCTTCAGGACCGTACCCCTCCCAGTCGATAAGATATTGTAGCTCCCTACCTCGGCGTCTCGAGTCGAGTATCTACCTTACTAGGTAGGCCTCCTCGCCGTCGATGATGATAGGAGGGGAGCTCTCCTCTGCAACCTCATCTTGGTCCCTCTCTCCTCTCGGACCACCGGCCGGTTTGAGCAGTGACACATGAAAGGTGGGAGAGATGCGGTAAGTGGATGGCAAGGCTAGACGGTATGACACTGGGGTTATTTGTCTGAGAATCTTAAAAGGACCCACGTACCTAGGGCTTAGTTTCTTGCTGGGAAGCCGAAGACGGAGGTCCCTGGATGACAGCCACACCCACTGTCCAGGAGTGTACTCGGTCCCCTTCTCCGGTGACGGTCAGCCTGCTCTCTGACTCTTCGAACTGCTCGTTGGAGGTGTACGTGAGCATTGTTCCAGGTCTCTTCACTTCTCTGTAACCATGCGTTAACAGCCGGGAGATCAGTGGGTTCCCCGGACCAGGGGAAGAAAGGGGGTTGGTATCCTAGAACACATTGGAAAGGGGTGAGGCCTGTGGAGGGTTTGCGCAAGGAGTTCTGGGCGTACTCGGCCCACATGAGGAAACGGCTCCAGTCCTGCTGGTTCTGATGACAGTAGGTGCGTAGAAAGCGTGTAAGTTCCTGATTCAACCTCTCGACCTGCCCATTAGCCTGTGGATGATATCCGGAGGTTAGGCTGACGTTGATGTTGAGCTGCCCGCATAAAGCCCGCCAGACCCGAGAGGTGAATTGTGGTCCCCGGTCCGAAACTATATCCTCCGGTAACCGCTGTCTCTAACTGTCTAGCTGTCTCTAACGCTGTGGGCAGTTTGGTCAAGGGGATGAACCTGCAGGCCTTTGAGAAACGGTCAACCACGGTCAGAATGGTCGTGAAGTTCTGGGAGAGGGGTAGGTCTGTGACAAAGTCAATGGCAATATGGGACCAGGGACGCTATGGACAGGTAGTGGTTGAAGCAATCCTGCTGGTTTCTGATGAGAGGATTTGACAATGTTGCAAGTGACGCATTGATGCACGAAGGTGATGACATCGGCTTGGAGCGTAGACCACCAGAAACGGTTAGTCACGAGGTGAGTGGTGGCCGTGATCCCAGGATGTCCCGCACTAGGTGTGTTGTGCACCCACTGTAACACTCGTTTCCGAAGGCTGAGCGGCACGTAGGTGCGATCCGGAGAACATTCAGGCGGTGATGGTTCCTCCCACTGTGCTGCGGAAATCTCGGTCATAATGTCCCACTGTACTGGGGCGAGAACAAGGGTGGTTGGAATGATGGGATCCGACGTGGATGGACTTGAGGGACTGTCAAACTGTCGGGATAGAGCGTCAGCTTTGCCATTCTTCGAGCCTGGGCGATATGTGACCCTGAAGTCGAATCTGGTGAAGAATAGCAACCACCTGGCCTGTCTGGGGCGGTAGATTCCCCCTGGTGTAGGGAGAGTAGCAGCTCGCCCGGCTCCTTTCCGCCGGCTGGATGCTCGAACACCTCTCTGAACTGGCGCCGAAAGCAGTCATATGAGGGGAATGACAGGTGTCCACCCTCCCATAGCGCAGTCGCCCAATCCAGTGCCCTACCTGTCAGCAACGAACATACGAAGGATACTCGGCTGTCGTCGGTGGGATATAGGGTAGGTTGTTGGTCGATAAACAGAGAGCACTGCAGAAGAAATCCCTTACATCGTGCCGCTGAACCATCATATTTCTCAGGCAGGGACAGACGCGGAGAGCCAGAGGGAGTACTCACACTCTGAATCGGAGGAGCCATAGAACCAGCGGGAAGAGCTGAGGTAGCGATCGGAGTGGTGAGTGTCTGTACGGATCTCACTAGCTCCTCGGTCAGCGAAGTCAGTTTCTCAAGCTGTTGCTGGTGGGCAGCCAGCATAGAGGCTTGAGATGACACCTCGGATGTAAGCCGATACATGGCTGCTGGATCCTGTATTGGCGAAGTCTTCTGTAACAATGAGCCAGAGACGTTCGGATCCATATGCAGTTTACTTTAATGAAGGAAGGTCAGACAGGCAAAACTCAGAGAACAGCGTAGAGGGTGTCAAAGGGAATCCAGAAACAGATTCGGTATCAGGCGTAGGTCGGGGCAGGCGGCAGACGGGTAAACAGGAATCAAAAACACAGTCCGAGGTCAAAAACAGGGAACCGGTCAAAGGATCAAAAAGAGTGCTCAGAAATGACTAGCCGGGGCAGTGCAAGACTTCGCAAAGCATAGGAGCCTGGAGGGGGAATATATAGGAGAGAGAAGTGGATACAGCTGTGCAGCTAATTGGGCCTAGGTACGGGGCAGATGGGAAGTGTAGTCAGTACTCCGGTGATGGTGTCCTTCGGTGATCGGAGAGAGCCACAGAGGTGCGATCCATGACACTAAGCAAGCTGGTCCTGCAGCTCTGTTCATAAACACAAACACAAACAGACCCCACAGAGCCCCAGTACAGCAACACAATTAGATCCAATTAGACCCAATCATGAGAAAACAAAAAGAAAAATACTTGACACATTGGAAAGAATTAACAAAAAAACAGCAAACTGGAATGCCATTTGGCCCTAAACAGAGAGTCCACAGTGGCAGAATACCTGACCACCAAGACTGACCCAAACTGAAGGAAACAGAGAGTCCACAGTGGCAGAATACCTGACCACCAAGACTGACACAAACTGAAGGAAACAGAGAGTCCACAGTGGCAGAATACCTGACCACCAAGACTGACACAAACTGAAGGAAACAGAGAGTCCACAGTGGCAGAATACCTGACCACCAAGACTGACACAAACTGAAGGAAACAGAGAGTCCACAGTGGCAGAATACCTGACCACCAAGACTGACACAAACTGAAGGAAACAGAGAGTCCACAGTGGCAGAATACCTGACCACCAAGACTGACACAAACTGAAGGAAAGCTTTGACTATGTAGAGACTCAGTGAGCATAGCCTTGCTATTGAGAGAGGCCGCCGTAGGCAGACCTGGCTCTCAAGAGAAGACAGGCTATGTGCACACTGCCCACAAAATGAGGTGGAAACTGAGCTGCACTTCCTGACCTCCTGCCAAATGTATGACCACATTATAGACACATATTTCCCTCAGACTACACAGATCCACAAAGAATTAAAAAACAAACCCGATGTTGATAAACTCCCAGATCTACTGGGTGAAATACCAGTGTGCCGTCACAGCAGCAAGATGTGTGACCTGTTGCCACAAGAAAAGGTCAACCAGTGAAGAACAAACACCATTTCTGGTTATTTAATTTCCAGTTTGTACTTTAACTATTTGCACATAATATGACATTTTAAATGTCTTTATTCTTTTAAACTTTTGTGAGTGTAATGTTTACTGTAAATTCGTATTGTTTATTTCACTTTTGTTTATTATCTACTTCACTTTCTTTGGCAACGTTAACATATGTTTCCCATGACAACAGAGCCCTTACATTGAATTGCATTGAGAGAGAGAGTTACCTGTTCTAGTCGTTTCTCGGGGTCGATGGGCGTCAGATGGACCTTCCACTCCCTCCGGGGAACGTACCGCTCCTCAGCGTGCTCTGATTGGTTGGCAGAGTCTGGGGGTGTCTGTAGGATCATTGGTTCCCTCCAGGAACTGGTTTACGAAGGCATTGATGTCGGAGAGGAAGGAGGGGGTTGGGTGGTGAGGGGCGGGCCGGGGGGAGAGGGGGGGCAGGTAGAGGTGAGAGGCTCCAACGTCGTCCCAGTAGAGAATAATCAACAGGATCACAAAGACTGGACCCAGAACCAGAGAGACACGGAACAACCTCCACTTCCCCATGGTGATACCCTTAACACAAGCAGCAGAGAACATAGACCGTTACACACACACTGTTACACACACACTGTTACACACACACACACACACACTGATACACACACACTGATACACACACACTGATACAGAACCAGAGAGACACGGAACAACCTCCACTTCCCCATGGTGATACCCTTAACACAAGCAGCAGAGAACATAGACCGTTACACACACACTGTTACACACACACTGTTACACACACACACACACACACTGATACACACACACTGATACACACACACTGATACAGAACCAGAGAGACACGGAACAACCTCCACTTCCCCATGGTGATACCCTTAACACAAGCAGCAGAGAACATAGACCGTTACACACACACTGTTACACACACACTGTTACACACACACTGATACACACACACTGTTACACACACACTGATACACACACACTGTTACACACACACTGATACACACACACTGTTACACACACACTGTTACACACACACACACACACACTGATACACACACACTGATACACACACACTGATACAGAACCAGAGAGACACGGAACAACCTCCACTTCCCCATGGTGATACCCTTAACACAAGCAGCAGAGAACATAGACCGTTACACACACACTGTTACACACACACTGATACACACACACTGATACACACACACTGATACACACACACTGTTACACACACACACACACTGTTACACACACACTGATACACACACACTGTTACACACACACTGATACACACACACTGATACACACACACTGTTACACACACACTGATACACACACACTGATACACACACACTGATACACACACACTGATACACACACACTGTTACACACACACACACACTGTTACACACACACTGATACACACACACTGATACACACACACTGTTACACACACACTGTTACACACACACTGATACACACACACTGATACACACACACTGTTACACACACACTGATACACACACACTGATACACACACACTGATACACACACACTGATACACACACACTGTTACACACACACTGATACACACACACTGATACACACACACTGATACACACACACTGATACACACACACTGTTACACACACACACACACTGTTACACACACACTGATACACACACACTGATACACACACACTGTTACACACACACTGTTACACACACACTGATACACACACACTGATACACACACACTGTTACACACACACTGATACACACACACTGTTACACACACACTGATACACACACACTGTTACACACACACTGTTACACACACACTGATACACACACACTGATACACACACACTGTTACACACACACTGATACACACACACTGTTACACACACACTGATACACACACACTGATACACACACACTGTTACACACACACTGATACACACACACTGATACACACACACTGATACAGAACCAGAGAGACACGGAACAACCTCCACTTCCCCATGGTGATACCCTTAACACAAGCAGCAGAGAACATAGACCGTTACACACACACTGTTACACACACACTGATACACACACACTGATACACACACACTGATACACACACACTGTTACACACACACACACACACACTGATACACACACACTGATACACACACACTGATACAGAACCAGAGAGACACGGAACAACCTCCACTTCCCCATGGTGATACCCTTAACACAAGCAGCAGAGAACATAGACCGTTACACACACACTGATACACACACACACACACACACTGATACACACACACTGATACACACACACTGATACACACACACTGATACACACACACTGATACACACACACTGATACACACACACTGTTACACACACACTGTTACACACACACTGATACACACACACTGATACACACACACTGATACACACACACACTGATACACACACACTGATACAGAACCAGAGAGACACGGAACAACCTCCACTTCCCCATGGTGATACCCTTAACACAAGCAGCAGAGAACATAGACCGTTACACACACACTGTTACACACACACTGATACACACACACACACACACACTGATACACACACACTGATACACACACACTGATACACACACACTGATACACACACACTGATACACACACACACACACACACACTGTTACACACACACACTGTTACACACACACTGTTACACACACACTGATACACACACACTGATACACACACACTGATACACACACACTGATACACACACACACACACACTGATACAAACACACACACACTGATACACACACACTGATACACACACACTGATACACACACACTGATACACACACACTGATACACACACACACACACACTGATACAAACACACACACACTGATACACACACACTGATACACACACACACTGTTACACACACTGTTACACACACACTGATACACACACACTGATACACACACACTGATACACACACACTGATACACACACACTGATACACACACACACACACACACTGATACAAACACACACACACTGATACACACACACTGATACACACACACACTGTTACACACACACTGATACAGACACACTGTTACACACACACTGTTACACACACACTGATACACACACACTGATACACACACACTGATACACACACACTGTTACACACACACTGATACACACACACTGATACACACACACTGTTACACACACACTGATACAGACACACACACACACACACACACTGATACAAACACACACACACACTGATACACACACACACAGTGACACACACACACTGACACACACACACACACTGATACACACACACTGTTACACACACACACACACACACACTGATACACACACACACACTGATACACACACACACACACACACACACACACTGATACACACACACTGATACACACACACTGTTACACACACACTGATACACACACACTGTTACACACACAAACACACACTGTTACATTTTGACCAAATCCACCATATGAGTAGCCTGCTAATGGACTTTCTGGACCTGGTAAACATTCCAGAACTGGTCCAGAACTGGTCCAGATGGTTGTCTAATCAGGGCTAGGCTGTAGGCTGTTATTTTGGCATTAAAAATTATTTCAAAAGAAAATAAACTGCAGTTTACAGCCTGGACGATAATTGTGGACTCACTTTACGACAATAATATATTTCTTCATTGCATTGTGTTGTTGTAGCTTAGGTAGAATTGTTTTCTTGTCTAAAAACATAGGCCTAATCAATAATGCATTTTTAAGGGTGCGGGGCTTGGATATTGATCCAACCACAGAATGTAGGGCTGGGCGATATGGCCTAAAAATCATATCTCGATGTCGTTGTTTTACACTCAGCAATAATCTAATGAATTCAGGACTTGAGAAATTATACTTCCACAACCATAAGACCCACTAATAATTTAATTCATTTATCCAAATAGTTTAACCTGCTTTTTGCTGCTCTGGCTTTCAAGTTTGTCTATGAAAATGCCCTTTTTTTATTAGAAATTAAACCAGAATCATGCTTAATGCACATTCACTAATAATGACTCACTTCTACTAGCAGGCATTATAGACATTTACCAAAGGTCTCATAAACAATCTCTAAAGCACAAGCCTAGGTGCTAGCGCAGGGGTGGGCAATTCCAGTCCTCGGGGGCCTGATTGGTATCACAGTTTTGCCCCAGCTAACACACTCAAGTAATTACCTAATCATGAGAAAAAGTCGCTAACTATAGAGACAAAGTCACTGGAAGGGTCTGAAAAGTTACTAAATATAGAGACAAAGTCACTGGAAGGGTCTGAAAAGTTACTAAATATAGAGACAAAGTCACTGGAAGGGTCTGAAAAGTTACTAAATATAGAGACAAAGTCACTGGAAGGGTCTGAAAAGTTACTAAATATAGAGACAAAGTCACTGGAAGGGTCTGAAAAGTTACTAAATATAGAGACAAAGTTACTAAATATAGAGACAAAGTCACTGGAAGGGTCTGAAAAGTTACTAAATATAGAGACAAAGTCACTGGAAGGGTCTGAAAAGTTACTAAATATAGGGACAAAGTTACTAAATATAGAGACAAAGTTACTAAATATAGAGACAAAGTCACTGGAAGGGTCTGAAAAGTTACTAAACATAGAGACAAAGTTACTAAATATAGAGACAAAGTTACTAAATATAGAGACAAAGTCACTGGAAGGGTCTGAAAAGTTACTAAATATAGAGACAAAGTCACTGGAAGGGTCTGAAAAGTTACTAAATATAGAGACAAAGTCACTGGAAGGGTCTGAAAAGTTACTAAATATAGAGACAAAGTTACTAAATATAGAGACAAAGTTACTGGAAGGGTCTGAAAAGTTACTAAATATAGAGACAAAGTTACTAAATATAGAGACAAAGTCACTGGAAGGGTCTGAAAAGTTACTAAATATAGAGACAAAGTTACTGGAAGGGTCTGAAAAGTTACTAAATATAGAGACAAAGTTACTAAATATAGAGACAAAGTCACTGGAAGGGTCTGAAAAGTTACTAAATATAGAGACAAAGTCACTAAAAGTCACTAAATATAGAGACAAAGTCACTGGAAGGGTCTGAAAAGTTACTAAACATAGAGACAAAGTCACTAAAAGTCACTAAATATAGAGACAAAGTCACTGGAAGGGTCTGCAAAGTTACTAAATATAGAGACAAAGTTACTAAATATAGAGACAAAGTTACTAAATATAGAGACAAAGTCACTGGAAGGGTCTGAAAAGTTACTAAATATAGAGACAAAGTTACTAAATATAGAGACAAAGTTACTAAATATAGAGACAAAGTCACTGGAAGGGTCTGAAAAGTTACTAAATATAGAGACAAAGTCACTAAAAGTCACTAGATATAGGGACAAAGTCACTGGAAGGGTCTGAAAAGTTACTAAATATAGAGACAAAGTTACTAAATATAGGGACAAAGTTACTAAATATAGAGACAAAGTCACTGGAAGGGTCTGAAAAGTTACTAAATATAGAGACAAAGTTACTAAATATAGAGATATAGAGATATATACTAAATATAGAGACAATATAGAGACAAAGTCACTGGAAGGGTCTGAAAAGTTACTAAATATAGAGACAAAGTCACTAAAAGTCACTAAATATAGAGACAAAGTTACTGGAAGGGTCTGAAAAGTTACTAAATATAGAGACAAAGTTACTAAATATAGAGACAAAGTCACTGGAAGGGTCTGAAAAGTTACTAAATATAGAGACAAAGTTACTAAATATAGAGACAAAGTCACTGGAAGGGTCTGAAAAGTTACTAAATATAGAGACAAAGTTACTAAATATAGGGACAAAGTTACTAAATATAGAGACAAAGTCACTGGAAGGGTCTGAAAAGTTACTAAATATAGAGACAAAGTTACTAAATATAGAGACAAAGTCACTGGAAGGGTCTGAAAAGTTACTAAATATAGAGACAAAGTTACTAAATATAGGGACAAAGTTACTAAATATAGAGACAAAGTCACTGGAAGGGTCTGAAAAGTTACTAAATATAGAGACAAAGTTACTAAATATAGAGACAAAGTCACTGGAAGGGTCTGAAAAGTTACTAAATATAGAGACAAAGTTACTAAATACAGGGACAAAGTTACTAAATATAGAGACAAAGTCACTGGAAGGGTCTGAAAAGTTACTAAATATAGAGACAAAGTTACTAAATATAGAGACAAAGTCACTGGAAGGGTCTGAAAAGTTACTAAACATAGAGACAAAGTCACTAAAAGTCACTAAATATAGAGACAAAGTCACTGGAAGGGTCTGCAAAGTTACTAAATATAGAGACAAAGTTACTAAATATAGAGACAAAGTTACTAAATATAGAGACAAAGTCACTGGAAGGGTCTGAAAAGTTACTAAATATAGAGACAAAGTTACTAAATATAGAGACAAAGTTACTAAATATAGAGACAAAGTCACTGGAAGGGTCTGAAAAGTTACTAAATATAGAGACAAAGTCACTAAAAGTCACTAGATATAGGGACAAAGTCACTGGAAGGGTCTGAAAAGTTACTAAATATAGAGACAAAGTTACTAAATATAGGGACAAAGTTACTAAATATAGAGACAAAGTCACTGGAAGGGTCTGAAAAGTTACTAAATATAGAGACAAAGTTACTAAATATAGAGATATAGAGATATATACTAAATATAGAGACAATATAGAGACAAAGTCACTGGAAGGGTCTGAAAAGTTACTAAATATAGAGACAAAGTCACTAAAAGTCACTAAATATAGAGACAAAGTTACTGGAAGGGTCTGAAAAGTTACTAAATATAGAGACAAAGTTACTAAATATAGAGACAAAGTCACTGGAAGGGTCTGAAAAGTTACTAAATATAGAGACAAAGTTACTAAATATAGAGACAAAGTCACTGGAAGGGTCTGAAAAGTTACTAAATATAGAGACAAAGTTACTAAATATAGGGACAAAGTTACTAAATATAGAGACAAAGTCACTGGAAGGGTCTGAAAAGTTACTAAATATAGAGACAAAGTTACTAAATATAGAGACAAAGTCACTGGAAGGGTCTGAAAAGTTACTAAATATAGAGACAAAGTTACTAAATATAGGGACAAAGTTACTAAATATAGAGACAAAGTCACTGGAAGGGTCTGAAAAGTTACTAAATATAGAGACAAAGTTACTAAATATAGAGACAAAGTCACTGGAAGGGTCTGAAAAGTTACTAAATATAGAGACAAAGTTACTAAATACAGGGACAAAGTTACTAAATATAGAGACAAAGTCACTGGAAGGGTCTGAAAAGTTACTAAATATAGAGACAAAGTTACTAAATATAGAGACAAAGTCACTGGAAGGGTCTGAAAAGTTACTAAATATAGGGACAAAGTTACTAAATATAGAGACAAAGTCATTACATTAGCAGCACTGGTAAGAATTGTTGGTGCCAGTTGCTATCGATTAAGGCAGCCCCCCGCACCTCTCTGATTCAGAGGGGTTGGGTTAAATGCGGAAGACACATTTCAGTTGAAGGCATTCGGTTGTGGATGAATTACCATAACGTAAAAATGATTCTGTCACTCTGAGCACTGTGGATGAATTACCATAACATAAATGTGATTCTGTCATTCTGAGCACTGTGGATGAAATACCATAACGTAAATGTGATTCTGTCACTCTGAGCACTGTGGATGAATTACCATAATGTAAATGTGATTCTGTCACTCTGAGCACTGTGGATGAATTACCATAATGTAAATGTGATTCTGTCATTCTGAGCACTGTGGATGAATTACCATAGCGTAAATGTGATTCTGTCACTCTGAGCACTGTGGATGAATTACCATAACGTAAATGTGATTCTGTCATTCTGAGCACTGTGGATGAATTATCATAATGTAAATGTGATTATGTCTTTCTGAGCACTGTGGATGAATTACCATAACGTAAATGTGATTCTGTCATTCTGAGCACTGTGGATGAATTACCATAACGTAAATGTGATTCTGTCACTCTGAGCACTGTGGATGAATTACCATAACGTAAATGTGATTCTGTCATTCTGAGCACTGTGGATGAATTACCATAACGTAAATGTGATTCTGTCATTCTGAGCACTGTGGATGAATTACCATAACGTAAATGTGATTCTGTCACGTGATTCTGTCATTCTGAGCACTGTGGATGAATTACCATAACGTAAATGTGATTCTGTCACTCTGAGCACTGTGGATGAATTACCATAATGTAAATGTGATTCTGTCATTCTGAGCACTGTGGATGAATTACCATAACGTAAATGTGATTCTGTCATTCTGAGCACTGTGGATGAATTACCATAACGTAAATGTGATTCTGTCATTCTGAGCACTGTGGATGAATTACCATAACGTAAATGTGATTCTGTCATTCTGAGCACTGTGGATGAATTACCATAACGTAAATGTGATTCTGTCATTCTGAGCACTGTGGATAAATTACAATAACGTAAATGTGATTCTGTCATTCTGAGCACTGTGGATGAATTACCATAACGTAAATGTGATTCTGTCATTCTGAGCACTGTGGATGAATTACCATAACGTAAATGTGATTCTGTCATTCTGAGCACTGTGGATGAATTACAGATGTAAATGTGATTCTGTGGGTGGATGCCATAATCAGGTTATGCAACCAATGCATATGGGTCCGTTAATGTCTCAAATGTCCAGAGACACCTTTTCCTAACGGAAACCCTGGTACGCACGCGCACACTAAGGACCTATAACCTATTACTAATAATAGTACTGTGGCTGTCATTCCAATTATTATTTTTATTATTTTACAGTTTTTTTACTAGCGATATTTTTCCTACTGTTCTTACTATTGCAGTTGTTGTATCTGACCCTCTCAGATTTGTTTTTATTTTAAAGTGGGATAACTGCCTGTTCAGGGGCAGAACAACAGATTTGTACCTTGTCAGTTCGGGGATTCGATCTTGCAACCTTTCGATCTTGTTACTAGTCTAACGCTCTAACCACTAGGCTACCATCTACCTCTAAACACTAGGCTACCATCTAACCCTAACCACTAGGCTACCATCTACCTCTAAACACTAGGCTACCATCTAACCCTAACCACTAGGCGTCCATCTAACCCTAACCACTAGGCGTCCATCTAACCCTAACCACTAGGCGTCCAACACTCTAACCACTAGGCTACCATCTACCTCTAACCACTAGGCTACCATCTACCTCTAACCACTAGGCTACCATCTACCTCTAACCACTAGGCTACCATCTAACCCTAACCACTAGGCTACCATCTAACCTTAACCACTAGGCTACCATCTACCTCTAACCACTAGGCGTCCATCTAACCCTAACCACTAGACTACCATCTACCTCTAACCACTAGGCGTCCATCTAACCCTAACCACTAGGCTACCATCTAACCCTAACCACTAGGGGTCCATCTAACCCTAACCACTAGGGGTCCATCTAACCCTAACCACTAGGCGTCCATCTAACCCTAACCACTAGGCTACCATCTGCAACCCCTAACCACTAGGCTACCATCTAACCCTAACCACTAGGCTACCATCTAACCCTAACCACTAGGCTACCATCTACCTCTAACCACTAGGCTACCATCTACCTCTAACCACTAGGCTACCATCTACCTCTAACCACTAGGCTACCATCTACCTCTAACCACTAGGCTACCATCTAACCCTAACCACTAGGCTTCCATCTAACCCTAACCACTAGGCTACCATCTACCTCTAACCACTAGGCGTCCATCTAACCCTAACCACTAGGCTACCATCTACCTCTAACCACTAGGCGTCCATCTAACCCTAACCACTAGGCTACCATCTAACCCTAACAACTAGGCTACCATCTAACCCTAACCACTAGGCTACCATCTAACCCTAACCACTAGGCGTCCATCTAACCCTAACCACTAGGCTACCATCTACCTCTAACCACTAGGCTACCATCTACCTCTAACCACTAGGCTACCATCTAACCCTAACCACTAGGCTACCATCTAACCCTAACCACTAGGCTACCATCTAACCCTAACCACTAGGCTACCATCTAACCCTAACCACTAGGCTACCATCTAACCCTAACCACTAGGCTACCATCTACCTCTAACCACTAGGCTACCATCTAACCCTAACCACTAGGCTACCATCTAACCCTAACCACTAGGCTACCATCTAACCCTAACCACTAGGCTACCATCTACCTCTAACCACTAGGCTACCATCTAACCCTAACCACTAGGCTACCATCTAACCCTAACCACTAGGCTACCATCTAACCCTAACCACTAGGCTACCATCTAACCCTAACCACTAGGCTACCATCTACCTCTAACCACTAGGCTACCATCTACCTCTAACCACTAGGCGTCCATCTAACCCTAACCACTAGGCTACCATCTAACCCTAACCACTAGGCGTCCATCTAACCCTAACCACTAGGCGTCCATCTAACCCTAACCACTAGGCTACCATCTAACCCTAACCACTAGGCTACCATCTAACCCTAACCACTAGGCTACCATCTAACCCTAACCACTAGGCTACCATCTAACCCTAACCACTAGGCTACCATCTACCTCTAACCACTAGGCTACCATCTAACCCTAACCACTAGGCTACCATCTAACCCTAACCACTAGGCTACCATCTACCTCTAACCACTAGGCTACCATCTAACCCTAACCACTAGAGTCCATCTAACCCTAACCACTAGGCTGCCATCTAACCCTAACCACTAGGCTACCATCTAACCCTAACCACTAGGCTACCATCTAACCCTAACCACTAGGCTACCATCTAACCCTAACCACTAGGCTACCATCTAACCCTAACCACTAGGCTACCATCTAACCCTAACCACTAGGCGTCCATCTAACCCTAACCACTAGGCTACCATCTACCTCTAACCACTAGGCTACCATCTAACCCTAACCACTAGGCTACCATCTAACCCTAACCACTAGGCTACCATCTACCTCTAACCACTAGGCTACCATCTAACCCTAACCACTAGGCTACCATCTAACCCTAACCACTAGGCTACCATCTAACCCTAACCACTAGGCTACCATCTACCTCTAACCACTAGGCTACCATCTAACCCTAACCACTAGGCGTCCATCTAACCCCTAACCACTAGGCTACCATCTACCTCTAACCACCAGGCGTCCATCTAACCCTAACCACTAGGCTACCATCTACCTCTAACCACTAGGCTACCATCTACCTCTAACCACTAGGCGTCCATCTAACCCTAACCACTAGGCGTCCATCTAACCCTAACCACTAGGCTACCATCTAACCCTAACCACTAGGCTACCATCTACCTCTAACCACTAGGCTACCATCTAACCCTAACCACTAGGCTACCATCTAACCCTAACCACTAGGCTACCATCTACCTCTAACCACTAGGCTACCATCTAACCCTAACCACTAGGCGTCCATCTAACCCTAACCACTAGGCTACCATCTACCTCTAACCACCAGGCGTCCATCTAACCCTAACCACTAGGCTACCATCTACCTCTAACCACTAGGCTACCATCTACCTCTAACCACTAGGCGTCCATCTAACCCTAACCACTAGGCGTCCATCTAACCCTAACCACTAGGCTACCATCTACCTCTAACCACCAGGCGTCCATCTGTTCTGAAGTGTTCTCTGTGTTAAAACAGTTCCATTCCAACCATTTTAAATGTGGAACTCTGCAGCTATAGTGTGTCCCTTCCTCTTCCTGTAGAGACGTACACACACACCATTCTGTAGTTAGAAGCAGAGGAGAGAAGAGAGGAGAGAGAGTAGGAGAGAGGGGAGGAGAGGAGGAGGAGAGAGGGGAGGAGAGAAGAGGGGAGGAGGGAGGGGAGGAGGAGGGAGAGGAGGGAGAGAGGGAGAGAGGAGAGGAGGATAAAAGGGATGAGAGGAGGAGAGAGGGGAGGAGAGAGAGTAGGAGGAGAGAAGAGAGGAGGAGGAGAGAGGGGAGGAGAGGAGGACAGGAGAGAAGAGGGGAGGAGGGGAGGAAGGAGGGGGGAGAGGAGGAGAGAGGGGGAGAGAGGAGGATAAAAGGGATGAGAGGAGGAGAGATGAGAGGAGGAGGGAGAGGAGGAGAGATGAGAGGAGGAGGGAGGGGGGAGAGGAGGAGAAAGGGGAGGAGAGATGAGAGGAGGAGGGAGGAGGAGAGAGGAGGATAAAAGGGATGAGAGGAGGAGAGGAGAGGAAAGGAGGAGAGGAAAGGAGGAGAGAGGGGAGGAGAGGAGAGATGAGAGGAGGAGGGAGGGGAGGAGTCTGTATGTTCCAGGAAGAATCATAATATGAAATAAGACCATTAGTCCGATTCCTTTACTGACTGTTCCACACAACTCACATAGGAAACATGGGACTGACACACACAGTCTTCAGATAGATGATATAGAGCAGACGGGTTGGGTTAGATGATGGTTAGATTATGGTCAGGTTATGGGTTCAAATGCGCCGTTATTACAGCGGGGGTTAGTCACGTGCAGCCGCAGCCCCGGTGGGTCTCGCGAATACAATGTCGCCTTTCACAGCGCGAGGCGAGGAGCGAACAGAACGGGCTTTAGAAACGGATCGGGCTGCAGTTCTCATCGACTGATGCAGATACTTGTACGGGTTCGGGTTAGATGCATAGACATGTTAGGGAAAGGAGATTCGGGCTGGGATGGAGAGAGGAAGGACAGTTGTCCGTGACTAGTTGCAGACCAGCGGTCTCTTCTCCTTACACAGCCCGGCCAGACACTCTGTTTCCCAGCGGAGCGCAGCTCAGTGACACGCCGCTGGATCTCTCTGTACCTGTACTCTAACCCGGTCTATCATGACGTTACAAACTCATTATTACCGGAGACACAACTCACCTCCGCCAGGGTCTCGAGCTCTCCCCGTTCCCGCCGCGTCAGCTGAGATGCGCGAGCAGCTTATTTGTGTCCAGACCCAGAGGCTGTTCACAAAGCACGGAAACATCGCGAGAGTTTGTGCTCCGTTTCTGCAGAGCGAGATGATGAGTCTGGAAGGAGAGTTTACAGTCTAGCCAGACACCTAGGTATTTGTAGTTGTCCACGTATTCTAGGTCAGAACCGTCCAGAGTAGTGATGCTGGACGGGCGGGCAGGTGCGGGCAGCGATCGGTTGAAGAGCATGCATTTAGTTTTACTTGCATTTAAGAGCAGTTGGAGGCCACGGAAGGAGTGTTGTATGGCATTGAAGCTCATGTGGAGGGTAGTTAACACAGTGTCCAAAGAAGGGCCAGAAGTATACAGAATGGTAAGATAGGGTTAGGGTTGGGTTTTGGGTTGGGGTTTAGGGTTAGGTTAGGGTTAGGTTTAAGAGGGGTTATGTTTATATTGGTATCAAACCTTGGGTTGCACGGGCCTATTGCAACTTTCTGCCCTGTTTCTGTGTTGTCCATCTGACCAGTCTGGAGGAAGTGGGAGAACATGAGAGGCCGAGAGCTCCGAGGGGTCACCCACAACAATTCAACAACAGGAGGAAGACAATTATCAATAAAATCCTGAGAGTAAAAAGGTTTAACTTTAAACCAAATTTCTTATTAAATCACAATAAAACATGCATACTAGATAAATTAAATAATTAAATAAATAATTAAGTACATCATTAGAAATCCCCCCACAAAAAAGAGGATGAAGGGATTATATGCTTGTTAAAGTGCATAATATAATAGGATTCAATATGAAATATAAACAAGAGGATGAAGGGATTATATGCTTGTTAAAGTGCATAATATAATAGGATTCAATATGAAATATAAACAAGAGGATGAAGGGATTATATGCTTGTTAAAGTGCATAATATAATAGGATTCAATATGAAATATAAACAAGAGGATGAAGGGATTATATGCTTGTTAAAGTGCATAATATAATAGAATTCAATATGAAATATAAAAAAGACAAAACCAGGTTGAGCAATCAAATACATTATTTTTTATTGACCTTCCTCCTCGTGTCGGTGACCCCTCCAGCTCTCTTACTTAGGCCCTCACTAACTCCCCCTGTTAGGTTAGGGTTAGGCTTAGGGTTAGGCTTAGGCTTAGGGTTGGGGTTAGGGTTAGAGTTAGAGTTAGGGTTAGGGGTTAGGGGTTAGGGTTAGGGTTAGGGTTAGGGTTAGGGTTAGGGGTTAGGGTTAGGGTTAGGTTAGGGTTAGGGTTAAGGGTTGGGGTTGGGAGTTAGGGTTAGGAGTTAAGGTTTAGGGTTTAGGGTTTAGGGTTAGGAGTTAGGGTTAGGGTTAGGAGTTAGGGTTAAAATTAGGGTTAGGGTTAAAATTAAAATTAAAATTAAAATTAAAATTAAAATTAAAAAAATTAAAATTAAAATTAAAATTAAAATTAAAATTAAAATTAAAATTAAAATTAAAATTAAAATTAAAAATTAAAATTAAAAATTAAAATTAAAATTAAAATTAAAATTAAAATTAAAATTAAAATTAAAATTAAAATTAAAATTAAAATTAAAATTAAAAATTAAAATTAAAATTAAAATTAAAAATTAAAATTAAAATTAAAATTAAAATTAAAATTAAAAATTAAAATTAAAATTAAAATTAAAATTAAAATTAAAATTAAAATTAAAAATTAAAATTAAATTAAAATTAAAATTAAAATTAAAATTAAAATTAAAATTAAAATTAAAATTAAAATTAAAATTAAAATTAAAATTAAAATTAAAATTAAAATTAAAATTAAAATTAAAAAATTAAAATTAAAATTAAAATTAAAATTAAAATTAAGAATTAAAATTAAAATTAAAATTAAAATTAAAATTAAAATTAAAATTAAAATTAAAAATTAAAATTAAAAATTAAAATTAAAATTAAAATTAAAATTAAAATTAAAATTAAAATTAAAATTAAAATTAAAATTA